>BSCJ01000012.1:0-600000 GCA_027943355.1 Dothideomycetes sp. NU200 | reverse complement strand
CACAGCCAGACATCTTGCGAACGAGTGAGGGAATAGAAGGCATGCTTGAGGGCGAGGAGCATCATGGCACTACTATATCTGCGCAGTCTTTGTCGATCGCCTCCTTTTCACACATGAGAAGGCTCAAGTTGGAACACATGGATCTTCACTTGACTTCCTTATCCACAGTAAGCGTAGGTGCGGTGGCCGTGCGATACAAGTCTACGCATATGACTATCAATTCGGCGCAAAGAACGGCTTTCTCAGCCTCTTGTCCTGCTGCTCACCAGAACCACCACTACTACCCGGAGGTCGACCCCTTTTCTTGCCCAAATTGGCCGACCCTTGGCGGAGAGGCTGCAGACCAGGCGACGGGGACGCAGAAGGCGAAGTAGTAGTAGTCTTGACGATATCCTTGATCGTCTGTTTGCTTAAACAGGTGTCTATATGTCCATTGAAAGTCTTGTCGTCCGCGGCCTGTGGTAGTCCGCACACTGGACAGTCCCACTTTTCTTCTTTGGGTTCTTGTTCTTGTTGTGCAGCAGCAGCAGCATCGGCTCGTATTTTTGCTCGTTCCTCCTCGAGGAGCAAACGCCATGCGAAGCCATTGTCGTGTTTTCGCGCTTCAAACGCCTTTCGCTCTTTGTCGTCGCTCCTTGCATGTTGTTCGTCATTGTTTACTTGAGCAGTATGTTCCTGACTAAGCCGCTCGAGTTCATCCATTTCATCTTGTCGCTCCTGGCGCGCAGCGTCTTCAAATTCCTCGTCGGGCCATTTCTCCCATCCGTCCTCGTCTACTGTTGGAGAGTGTTTGCTGCTATTCTCCCCACTACTTGCTTGTTGCCGTCCGAAGAAGTCCACATTGGGCTTCTTCATGCTGACCAAGTGTGTGATGCGCAATCCCATGAGTCGTAATGTCATCTTTGGAAAGTCCTTTTCAAGTTTCGCCAACATTGGCAGAGAGTACTTGTAAAGGTCCTCGGACAAGTGCACAGCCTTTGGTGGGGCTACTTGCCGTGACAAGACCTCGTAGGTGTGCAACTTGATCTTCAAAACCAGAGTTCGACCCTTGAACTGCGTCCTCTCGCAATCCTTTTCGAGCTCATCTGCAATCCATCTCAGTTTTTGGCGTAGTTCTTGTGGGTCCGACATATCCTTGAACGTGCTCTCCGTGCCGACGCTTTTGCGTTCGTGCTCTTCAGCAGGGGCAACAGAAGTGCGACCGAGACCAAGATAGACGCCCATGAGGAAGTGGAAGGCCTTTTCCCCAAAAAGTTTTGACAGATAGGCGCGTTGAGAATATATGTCACCACAGGTCTTCACTCCTATGGCATCCAGCTCTCTCTCAAAGACCCGTCCAATGCCGTTGACCTTTCTTGTTGGTAGTACTCTAATAAAGGCCATGATCGTAGCTCGATCGGACGCAAGTTTGAACTGCCCATTGGGCTTGTTTCTGTCGGAGCAGATCTTTGCAAGTCTGGCATTGGCAGCAATACCAGCACTGATTGTGATTTTGCATTTCTCAAAGACTTCGGCTCTCATCTGAGAGACGACCTCCTCGGGATCCATGGAGTGGTCTTCGCAATACTTTGTGATATTGAGATAGGCCTCATCGATGCTTGCACTCTCGAATCTCGGGTCGTACTCGACCAGAACGGCTCTCACCTCCTTTGCTTTTGCAGTATACTTTTCAAAGTTGAGCGGGAGATGAATGAGAGTTGGACATAGTTTGTCTGCTACAAACCCCGCCATGCCACTTCGACAACCAAATTTGCGGGCGTGGTAGTTGCATGTCGTCAGGACACCCTTCCCAACCGCAAAGGGAACATCCTTCAGCTCGGGATGATCCAGTTCTTCAACGGCAGCATAAAAGGCATCGCAATCGATGTGGACAATGTGCTGGGTAAGATCGCGACCGAGTTCAAGTTCGGCAATATACTCGTCTGCCTTGCGCAGGTCATGCTTGAGATCGAGCCTTTCGAGTTGGCGTTGCTTTGCTAGGATCTGATTGATTTTGATGGTGAGACTTTTGTCCTTGTTCTCTTCGTTGTTGAAGAACTTGCTGCCTTTGGAGGCGTTGTAGATGATCTCGGAAACCTTTTGTTGATCAACGTTGTCTTGACCGGGTTTGGTGAGAGATGGGCCGAGCATGCGATATTTGAGAGTTGAATGGCTAGAGTCTGGGGCGGCATTATTGTTGCCTTCCTCGTCGACATATGCCGTGACGGAGCCTTTGTCGGGAACGTCCATAGTCATCCATGGAGCAGATCAAGGCACGCACTCGAGATGCTTTTTCGATCAAACAAAGGGACGTCGTCTGATGATACATGAGCCAAGACTCCCAGACATGAGGCTCAACTATCACAGAGGTGTCGTGGCGAGGGAGTGAAAGGTTACGCGCATTGTGTGCCGGCAGACGCGTAAAGTTTCCGCCACGCGACACGGGAAGGTGCATCTGCAGGAGACGGATGGCCGAGACTGTTTACACGACAAGAGATGGAGCATCGAGAAGATTCAATAGGCCTAGATATTTCAGACGACATCCATCGAGGGCACTGTCCAGAACAAGACATGCACTATGACTTTGGAGATTCCATTTTGTACATTCATAGCTCGCATGATTGCAATAACATCGATGTCACCAATACTCATAGATGCCCAATTGCGAGGACCCTGAGATGTATGGACTTGGCGTGCATTAGATACCTTATCGATAAGATGTGCGGGCGGCGGCGTGTCAATGAAAGTTGAGGCTAAAGAGCTGGTCATAGCGGCTCGATGTCACATCGTCCAAACATGGAGAGTGGGAGAGGCCAAACAATGCACCAAAAGCCATACCGCTCAATCACAACCACTTGTAACGACTAAAGGACCAATCCAGCTCGAGTCAAAAAGTGCAAATACAACTACTACGGGCGCAAATAAATACTTGATGTCATTCTGAGCAGTGACGGCCCGTCAAGATCGCTTTAATGCGCAATGACATGGACAATAGTGTTGTCGTTGGACGCCGAGCAGTAACCTTTCTTGCCAGCAGTCTACTCTGGTCCGGACAAGTAACATCGTAAATGGCATCAAACAGACCAAACAATGTCGCTGCCCAAGGTCGGCCCTTGAAGCCTGCGCTGGCCTCGAATCGGACTGCAAAGACCCCTCTTGCCCCTCGTCTCGCCGCCAGTGCATCTGCGGCCCACACATTCCCTCGAGCTGTTGCTCCCAGACTTGCGGCCAGCGCAGTAGCCAGAAGCCCAGCACCATCTCTTGAGCCGTCGCTGGTGGAAGATGGTGCGACTCCAGTCAAGACGTCGCTCACCGACAATGTCACGCCACGATCATCAACGAGAAAGTCAAGAGTCGATAGTACAGACAACACCCCGAATGCCGCAGACGATACCCCGAGCCATGTCAGGCCTAGACTGATATCCCCGACTCAGAGCGAGCCAGTAGTGCATCGACTGAATACAGACCATGGGCGACCGCATCTGCCTCATTCAAGGCCCAAGAGCACTGTCAATGGAAGTGGAAAAGACACTGTCAGAGGACCACCAGCAGCCTCCAGGCCACCTGCCCATCATCCTCCGCCAAAGCTGACAAAGGACACCGGCCCAATGTTCTTCCGCGCGGACCAAGTCAAGTCGCAACCAGAGATAGCCAAGAAGCCGCCCGTGACGAACAAGCGACCCAACTTCTTCTATGCAAGCAGTCAGGGAGACACTCGAAACAAGGCTTCCTCTCGCAATCCCTCACCGGAATTGTCCACCGCCCACGATATACCTTCTCCATATCTTCCTGTCCCACACAACTCCCGCGAGCACGCTTCTCTCTCTCCTATATCGCCGCCATTGAGCTCCGTATCCTCGAGATCGCCCTACTTCCCGAGTCCGATAGCAAATTCACCGTCGTTCCGTCCACCCTCGCCACCCAAAGAGAATATACATCTTTCTTACCGCAAGGGCGTTTCGCAAATCATAGGACGTGCTGCCACGCCATCTTCCGCGTCAGTATTGTCTAACAGGTCATCATATCATGCTCAACGGCCGCATCTACAGAGGCCAACCCCTGGACAGACTTCACAACATGCCAAGAGCCAAAGTCTCTCTTCTATTGACACTGGAAGTCCTGATCAGCCACGAGCTCCCACCTCATTTGCCCGGCCAGTCGGTGGCGTCATGCCATCTACGCCTTCATTTGTTGAAGATGACCCGAAGCCAAGCGTGAATGCCGTCCTAGGTTCCGCTCTCAAAGCTTCAATCACTCACTCTCCACAACCCGTGGAAGAGCCCCTGCAGAGTCCTCCTCCACCTCCTCCTTCTCAAGTCCCTGACTTGGCAGCAGAAGCACGCCGTGAAAGAAAAGTACTCGACCTGGAAATATCAAACTCGTCACTACTAGCAATCAACAAGTCGCTCGAGCGAGAGATTCGGAAACAGAAAACAGAACTGAAACGCTTCCGTCGACTAAGTCGTGCCGGACAATTCAACGTGACAGCAATAGACAGCTCATCAGAGCATCATATGACTACACTTGACGAAGAGGAAGACTTCAACGATAGTGTAGGACGACCATCGAGTCCATTCATGTCTGAACCGACAGAAGATTACTCTGACGACGACGATGGAGACTCGACCAATTCGTCGGCTGCTCCACTTTCACCTACCGCCCAAGCAGCCAAAGATGCCAAACATAGGGCGGATGACGAAGAACGCTTACGCTTAGATCTGGACAGGCACCGTGAGTTGCTTCTCGACACTCAACGCATGAACAAGAGTCTACAGCGCTGCTTGACCTGGACTGAAGACCTCATAACCAATGCAAAGAAGGCACTTGATTACAAAGTCCCATCAGATGCCCAGCTTGGCGGCCGGATCTTGACCGATGATGATGAAGTGGATGACCAAGTCTCGCTTCAAGACGATGGTGAAATCGAACAGCAAGACGAAGATCGTGAGATAGAAGAAGACATACTCAACGTTGATAATCTCGTCGCCGAGGCCATGGGTGGTTATCTGAGCATCCGAGGTGGAGGGCATGATTTACCTCGTCAAAGCGGAAGTGGTGTAGGGAGTGGCAGTGAGAAAGACAGTGCTGTGGAATTCAGCACAGCCTTTCACACTCCGCTGCGGCCAAGCCATCGTGTTGAATTTGGCAAGCCGACTCCATTAAGGAACCCGCTTGTCTGGAGTCAGCATAATTCAGGCAGCTCCCACGTGTAGCGTTCAGCAATACAACATGGACAGGTCTGCGAAGGAAAGAAAACTTTCTACGACTTCACTGTGTTCCCGATGTCGTTGTTCCGCAGTCTCTGGCGCTTACGAAGAAAGGAGGAGATTTGATTTTAGCATTGCAAAGGCGTACGGTCGAATTTCTTTTGTTCTTAGGCAGGGGATCGCGTTCCCTCTGCTTAATGCTTTCATTGTATTTTGATCAGGAGGTGCTCATTTGCTTTTTTTTTGTTTGCCTGGCAAGAAGATACCCCATCGAGTGCATTGCCTGTTACTGTAGCTAATTACGAAATTCTTCCATATAATATCACGGCCGAAGCGGCATAGATTACCAGTGTGGCATGGTAACCTTTTCACCACCCCTGCTCATAGGATCCCGGCTTCTATTGCTTTATCGATGCTGCAACACAAGGAGTGCTTTATGCCTCAGCCATGGATTTCAAGCTCTCAAATGCGAAGTCTTGAGTTTCGACGGAAGATCCGAAGTGGTCGATCAGCAATATAGTGACGCTCGAGCTCAAGATTACTCCCGTCTACCAAACATGTCCGTGACGTATTGTTTACCGAACCAAACTTTCTGTGGGTCGTGGCCATTTTCCATATTTCTGCAATTCTTTTTGATTGCAGGATGTCAACGTAATGATTACATGTAGCATTCTTTGTGCTCCTCGAAAAGCATACTCCCTTCGTAAGCTGGGGAAAATTGATCAGTTCCCGTGAAACGGAGCCTGATCCGTTATATCTGAATTACATCGCTAGACGAATTGCGAGTACCTCCGGCAGATCTTCCTACAGCATCCTTCTGGGTACGAACATGCAATACCTGCATGGACTGCGATCCGGGGATGGGGCTCAACACTCTTGGCAGCATGTCGTCAGCGATGCCCCTGCCAGCTGTGCTGCAAACACGGAAAATCATGTCTCGATCGGCTATCCCGCATCTCTTCAATTTCCCGAACAGGCGCAGATCATACAAAGCTTTCCGGGTTTAGATCGGCAATCTTTGAGCATTCCCTTGATCGGTAATGCTGATTTTGATCAGCGTCCATTGGCTGCCTTGATCAAGCCGTTCAGCTTGCGGAGACGTCACACATGGCACGTCTTTCAGCCGCCTTTTCGCCCTGCGGTTTACGGCACGTGGAGCACCTCAATGGCTCGCAATTTTCACACCTCATATACGCGAGAAGGAGACCAGGCCTGACACGCTCACCTGGGTCCATGCAGGACAACCCTCAGGCGAGTTCACGACGTCGGTACTTCTGTGAGTAACATGACATTCACTTTCCCAGCTCGGGTTCGAGGATCATTATGCACTCACTTGTTCCTCTCATGGATTAATAGGCTCCACTGTATTAAGGTAAGCTGCTTTTCATCGTGTAACTTCAAAGATGAACCTCGGTGTCTCTGGTACTTCCGCCACAACGATATCGTGCATCCGTACAGTAAACATGCGTAACACAGAGCTCTCGTTAACGTCGGCACTCATCATAACATCATGGTAACTATTCATCGAGCTCCCGAGACAGCGTTGCAACGTCAGTGGAGGTGTCGGTGGGGCCAGTGCTGTTTGACGATCCTGAAATAAGGCTTTCTTTAACCTTAGTCAATTGTGGGCCTTGACCGCGCGCTACACTACACCGCGCATCTCTATATTCCGATCACAGATCTGTGCATTCAACCAATGATGATTTCTCCATACACGGAATCCCTGATGAAGATCTTGTGAATCCCTTTCCTGACACAGCAGTTGCAGAGGCCGTGTCCTAGCTTGTTCAGATCCCCTATGCTGTCAGCCTGCTACCATTTACTGACGCATCATTGCGATACACGTCGAATACCCCGATGATGTTCAGTCTCAACATACGCCACTACAATCATGGGGAATCCGTGCAAAGTGGAGCAAGCAGAATGAGGATGACCGTAAGATGGAGATGAGAGATCGGTATAAAGGTTCGAGTCTTCCCACAGAGGAGAAATCTCATCTCATCCACACTTCACTCATCCTCTCTACCACGATTCTTCTTTCATCATGAAATACCAGCTCGCACTTGCTGGGCTGCCTGCCTTGGCACTTGCTTACCCAGGAATGGCTGGGTCAAAGGAGTATCTCCCCCGTCATATGGAGGAGAGAGAAGCCGCACCTGAGCCTGAGCCCCAAAGCGGTGTTCTAGGCACGATCGTTGGCACCTTGACCGGCACGGTGTCCAGCCTCGTACAAGATATCGAAGGGTTGACTGCCTCCCTTGCAGCTGGCGTCGATCTCGACAACCTGCGTCCTCAGCCAGGATACACCTTCCAGGCTCCTGGCCCTAATGACAGTCGTGGTCCTTGCCCTGGACTCAACCTCCTTGCCAACTACGGTTATCTTCCCCGTGATGGTCATGTCACCCTCGCAGAAGTCGTTTCAGCCACTGCTGTTGGCTTTAACATGGGCACTGATCTGTCTACCCTTCTCTGCGTCTTTGCAATCTTGACCGACGGTGATATCGCCACCGAGTCCTGGTACCTTGGTGCTGATCCTAGCGGAGCTGGCGGACTCAACCGTCACTCCACTGTCGAGGCCGATGTCTCCCCCAACCGTGAGGATTATTACCTTGCCTGCGGAGACAACCACCACGTTTCTTCCAGACTTTTTGCACAGAATGTCGCCTTCGCTGCTGCTTCAGCCGACAAGGATTTTGGCTTGGCAACTATGACCCAGCAGTATGATGCCAGTGCCTCATTCTCCAAGCAGTACAACCCTTACCTGTACTACTTCCCTTTCCCCTCCATCGTATCCTTTGCAGCATTCGCCTTCTACCCCAATTTCTTCTCCAACGGCACATACGGCGAGGGGGGTGTTGCCAACTATGAGTCCATTTCAAACATCATTGGCGCTCAATTTGATAAGAACACCGGCAACTTTGAGTACGTTCCTGAGAAGTGGCCTGAAAACTGGTACCGTCGCTCTTTTGAGTACGATGCCGTTACCGCTCTCACTCAGGGTCTTGAGATTTACGCTACCAACCCAATTGGCATGCCTTTTGGCCAGCTCGGTACTGCAAACCTGAATGCTCAGACTATCCTCTGTGATACGTACCAGGGTCTTGACTCCATCATCCCACTGTTCATCAGTGGTGATGCAGAGGCAGTTGAAGCTGCACTTACCTGGGCTATTGGACTGCTCGATCCCTTCTTTAGCAACACTGTTCTCGGCTGCCCCACCACCACCATCAGCGAGAACTCGTTCCTCTTCGCCAACAATAACTCTGAGGGTGGACCTCTGAACCCTCCTCCTTCTGTCCAGGCCAACACCGGCAACAATGTCTACAACAAGGTTTACTTCCCTGCCAGCCCTACCAAGCCCACATGCTCGCATACTGCTGCTCTCTAGATGTATGTCTGAAGTGGCAATTGTAGCAGTATTATGAATGAGGAGGCTTATGATATAACCAGAATGGTTATGAATGTGTTGCATGTCCTAGAGTCTTGCAATCTGTAAATACTAACTTGTACATAATGTTTTCTTCTTTCCAAATGAGCTGTACTTTTATGATAATTACGAACATGGGGGAGAAGAGGAATCTTTGATTTTGTGGATAGAAATGTTACATCACGACTAATCAGATTTCATTTTATTCCCTACTGTACCTAGACTTTCCTGTGAATCATATCATTTTGCACATACCGCGAAGATAAACCTTTTCGATATGCCGACTACTCTAGTCAAAGTAGCAGACTGCGAAATTGCGCTTACCATCTGATTTCGCTTGTCATTCAAGTCAATTTTCATCCTCACAAGCTAATGTCACATCGCAAAGGAATGGGCAGCCATTGGTCACAGTCACTGTCGACCAAAGCCTGATATGACATAGCTCGTCTCGGTCTGTCTCCCGCGCTCTACTCTCACGTATACCCAAGACGCGCAGTAGCATCAAGCTCGGAACATGTATCTGTTCAGATCCTGGTGGAAGATCTCGTACAGTAGCGTTGTTGTTCTCACAAGGCAATAAACGGAAAACTTACGAGATTATACTTTGAATAGTATAGCGGTCTTGTGTCTCCTGGGTTCTTACTGTATCTAAGACATAGTGAGCAGTACCCGACATGGATGCCGACTCAGTCCACTGATCAGGCAAGACAAGGTGTTTCTCGCGTGTTATCTGATGATATCTTCCCAATCGAGCATGCAGCCATGGCGTGCAAGCACACGCGCCGTTGTCGTTGTCCAATCAGTGAAAGATACTCGTAAGAAATCACCAGATCGCAAGTTCAGCACAAGGAAGTACAGATCATGTGCGTTTTGACAATCGAAGTTATATACGGCCCGCCCTGCGCCCCAGCACAACGGCTTCGTCTGCTATACTAGCTCTACCAATTTTCGTTGATTCGAAGCGTTTGTATGTACTCGGCAATCTACAACCCCTTTGCTTCTCCCTCGACAGCCGCGGTGGCCGCGACGTCTCTCGCCTCATGACGCTCTGCCTTTGCTTTGCGCCACCTCGTGCCCTTGATATGCAAGAAGACAACAGGAACCACACTGACGCCTACGATGAGCGCTACAACCACGCCTGCACTGTCTGCCGTGCCGACTTGAGCAAACATATCTGGCAACCAAAACGGGCCAATGAAACCCCCTTAACACAACATTAGCAAATTGAACAACCAGTCGAACAGAGAAAAAGCCGACTTACAAGTCTGACGAACGACATTGACAAACACGCCAATGTTGTTGCTCTGCTCAGGGTGCGAGTCAATCGCATAAGTCACAAGCACAGTCGTGACGATCTGGTTTCCAGCAGCCGCGATGCCCACGCCGATGATGGGCGTGACGTTCCACACGCCCTCGGTGGCATGTGCCGTCTGCACAAGGAAAACAACAAGACCGCAGATGGCGAGCGCGAAGCCGGCATAGCTGAGCCAGAGTCGGTATTCGGGCTCCGGCGCGGCATGGATCTTCTGGCCCCTCCGCTTCATCCAGTAGTCTGACAGCGCACCGCCGAGTTGTTCGCCGATGACCGTGCCGATGATGATGCCTAGGAATTGCAGGCCGATTTGCTGGGCGTTGAGGCCGAATTTGGGCAAGAAGAGCTGGGGGATCTCGACTGTGGTCATGACGCTGGCGAAGAGGAAGACCATGGCGTAGGCGACGATGGGGATGGCCACAGAGGGGTACTTGAATAGAGACAAGGGTTGAATGAACTCGTAGGCTTTGAAGGGGGTGGGGTCTATGCGGTGGAATTGCATGTATTCTTGCTTGAAGGCGGAGCCGTGGTGAGGTACGCCTTGGCGGATGTAGCGGGTCTCGGGCATGAAGAAGATTGCGAGGATAAATTGGACGCCGTTGCACTGTGTATGAAGGTTAGTACGCGTGGACAAACGGAGGATACTCGAGTGGTATGCTTACGATAGCTAGGACCCAGTAGATCCATTCATACCCAACATGGTATGTCACGAAGCCGAACAGGAATGGTCCGACTGGTACACCCAGTGTTACGAGCATGGCCCACAATCCGACGTACTTGCCTCTCTCCTTCTTGAAGAAACTCTCAGTCACGACACCGGTGCCGATCGCTCCGGGGGGACTGAGGAAGAACGCGACGAACGCTCTGCATGTGGCCATGGCGGCGTAGCTTTTGCTAAGAGCACAGCCAACGTTGAAAAGGCAGCCACAAAGGAATGAAATGAACCAGACTGGGCGGCGTCCGTATCTGTTCGAGATGGGCTTCCAGAATAGTGGACCGCCTCCCAGAATTGCAATCTGCAAAGACGTCAAGTACGATGTCCGTTGAAGCGAAACTCCAAGAGTCTCTGCAAGGTTCTCGTATGCTGGAATGATTGCCGCGGCGTTCATAGTGGCCACCATTGCGCCAAATGCGACTAGCACCAGATTGACTGTCTTCTTCCACTTGGGCCAATTATAAGGATCTTGGTCTCCAAAGTCCGGCAATGGGTCAAGGTCAAGGGTGCCGTGTCGTGCAAGGAGGTAATCGCGGTGGTCTTGTGAGATACCGGCTGCAGCTCCAGTGTTGATGTAAGTTGCTTTAGGGCCAAGCTCTACGTCTTCCAAGTTTTCACTTTGGCTTTTGATCGAGGGAGCATTGTCGACACGCTCATTCGAACCCGAGTGGGGAGGGACAAAGTCCCTTGTATCTGTCGTATCTTTCTCCATGGCAATGCTTTTGTATCAAGGAAAGATGAGAATGGACAATGTTCTGTCTTTGACAGACGAAGATGTGCTGCTATTGTGGTACTTCGATGCACACTAGAAGAAAAAGGATCAAAAAGACACACTCAATATGCAGGTGGAGTATCTCATCAACGAAAAACAGAGGTGGGAGGTGGGAGGTGAGAGAGGGATGAGATGGACGAAATTGAGGCAGGCCGTATCGGATTATATTGCAACGGTACATTGAAACACGACCGCCCCTCTCGCTGAGGCCATATTTGCACGGCTATGATCCACAACAAAATGCCCCGTGGGTCCCCGCTGTTTGCACTAATGATTTCATGGGGACAAATTTCATGGGGCATGAGCGGGGGAATACATCGACGGACGACGAGTGAAGAAGAACGGACCGCAATAAATCACTGCCGTACTTGCTATCCGAAGGAGTTGGAAGCGTTTGCCCCAGCAGGATCCACTCTGGCACGGTAGAAGTCCTGCCTTCATTCGGGACAACAATTAGAAGACGTCTTCAGGGCTGAAGTCTCCCAGCCAGTAGAAATGTAGGGAATCGAGAGTGGATGACAGGGCTGTCGATCAGACGAGACTGTTTTGATCTATTTTGCCTTGATGCATGCGGCTCTGACGAGAGGACTGACGACGCTGGCGCCACGGTTTGACACAAGCGCGACCCAAGTTGGGATAGGCTGAGCAGGCCTTGAGGCCGATTTTGCCGGCATATGGCTTGGGGAAGCGGCTTGGTTGCAATGCTTGTTGTCACTACAACATACCTACTGGGTGGTCTCTACTCGCCATATACCCGCGGTTAGGCTCTCGCCTGCAAAGAATATTATTCCGAGCGGGAGATTTGCTTCGAGGATACGGTAGGTGGCTACTCGAGTGCTTCCCGCAGTGCTTGTCGTCTGCATGCTGATCATGCACCAAAGTGTGATAGCTCAGCGTGGCCTCACGCACGTCGCGCCACGCGATTGCCACCAGAAACCGAAGCCCCGACTCTCCGCAAGCATTGAGGTCTATTAATCATGCTAGGGCTTTGCCGCACTCTACCTGACACTTGCACCATATATGAATAAGGTCTTGTACACGCACTCCATACTGTCGTAGGATTGGCATATCAGCACTTCTGGTACAGCCATGGATTATCGAAGCTGTATCAGGTAATATGTCTATGCAGCATATTTAGACTCGCGGAATAAACGAAATTCTCACCGGAGCCGACTATACATACCAACATAGCGACCAATTCACCTGTCGTGTTGCGAAGATGTGTGCCACACTATTACTCGAGTTCAAGTGAGTATAGCTGTGGATCATCGGTTCGAAGGACGGAGGGAGAACCATTTAGATCTTGTATCGTCACAAGCCACAGCGCATAGCTCACAGAAGCTCGAATATTGTTATCTCGTCGGTGGGAACAGTGTACAGCCAATCGAATAATATAAATCTTGATCCACTTGTTCATTGTCATCTGGGCACATTACCAAGCACGCTACCGAGTTCAATGAGACATGCGTACAGCCTAGATATCAACGTAGCAATAAACGTACTCGCCAGCTAACAACGATCAATGCTATATCCTGATTATTTGTTTCATATCGACTTCACCCGGTCTCTACGCTGTGGAGTGCCTGCATGCATGAACAGGTAGCTTCTCGGTGATACTATACATGTCCCTCTCCTCTCTTATGCACAAGTGTACATATCTTCTATCGGACATGTGAATCCTGGTACGAGTTGCCTGAGGAGCATTAGTTACCGTAAAATGCTGAGCTGGACCCCAGCAAGGCTTTATTAAGATCAGTACGGTGTTGCGAAATGCTGATCGAGTTGAATGGCTAGGCTCGTACCTGGCAAAGCTTGATCAGACAACGTGCCTCGCCTGACTTTTCCCGGCATTAGCCACTTACAAGACTATGCTGCACTCTTAGCTGTACTACAGCCATATACGCCTCACTAGGATATGCATAAACCAACAAGTATCAAGAAGATACGGTTCAGGAAAGCAAAGAAAAATGACAAAATTTGATTTTTCCGGTTCTTCCATCAGCAGAACATTATGATTTATGTAATTTTACATTCTAGGACTGTAGCGGCGCACCGCAGCCCCCAAGTGTTACCATTTTTATCACGGTATATTCAGAAAGCCCGTGGCGGCTGCCTTCCCGCCCAAAGCCACTCTCTTTCACGCCTCCGAAAGGTGCAGCAGGGTCGGAAATGAGACCAGTATTGACGCCGACCATGCCGACCTCCAAGGCCTCTGCGATTCTGTAGCAGCGCTGGATGTCCTGGGAGAAGAAGTAACCGGCCAGACCAACCTCGGTATCGTTGGCAAGCTTGACAACATCTGCCTCGGTCTCGAATTTGAAAATACCGGCGACGGGACCAAAAGTCTCCTCGTGAGCGAGTGCCATGTCCGAGGTCATATCGCGGATGACGGTCGGTGCAAAGAAATTGGCTCCGAGGTCAGGCAGCTTCTGCCCACCGACCAGAACCTTGCCGCCGTTCTTCACTGCATCCTGGACATGTGCGTCGACCTTATTGACAGCGCGGTCGTGGATGAGAGGGCCGTGGGTAACACCCTCGTCGTAACCGTGTCCGACCTTGAAGGCCTTGACCTTTGCAGTGAGAGCCTCAGCAAACTTGTCGTAGATGCCACTTTGGACGTAGAGACGGTTTGCGCAAACACAGGTCTGACCGGAAGATCTGAACTTGGAGGCCACAGCTCCGGCAACAGCAGTGTCGAGGTCTGCATCATCGAAGACAATGAATGGTGCGTTTCCACCAAGCTCGAATGAGAGCTTCTTGAGAGTGTCTGCGGATTGCTTCATGAGAAGCTTTCCGACGCCAGTGCTGCCGGTGAATGAAACCTTCTTGACAGTTTTGGAAGAGGTGATGGCCTCACCAACCTCAGGGGTGTTCTTGAGGGCGGTGACAATGTTGACCACACCGGCAGGGATGCCAGCGCGGACAGAGAGCTCGGCAAGAGCGGCGGCAGTGAAAGGAGTCTCACCTGGAGACTTTGCTACGACTGTGCAACCTGCGGCTAGGGCGGGTCCGATCTTTCTCGTAATCATAGCAGCCTATACCTGGTCAGTCGAATGGTACAGGAGTTACTAAACACGAATTGCTACTCACAGGGAAGTTCCACGGTGTAATCAGACCACAGACACCAACGGGCTCCTTGATGGTGAAGACTCTGTTGCCAGGGACAGTAGCAGGGATGGTGTCTCCATAGACTCTTGGGGCCTCCTCGCTGAACCATTCAAAGAAGTTCGCGGCATATGCAACCTCTCCCTTTGCGTCGGCCATTGGCTTTCCGTTCTCCCATGTGATGAGCTTGGCCAGGTCATCTGCATTCTCAATCATGAGGTCATACCACTTGCGCAGCATCTTGGCTCTCTCTCTTCCAGTCTTCTTGCGGAATTCGGGAAGGGCGGCGGCAGCGGCATCAATGGCGGACTGGACATCCTCCTTGTTCATCTCGGGCATCTTTCCGATAGACTTGTGTGTTGCCGGGTCTGGCATTAGGGTGTCAATTGACATGTTCGCATGGTTCAGGATATTGGCAGTGTAAGCATACCCTTGACATCAAATGTCTGGCCCGACTTTGCATCGACGAATTTGCCATTGATGAAGGCCTGCTGTTTGAACAGCGATTGGTCCTTGAGCTGCTCATGATGTGATCAGCAATGGCTCGGAAGTGATGACAGGAGAGAAAGAGAGTGAGAGCTTCGAGGCAGACTTACAGCAGGAACACTGTGACCCATTGCGTATGTCCTTGGTGATATGATGTTGAGACGGGCTGTCGGTACAAAGCTGGATCGAAGAGCTGGTTTCGAGGCTAGACGTGTGAGGAGAGACATTTTGTGACGAGTACAAGACGGCGGACAGTATGACCACTACAGATAGGCCACTCTCCCGAGGTCTTTTTTGCGGTCGGCCCTGGTCTGTTGCCCGGGACTCGAATTGCGGAGAAAGCTTGCGGCTCGTGTTGGTAATAGATGCGGGGAATCTGAGTTGGAGAGCTCAAGGTCCTCCTTCTAGCCCTGCAGATATCTTGGCCTCGGTCAGAGTGATATGTATGGCAAGATGATCTGCTTGTATAGTACATACAATACCCAGATGTGTGACTTGGTCAGATCCGAATTGATTTTTTCTCTCTTCTGTTCGATATCTGTGTATCCTTTGCCCCGCAGTGCCGCCATGTGCGATCACACAAATACATTTTCGTACAGATAGGCCGGCCCGGTGCCTTTTCGTGAAAACTTGCCTAATTCGCTTTACTCTTCAACAACATGCGCTGCCATTTTGTGGACAGCGGCCTCAACATGACTTTCGAGAATTATCAATGTGATCCAATAATAATCTTCGTCATGATGACTGCTAACAAGGCGGCCGTGCAAACACATATGGTGCCTTCAACAAAAGTCATTGTCTTCGCCAAGCCCGAGCCTCGCTACATTTCATCAAGGTCCTCATGTCACATCAAGTACAGACAACGCGGAATTACAAATTCTTCGCTACAGCCATTAACGACACACGTGAAAGATGGAGTTCCTTGTATATTGTCTGTCCTCTCTCATATTTGCATGCAGCCTTCAACAGCACTGGCTGTAGACGATCGTCTCTCGTCCGCTCAAGCAACGGTGGATGTTCATGTAATTATTGTACAATCGTAGCTTATTTTGACTGTGCTCCTTTGTTTTGCTCTTTGCTAGAAGCGATCGAAAGGAACAAAAATCAGAGCCAGGCATAAGTGCTCAATAGAGTGACGTCTACAGAAGATTGCCAGCCTTGTAAAGATGGCTCCGAACGCGTGCCCAAAACACGAGCTCTTATTCGGCGCCACAAGACAGGGTTCATGCATACCACAACATGTGTTTTCCCGTCTTCGCTAATCATTTATATAGTAGCCAAGCTCGAGACGACCAAACACCTCCTCATCACACAGTGTTGTAGTCGCAATGCAAGTCTATTGTTGCTGGTAGGCTCGCACAACTGAAGTCTAATGACCATGGTATGGCAATTTCTGTCTCATAAGCGATACGAAGCAGTGCCGAAAGATGATGAAGAAGAGAGGATAGAAGATCCAGTAACACACAAGGAGCGCGAACGCTGCTTCTTGAGTGCGAGGTTCTTTTGGCTCGGTCTGGCAATACTGGTGGTAACCTTGGCAGTGGCGGCAATATGGACATTCTCTATCGCCTACATACATGGTCTTGAAGAACTACAGCTTAACTTGGCAACCCCATCGAACGTGTCTTTACGTCGCGAATGGCGCACCCTTTCGCGTGCAGAGCAGACCCATTATATTGAGTCTGTCCGCTGTCTCCTCACAAAGCCGTCGGTCCTACTCCAGAACAGCAGCAGCTATGCAGATTTTCCATTTATTCACAGTCGTGTGGGTTGGTACACGCATCATGCAGCTGCATTCCTTCCATGGCATCGCTACTTCTTACACATATACGAGGAGACTCTTCGTTCGCAATGCGGGTTCAACGGAAGCCTGACCTACTGGGACTGGACACTGGATAGTGCAGACATCGCATCTAGTGTCGTCTTCGATCCGGTGACTGGATTTGGAGGTGATGGTGACGTTTCCGGTGAGACGACTGTCGGTACTTCTGGACATTGCCTGAAAGATGGCCCATTCAAGGATGTTGTTGCAGACTTCTACGATACCAGCTTCAAGCCTCATTGTCTCTCGAGAGGTTTCCATGATGATGCTGGGAATCTTGGACATATTGACGGCAAAGATATTAGCCCAGCAAGTATTGAACAGGCTTTAGCATCTGATAGTTACGAGGATTTCGTAAACGCGCTGGAGAGTAAAGTGCATGATGCTATTCCATTCGGACTAGGAGGAGATTTCGAAACATTTACTGCGCCTTACGGTATGTTTGCAGACAACGGAGAAATGAGAAGAAGCTGCAAGGCTGACACATTTTAGATCCGTTGTTCTTCCTGCATCATACACAGCTCGATAGGCTGTGGTATATCTGGCAGCACCGGGATATAGAGAATAGGTCAATGGCATACGGAGGCCATAGCTCACGGCACACTCTCAAGCTTGCATCAATCGAAGATGATATCAAGATGGCTGGGCTAGCAGCTTCAGTGAAGATAAAGAATGTCATGGAGACAGAAGGTGAAATGCTGTCGTATCGCTATTGATGCGGGTGAAAATGTGCAGGGATCATGACGCCTGTGTTACCTAGAAGTTTATTCGGCATGATGCATGTCAGTCAGATAATTGGATGACGATTCAGCCTAGATGTTCCAGGCGCCTTTGGTCGTGTTGATCTACAGCAGTACAAGGCAGGCAACAACAGATGGTGGCTGGAGATGAAGTCGTTTATGAGTTGGGCTTGGCCTTGTTGACGTATATATTACAATTGTCTGAGCTTTTGAGCCAACCTGTCTAGCGGCAGACGGTCTGAGGGACGTGCGAAATGAGCTGACAGAGAACCGTGAAATGAGAGACATTGTTGCAAGCAAGACAGACAGACTGCGCGTGAACATTTCAACAGATTGTCAGCGCACATAAAAGGCTGGTAGAAGGTTGACTGTGTTCACATGTTACCAGCATGTGGAAGCAACAGCAATTGATTGGGTTAGAGTTTAGTCCAGGGTTGCGGCAAATGGTGGGTCGTGGCTGTTCGCCCGTTTCCCCCGCGATGAAACGTGGACGTGCGTCATTGCGGCGCGACTACCTCATTGGGTCATGTTTAACAAAAACCAGCTTGGTGTCTACCTAGCAGCGCCTCGTCTTGTGTCTCGTGTCAGGCACGCGTCAAGAGAAATTTCCCTCTTCCCTTCTGGCCTTTGCGCATCTTGCTACCTGTTGCTCGCATTGCTGATTTGCTATTACCGTCCACGCCATGCGTACCAGACACCAGGACCGCCAGAGTTCGGTCGAACCCGCCAGGCGCAATTCTCGAAAACGTCGGGCCAGCTCTGCCTCTGTTGTCGAGCTTTCCGAAACCCCCACCAGCAGTCAGGCTGCTACCCACAAGAGAAGAAAGAGACAATCTGGAGGATCAGAAGTCATTGAAGAGGAGGAGACGGCCTACGAGGAATCGTCTTCGCACCCTCAAGGCCTGGCTGAAGATGGAGACGACGACGAGGTTATCAGCGTAAACCCGACGCCCCTCCGCCATGTGCACTTCTCCGACACTTCGTTTGGCAACGGCTCTACATCGACACACCTTACTCCCCACATCAACAAGAACAAGAGGACCGTCCACCGCCGAATCACCCTCTCTCCCGCCACCCTCTCCAACAACTCGTTCATTGCTCGTTCTACCTACGGAAGAGCCTCGTTGCCCCCCAACTTTTCTCTTTCGCAGGATGGAGCCGACAAGAACCTGGAGCTGCAGTTTGCACCGCTCAGCCAGATTCTGCACGATCGCGTGAAGCGTCGTCTGCGCCGTAATCACCTTAGTGAGGAGACCAACGCCATTTACGAGCATCACAAGAGCGAGCAGAAGGCTAGACAAGAGCTGAAGCAGTTACGCCAGGACATCAAGGAACGCGATGACAAGGTTCAGCAGTTGCTGTACGAGCTGGAGATGCAGAAGCAGTTGGGCATTGACGTGACCGACGAGAACAACGCCGAACGCGAAAAGGTCAAGGAGATGGAGGCCGAGCTTGCTGCTCTGCGTCAGGAAATTGAGGAGAAGAGGGAGCAGGAAAGTGCAATGCCAGACTTTGCAGACTACAGTCCGGATACCAGCGACCTCTTTGATGACGACATGATGATTATCAACAGTTCCATGGAGGCCAACGACGATGAAGATATCTCCTACCCCGACCTGCCCGTGTCTCAAGAAGTCCAGACACCTCTTCGTTCATACGCTCGCGCCTCGGACCAAGTTGTCGTCAACGACGCCCAGACTCAGGTTTCTCTCCCTGATGTCAACACTCAGGCCGAGCGTGAAGCCTTTGAGGACGCCATCAAGTTCTGGACAAGAGAGGCTTCTGATGCAAAGGCTGCTCTTCAGATTCTTACCATCGAACTCCAATCCCTTGGCTTTGGCGACTCGAACACCAGCACTGAAGTCGTTCTGTCTTCCATTCGTGACTCGTTTGTCCACATCCGCGAGCGTCTCGAGTCTGCACTTCCGGGCCAGAGTCGCGCAGACACTTCAAACCAAGATCTCGTTGGACTTGTCGCTGACCACCTCGAGAACCTTGCCTCTCGTGTCGCTGCTCAAGAGACTGCCTTGAAGGACGCCAGTAACTTGCGACAGGAATTTCTCAACGAGATTGATGGTCTCGTCGACAGACTGAGCGATGCAGAGATCCGCAAGAACGAATTGGAGCGAAACTTTCGCGAGGCCGACAAGCAGACTCAAGAAGATGAACGCTTCATCGCACAGCTGGAGGAGAAGCTTGAACAGATCACGAAGGATCATGCAATCGTGCAAAGCCTGCTCGACACTAAGAATTCGGAGCTAAACACCCTGACCGAGGTCAACACTAATCTCGATTCTACTGTTGATAAGCTTGGCTCCGCCTTGAACGATTACAGAAAATCTGAGGAACTCTTACAGAGTCTCATTCAACGGATGGAGATTGATCACCAACGAGATATTGCCGGCCTCAGGCAAGATCACGAGATTGCTGTGGATGATCTAACCAACAAATTGAAAGCCGAGACCGAATACCGCGAAGCTGTTGAGAAGGATGCAGAAGACAAGGGAGTGTCCATTACTGATCTAGAGCAACGTATCGCCCAAGATGAGGTCGAGCTTGCAACCCTCAAACAGCGTCTTGCAATCACCGAAGAGGAGAAGGCAGGCGAACAGGCTGCCAAGGAATCCGCAGAGTACGAAGTTGACGAGAAGACTTCCTCCATTGAGGACCTTGAAGTCAAGATTGAAAATGCCGAGAAGAGCTTGGAAGAGTTGAGCAGGGAGCTTGAACAACTTCGCCATCTGCATGAAGCTGAGAAACGTCAACGCGTGGCTGCCGAGGAGGAACTTGACATCCGCGAGACCAAGATTGAGGACCTCAACGATAAGCTTCACCAGCAAGGCACTGAGGCTAATCAGCTTCGTCAAAAGTTGTTTGAGATGCAGATCAACCTCAAGGAGTCTGTGCAGAAACTGGAGAAGGATGCTCAGGCTCGTGAGGAGCAGTTCCAGGAGGACATGAGTGGCGAGATTGCTCGCCGCGAACACGCCGAGGCGACTGCTGCTAGTCGCAATGTCACTATTGCCGAGGTTGAGGAGACACTCAGACAGACAGAGGAAGCTATGGCAGATACACTCAGAGATCGCGATGACAAGATTACTGAGCTTGCTGCATTGGCTGATAGGTTGGAGACTGAACTCGAAAAGACCAACACTGAGCTTGAAAACACAATCACTGAGCTTGAGACGCTTCAGACCACCTCGGAGTCTCGCATTGTCCAGCTATCCGAATCGATTGCCCTGCTTCAAGCTCAAGTCGACGAGCAGGCCGCTACTATCTCCAATCTTGAGTCGGAAGCCGTAACCACTGCCGAGGTTCACTCTACGGCCATCTCTGAGCGAGACTCTGCAATCGCCAACCTCAACCATGAAATCTTCGAGGCAAACAACCGCATTGACTCTCTCGAGTCGGAAAAGACTAGTCTCGAGCGTAGAGTTGAGGCCGAAGCAGAGTCAATGCTCGAGCTCCAGGCCTCCAAGGATGAGGAAATTGCAGCATTGAAGCACACCATCACCATCAAGCAAGAAGATATAGAAAATCTCAAGCTGAAGGCTGATCAAGTCGACAAGGCTTGGGAGAAGCTTCTCACGGAGCGCGATGAAGAGGTCGAAGAACTTAGAATCAGTGGTGATGATAGCAGCAAGACCATCCTTCGTCTTACCAAGCTCAATGCCAACCTGAAGGAGAAGCTTCGCAGGTTTGTTCGCGATTCTACAGCAACTGCAAATGCCATGCGCGAGGATTTCGAGGCAGCTCTGGACGCTTCCACCCAGAAGAGTAATGGTCTTCATGATGAGGGTGCTCGTGTCTTGGAAGAAGTAGAGGCCATGGACGAGGTTGCCGAGCTCGTTGAGACGGAGGTCTCTACTACTAACGGTAGCAGTGCACCCCAGAACAAGTTCCTCCAAAAGTTCAAGAGGACGAGCAAGAAGAGCAGACGTCAGTACGACTCTGGAATCGGTGTCGAGGATGGCGATGAGAGCATGCTCATGGAGTAGGATTCTGATCGTGCAGCGACGGAAATGATCGACTTGGCCCACAAGCATGATGATTATGCTGTTGGTGACAACGAGCAGTATTATGCAACGCTTTTCTTGCCTGCTTGATTTGGCAAAGCTTGATTGGAGGATAAAGAAAGTAGGATGATATATGGAACGATGGGATTATTGGATAACCTATTCATACTGAAAGGACTATAAGAAAGACGAGCGCGGAATGACCACCACCTCGCAGAATGAGGGCGTGCATCTTGAAAGACGGACTTGCACATTTTTCTTTTGTTGAAATAGCAAAGCGAAGCAGCTGTATTTAGTTTTGACTTCCTACTGCCGCCCTTCTTGTTACATAGCGTACTTGGCATTAATGATAGCGGATGCGAACATGAAAGCGTTGTTTTCTATTTTGTCTCTAGTATTTGTCTGTTTCATGTGATCCAGTGTTCATCCATGCTGGATGAGTTGATCAATCCAACCAGGCACATGGGGTCGATCAACCCAGCCCGACCTCCATCTTGTAGACCAGCCCTCACAAGCAGGCAGGGCATACACACCCGTCACAAACCAACACGTCTCCCCAGCCGCAACATCCGCATACAACGTAGGCAGATTCGTCCTCGGCTCAATCAAATTACTATTGGCGTCCGCATTCAAGATCCCACCCGTCCGCCGCCTGTTGTCGACCAAAAGCTCGGCAATGCCCACAGCCCCTGCAGCAGACACAGTCAACGCAGACCCCTCACCTACAAATGTCCCTTCGTTGTACCCGTCATAAGTCAATGGCCCAAGAGCACGCCCGTCCCGCTCCCGCGTACTCAAAATAGCAAACGCACCCTCAGCAGTCTTGAGAGCTCGCTGGCTTCTACTAGACACCCTATGAGCCCTCAAGTGCCAATTCGGATTGCGATCTGTAGGCGGCACGAGCCAAGTCCTGACTTCCACGTCCGGCCAGGGGTGCATAGTCGAATACAACACCGGCCCACCATCCCTCGTCACGATTTCCGCGTCCCTGACTTCTCGTCTGGTCTTCCATATGCCGTCGTTGTAGTCGTCTTGGAAGGAGGAAAGCGCGAGGGCGGACTCGGGGACGAGTTGTTCGAGGGTGTAGGTGCCGGTTGGAACACTGTACCCGAAGGAAGAGGAGTAGGCGAAGTGGCCGTATTTGGCGTGGGTGGCTTTTAAAGGGTAGTGGCAGGATTGGCCGGAGCTGAGGAGGAAGGTGTGGTTGCCTTTGTGGATCAGGATGTGTTTTGGGTGGGATAGCGGTTTGATCGAGGGTAGAGGCGAGGGAGTGGAGGTGAAGGGATGGGGTTCTTCGGGGCAGGTCCAGAAGGGGTGAGTGGCTGGCAGGGCGAGGGGGGCAAAGACTAGCATGCTCCAGTATGGCGAGCCAGGGGAGTTGTAGTTTTCTGCTAGGTAGTAGTTTGGGTATGTATATCTGATTCTGGGTTGTTAGCTCTGAGTGTCGAAGTGGCAGTGGCGATGGAAGAGTGGACTTGCCCTATATTGAGCATTCCGTTGGCTTGGAAGATGTGAGGGTGCCTGCTCCACCAGCGCAAATTACGAAGGAGGAGACCTTTGACTATGCCCCATGTTAACGGTGCTGGCGGAGTAACGTCTGCAAACGCGAGAGCTGCCCAGAATGCAGAAGTTGCGAATCTGTACGTCAAGGAACGTCCGAAAGGAATAGCATGTCCATCCGGTGCCATGTAGTGCACGAAGTCTAGAGCATACTTCCGTGCTCGCTCTCGATACTCCTCGGCTCGCACGGGGTCCGTATCGGCAGCAAGCTTTGAGTAGATCAGTTGAAGATATTGGATTGCAAAGGAGCCCGAGTAATAGTCCATTTGGGTATAACCAGCTGGTCCATCATTACTCCAGCCATCGCCGCGATGGAAAGTGTCAAGGTGATCCAGGTCTGCTTCCAGACGTGCCTGTGAGAGAGGAGCACCATTGGCTTTCAGACCAAGGTTGGCAAAGACTCGAAACCATAGCCAATTAGTGTTTGGCATTTCCTTGTCGTTCATGCTGCCCAACCATCTGGCTAGATTGTTTTGTTGTTCTCCATTCAGCGTATCCCAGAAATGGTCTTTAGCTATTGCTAAAGTGTAGCCAATAGGACAGGACTCGACCATTCGTTGATCGAGATCCTCCATGTTGCCCCAGAACTCTGGGGAACTGGGGTCAGTCCCTGCGGTCAACCCCTTAATCCATAAATTCACTTTTGAATATGCTGTAGATCCGGCTACCAGGGGTGCTAGACCCCAGAGAGGGCGGGCGAACCCTTCAATTTGTGCAGCTGTCTCATCAACTGTGAAGCCATGTTAGCACAGTATTGCTAGACAGCATACACTTTCTACAACGTGCGATATTCTGTTCGTCCGGTCGATTCGCATGTTGAGATGAATGACTTGAACTTACATCTAGTGCCACTACTGCCAATTCGAATAAGAGCACACTCGGGTGAGAAACCAGCTTCGAGGGGATCGAGAAGTGAAGCACAAGCAGCTGCTACATCTTCACGTGTTTTCAATGGATTCGTGGAAAAGGCATGCTCTTGAAAAGGTTGGTTAGCCGCCGCCACCCGTCCGGTAGACATGTTGGTGGTTTGTAAGAGATTTCAACGTCCAGGAAAAGACCCTCCAGCACCTTTTTGAACACGGAGCCATCTTGATTGCACCATCAGTTGACTTAGCTGAGGTGGAGACTCGACCATTGATCGATATGCTTGTCCCCTCACGAGAGACCAGAAACGGTTGTGAGATGTAGATCTCATCAGGCATTTTCAATCAAAATTTAGCCTAAAGACAACAAAACAAGCATCTCCTGACCTCTTTCGCTTCTACACCTTCCCCACTTCGACGATCCAATGATCTGGGGTATCTGTTTAACTAATGATACACCCCGTATTAAGGCTTAGGAGAACTCCACGTGCATGTCAATCCTCTGACTTCAGCATCCTGAACCACATGCTGGTCGAAACATGCGCCTTGCCATGCACTTGGCATTTCAGTAGCTGCATCAAGTGGAGGTTGAAACATCCTTTGGCGTCGCTTACGCGTAACCACAATCGGCAGTGATCCCACACGAACACCTACACATCTCGAGCTAGCTCGTGTAGCACATCCCATCTACCCAATAATATGTGTATGGGGTATGCGAAGGCCAAGGCGGAGCCAAGGCCAGTTTTACCCACGAATGAAGGTCAAGTAGCATAGGTGCAGCGAGAGAAGCTGCAAGCCTTGCATATATACCCAAGCTCCAACTCACTACCTCTGTTTCGTCTCCTGATAGCCTGAACCGCATTCTCGCTACAAAGGCAAAATGAGCTTTCTTCGCAGCGTTGTTCATAATGAGGCTATGAGAAATGATCCTTCCGAGATCTATGGATGGCGGGTCTACGCTTTGGCCTGTTCAGTATGACCTTTTTCCTGGGTAATACGAGAGCCATAGCTAATGCTGGAAGGCCTGCTTCGGGGGCATGCTATTTGGCGTTGATTCAGGGATAATATCGGGCGTGCTCACTCTGCCTGCATTCCAAGCGTAAGGAGTTTACTGCCCTTACCTGAATGAAGCTCAGATCGATCTTCCAGCAAGATTTGCTACCCATCTGGAGCAATTGTGCTGGTCAGGTACTGATATGTTACAGGAAGTACGGTCTTGACAAAGTCACTGGGGTGGCATTAGCAGATCTCCAGGCGAACATAGTCACAACTTTACAGGTACGTAGCTTTCGGACTGAGATCTGACAGCCAACTTGGCTCACTAAGCACAGTGTGGCTGCTTCGTTGGTGCTCTGGCTGCCGGCTATGTTGCCGACCGGCTGGGTCGCCGAGTCTCCTTGCTCATCGCTGCTATATTTGCCATTATTGGTACAACTATGCAAGCAGCAGCGAGCGGCGAGATTGCTGCGATCTACGTGGGTAGATTCATCGCTGGCCTAGGTAGGACCCAGCATCTTCTGATGTCAAGCATTGAGAGCCATGTAACTGACATTATACAGGAGTCGGTGCCGCATCAATGGTGACACCTCTGTACATCAGCGAAAATGCTCCAAGAGCAATTCGAGGAGGACTCACGGGGATCTACCAGCTTTTCATCGCGACTGGAACTTGCTTGGCTTTCTGGATCAATTGTGTGCTCTTTCTGATTCTCATTCACAAGATCATGCTAACGCAGATACAGATGGCTCACTCTTGCATTCCCATAGAGCAACAACTTACATCGTCCCTATATGCATGCAAGGCTTGCCGGCAGTCCTCCTCCTCGGCTCCATGTTCTTCTGCAACGAGTCGCCTCGATGGCTAGCCCGCAAAGATCGATGGGATGAAGCTGCTGCTAAGCTCTCACTGGTCAGACAGCTACCTACAACCCACCCATACGTGGCAGAGGAGCTGCGGGAGATCAACGAACAGCTGGAGCTTGAGCGAAGATTGATCGGCAATGCTTCTTTCAAGGATCTGATGAGAGAGATGTGGACTATACCCGGCAATAGGAAGCGAGCCCTACTCAGCATTGGATTGATGATATGTCAACAAATGACTGGAACGAATGCCATGTAAGGCTTGCTTGGACCGTCTATGATTTTCTAGCTATATTGACACATCATGAACAGCAACTATTATGCCCCACAGATCTTCAAGAATCTCGGACTCAATGGCACTCAAGCCGGCCTGTTCGCTACGGGTGTCTATGGTATCGTAAAGATGACCATGTGTGCATGCTTTCTTGTCTTTGCGGCGGACTCTCTTGGTCGTCGCAGGTCTCTGTTGTGGACTTCGATTGCAATGGGACTGGCTATGTTATATGTCGGCCTCTATGTCAGGATATCTCCACCAGTATGCATGCACTTTCCGAAGTCTTGGGGAGCCTTAGAATATGTTGACCTGTGAACAGGTACCCGGAGCAGCAGTCCCGCCGGCGGGATATTTCGCACTCGTGTGTATTTATCTCTTCGCCGGTTTCTTCCAATGGGGTTGGGGTCCTGGTCTGTCTATCGTTTCTGCTTTGCTTCAATTATTCTCGCTAACTTGACATACAGTATGCTGGATATACGTCTCGGAAATCCCTACAGCTCGTCTTCGAAGCGTCAACGTCGCCTCTGCAGCGGCAACGCAGTGGCTGTTCAATTTGGTCATCGCTCGAGCAGTACCTAACATGCTGACCACGATGGGAAAGGCTGGATACGGTGCTTTTCTGACATTTGCTTGTTTCTGCTTCTCCATGTTTTTCTTCGTATGGTCTCTCGTGCCCGAGACAAAGGTGAGCACAGATCGAAATCGTAGTCTAGGCCACGTGCTGATGGTTCATGTGTGTAGGGACTCGCCCTCGAGAGAATGGACGATCTCTTTGGTGTCACTGAACTGGCAAAGAAAGTCGAGCATAATATGGAAAATGGGAAGATTGGGTCGGGTGATGGAAAGGCTGATGAACAGGTTGAGATCGCGCCAGTGAACAGCAGATCTACATAGCTGAAGCCCTAGCCCGTACAAACTCTGATGAGCAATCAGATCCACAAGATGCTGGCCTTTGTAGCATAATATCTAATATCACAAAGGCATAATGTCTAATGTCACTCCAGCCTTCCCTTATGTGTTTAGTCCTCTGATCTTGCATATTGCCACATCGCTACTCTGGCCCTGTTTGAATCGTCGTCCTGCTTAAACACATCCGTTCGCTCTGGTTGCTCAGGCACTGGTCGACTATAGTATCCCGGAGGCTAACATTCCAGACTTCACAGCTGACGCTCGACCCGCCACACAAGCTGACACAGTAACTGGCAGCGCTGGGAAGATTCGAGACCTGGAACGTAGCATTTCGCGCTCCAGCTTATGCAGGCCCCAGCCTTACAAATCGCTCTTGGACCTCCCTTTCTCCAAATGTAATCGACAGAAAAACTCTGTATCAGCGCCTTGCATGCGGATGTGGCCGCCTTGTGTGCACCCGCGCAGGCCTCCTTCAAGAAAGATTTCCACTCTCATACCTCGGCGCTGAACCTTTTTGCACATCATGTGCAATCATTCACCGGGTAATGCTACTCAGTGAATGAACAGGCAGCCCTATCATAGTTGTGTAATCTAAAATAGCAAGAGTTATTCTCATGACCTTAGGGAAGGCATCCTTACGCTACTATTAGCCATATACGTATATACTCTCTGGTATCACTACGTGTATAACCATCCTCACAAGATGTGAAGAGGGAGTAAGTGATGTTGTATACTAGTCCCGCTTCCATGCCCCTCAGGAGCATGCTAGTACCACCAAGCTGATAGAAATAGGTAAAGATACTCCAGCACCCATAAGACATTCGACGTTTCTGGTGATCGTCCTCAGCATCGAAGAAGCTCGGGTGTCGAATATGCTGAAGGATCAGAAGGGTAGCAAAAACTCGTCTTACCATGTACATCAGCTTTCAATGTTTAGTTATCAATGTATATAATCAGTCTCGCCCGACTGACTGATTGATTGCTTACAGAAGCTTGACCTAGTACTGAAATAGCCACGATTACGAGCAGAGGCCAGTGCCTAGCCGTGAGCTCAATCTCGCGCCTTAAATTGAGAAAGCGAAATTGGAGGAGTTCTCCATCTTCCGTTGGTAAAACAAAGACATGAACGGTCCGGCGGATAAGGTGGTGCAGTAAAGTCATATTGAGCTTTCGTGCTTTACCTTTGCATTTGGTGCTGGTGCGAAGCGGGATTTTCCTTTCTCAAGGAGAGATGTCACTGAGTGGCGACAATGTTGCATTGACACTAATCGGATTGGACGGCCCATACCAAGATTTAGATACCAGAATTATTATCTTGTGAATCTTGAGCAGAGGTGAATGCTGTGGACATGATGGAGTAAGCATCACGGATTCGCCAAGACTTGCCACTGACGAATGCGTGGCCGCCGCGCCGCGGAGCAAACATCGATGCGGAACAATGCTGGCGGTCATTGGTTTGCCCCTATGTGAAGTGCAGTCCACGTCCACTACCTCAAATGCGCAGTCGATGGTTCATAAATCTTCGGCCGAACACAATCACGCAACAAAGAAATGAACTAAAACGTTAGACCGAGTGACCTCATGGTTCATAACGATGCGGGCCGCTGTGGCTGAGACGCAGTCGATGCGCCGATCTCCCGGTAGGGTTGTCTACAGTATTTGTTCCTTTGTTCGTATCCTTCGTATCGACAACCCGGTCAAAGAAATTGTTCCTGCAGGGCCTCGAGGATGCAGGCTGATGATGTCGACCAAGGTGCAGGGCTAGTGGATTCGCAGCCCCTAAAATTTATCCACTCTCGAGATCGATATATCACATTCCAGTGAGCATGACATGTATAACTATTCGTCTGCTAGGTTTCCGAGCGCGATGATAACCTTAAAGGAAGAGCCCGGATCCGAGCCCCCGCTGTATAACTCTGCAGTACGTCAGCCAATTTTTCAGCCTCCGCGCTAGCCGGCAATCTGATGAGTGGAGGTACTAATTTAAATGTTTGGTCTCTCGCTCCTTTTGGTCTGGCTCGAGCAGTAAGTTGTTATCCTACTTCTATCTTTTAATATGAAGACCTCGTCGATCTTAGCTGGTCTGGTTTCGGCCTCGGCTGGTAAGTCTGTTCTCATATGTACACCCCTTGCCTATATTAACGAATTTATAGCTTCATGCTCCGTCGTTATACGCAATCCTACCGCTGAGCAGGCTGCCGCAGAAGCCCTTGCAGTGGCACTTCCCAAGCGCGCCCTACCCAATGCTCCCAATGGCTACACCCCTGAACCGGAGGATTGTCCCAGCACAACACCGAGTATCCGCGAGGCTACCACCATATCAACCAATGAATCAGAATGGCTGTCAGTGAGGAGGAATAATACTGTCGACCCTATGAAGACACTGCTGGCCCGTCTTAATATAACAGGCCTCGACACTGATTCGTACATTGACAACGCCGCCAACAATGTCAGCGCGCTGCCCAACATTGCCATTGCTGTATCTGGTGGTGGTTACAGAGCCATGTTGAACGCTGCTGGTGTGGTTGCCGCATTCGATAATCGCTCTTCTAATTCGACTGGTACTGGACAGTTGGGTGGTCTCCTGCAAGCCTCGACATATCTTGCTGGTCTGTCTGGTGGATCCTGGTTCGTCGGCAGTTTGTACACAAACAACTTCACCTCCGTCCAGGAGATCATCAATGTCGACAACTCAACAAGTGGTGCTCTTTGGCAACTTGGCAACTCCATTCTGGAGGGTCCTGACACTAGCTCAATCCAACTCCTCAGCTCTGCCGAATACTACAAGACCATCTATGACGACGTTCAAGGCAAGAACGATGCTGGTTACAACACTACCATCACCGACTACTGGGGACGTGCTCTGTCCTACCAGCTAGTGAACGCCAGTAATGGAGGACCTGCGTACACTTTCTCTTCTATTGCTCTCCAAGACTGGTTCACGAACGGAGATGCCCCTATGCCCATCTTCGTTACTGACGGTCGTCAGCCAGGTGAATTGGTCGTCGGTGGTAACGCCACGGTCTATGAGATTAATCCCTGGGAACTCGGTACTTTCGATCCGACCACTTATGGATTTGCTCCTCTCGAATATCTCGGTACCAACTTCTCTGCCGGTGAACTCGTTTCTGGTCAGCAGTGCGTGCGCGGATTCGACAACGTTGGCTTTGTCATGGGCACTTCCAGTTCCTTGTTCAACCAGGCCTTTTTGCAGATCAACGGTAGCAGTGGCCTCATCGCTGGCGTTCTTACCAACATTCTCGCCGATATTGGCCAGGATGACGATGATATTGCCGATTACCCCAATCCGTTCTTCCACTTCAACAATGCTACAAACCGCATTGCTTACGATGACCAGCTCACTTTGGTTGACGGTGGTGAGGATGGTCAGAACATTCCACTTCACCCCTTGATCCAACCCGAGCGCAACGTGGACGTCATCTTCGCCGTCGACTCTTCCGCTGACACCACTGTACCATATGCCGCCAACTGGCCCAATGGTACATCTCTCGTTGCCACTTACGAGCGCACTTTCCTCCCCATCTCAAACGGAACTTCTTTCCCTGCCGTGCCCGACCAAAACACCTTTGTCAACCTCGGACTCAACAGACGCCCGACCATGTTTGGTTGCGACGCCGGCAACACCACCAACCCCACCCCACTGATCGTCTACCTCCCCAACGCCCTCTACTCGTACCAGAGCAACGTTAGCACGTACGATCTCGAGTACAGCGACACCGAGCGCAACTGGATCATCAACAACGGCTGGGACGTCGCCACTAGAGGTAACGCCTCCCTGGACGCCATGTGGCCCACCTGTGTCGGTTGTGCCATTCTCAGCAGATCTCTCAACAGGACCGGCACCACCGTCCCTGAAGTGTGCACCCAGTGCTTTGACACCTACTGCTGGAACGGCACCACCAACTCTACTCGTCCTGACACTTATGAGCCTACCTACATGGTCAAGGCCATCAACACTACTAGCGCTGCAAGCTCCACTTTCGGCTCCGGCAAGTCTGCTGGATCGACTGTTGCTCTTGCCGCTGCTCTCGGTGTTGCTGCCTGGCAGCTGTTGTAAGCAGGGCTGAGATGGATAAATCGGCTTTCCACTTTTTTTCCTCTATGTTCTACAAAGGGTCTTTCATGCTATGCGTTTAAAGCACATGGTTTTTCTTTGTCCTGGGTTGGATACTACGGGATGACTCTTGTCTTCTAAATCATGTGTAAGATAATCCTTTGGCGGGAGCATGGACATGGTTCTAATGGACTTGATTTTACAAATATTTAAATGATGAAACCTTCACCCACATTTTAGCTTCTCATTGTACACCGATATGCGTTACTAGATCAAGTCCCGCTCCACGGGACCAGCTAGAAAGTTCTTGCCATGTTTCACTAGTCGTCCACTTCCTCGAAGCGTCCCTCGTTTCTAGCTCTATGCACAGGATTCTCCACGTCCATCACACCGGTCGCTCTCAGCCTCTCGAACAAGACATAGAGTCGTTCGGCCTCCCTCTCCTTCTCCTCCTCCGTCATCTCTGGTAGATCAACCTCGGGCTCATAACGTCTCCGCTGTCCCGTGATAGGATTGATATCCTCATCCACAGCAGTAGCAGGTGCACTCTCCATTGCGCCCTCAGGAATGGCGATCTTGTTGGTTGCGAGAAAGCCGGCTGCGTAGCCGTACCCGATGTTATGAATGAAGGTAGTGGGGTTCGAATCCGACAGCTCGAATAAGAGTGTGGAGATGTGGGTGCGGAGCTCGAGCAGATTCGGGGAGACTGAGAGGCGTAAGATGCGGGAGGGGAGGGTATCATCTGTTCCCAGGGGCTTTGAGCGCGCGGCGTCGTTGGGTAGGAGATGAGATTGCAGGACGGCTTTTCCTGTCGGGGACGCGGCAGTGTGGTAGTTCCGGATAAGAGTCACGAGGGGAAGCCCGGCTTTATCAAGTTCAGACTCGGAATAGGCCTTTATGCTCCGCTCAAGGATCAAGACGAGACGAGCTGTGTTGGTTTCGTTGGAAGCGCTGGCCTCCGGGATCTCAAAGTTCATGAGCGCATTGATCGTTGCATCTACAGGGTTTTGGAGAGGCTCAGATGGCAGAGCTATGCTTGTCAGGATCTTGAACAGATCTGGTACGACAACATTGAATTCGGCTACAAGCCCGGGCTTTTTGGCAGTGACGTTGAACAGGAGCTTCAAAGATTCTGCCAGGGCCATTTCGTCCATAGCATGGGCTTTGTGTGCGGAAGCGTCTTCGTATCTTATTGCGTGAGCGGCAATGTTCTGACTCAGCGTTAGTTGCAATTGACAGGCAAGACCGGCTTTGGTCTTACTTTAGATATGTGCTTTGCGAGGCTGTCTTCTCGCACGAGCTTAACAAGATCGATGGTCGTGTTGTATGTCAATAGGAAGATGATGCGGGACAGCAAGAATTCATCATCACGGTCATTGCTCTGGTATGAAGTCAGCATTTGTAAATTAGATCGACATATTGGGAATCAGACTTGCCTCTAATCGCTTTACTGCTTTGCCAACGTATCCCAGGTCCAGAAAGAGTTGTCGCGAACCCTCGTTCAACAACATTGCATTGGCTAGGCATCGCGAAGCTTCACGGGCGACACCGAGATCTTGTTGGTCAAAGGCATATTGGGAAAGAGTGAGAACACCCTGAGACCAAAGGTCAGTGGGAGGATGGAAATGCAATCTCTAAACAGATTCTCACGTCTCGGGCAAAGATGGCGCCTGAATTTGCGGGGTTTCTGCCCAAAACCTTTAGTTGTTCAAGCAATGTTTGTTGTTCTATCTTCGTTAGCTTTGGCAAGACGACATCTTCACGTTGTGCCTGTACAGACGTTGTGACGATAGTTGTGGTTCGGAGAGATGTGAATGCAGCTTGGCGAGAATGGTCTCCACTTGCTGACTTCCTAACGGGAATCATGTTAGCCAGAAGTCCATCTACTAAAGACATCTCAGAGACTTACCTTGTTGACTTGCCATAATGGCAGGACTGCGAGCAAACATGGATGTGTTCGCTTCGAATTTATCATACCAAGATAAACGAATCGGCAAGATTGAGCAAGGCTTGGGAAGTCCGATTGAGAACTACCCGTGGCCTCGTGAGCTTTAGTATCAAGCTTACAGCACTTGCTAGAATGCTAGGCCGACGAATAAAATCACTATAATAGTCCAGGAGTGCAAAGGCGGTGAGATGGTCGATCAATAGCTGTAGGCTTGGCGCGCATTTCATCAGTGTCGGAAGTCGGCGACGCTCGGACCAAGTATAGATTGGAACATGGACTTTATTCAATTAACGCGAGATGCGGAGGCGCGTCTGGCGCGTCGTGGTATACTGTACCGCACCTGTTTGGAGACACCGTTTTGTCGACTTTACAGCATCCAGCAGATTCAAATCAGTGTCTGACCTGGTAGACACGCTCATATTGTGGTCTCACTCTGACTGTGCCTTTGTATCTGCTTGTTTGAACTGCCCGACTTAGCATATGGACGCAGCATGAGTGAATGCTGCGAGGGATTGATCCACGACTGCCTTCCACTCTTATGATCATACAAGGCCAGTCCTGGCGATGATCTCCAGCTCTGTCACAGCATTTGAGCGTCTTGCCAGTCGACCACCGACTCCCCCCAAGGAGCATGACACAGATATCGACGACGCAATCCGATTCCTGAACGCTGATTTCAGTCTCGACCAACCAACAAACGACCAAGAAGGGCTGCCCTCATCGTCAACACATACGCCAACACACGAACCTTCGTCCCCACCCTTGTCGTTCGAAAACGGAACGAAAGATAGGCAGATCAAGCGTGTCGAGTTCTCGCCATGTGTTACCGCACATAAACCCATTCAATTCGGCACCCCGACCAATGGAAACGCCCTGTTGAAGAGACTACACTCCAACAAAGACCTCAAACCGCTACGATCTATCTTGAAGTCGACGCCTCTCCAGGGTACTCCCACTCCGGACGCAACTGCATCTCCTACACCGGACTGCTTCTCATCCTCCGATCCAACCAGTTTCTCAGCCATGCTAGAGTCTGTCGTCAAGTTACTGGCGGCATCTTCTCCAGCCTTGCGACTTGATGGATACCGCACTTTGAATGGCGCTCTGAAGGCATACAGTGATTTACCCGGCCATGATGCACTGAAGGCCAAGATGACTCTCCTGACTCAGTTCATGGCTCGGGACATTGCCGGTGGTCCTTCTGGCAAGACTGATCTCAACGACGCCAACTTGACTACACAAGCCTTGAAGCTGGCTACGGCTATCTTGCTGATTCCCATTCTCCATGGCAGTTTCAACGATGACTTCCAAAACCTCCTCGTTGACAAGTCTATCGAAATCATCGCTCGTGAAGACGTGAGCAAGACAATTGCGAACCATCACATGTATCTTCTGGCTTCTCAGACGTTCTCGTCCAAGGTCATGACAGCCACAAAAGCTGAGCAAATCGTTGCATCACTCTCAACGATTCAAAATCGTGTCAGTGGAAATAGTGTCATTGGTGCACGTCTAGTCATTTACCAGCGTCTGATGGAACAAGCACCAACTGTCATGCTGGCCACAATCCGTGAGTGGCTTCCCCATATCTTCCATGGCTCTCTCAGCAGCATCAAGGATGTTCGTGTGCGCGCTATCGAGACTGGATTGCATGCTGGTCTTATACTTGGAGCCAACTCCCAAGCTACCAAAGCCATCATCGACTTGTTCAGCACATCAACAAACGAATCTACCACTTATGGAGACTATCTGACTGCACGACTCTCAGACATGGTCAACCAAAAAGACTTGGCCACTCACGTACCCCAGATCTGGTCAATGGTCATTCTGTTCTTCAGAAGCAAGAAGACTAGAATTACTCGTTGGGGCTTGTTCAAGAAGGCATGGCTGCTGATAATCCAAAAGTGCATGAACTCGAGCGATATTCAAGTTCGTTACCGTGCAAATCTCGCATGGAACAAGTTGATATTCGTCATCAGTCCGGACCAAGAAACCATGAATTCCATGGACGGCATGGTGAAGATGCTCAAGATACCTTTTGTTGCCGCTTTCGAAAAGAAGGATCGCGACAAGCATGGAAAAGAAGCACGCCAGCTTGCTGTGTCAGGCTATTGTCATCTTCTTCATTATGCCTTGCGTCCCTCACAGTCATATGACGAGCTTGACATTTATTGGGACGAATATGTCCACCAGGTTTTGTCAAAACTGTTCCGATCAGGATCAAAGGACGTTTCCCTTGCAACACGCATATTGAGCGCGTTATTCAATGGGACATCCAAGGTTTGGAATGCAAATCTGGCCAACGAGCCTACGACTTTGACACCTGAGGAACTCCCACGTCTCGACCCTAAATGGGTGCGATCGAGAGCGCAAAGGATATTGGATCTCACTGGACCTCATTTCAGCTCAGTCTTATCATCATCTGAACAAGTTAGCAGCATTGACAAGACCTGCTGGAGAGACTTCTTGACGGCTATTTCTGAGGCTGGTAGTCAGGAAGTCAGGGCTTCTGTTGAGCTGAGGGACACTCTAGCACAGCTGATGAACTTCTTCGGCCGTCTCTGGAAGGAAGCCTCAAAGAATTTCAAGGAACAGGCGGATGGAGCATGGATTACTCGGTTCGGTGATCTCGTGCGATTCACGATTGAAAAATTGGGGGCTGTGCATTTCAGTGAGGCAAATCTGCTTCAGAACGAAATGGAGACCTTCGAGGCAGCACCTACGCCATCGCATCGACCCTCCAAACATCACATGGTGTTGCTGTCCCCAATGGTCTTCCTCTTTAGCCTATTTGCTCGGCCACCTGCCGCAGTCAGCGCAGACACCATCTTCTTTCAGGTCGCCAAAGATCTTGTTCACGACATATGTCAGGCCAAAATCTCACGAAGATCAAGGCTCCACTTGTTGAGACAATGTTCGGAGACCATAGGACGTGCAGACATTGCCCCTGCAACACAAGCAGATCATTGGTCTGTGATTGCACAGGAGTTTGCAGCTTCACTAGCCGATTCAGATTCCGACCAGACAGTGCAAGAACCTCAACGGCTTGGTAATCAGCTTCGAGATGCCGTACATGTCCTGTCCATAGGCTTCAGACACTGCTCGGTCAGTCCTAACTGCATATCATCCTGGGAAAGTCTGTATACGAATGCGACAAAGCTGTTGCGAAAGGAGGGTGGCGAAGGTGCTGTCGTCCTCGGCTTGGTGGAACCAACCGCTGAAGCCTTGTCGAATATGGCTAATGCATTGCACGAAAGCACAATCATTCAGCTGACAACCACATTGTTCGGGAACTCCACATGGCCAAAGAATCGACAGCAAATGGAGGAGGGTCGGAAAGCTCTCTGGAATACAGGCCTTGCATCTACTCGACATTCCATATTTGAGCCATTTGTTCATTTGTTCAGCCTTGCCGATGTGGCCCTGAAAGAGTCTTACGATTCAATCAAGGAGTGCGAAATACATTTGCCATTCTTCATTCAAGCACTTGAGTCCTTCTTGCAAAGCAGTCCTGGACCTCAGTTGCATACTACGTTACGAAAGATGCAACAAGGCCTTGCGTCGTTCATTGGAGATCAAGAGTGTCTCATCACTCCGTCCAGGGAGGGGAGCCGTCTTCTTACGACAAAGGTATGTGTCTCTGCCTCACGTTAGGAACATTGCTAACCAAGTTTCAGATTGTGTCTTTATGGCAAACCATTCTTCGTCTCCTCAAAGCATTGCCTTCTAGTGAGACATTGCTAAAGGCTCTCGATATACTCTTTGCTGCTGGACTGAATAGTAGTCATCGAAGTATTGTGAATGATACCGTCACATTTTGGAATGACACTTTCGGTCAGCTCGAGTCCATCTCTTATCCGCCCAACGTGGAGCATGCTCTGCGACGCATTCGACCCTTGGTTGAGCTCGAGCTACCAACCTTTCCTGTTAGCACTGACGATCAACCATCTCCTCTCAAGGACTTTGTCGAATCTCAAGAGATCGCAGAGCTAGATAGTGTAGAGACACCGAGCAGGACAAGACCCAAGTCACCTGGCTTCAAGTTGAAAGGTCATGGGGCTATCTCTGCTGTCCGAGGCACTCCTACCAGAATAGTCCAACCATCAGAAAGACACGGCTCGTCTACTCCTAGACAAGGCCGAGTAACTCGTGCAAAGGCAAAACTCCGACATGAAGATTCGCAGATTGAGTTCACAGCTGTGGAAAGCTCGTCGCCACCAGGTACAGAGCTGGAATCACAATTATTGACAGAGCATCAACAAGAGGTCAATTCTCGTCAAAAGTACGAGACTGCTCAGATGTATCCGGACTTCTCTTCGAGTCCAGCTCCTAGAACGTCTAGTGGAAAGCCACGTATGCCTAGGCTAGATTTCTCGGCACAAAAAATCGTTCCCGAGGACTACACAACACCAACACTGTTTAGTGAAGAGAACGAGGACGATTATCTTGGATCATCACCGACACCCAAAGCAGCGGAAAAGGCTCAATCTAGGGGTGTAAGTGGACTAAGAGAAGAGACTAGACCTTCCGAAGATCTCGAGGATAGCGAGGACGACGACATACCATCGTCCCCACCTTCAATGTCAGATAACATGGATGTCGACGGCGCAGAGGCTGCAGAAATCCAGAATGCTCATCCTGGTGTTGCAAACGCTGAGCATCCCATTGCACAGTTTGCGAAAACCGACCAAGCTGAATGCCAAGCTAATCAGGAGGATGACGAGACTGAAAATGATGATGAACTGCTACAAGATGAGGAGGCCTCGGAAGAAGCCGAAAGTGTGCAGGTAGGGGTTCCTGAGCCAGAAGAGGACAATACTGCCACTTCCTCTCATTACGAGAGTAACGATTTCGTCGAGGCACCGATGGAAATGTTAGATGGGGGCAAGTCTGCAGAAGAAGGAGAACAAGATGTTTTCACAGACAGCTTGAACGACCAAGACACAGCCGAGGCTGTCGATGGGGTCGTTCTCGATAATGCTGACCAACAAGATGAGATGAACACTGGAACAAGCAAGATCGAGGACTCGTTTCGAGAAAGCACTCCGAAGACTCTCAACGTTCAGAGTACACCTGTCAAAGACAATGGCCAGCTGCATGAGAATACGCAGGAGAGCCAGTCTGGAATGCAGACGCGATCAAAGCGCAAACGCAGCACCGACGCAGACATATCCACCCCTACCAAACATCACAAGGCTTCTCCATTGAAACGGATGCTCTCTTGGGTGACTGGTTCTCAAGATCGAGAGGTAGAAGAGGACGAAGACGAAGTTGCAGGGGATGAGCAAGATGAAGATGGCGAGGACGAAGAAGAGATGAGAGACTGCATTTTTGTCGCAAGTCAACCAGAGCGAGTGGTAGTTTCATCCACGGAGACTCCTTCATTGTCAGCTTCAGCTCCTGCCAGTGTGGAAGCACCTGCTTCGAAGAAAAGGCGTGGCAGACCCAGGAAATCGCAGACGCCAATTTCCAGCACACCCGCTCAGCCGGCCAAGTTGCGATTGTTGAAGCGAAACTCTTCTGTTCTTAGTACAAGGAGTGATGGCTCAGCAGATAGCCACAACGCTGGACCCCGAAAGTCCCGCCGACTCACTCGCAGCCAGGATGCAACCATGATGCCAGTGGTAGAGGTGGAGGTACCTCGTACGGCGTCGCGTGCAGTAGGGCGAGCAACCTTCTCGTCGATACAATCAAACGCGGAAGACGATGAAAGCAGTGGAGAAGGTACCGATCAAGGTGCAGACTCGCAACTAAAGCTTGAAGACCAAGCAGCTTGCAGTCGGGATAGAGTGATTGCAAAGCCTAAAAGTATCATGGAAAAGCTCAGGTCTATCTTGTCAGACTGCAAGACGATGGTGTTGGGGTCGCAGGAAGAAAGAGACCTGGACGATGTGCTGTTCGAGATGAGAAAGGAAGTTCACGAGGCTGGTAGGCGTGGTAGGGAGTAAATATATAAATATGCAAGAGACATGAAATGATGCAGATGTGAATTCGGACGAGAATGGTGGGGGATGTTTTAGGTACTAGCTTAGATACCCATGTAATGAAAGAATGGATGACATGATGTTCTGCTTATCTTTGATAATTTCTCAATTTGTGTTGATTGAGGAGTAGGTGCCTGAATCAGGCAGATGTGAGTAAATTATGAAGATTTATGCAATCGTTGCACAAGCACAGAAGCTATGACGTCCCGCGCAGCAGTTGCGTTTCACATTGACCTGCCCCGCTACATTTCGCTCTTCGATATACAAAGTACATACTCTGTTACATCTTCTCACCTGAAGTTCATCACCGTGAACAAGACATTCGGAAAACATGGAAAGAGCAAGCAGACCCTCGGCACTGCAATCGGCCACTCCAGTTGGCCCTCAGCCTTCGGTGCAATCCACTGGCGGCAAGGTTGTGGCAACATTGCCTACTGGAGACTCTGTTGAGATTCTGCTGTATGGCGCCACCGTGACATCGTGGAAAAGCGGCGGCAAGGAGAATCTGTGGTTGAGCTCAGAGGCCAATCTGGAGGGCAAGAAGGCAGTCAGAGGAGGCATTCCGGTTGTCTTTCCTGTATGTCTAACTCACTTGATCTATCTCGAAGCTTGACCATTATGACACGCGGGACAAACACTTGCTGACAACCAATTCAGGTCTTTGGCCCTCCGCCAAAGAACCACCCCACCTCCAACCTCCCACAACATGGCTTCGGCCGCATCTCAACCTGGGAATACCTGGGCAAATCATCTTCCGAGTCTGGCCCCCTTGCCAAAGGCGGTGACAATGCCGTCCGTCTTGACTTTGGTCTCACCCCTGCCAACCTCAGCGATGAGATGAAGGCTGCTTGGCCTTATGATTTCAGTCTGCAATACAGCGTCACGCTGGGCAAGGATGGTCTGCAGACTATGCTCGGCGTGCGGAACCAAGGCGATAAGCCATTTGATTTCCAGATGCTTACGCATACTTATTTTGCTATTCCCGTGAGTGTTTCTCTCTCCCTCTTTTATGCAATGAAAACAATATATACATAGTTCTGTGGTCAATACGAGATGATTTGGCTGACTTGCTTGCTACCACACAGGACATCTCCAAGGTCAAGATCACCGGCCTCGCAGGCGTCAGGTACAACGACAAAGTCCTCGATGGCTCCGAACACGACTCCACACCCGAACTACGCATCGAAGGTCAGGTCGACCGCGTCTACAAGAGCCTCAACCAAGACACAACCAGCATCCTTGTCGACGACAAACCCTACTTTGATGTCATGAGGGATAACCTGGCTGATACCGTGGTATGGAACCCGTGGAAGGAGGGTGCTCAGGCCATTGGCGATTATGCTCCCAAGGATGGTTACAAGAGAATGGTGTGTGTTGAGGCGGGTGCAGTGAATGGATGGACCACCTTGGAGGCTCAGGATGGGTTTGAGGCTGGTCAGATTCTCAAAGCTCATATCTGAGTGGTGGTCTGATACTTGAGATCACAATCGAGATGATGGACGTGACGCGGCTGGAATGAGATAGGATGGGATGAGCATGAATTCATGAAAATATTGGTATAGATGGGTAGGAATGAAGGGGTAAGATATGAGAGCGAGCTACTATAGGTGGAAAAGCAAATCATCATTTCCAATAAAGTTGCTTGACAGAGACAGATTTCGTTGACGACTTTTGCACTCTGCTTCGTTCCAGGGGTACTGCAGAGGCGTTGCTCGTCGAAAATTCCATTGCGGTGTGAGTAGATCAGCTTCAATTCGAAGCTATACGCGAGTGGTAGTGATGAATCTGCCATCCTGTCCCGTCACAAGAAGAAAACAAGCAGAAGACTTGCGAAGAAAGTTCAGGCTCCCTGAAGATGTGCACATCTGCATTACACTCGTTCTAAACATGACTCCAGCCGAGGTCCATCATTGACCCAAAGTCTTTTTGCATATTTGCAAGACACAGGACGGACTTCCACTCCTAAATCCAAGTGAGACACCCTCCCCACCTTGACTGGTCATGACCATCCGAAGTGAGCACACCCCTATCCTTACCCACATCTTCCACTCCTACTACCGTCAAGGAGCAGCAGCAGCAGCAGCAGCAGCATACTCGGCCGCAAACTTCCGATTCCGCGCCTCGTACGCTTTAGCCCACGCGTCCAACGCCCCCTCGGCCATGTATTTTTGCGAATCATCCGCCTTGTCCACTTCGTCCCTGAAATAGAGGTTCCCGAGCGAACATTCCACAATCTGGCCAGTGTATTCCTTCGTCGCCTCCTTTCCCCCCTCTGCAATCCAGTCGGCAAACCCGCCCAGTGTCTCAAAGGCTTTTATGATCGTGCTCATAGGCGTGATTGTCCGTTCGTCAAACGCACTCATCAGACCGGGAGGAGCGAGACCGGTGGCTACGACTGCGGGACAAATCGCGTTGATGTTTATGTTTGCGACGGAGGCAGCAGGTGGGCCAAGAGAGCGGACGAGGCCGACGAGGGCGTGTTTGGCGGATGTGTATTGTGGGATTGAAGGGAGGGCGTAGAGGCCTGCTGTGCTTGCTGTTATCACTATGTTGCCTCCTCCGCCTTTTCTCGTTTCGCCCTCTACACTACTTGTGTTGCTGGTGGAGGTGGTGGTTGGGGGGATGGTCGATAAAGGCGGATCATCCAATGTAGCCGCTGACAGAGGAAACTCTTCTGCAGAGGAGGAGGTGGTAGGCAGACCGGGGTTCAAAGCCATGTAGTGCGCTGCAAGCTTGACTCCGTAGTATACCCCGAATAAATTGACCTCGAAAGTCAACATATTCGGTTTCCTCGGCGGGACATTCACGTCTCCTGAGACTGACGCGAAAATATCGTCGCGGTCGTCAATTCCGGCGTTCAGGGCACAGAAATCCAGCCTGCGGTTCGGAGAGGGCAGCCAGGCGTAGGCTTGCGCGAAAGCAGCGGCGAGTGAGTCCCAGGAGGAGACATCGGTGCGGATGTAAATGGCTCGCGGGGTGTTTAGTGGTATGGAAGGGGGTGGTGGGTTGAGGTCGAGGAGGATGAGGATTGGAGAGGAAGGGTGGGAGAGGAGGTGTTGAGACAAGGCTAGACCTATCCCTGAAGAGGCGCCTGTTATGAGGGCTACAGCGTGTGGCATTTTCTTCTTTCTTTTCCTCTTCCTCGTGTGTTCGAAACCTCTGTCCAGGTGAATTTGTTGGGAGTTTGAGAGGTAGGAGTTGGCTTCTTTTGGCTCTTTCTGCAAGTAGTGGAGATGGAGTGGAGCGAAGTGAATTGTAGGACTGGAGGGACAGACAAGACCTACGCAGATAGCAATGGGTGGAGACACAAACTCAGAGACGACTACATGGCTACTTCTTATAGTGGGCGTTTTGCACGTCTGCTGTCCTCGGCAGTTGTGCTTGTCTGTAGGAGTGGAGGATGAGGAGCAGTGCGGAACCAGAACCAGGGAGGTGGTGGCTGCCCCACATGTGGAGAAAGAAAGATGGGGTAACCTTGGTGGGCGGCCAGAGGTGGAAGATCTTAGCCGAGTAAGTACAGGTACAGTTGAAACTCACTCACTCACACTCCTGGGCATTTGTCTTTCATCATGAGTTGTTTTGTTGCACCGGTATATATACCTAATCTAGATATTCAAAGTCGTCTAATTTATGAACCCTTACTCCCTGCCTAGACGCTTTTGTTATCCCTGACTCCATTTTACTCCATGACCATGCAGAATGCAATACGTGACTTGCTAGCTCAAACAATAAAAGACGGGCTAAGCATGCTTTACATCTTTCTGAAAACATTGCCGCTAGCACTTCTCCTCTCCTTGCCTCTGGAAAACTTGCGGCCATTGTCAGGGCCATCATCGCCACCACCGCCACCATCCCTTCGCTCGAACCTCTTCTTTTGAACTCGTTGTGGTGCAAATGTGACTTCCTTTTCGCCAACGACGCCACCCTGTCGGACTCTATTGTTGCCTTCGCCACGATCCTTGAGTCCGGCGGCAAGAGATCCGAATGAGCGGTCTCGCCTGTTCTGTGGCTGCTTCTTGCCGTTCGAGGAGGACACGACCATTTGTGGGCCACGGGGGCCAGAGCCTTGAGTTTTGTGACCACTCTTCTTGTAACTGGTATTTGAGATACGGTTCTTGTCTCCTGCATTGTCCTCGTCCTTGTTCTTGTTGCGTTGTCGTTGCGGTGCTTGGCGTGCAGATACTTCGTCCTCGTCTTCGGCTTCGCTGTCGTCTTCCGAATCCGAGGATGCGCGACGGCCGTCCTCCAGAGCCTCTTCTTCGGCAGCAGTGAGGCCACGCTTGCGTTCTCCGTTGGGTCGGGCAGTGGGGACCGAAGAAGGGTTCTGCAGGGCAAACTCGTGACTGAACTCGTCAATCTCAAAGTCTTCATCTTGGAAGAGTTGGTTGAAACGAGAGTCGCCCATGAGACCCTTGGCAGGTTTGCCGTCGTCTTGCTCGTCGCCGCTGTCTTGCTCCATGGCGTCTGCGTCTTCTGCGCCTTCTTGCGGGTCGTCGCCGCCTTGCTTGAGGACGCGACGGGCCTTTCTCCGCTCGTTTGCCTCCTCTCTTGCGGCCATCTTCTCGGCGAGCTTGCGATTGACCTTGACCTTGATGCCCTTCTTTGTGCCACGGATCCTGCTCTCCCTCTCCTTGTTGATCTTTTCTTGAATTGTCTTGGCGCGTTGCTCTTCGAACATTTCCGGGTTGCTGATGAGCTTGGCTTGCTCGTATAGCTTCTGGGCGACAAAGTAACCGTGCATGTAGGGGCGGAGAAGGTTGGTGGTGCCGACAAGATGGTCGAGGTTGAGCTCACGGAGTTGGGCGAGGTCGAGGAACTTGAAGTTGTCGTAGACGGCACCGGCAGTGGTGAGGCTGTTTGACGTGTACGCGCTGGGGTCTTCAGCATCCTCGGCCATTTCTTCGACCAGGTTGTCGAGGAAGGCGCACCACTTCGGGGCGGGACCGAGTTGTGGAATGAAGAAAGAGTGCTGTTGGCGACCCTCGTTGGCAGTGAGCAGCATGCCCGAGTCCGGACACCATTCGACGTGGTTGAGGTCGACTGCAGGCTCCACCGACGTCCAGTGGTCGCCCGTTTCCTTTTCCCATATCTTGATGACACGCTTGTCGGCCGACATGATCTTCTCCGACTGAACGGCCGAGGCAGAGCGTGCTGTAGGAGTGAGGTATTTGAGTGTTTGGATGGGGAGGCCATACCCTTGGTCTTTCTTCAGTAGCGCGACCGGCGAGCGCAGATCGTAGAGATGAACGATTCCGTCCGAATTTCCCGTGGCCAGGTTCAACCCGGATCTGTGAAACTCCATGGCGGTGATCTCAGGCTTTGCATCTCCATTCAGCCCAAAGGAGTCGCGGGGAGGTTGTAAGAGACCGACTCTGCTCCGTGATCGGCTGTCCCAGAATTCGACGGTGCCTATTGTTGTGCCAAAGGCGAGTAAATTGTGCGAGTCCTCAGCGATGGCGGCCGTGTTGACAGCGCCGACATTGATACCACCCTGCAAAGCGCCGCCTCCCATGCTCATAAAGTCATCGCCACCAACATCGACTTCATAACTCTTCATGAACCTTCCAACCTCGAGGTTGAGGCGGTACACCTCACCCATGCCATCAGCATTCACTCCGACAGCAGGGACCAGCGTTTCGGCACTCCTCTTGTTGTATTTCAAGTCACGGCCGTATCGGGGGAGTCTGGCCGTGTAGTGCAGTCCTCCGGGGGTGTGAAACTCGAGGGAACGGTCGGTCTGCAAATGCAGGGACTTGGAGTAGTCCGAAGACAGCAAGATGAATGTGTCGTTGACAGTGTTGGTGTGGCGGGCGTAGGATAGCGAAAGATGCGGCAGGTAGTGGGTGTGGATCTGAGGTTTGTATGTTCCCGTGCTCATGACCCAGTTGCCGTCCTCACTCACGCGCACACAAGAACTGGCCTCCTCGAACTCAAAGTCTTGAAGCAGCTCAATGCGATTGGCGTACTCGGCATCCTGCTTAAGACTTCTCTTTCTCTTTCGCGCCAACCATTCGGGTAGTGGCCGTGCTGTGGATGATCCCGATATGGTATATACCGGGACGGAAGAGTCGTTTGTGAGCTTCATCCTGGCGACACGACAACCTCACGGAAATGATGGCTGCGTAGATGATATGAAGATGGCGGCGCTTTGGTATAGGGCAGAAAGTTGGCTCAGAAAAAGTCCTGCGCACGGTCTTTACCCCACATTACGCTAAAACATTCCCGACTGCTCGGTCGGTCGAAACTCTGCTCTATGCCGACCGACTTGTGCTTTGCTTACTGTAGCAGGTAACGCAAGATGTACCTTACCACTTACCTTACATGCCTGCCTTTTCACCAGCCAACCACCATCATCCATGGCCACTTTGTTGCTCGAGCGATGCGCAACAGCTGCCACATGACTTGAGAAACACTTTCCAGTTTCCATACTCAGAATCAAAGGAAACAACTTTAGATCAGGGTTACGACCATCCGTTGGAGTATATCGACTGACAATAACCTCGAGGACTGGACGCTATGACTTAGAGTCGAGATGCTAAGTCAAAAGCCTTATTTCATATACCTTCTTCAATGAGACCCTATCTTGTATCTTTGACATGATGATAGGGACCTTTTCCCAGGTACCAGCCCCACTTCGGATTGTGTAGAGTCCCTCGCCAACATGAGAAAATATTCTTCCAAGGTCCAGATGATGGTAACTCGCATCCTCTTCAATGCAAACACTGCTGGTGAAGGATGTTGTCCAGTGTACTGTAGCAGTTTAGATATAGCTTGAACAACTTGATTGATGACCAACGCAACATGGCCATGTGGTTGTGCTGCACGGCCCGCCTGTTTCGACCGATTCGGTGATGCGGCGAATCGGCTTGGCAACAGGTGCGGTAGTGGTTCAGGTTTGGTTCCAGTTTGGCTTGGGTTGGTGTAGGGGTTCGCGGTCGGTCAGCTCCACGCCTCCAGCCTTGAGAGCACAGTCCAATCCTACGGCGCAGGGCAGGGCACATGCCGCTTCTGGTCATGGCAATCAAGACCCATCCTCCTCTTGTACCTACTTTGCTTACCTTGACCTCGACACAGCATCCTTTTGCCTACCTTCCTTAACCCAAAAGGAATGGCTTGTCCTCGATCTGACCGTCTCCAAGCGCATAATTCCAACCCCAATCTTCCCTAGCCTCGACGCTGGACTCGACTTTCTACCCTTAATGTGCCATGAGAGCACCCGCATCATACCCTTATGGACTTCTTGAAATCATGCACCACCAACCTCTATGCTGTTGTCAGTCCCCCTTGCCCCCAGACGTCTACTAATCCACTGCTAATAATGCACAGGAGGGCTATTCTTCCATCGAGTACCAAATATACACAGCCCCGCAGACCAATTCAGATGCACCCGTCAAAGACAAGGAGGCGCAACCCAACCCACCATGGGCCGAAGAGCGTCATGCCATACTCGTCGAATTGCGCAATCGAGGTGCTCTTGTACAGTCCGCTGCTGTTCAGAAGAAGATATGTGTCTTTGGGGGCTTCCAAATCGCAGACGAGTATATGAAAGACTTGCGATGGCCACTTGCTCTGACTGGTCGTCTTGACGTCTCATCTTTGAGCAGACCAAGCCCCGATGCCAAAATAAACCTCACCAATCAAAACATCTATGGCATGTTCCTTTCGGCTGTCGAGGAGTCTTTGAGCATCACCCTGGGTGACAAGTGTCGCGCCATCCGCGTAGCCCACATGACCTGGATGATTCCCACCCACGATCACTATGATGGCGACGCGACTTGTGGCACATTGCCAGAATACTCCTTGCTCACCCTACGCTCTCAAATCACTGCTATTGGCAGCCTTTTGCTCATGCCCGAAGTAGTCGCGACCGACTTCAAAACCGTCTCCTCCTCTGGCCATGGTACAGAACACGTCGTCCTCGCCCCTTCTGGTACCTCGGCGTCCATGGCAGAGGATCTGTCATCATTGTCCTTGAAAGGCGACGAGTCCGATGGCGTCAAATTTAGGCGGCAGATGAGGAGAGAAGCTCGTGCCCGCCTGGCACAAAAGTCAAGAGAAGATTCTTGGAAGTCTGCTGTCAGGACTAGACTTGGACATACCACTGCGGTGCCCCTCAGCTTGGACGAATCAACCACCTGGACTCGAGTTTGTGTCCCCAGCCCAAAGCCCCCTGTCGAAAACCCTCCAAGGTCTCCTTGGGAGCGCGTGAAGTCATCCTCTTCCGGCCATACCTGCTTGTGGCCTACGAACCTTTGCTTTGAAAACGCGAATTCATGTAACTCACCTCAAGTTGATACTGACACGGATTGGCTCAAGTCGGGAACATATGAAGACCCTTTGACCTCGGCCGAGCAGTGGCTCACTGGGAAGCTTGAAAGAGACAGAGCAGATTTGGCAGAACGTGAAAAGATTAAAGAGGAGGTTGAAGCCAAAAACGAAAGCGTTGCTGCTGTGCTCAATAATATGGAAAACATGCCCGATCACGTCTCACTCTCTTCTCCCGTAAACATACGCACACAGGATCAGATCAGTATGAACGGTATCTACCCTACCCCACCAGATGCTCTACCTCCTGGCATATTCACCGATCCTGTAATTCCTGCTTCCATTGCTGAGGATGACGTTCTACCGACGGTCACAGAATATGAAGACCCTGCTACGGCTGAAGAAGATTACACATTGGCCAGGCAGGCAAGCCACAACTCGCAATCAGCGCCGCAAGTCGAACCGTCGAGGAAGAATAGTACCGACGATCTCTTTGACGACATGGATGAGGAGATGTTTGGTGCTCCTGATGTGGACTTGACAGATGCTGATTTCAATTTCTTCGATGATACTGATCAGCCTTCCACAAGTCGAAGACGCTCAAGCAATCATCTTCCAGACGTACATGTCGCAACGCAGGACTCGTCTGCGCCGGATAATGCAGCAAAGTCTGCGGTCATCGAAGACTTTCCAATTGATACGACGCCTGCGCCCGTACTAAATGAAGAGGACGGTCCTAGCACAGTCGACACTGCCTTTTCCGGTCATGATCGCGAGCCTGTGGGCAAGGTCGACAAGGATAGCACGGACGGCATCATGACTGCCACTCCCCTGCCAGATCTTTCGTCACGGCACCAAGATCTGGAGCGCATCCACACTCCTCCTCTGAGCCCATCTCAAATCAAGCAGAGATTTCTACCTTCACCAGTTCCAGCAAGTCTACCAAGTCCAGATGACAATCGGACCCGCCGCGGCAGCAATTTCAATCCTGTCGCTTTCAAAGAAGAGGTCGTTTCATTTGATGCAAAATACCGCAACCTTGGTCGATTTGGTGCTGGCCTTCGTGTCGTGCCTGAAGAAGCGGTCAAACCAAATGGGCTTTCAAATGGGAGGTCCCACAGCATCATTGACCTTCCGCCGAAAAGAACATTTCAGAGAGTCAATCGTGCGAGACAACGTAATGCAAGTTTAGAATACGACACGTCTAGCTACGAAAGCGACAGCTCGAGTACTGGCTCAGATGTAGATAGCGAAGACACTGCTCCTCCATCTACTGCTGGAAAGCGAAAGCGTTTGTTGGTAGATGATGGTGGTTCCGTCCAATCTCCTCGCACCTACACCGACAACGATAGCGATGTCGATAGCTCTGTTTCAGAGGACAGGAGTGCCGTGGACTTCTCTACAGTCCTCGATCTGCTACTGTCCCGCGACAGTCAGAAGGATCCACAGAGAGGTTTGCAGGAAAGTCAACATAGATTTGGGGAACGTCCGACCGTTTGGAAAGGTCTTGGGAAGGGCTCTCATATTATCGCGGCTACAGAAGACAAGCTGTGGGACATTTTCGATTTTACTCAGGAAGACATGATCAGCATTGCTCAGCTCGTGGCTCAGCAAAGCATTAATACCGAGTCTAATGCTCATATTGGCCAGGTTTGTGATCAACCCGAATCTCTTGGCGTTCTCGAACCAGAAGATGTCAATCACTCATTGACTGCGACCTGCTCCGTCACACAATCTGCGCTGAAGCATATATTCACGGCATGCGTTGATTGCGACTTCAGCAAGCTCGCATCAATTGTGTCTGTCCACGCAGAGCACGCTCCAATATCGAAGAATCAGCCGCGGCCATTGCCTACTCCCAGACGTAACAATGTTGGACCTGCCGGAGCACAGCATTTGTTTGCGATCCAGCCACCTTGCGTCCGTTTGCAGCGAGCTGGTTCGCCTTGGGAAATGCTTCCTTCGTCTTTGAAGTTCTGGGAACCTCTTAGCCTCGAACCTGCCAGTGGTCCGAAGAATGTTGCTGCTTATGCCATCTACCCGGATATGGGCAACCTAACCAACGCTGTCGAAGATTTTCTTGACCGCATCGGAATGGTCTACGAGAATTGCAAACTTGGAAGTCATGTACGTGGCCCCACCTACAATGAATACAATGATGGTTTGGTTGGCTTTCCAGCGCCTGAGGACCATTCTGCACGGTCTATGCTTGAAAACATGCGAGATGCTTCAGTTGGGTTTGGAGATCTTCTTCGTGATCAAGCATCACTTGACGCAGACCGAGCAATCGTCATTTACATGTTTTGCTCCCTTAATGACGAGGCATTAATCAAGTATTTGTGCGGTTGTTTCTGGGCTCTCCAGCAAGCTTTCGCCGATGGCTCGGATGCGGACGATGTCCCGTCTGAATTTGTCCTGCAAGTGGTACCTATAGATCGTATTGCCGATCCTGATGCTATCGCGATCTCTGAGCCAGTATGGTTATCGTCGCTAGCAAGTCAAGTCTATGATCGCATACCGCTTCGCGAGACGCTCGATCCAACATCAGCATGGGTTATTCCTTCAGCTCCGTGCGTTCAGCTCGTCTCGCCGCTCCCTCGGAGGATCAATTTCGCTCTTCACGAGCGTCCTCCCAGAAGCTTATTCGATGAAGCACAGATACTGCACGTGGCATATGCTATCAGCAGCGATAATTGCTGGCTCACGGCTGCGTGGAGTGACAACACTGGCAGGTACCAATTTAACACCAGTTTCTACATCAAGGATATAGATGGCAAGGAGATTTTGAACGAAGTGCGTGACATGAGTCTTGGCCTGGCAAGATCATCGACCTGGCGCATCCTCGTCGCCCGAGTAGGCACAATGCGCAACTGGGAGAAGGAAGTGTGGAAGGAACGACCAAGCGACAACTGGACAATCCTCCTGCTCGATATTGATATTACGCCGACTTTGCAGATATCCGCCACCGATAGCACAGCAAACTTCCCTGCCATCCCTCAGCCAGGGAACGGATTCATGACCCCAGCGTCGACGCCCCAACCAGGTAACTTTGGCGTCTCGCCTGAAGCTCACGGCGGACAACCATCCACACCAATTGAGCCATCGGAGCCAGCGCCTCCGCCAGACCCAGACTCGTACCTCATCGACGCCACAGACGAAACATGGGGACTTGTCCTGCCTTTCTCGGCCGTCCACGGTCCGTATGAGTTGAAGCGCACGCTGGCGAGCGGCATCTTGCTCAAGCGAGGCACAATGGACACGCGCACACTACCCAGCTTGGGTGTGGACATTATCGATACCTTGATGCCTAAGCCAGGGGAGGGTCAACCAAATTGGCTGCAGCCCAGGACACCGGATGCGGTACTCAGGGAGGTGCTAAGTTGGTATAGAGGACTGGGGTTGTTGTCGCGCATAAGAGGATTGGACGCAACCGGCGCTGTGCCCTGGCACATCAAGGTTGCTATCAAGGGGTCTGAGGCGCTGACTGGATTTGTTGATTGAGTTGTCTGTTGTATAAAAGTGGAATCCGATCGCAAACCAGAGAGATTTCCTCACTTCAGTGGCGTCTTCCTCATCACATGTGTAGCCATGAGTGTATTGAACAGAAGGACGATTGATGGGGATGCAAGCTATAAGTAAGTCATGTTCATATCCATCATATCACAGAAGAAGAATATTGCCATGCGTCTGCCATCTGAATACGTGAATATTGTTCCACAGAGTGTCATGCTGTTGACGGAGTTGGCCCGCGCAACGCATGGTGAGGCTCAGTCCTGGTCATCCAGAACCCCTGAACCATGGTGAGCAGTACCTGAGTTCGCACAAGACCTCATCATCACATGTGTTTGCTTGATTGAAGTCGTCTAGACACGTGGGCAGAGGGAGGCAATTTTCACCCAAAATTCCATTCAACATTAGAAGAACAATCGGGGCATCTCAGCAGGAGCTGCGCAAGTTTAAATGGCCATTGGCAGGCTCAATGGGTTGAAAGACTGTCCTCGTAGTGCTGAAGTGTGTAGCGAAGACTCACAATTTGCGCAAAGTGTCATTCAGACTCTGGGAAGAAGACGCTCAGCACCCTGAATATGGACCACCGATCGGCAAGCCGGTCGTGTACGGGTTTTCGCCCAAGGAAGTCGATGCCCTAGTCTTCGGCTCATAACGATGGTCTGGAAAGCTATATCTTTGATCTAATCAAGACTCTGGAGCAATTGCGGTGGTGCCGCCGATCCTGTGATGATCAGAGTCACTTGTGGCCAACATCTCCTGTAAACAATGTATAAATAGATGGGCAGTAATGTCAACGTCCATGCTTTGGACATTATCAGAGGACATGAAGACACTGGGGAGTGATTGAAGCATGAATTATAGTCGAAAACCCTGCGATTATTGACTATCATGCCAAGTGAAATTATCCAACCTTGAATTCAACCAATCTCGTATCGTATCCACGGCTATATCACTGTATGTCCAGACTTTCGGTCTCGCTTGAACTCCATTAGCACCCTTGTGCTGGATGCACCTCCTAGACACGCTCAAAACGAAGCAGCAGCACTCAACACATCCTCGGTGACTCCCTCCAGATACGCATCCGAAGCCCTGTCGCACAACACAACGAAGGCCCTCCTTCTCTTTACCTTTTCGTCGTCCCCAGCAATATACTGCGTGTCCAATTCATCCCAGTGTTCCTCAAGCACTTTGAACAATTGATCTGCCTGTTTGGGAAGACCGAGACCTAGTCTCTCTATCCCTCGTGCGGTATACTCGTCTACAAAAGGGAAGAACTCTTCGAAACGCCATTGAGTGCGGCGGCAGAAAATATCGAGGCCGCGAGAACCGAGACCTTTGATGCTTTTCTGGAGTAAGTCGCGCTCTGTGTCCCAATCGCGACTCTCCCGCAACTTGTCAAGACTGGTGTCGTGAGGCTCGTCTACGAACTTCTCGGCGACCACTTCGGCAAGAAGCAGAAGCTGGTCAGTGGTCTTGTCCTTGTGTTGGGTTACTGCATCATCCATTGCTTTGCGGATTTTGTCCTTGCCAGCATCGGTGAAGGACTGGGGCGTGGTGAAGGTGTAAGGTGCGCTGAAAAGTGTGCGGATCGTTCGCATACCAAGACGATGGGAGATGGGCCGGCTGAGCACGACAGCGCAAACGAGCTCTTCGAATGGGGTCAGCACGCCTGAGGTGAAAGACTTCAGCGTTGAGGCGTTGTCGGTGTCAAGGAAGGCAGTTTCGTCCTCGGGACGGCAGAGATCGGCCGCCTCGTCGGAGAGGAGGTAGTTGAGTACTTGGACCTGGGTAGGCAAGGTCTTCTTCTCGCTACGGCTCGACTTGCGAGAGCCAGTCGCTGGTTCTTTCTTTGGTGCCTTCGCTTTCTTTTGCTTCTTGGTGGCCGGCTTGTCCTCTTCCTGCTCTGAGGTCTTTGCCTCTCCATCGGATTCGATCTCTTCGGCTACTGCATTGTTTTCGGCTTTTCTTTTATTTGACGCTTCAGGCTCGGTCTCCGTGTCGGGAGTGAGCTGTTGTCCGGATGGTGGATTTGTCGTTGTCATTGGTGCCTCACCATTTTGCTCGTATCCCTTTTCATCCTGGTTTGCTTCTTTGGTGGTATCCCCAAGAGGCACATTAGAGTCGCCATTGATGTCAGACAACTCTACAGATTCCTGCTGTTTTTCGGCCTTGGCCTTTCTCTTGGTGGTCGTCCCAGCCTTCTTGGGTGCCATCGTGGTTGATGTGCACAACGGGGAATTGATGTTAGGTGTGATGTAAGAGTATCCGTAACTACAAGAGACTCGTATTGATGAGACAAGGGAAGCCAGGAGGCATAAGAGAAAGTAAGCGAGGGGTTAGAGGTGTGTGTTGTAGAAGCTGGTTGGGTAAGGTGGTACACTTCCGTAGACATCTCACAACACCTCAGGGCACCTACCGTATTCGATATTATGATGTCAGTCGCAGCGCTTCGGATCTGACCCGCCGATACATGAGGCTCAACTCGTGTTTCACATGCGTCGTTCACTGGCACGCTTTCACAATGAGAATAAGATCAGCAACAGTACTTGTGGTTTCATCTTTGATTTCCCCCGGTCGCCAAAGGTAAGGTAAGGTACCCAGAAGGTCCGCAAGCTCTGGAAAGCACGTCACATGAAGTCGCGGAGTGCTGGCGTTTCCCCACATTACTCAGAGCTTTGACGTGTCACACCAACGCACGTCCTCAAGCTAAGTCGCGTTGCTCAATTGACATTTGACACCTCGTTATCGCACCCTCATCGGCGAATATTGGTAGTCAATATGCCTCGTGACTTGCCTTGGACGGCTGGCAACTCTTCGCAACCTCAAGCAAAGCGCGAAAAGCAGCCTACCAATGGCAATAAACGAAAAGTCGAATCAATCGATCTAACTGGTAGCGACGATGAACAGCACGCGCCGTTCAAAACTCCTCGCACGAAACCGTTGCCCGCCCCGAGCTCGTCACGGGACCGGCCCGCTGACAGCTCTTCGCTTCGCTCATCTCAGCCGACTCCTAGTCGAGGTCAATGGAGGAGACCTTTCGAAAGCGAGTCCTTCTCGTATGTTCCACCTTCTTCCGCTCCGTCACGAAACCTTAGTACTGGTGACCTTGAAACTCACTCACAAGCGGAGCGCGATTCATGGTTACTTCCTACTGCATCTCAATCGCACGTTGAGGAGAATGATATCTATGAGACCATAGCCTCGTCACAAGATGTATCTGTCGGCAGTGACGATTATGTTAAGTACAGCGAAATTCCGACCAAGATAGTTGGCGTCCGTTTCTATCGCGGCTTTGCCACTTTTGGCGAGCATGTTGAGACCTTGCGGGAGCCAGGAAATCCATACGACAGGAATGCGATCAGGGTGGATAACGTAGTAGGGGAGCAGATTGGGCACATTCCCAAGACCATGGCCAAGAAACTCGCATCGTACATTGACAATGGATCACTTGCCATTGAGGCCGTTCTTGCTGGATCCATCGGAGAATTCGACTGTCCAATCATCATCAACGTCTTTGGACCGCCTTTGAGTAACCCAGCAAGTTCTAGAATCAGAGAGAAAATGAAGGCCGACCGACTGCCTTTACAGCACATCAACCAACTTGAACGTGAGGAGAAGAAGAGGCTCACTGAAGAGCGCAAGAACGCCGCCAAGACAGCAAAGCAAATCCCCTCTGGTCAGCCTGAATGGATGGGCTCTCAAGGATTCGGCGACTCCGCTTATCCGAGTCAGACCATGGAGGAGATCCTGAGCACTGCAGAGCACTTCAATGCCCGAGACGTTGGAAAGGCTGCCGAGCGATTCGGAAATTCTGAAGAGATCCTTGCTGCCATGCCATTGGCAAAACAACCGAAGCAAATCGCGACTCAAATGCTTCCATTTCAATTGCAAGCATTGGCATGGCTTCAAGCCTCCGAGAGTCCTAAACTGCCTGAACAAGGATCTACAGAGTTTGTTCAGCTGTGGCGTCGTCACGAGGAAGTACCAAATGCATTCACAAACATTGCGACAAGCTATTCAGTCAAGGATCGCGAGCCCGTCTTGGCCTCAGGCGGCATTCTAGCGGATGACATGGGCCTTGGAAAGACGCTCGAAATGATATCCTTGATCATGTCTGATCAGAATATGGAACAAGCCAATGATGTATCATCAACTCTGGTTGTGGCTCCCTTGTCTGTAATGTCCAACTGGAGCGATCAGATTGCCCGCCACGTTCACAAAGACAGCTCCCTTCGCGTATACACGTATCATGGGGCTGGTAGGAAACCGCTGAAACCTGCTGAGCTTCGCCAGTACGACGTCGTCATCACTACATACCAGACTCTGGCTTCCGACTACATGCCGCAAAAATCAGCAAAAGCTCCGCCTATTCCCAGGCCTACAGGACTCTACTCGATGAAGTGGAGACGAGTCATTCTGGACGAGGGACATGTGGTGAGAAACCCACGTTCGAAAGGGGCTGCCGCCGTAACGTCAGTACTTGCTTCGTCTCGTTGGGTGCTAACAGGCACACCTATCATCAACTCGCTCAAGGATCTGTATTCTCTTGTTCGGTTCATAGGGTTGACTGGTGGAATTGAGAAGCTCGACGTCTTCAATAGTGTGCTCATCCGTCCACTCAAGTCTGGCGATCCTGCAGCGACTGCTCTGCTCCAGGCCATCATGTCATCCATATGCCTGCGCCGTCGCAAAGAAATGGCGTTCATAGACCTTCGCTTGCCTAAGCTTGAGGAGTTCATCTCGCGCATCGAGTTCTCAAAACACGAGAAAGAGAAGTACGATGCATTCCACAAGCAAGCCAAAGGGACGCTTCAAGCCTACAAGAAAGCAGAAGGTCGCAAAGCGGCAGACGCTTACAACTATCTCTTGGAGATTCTTCTACGTATGCGCCAGGTCTGTAATCACTGGCAATTGTGTGCGGAGCGCGTGAACAGCCTAATGGAGACTCTTGAGAGCCAAAAGACTGTCGACCTGAACCCCGAGAATACGAAAGCGTTACAAGACATGCTACAGCTGAGCGTGGAGTCTCAGGATGAATGTCCTATCTGCCTGGAAACCCTCCACGACCCTGTCATCACTCATTGTGCTCACGTCTTCGGACGGGAATGTATCACTCGTGTGATTGAAACACAAAAGAAGTGTCCGTTATGCAGAGCCGAGCTGCAAGACGAGAGTGTGCTCGTGGCTCCTGCCCATGAATATGGCGATGAGGCCAAGGATGACGAGCTCGATCTCAACGCCAGTAGCACAAAGCTGGAAGCTCTCATTAACATCCTGAACGCTTCTAAAGGCTCTGGTAACAAGACGGTTGTTTTCAGCCAGTGGACCCGCTTCCTTGACATCGTGCAAGCCCGTCTAGAGCGCGAAGGATTCAAGTTCTGTCGTATTGACGGTACCATGTCTGCCACTGCTCGCACTCAAGCTTTGCATGCCCTCGAAGGGGATGCTTCCTGTACAGTGATGCTCGCAAGTTTGGGTGTCTGTGCCGTCGGATTGAACCTTGTTGCAGCTAATCAGATCATCCTTTCCGACACATGGTGGGCGCCAGCCATCGAAGATCAAGCTAGTAAGTATTTCTCCTCGCTTGAAGCCGTTGCATAAAAATGCTAATTTTAAACAGTTGATCGTGTTCACAGGCTTGGTCAGAAGAAAGAGACTCGTGTGTTCAGACTGGTCATGGATGGAAGCATCGAGGAGCGCACCTTGGATGTTCAAGCTGAGAAGAGGAAGTTGATGCAGGCTGCATTCCAGGAGAAGAGCAGTAAGCGTGGCAGTGGCAGAAATGCTCGCTTGGGCGACATCACGAAATTGTTGTCATGAGCGTGATTTTCACAGTGGTTCAGGACTTGTGAGCCTCGTTGAGGTTTAAGGGTTGGTTTTTGAAGGTATGGCGCGAGATGTTTCCATATATACCCTCGTGAATTCGAAAGCGTCACTTCCGCCTTTGTCAATGGCAATTACCCTACTTAACGCACGCGACCGCCTTTTGAAGCCGTATGATGCTCGTGGTTATCATTGTTTCAGGATACTTGTCGTTATTGCTGCTAAAGATCGGGCTCGTACCAATCAAGATTGCTGGCAAATGCATTCCAGCAACTCGGCTGTGATATGAGATACGTGACATGTAGGTGTTCCTGGTAACAAGACACACAGCGGCAAATGATCTCCAGCTGCGCTCCGCAGGTTTTCCATAGTCAGCTGCTTCGTTGAGCAAATAGCTCATTGCCATCGTCGGCAGAAACACCTCGTTCCCAGGTACCAGCACTCAATACGCGCTGTGAATCCGAAAGACTCCCTGAGATACCTTTGTTGTGAAGTAAGCACGGTAAAAGCAAGGTACCTTACCTACATGTATATTGGCCAAGGTCTGGCATCTTGGCCCTTGGCATGCATGATAAACCTTGGTGTTTGGAGCGTCTGTTACCAATCAGCTTCGCACGAGGAGCGGGATGTTAGCTCTAGGCTGTGATGGTATAGCTGAGCAATAATATAAGAATTGATGTATCTCCCTGTCATTGCGAAAGTGTCATCTACCTCTAGCTTATACCAACGTGTCGAATGACTTGCTGCACCATTGAAACACAGCAGTTGTCCTCGGGTACAGTCATGAACAGAGGCAAGGCAATGACGTGTCAACTGGATATCTTTTCTTCCATTCTACTGTTACCTGGCCCCTTGGACAATTCGCCCTTCGAAAGACGAGACGAGTAGGAAACATCTCATCAAGCACGTGTGCTTGCACATGGCCAATTCCGTTGTGAATGACATGCCATCAAATAATGTCCGACCCATGCGACACGCGGTCCATTTGCCGAACTTGCCATCATCATATAGCTGTATGCCTCATGGAGGAATCTACCGTCTCACACTGGACTGGACTGTGAAGACAATTAGTGACGATCAATGCCATCCTCGCCAATCCAATAAGGGCCACGCCTTGTCTACACGTGCGGGATCCTCATACCAAGAAACAGGGCACGGACCCTGACGGAAGATTCAAAGCTTGTCTCTACTCCACTCTGTCCATTCAACCAATTGTGCATACGCAGGACCTCCGAGAATTGAGATTGGGAGAGATCAACACATGCAACGAATGGTTCTGGAAAAACACAATTGCAAGACACAATGCTCTCCGGGAGATCGGACAACTGTAACCTTGCGCCGACGGGTGAAGCTTATCAGACCTGCCGCTGTGACCCTGTGACAGGGTGGCGAGCGCCGTGAACGCCCTATGCCGACTGCCGAATTAGCTCTAGCGCCACCCGCTGGGTTTACAGACACGCGGTGATAAGCAGATGTTACACGAGCTCTATTGGTTTCCAAGGATGCTAGGTAAATCTGCGAGGCTATATTAACCCCAATCGTGCCCCCGTTTGGACGATCGCTCTTCTGGTCACGCTTCACGCAAGCTACTCTCTCTCTCTTTGACGACCATTTTTGTTCTCATTCAAGATGAAGAACATCTTTTCCACTGGTGATGCCATTGATCAGCGTGTTGGTGCTCACGATGTGACCCCGGACCACGAGGCGGAGGTGCCCCCGCTCGAAGAAGTGCAGAAGAATACTTGGGCCAAGATGTGGCCGGTCCTGGCTTGTGGAGGTATGTCTTCACGGCCACCAGGTGCATACATTTACATCGCGAGCTCTACTGACTCAATTAAAAAGCGGGGCTCTTCAGTGACGGCTTCTTAAATAACATCATGTTCGTGAGCTCCTCAATCCGGTCTCAAATTTTTAAAAAAGGCTAATTTGGTGTAGTGGGAGTGTTTCTACGATTTTGGGCATAATTTACCCAACTGAATATGCCAATTCACCAGCTGAGAGCAATGTCTCTTCAATTACATTCGCTGGAACAGTGCTGGGCATGCTGGTGTTTGGGTATACCAGTGATGCCTGGTCACGCAAGTGGTCATTGTTTATCTCAACCATCATTCTCCTCATTTTCGCCGCTCTGGCCGCGGGTTCCTATGGCGCCGGCGGAAGCATCAACGGCATGTTCGCAGCTTTAACAGCCTACCGGTTTTTCATTGGTATCGGTATTGGTGGTGAATATCCTGCGGGTTCTGTTGCCTGCTCAGAGGCAACCGGTGAACTCAAAAGCGGCACCCGCAATCGATGGTTCGTCTTGTTCACCAACAACATGATGTAAGAATGCCCGCCTTCTCTACCTTGTTGAATTCCTGTAACTGATCTTCTCCGACAGCGATATTGGATTCGTTGTCTCCGCCTTTGTGCCCATGATCGTGGTTTTGGCCACCGGCGAGGACCACCTTCGCGCTGCCTGGCGTATCTGCCTCGGACTCGGCGTAATCCCTCCGCTCTCTCTGCTCTACCTGCGTCTGAAGCTAAAAGAGCCTGAAGCATTCAAGCGCCAGAACATGCGAAAGGCTAAGACACCATGGGTTCTCATTATCAAGTTCTACTGGTTCCGCTTGGCGGTCGTCTCGCTGATCTGGTTCTTGTACGACTTCTCCTCTTACTCATTTGGCATCTACTCATCCAGAATCACTGCCAACCTGGTGTCTGCTTCTGACCCTCTCTGGGTGACCTTTGGCTGGAACACCGTTATCAATCTCTTCTACCTTCCTGGCTCCATCCTAGGCGCCTTCGTCTCCGACTGGATTGGTCCCAAGAAGGCCCTCGCTTATGGCGTAACTGCCCAGGCCATCGTTGGCTTCATCCTTGCAGGTGTCTACCCCGAGCTGTACAAACCAGAATACGTTGGTGGATTCGTCGTCGTCTATGGTGTCTTCCTCGCACTTGGAGAACTCGGCCCCGGAGACAACATTGGTCTTATTGCCTCCAAGACCTGTGCCACCGCCGTTCGTGGTCGCTACTACGGTATTGCCGCTGGCCTCGGTAAGGTTGGCGCTTACGTAGGAACTAAGGTATGGTTCCCATCCCGCTTTGAATTGATGTTATCAGCAGCCCTGGCTAATTTCAATAATCAGGTTTTGGGCATCCTATACGATCACTATGCAAACGGTGGCGACGTGATAAAGGCTGGCCAAATCCCAGTGTTCGTATCATCGGGACTTTGTGTACTCTCCGCCCTGGTTGCTTGGTTCTTGCTTCCCAACATTGGCCAGGACACTATTGACCATGAAGATGTCAAGTTCAGACAATACTTGATTGACAATGGCTATGACATCACCCAGCTTGGTGACTACTCTGACACTGAGCAAATGGTCAGAGAGTCTTCGACTGAGGAGGCTCCTGTGTCGAGCGACGAGAAAGCACGCGAGTTCTAAGCGATATCACCTACGACTATTATGAGTATCTGAGACAAAAAGTAATCTTGCGATCATAGAGATGTAGTGTGAATGCATATTCAACCCTAATACTCTCACACCAAACTTCTTTCGAGCTTGTAGTGAGATTCGTTGCCCGTAACTCGAGAGAATCACTCGGCTTCTGATTGTGAACATGAGATGAGCATCACCCACGCCGCATGACATGTTCCCTCGGTATGCCATGTGACAGACGCCTTCATCAATCAATAAAAGCCACCCATCCTTCCTTATCTCGCTGCATAGACCGTAGTATCCTCTAGCGTCAGCACCACATAATATTGCCGTATCAAACCAGAGAGATAGCTACTTCTACATATAACCCATACGGCCGTAGAAAAGCAGTTCCTTATCAATTCCTCCGTCCGTTGTTGCTCTATTTACAATAATAGTTTGAAAGATATCGAACTGATTGTACGTACCTCGGCTGCGTTAGCCGAATTGCTTGAGTGCTGCTAAGCGAATAGATAAGCAATACGCCACTTCCGGCTGCCTGGCGGGAACAGCTATTGCGCATGCTTGACCCGACGACGAAGGCGCTGGAGAGCAGATTGGGTTACTGATTGAACTTTTTGTTGAGCTGGGAATATTTGGGGTTGTACTGAATTTGCAATTGGTTGGTATGAGAGTGTACGCCAAGTCGGTTTTGTAGAGGGGTACCCTGTCCGTGTCGGGCTGACGACGCTCAGGCTATCATCACATTGTGTACGGCACTTGTGTATACAAATCTGAGCTCAAACAACATGTCATCGTAGTCAAGAATGGTATATGCGTATTTGAGAAAATTAGGCGCAGTCTCAATGGGTCGCTCACCTCCAATCACGTTTATATCTCTATACACTGCTCTGGAACGACCATTTTTTACCTTGTCCGTCCAAAGGGAATGCTTTATCATATGTCATGTCTTATCTACAAGTACAATTCACAGCTGTCTTTTCACAGCGCAAGGCATAAACCATTGTATCGAATTGCTACATGCCAAATCAAGTCCTTCCTAAGTGCATTTCCCTTAATTTCTTCTCTGATATCATCATGTGATAGACATGATTACGTAGAGAGGGACTCGGTAATTTCGATTTGCCTGTGGTTCGCAGATACTCCACCTCGTGCTTCACAGCTGAGCATATTGGGCTGATCGTGTTCTCGCGCAGAAGACGGAAGTGACGATCAAAAAGGCCTTCGAGGCCGCTCTTATGCCATGTGGATGGATCTTGCATGGGAAGATGGTCTTGATTGCGACTATGGATCTCCTGCGAGGTAGGCAAGATCTGAATATCTTTGATTGAGCGAAAGTCATTGTCGTGCTTGGCAGTACCATCTTTGAGATCGCCAGGCACCTTTAGGCGGGCAACCTTGAGGTTCGGCTTGGCGAGCGATGATCTCTTTCTGTTTCTTTCAAGGCAATTCTGGATAGGAGCTTGCAGATGCGTGCGTACTGGGTCGTCGTCTTACCAAGCCAAGTGTCTGTTTCATTCGTGCTGACCATGTTACCCAGAGCGGCTGCATGCTTTTAAAGACATCGCATGTTCTTTGCATGTACGTTGTGTTCTAGAGTCCTCTAAAAGACCAGCAGAGTGATCGCAAGAGCCCGTGAGTGCTCCCGTAGCTTTGTTATGCGCAGAAACGGGATTAGTGTGGCATAGAACGCCGCGGCTGCTTGTCCCTCCTTGCCAAAAAGCGTTTCGTAGATAGCACGAAGCGGCTTGAGCATGACCGAGCCGACTAAGCGCTCATCTGTGATGACGTGGAACAATGGCAGCAAAGACTCTTCGCGAAATTGACGAAATGTGTTCTCTTCCATCGGCCAAAGTCCAAATTGAAGAGCGCTTTGAGCTTGAGAAGACCTTGCTGAGATGCAAGATCGAGCAAGACCTGTTGGTAAGCAGCGTCACTACTGTTATTAGCAGTAGTGCTTCCTTGAAACACTTGAATGATTTGCGCTGGCCAAGGCTGGCGCGTCAGGTTTCGATGTCAGTACTTTCGTGATCTGGAGAACTTGTGGCGGCTCCGGTACTGGTGAGCCGGATTACATGACGGTATTTGCAAGCAGTGCCTGAACTACATTTGCCACGTTCGAAAGCGAAACATCGCTTCCTGACCGAGTATTAGCACGATGACACATTGTTCGTCAGGGCTAGCTCACTTTCGAGATGCCATGTTGTACTTCCACAACTGGCCTCCTTGTTATTTAGCCACGGTCAAAGTAAATGTCGTGGAGAAGAGGAACACAAAGATGATCGAACAGAAACGAGAAGCAGCAGATGAGGTAGTGAAAGTGCAGCGTAGAGTCAACAAATGATCTTGATAGACAACTTCCAGCACAGACCGTGAGGGTTCGTCTATTTGTTTGCAAGCAAACAAACTTCGATGTGTGTTCCTGAAACACTTGTCTTCTTCCGCTGGTCTTAGTCCGGTTCTTGACGTTATCTGCATGGCGCGGCTGTTTCTAAGACCATTCTGTATGCTGGGGATCTAAGTATTGTAGCACAATTTCGAAGAGCTGCCATGTTTCGCAACGCAACGAACCACTAGTACAGAGCGTGTGGGTGCGATCCTCGGTCACTCTGGGAATGCTGCATGTCATGTCAACATAAAAGAGTGGTCAAATGCCATCCCATGCCACTTGATTTTTTTTTTTTTTGGAAATGCCAATTAGCAGTCCATAGGACGAAGTACAGGAAAGTCTACCTGAGCCCGATGCATATTTTCTCAGAATAACTCTACCTCGATCTTCCACCACCAATGTCTTGTCCAAGCTATGACTGTTAGCAAATCTGGAAAAGGAAGAGTCTAGTAGATGTCTTACCCTATATCCCGAGATCTTCTCCCACTCGACCTTTTGCCTTGTCACGGGCAGCTGCCGTCTGAGTCCTTTGAAGGCACCCTCGTTCAATTGAGTAAATGCCCTGTTGAGATCTTCTTGGTATTTCTTCTCGACTGTTGCAATCTGTCTCGCAATATCACTAGCACTGGCCGAAGACACTGAAGCTTTGATGGGCTTGGTAGTAAGCAGACGAACGTTTCCGTCCTCGTAATAGTGAACATCGACTTTGATAGATCCAGTCAAGGAGCTGGAGGATGGATCGAAGATGTAGAGGGAGCGCCAGCGGCCATTCCTACCGCATCGTCAGCTGAGTATAAGGGAGAGTCTCTGAACAGGAGTGGGCTACCAGAAGTTGTTTGGGCTGTATTTGTTGGCTACGAGAACCAGGGCGATGGCGGAGTCATTCTCAATAGGGTAGACGCCAATGGATGAGGAAGGATAATGCTCTTCAGCATGCTTTTCCAGCGACTTGGTCAACGACTTGCTGTAGAGTCATCAGATTGAAGTTCCTGCTATGGGATACGGCACACATACACAAGATCCAGATGGCTAGATTCGAGCACGTGTGATTGCACGACCGAGGCTTTCTGCGTGGCATGGTCGAATGTGAAGGAGCTCTGGCTGGCCGTGTCGAAGTATCGCCCGTCTCCCAGTGAATTGAATTCGCTGACAATGACCTGATATTCTTCAGCTCATAGCTCGTTTTTGGCTCGTTCAGAACTCTTATACCGGCAGACTGCTACCCGGAAGCTTGACTGTGGAGAACTGCTCTTCGCTGTATTTCTTAAGTGCTGGGCTCAAAGAGTCGGTCAGACGTGGCTCATCAATGGTGAGAGCCTTGATATCTGGATGTTGCGTTAGGGTTGGGAGCAATATATCGAAGCGGGCTCAATCGGCATACCTGCAATGACATTGGATAGCTAGGGTATACGTTAGCATAACTTGACAATACACAGATAGACATGCGGACTAACCTCTCCAGGAGGTGCAGCCTCCACGAAAGATGACACAATCTCAGTCTTTGACATTTTTACAGGCGAACAAACAGGTGGTAATAACAAGGGGGAGTGTTTGGGAGCAATGACGCGGAGGTGGGCTGTACGGGGGTGAGCTGCGGAGATGTTTACGGAAGGTGCGCCGAGCAGTCTACTATCACGCCAAGACTTCTTGATAAACCCCTTCGCCTAAGGTACCTCAATAATAATATTTAATGCTTCTAGTAACAGATAAACGAATCAAATGCAGTATCGGGGCCAATGTCACTTCTTGAGAAAGTCGAGACTGGGGATTGCATGAAACTAGGCTATCTGGAACACAGGCTAGTGTTGCTAGATCTTGTAGAAGCAAAAGGCGTGGTAAAATGCGGCAGCCTCCATCTCCTCCTTGCTAACGTTGACCCTGCCACTTCTATCCCTGACACCCATGCGCTCACTCAGCGGGCCAAGGATTGGGTCGTCCTTTTCTTCCTCCCAGACCTCTGGGAAAGGTTTCCTGTATAGTAGCTCAAGTCCGTAGTCCTCGGCAAGCGCGCGGAAGCCTTCCCAGGGGACCACAAATTCTGGCACATCGACAGCTTCTTCGAGATAATAAAAGTACTTCCAGCCATAAGGTGGACGGAACACACCATCAGCAGGTAGAGCCCTTGTTCGAGGAAACTTGACAGTGTAGATGCTATTTCCCCATTGCAGAGGTGGCTCGTCGGGAGCAGGCGTCTTGACTGCTGGAGTTGCAGACGAAGCGGCTGTCTGAGTACCGGTAGTATCAAGCGAGGCTTCTGGGTCCCAGCCATCGTCATCGGCAGACGCAGTGATGGGTACAGAGTCAAGTGGCTTCTCGGGATCCCAATCGTCGTCGTCGTTGCTTGTACCATTGGTTGGTGCCCCACTCATAGGCTTTTCAGGATCCCAGTCGTCCTCATCTGCACCGTCCTGGTTTACAGGCATACCAACTGGCTTCTCGGGATCCCAGTCATCGTCATCATTGACCTTGGGTGGAGAAGCGGAAGTCGGCTTTGATGCAGCATCTTTCTTGAGGTGTTCTTCCACTTTCGAGCTGATAACATCAGAATTTGGCATGACTCCTAGAAACCTACCACCTTTCTTCAGTGCACCAGCTACGTTCTTGAGCATGCCTCGGGCCTTCTCCTCAGTTTCGAAAGAGTAATGAAGACAGAACATCATGGAAATGACATCAAAACCACCCGTCGAGAACCTACCAGCAATGTTGCCTTGAGCATCGGGACCAGCACGGGGGTCAAAGCCGACATCTCTAACTGTGGGTAGTTTTTCCAAGCTCTCACCAAAAGCGTCCTGGACGTAGAAGTGAGCCTCGAATAGGCGTTGTGGTCTACCTCTCGGACCGCCTCTTCTTCTTTTGGCCATCTCCTCGTAACGATCTCTGGCTTGCTTGATCGACACTTCAGCAGGGTCGACACCGACATACAGTCTGGGCGTTTGGGGTGCGGACTGCCATTTCATGAGGTCGCCGCCCTTTCCACATCCCATGTCTAGGACAAGCAGATTTGGGGTTGGGACGTCGGGCTGTGAGAACTTTTGAATAATGGTTGACTTGACCCAATTGTTGAGGGATCGGAGACCTCTGATTTGAGAGTCTGTCTTTCTCCACTCTCTTCCACGCTCGGGAACAGCATTGTAGTGGGCGCTGACCATGTCGACAGCACCATTGGAACGGTTTTCAGCGGCTCTTCTTTCGTCCTCTTCTCGTTGACGGCGACGCTCCTCGGCTGCCTGGCGGGCTGCAGCGCTGATGCGTGCGCCTTGACCAGGTCGTTTGCGAGGTGGAGATCTGGTTTCATCAGGGGGTGGCGGGGATGGGTCTCTTCGGTCGTCGCGATGACTGCTTGTCATGGGACTGCGAGCTCTCTTGGGTGCGCGAGAGACGACATCTGCTTCGCGCATACGCTTCCTGGGGTTCGATCTGTCTGACCTAGGTGTGCCATTCCCGGTAGCATCATCATTCGGACCAGCAGGGGAGTCCTCCTGCTGAGGGCGACGTTTAGCTGGCCGAACATGGTCCGGATCTTGCTCCTGGCGAGGCATGATAGTCCAGGTGATGTTTCACTGACTTGGAGCCTTCGTGGAGAAAGTGGGAGCAAGTACAATGAAGTAGAATGATAAATTGCTCTGAATGAGCTGGGGAAATAAGAGCGTGATCTCCGGTGTACAAGGTATGATCAATAGTGTAAGGCTTGGGAAGGCATGCAGAGCAAGGGAGATTGACTTCTTGGTACCTCAGAGCAAAGCAGGAATGACGGATAGCTGAAAGTTGGGGCAGTTGCGGCTCTGCGGATGCTCCCGCCTTTTTGATGATCAAAGTTGTGCCTGGAAGGTGTGAAGTACCTTGATGATGAAATGTGTGGTAATACCCCTTCGAGTTCCTGAGTGTCGATGAGAGTATCAGCTCATCTGAGAAGAGAGAGGACAGTAGTGATGTCCTTGCAGCAAGGGTGAAACAAGTCGTGTACAGGTCATAGTGCCTAAGCGTGCAAAGTGAGAGCAGCCAGCATTACAAACTGACTGAGGCAATGAACATATGAGCAGAATCTATTGAGGAGCCAATGACCAACACAAATTGTAAACGATATTCTACCAGAAGTGATTTTCCTCAGATATAGAGTAATGCTATTGTACGTATGGTTAAATCAAAATAAGATACCTTACCTTATTACCATCACTGCCAGGTTGCTTCCTGCATGCGGGCTTGGCGGTGTTTTCCAAGGCCGTGCGTTCTCTGGGCCGGAGCTCGAGAAGCAGCGATGATGATGCGAGCTTCAACCTGCTAAAGCGAACAGACAGACATACAACAACAATCGCATCTCTGCACCCTCCCATCCTCCCACATACATCACCTCCGACCTCAACTCCCACTCCGTATACCGTCAAACTACCGCCAAGATGGGTGAGCCGCAATACCTCCGCTATCCAGATCTCGCCCTCGCACAACACGTCTTCACAATCGCCTCGCCATCCGCACCCAAGTCGGCCAAGGAAGCATCTCGCACAGCTGTTGAAGATGGCATCAAGGAGCACAAGATGGCGCCTCTGTACCACTACCTGGCACATCCCCAGAATGGCAAGCTCAACGCCACGGGCGAGTCGGAATCGTCGAGTGCCCGCAGCGGCCCTCCTTCATTAAGACGCACATCGAGCATCAACACCAGCAGCATCATCGCAGTCCTGGGCGGAGCAAACGCATCAAGCGGCGTCAGTCTACCTTGGGACGAGAAGTTCTACGAAGAGCTGAAGAAGAGCAACGAGGACGAGCTGGCAGCCATTCAAAAGGAAGAGGATGAGGCCACCGAGCAGGCAGGAGACACAGAGATCCAGACTGCACGGGGAAAGAGAGCGGAACTGTATGCCAGGATAGGGGACAAGGACGCCGCCATTGCTGCCTACGAGTCCCTCATGGAGAAGACGGGCATCCTCGGTTCCAAGATTGACATTGTCCTCGCAATCATCCGCATAGCCTTTTTCTTCGATGACAAGATCCTTGTCAAGAAGAGCATCGAGCGATGCAGTGCATTGGTGGAATCTGGTGGTGATTGGGTGAGTAGCAGATTCAGATACAGCCGTGTCCTTGCATGTCTAACCATAGCCACAGGACCGTCGCAACAGATTAAAGGCCTACCAGGGTCTCCACTTCCTCACCATTCGCGCACACGCTTCCGCCGCCCCGCTTCTCATCGACTCGCTCAGCACTTTCACCAGCAACGAGCTCTGCTCTTACTCATCCCTCGTCGTCTACGCCATCCTTGCCGGCTCCGTCGCCCTCCCTCGCCGCGAATTCAAATCTCGCGTTGTAGACTCTCCCGAGATCCGCGCCATTATCGGCTCTGACGAATCACACGATCGTCTTACCGCTCTCTCGGGCGCTGCCTCTTCCAAGCCTACCGACACTGAAATGGATGTCGACTCCAGCGCCACGCCTAAGCCTGCCGCCGTTAACCTGACCACCCTAGGCAACAGCTCTTACCAAGAAAAGGCCGAGCCAGAGATAGACTTCACCCCTCTTGCCCAGATGATCAACAGTCTCTATGCTGGCAACTACCAACTCTTCTTCAAGGCACTTGGAAACGTCGAGACCAACTTCCTCTCCCAAGATCGCTACCTGTACGAGCACAGACGGTGGTATGTAAAGGAGATGAGATGCCGCGCATACGCCCAGTTGCTACAGAGCTACAAGATTGTCAGTCTGCAAAGCATGGCCCAAAGCTTTGGCGTCAGCGTCGACTGGCTCGATCGCGATCTCGCTCCATTCATTGCCAGTCAACGCCTGCCTTGCACCATTGATCGTGTGAGAGGCGTGGTTGAGACGAGAGTCGCTGACGACAAGAACAAGCAGTACGTGACAAACCAACTTCCGCACCCTGCCTTTGCTTCTTTACTGACTTGAGCCAGATATAATGACGTCGTCAAACAAGGTGATCAACTCATCACCAAGCTCCAAAAGTACGGCCAAGTTGTCCGCCTCCGAGGCAGCGAGCGCACTTGATCTGCCCTTGTGGAAAGCTGGACACTGGGTATCAACATGTATATTACCACGCAAGCCAAGGCGTTCGAGGATGGACCATGGCACATGTCATTGGAACCGGGCAGGGCAGAGCACCCGCGCATTCGCATTAGCATCGGCAGAGATAGAGCTTAGGAAATGCAATCATGGCAGCGAAGCAACATCTTGAACCTGAATTTCCGCTGACCCTTTAACGGATTTGCAACACATGCAGGGACATATGAATCAGTGAAATGTTCTTGTTTGTTCATGTAAACGCACGCTATATCGCTCAAAACACCGTGTCGAGCTGCTGCATAGCCAAAACACTGCCGACTGAACTTGCATTCATCGCCCCTCTATCGCTCTTGATATTTACCCTTCTTGCCTTCCCATCTTCACTCGTTCATCGAAACTCGTCCATGAACTCCTTGTGAAACTTTGTGATTCTGCCCGTCCAGTCGGTGCCGGGTGCAAGGAAGGTAGTCCTGAAGTGCAAGGTACCCTCCTTCTGACCAAACCCTGACCCAGGAACCACACAGACGCCCGTGGCATCAAGCAAACGGTTGCAGTAGAACTCGTCGGGCTTCTTGCCGGCCTCCTCGGCGGCCTTGACGGCCTTGTCGGGAAGCGTGATGGTGGGGAAGAGATACATGCTGCCGGCTGGAGTCTGGCAGTGTACGCCCTCCATTTCCTCGAATGCCTTGTACAAAGCCATGGCGCGGTCGTGGAGGCCGTTGAAGATGGAGTCGTATTCGGACTTGTAGAGGTCGTAGGAGGGGGAGCCTGGGGTGGGGGGTTCGACCATGAGGGACACCATGGCTTGGCCGATGACGGGAGCACAGAGCTGGATAGAGACGAACTTGTTGATTTGTGCGGCGACCTTTTGGGAGGTGAATTAGCATAAGGCAGGGATATGAGTGGTCTGGAAAGTCTTTCTTACCTCTTCGTCGAAACCGCACAGTTCAAAGTAGCCGCCACGGTGGCCACACTCGCCAACCATTCCCTTGCTGATGCTGTGCAAACTGGCAAGCTCGAGATCGTCGTACTTGCCTGGTGCCTCGGCCTGCAGTTCGCGAAGGACCTTCTTGAAACTGGTGAAGCTGCCCTCAAAAACGTTGGTTTGGTAGACTTCGTCCGCGAGGACAACGAGATTCTCCTCTGAAGCAAACTTCAGCACACCCTTGATATCTTCGCTGGACAAGCTGGAACCGGTTGGGTTTCCAGGATTGATAATGACGATTGCACGGGTGTCGGTGCCCTCCTTTTTTGCCTTGGCCAAAGATTCCTTGATGGCTTCGAGATCGGTTCCCCATTGCTTGCTCTCGTCAAGCAAGTAAGGCACACACTTTGCATTCATAAGCGAGAGAGTTGCGGTGTAAAGTGGGTACTGGGGGATAGGAACGAGGACACCAGTGTTTGGGTTTGCGCAAATGATGTGCATGAGCGTGTTGACACCACTGGAGGCACCGGCGGACAAAGTGATGTTATCAGGGTTGGCAGGATAGCCATCTCTGCGCTCGATGAAGCGGGCGACTGACTCTCGGATGCCAGTTGCGCCTGCAGACTGGGAATAAGCGCCCACACTCTTCACGTCCTTGAGTAGTTTCTGGGCTCTTTCAATGACATCGGACTTGTATCCAAGCTTCTCCGTCAGCACATCAGGGTGTTCCAGGAGCAGAGGGTTCTCTAGTAGCGAGGCGACTTGACGGAAGAAAGTGATGGGCTTTTGGTCTAGTTGCTGGGGGTTGCCAATGTTGGCAGAGATGACAGTGTCGAAGGGGAGGTTCTTGTCGCCCTGTGCAATCTGCTTCCGGTACTTCTCACTCTTGGTGGCGAGCTCTCCACGCACGGCATACTTGGCCTCTACCACATGCGGGTTGATGTTGTTGATGTTTAGTGATCTCTGGCCAGCAGTGCTGGAGAAGGTTGCCGTTTTCGACATGGATGCAATGCTTATGGGTGGAGATCTGGAAGGGCGTGTGGCATGTACGGCAGTGAGGCGAGAGTGAGCACGAGCTTGAACAAACTATTGGTATAACATCAGCACGTCGGTCATGGACATCATGAACACCCTGATGTGACTGTATTCACTTATCTGTGGGGAACTCACATGCCGCACCGCCGCCGCGTGAAATGACGCATTGACTTTCGCCGTAGACGCCATTGCCGAAGATCGCTCCGCTGAGGTGGTTGTTCGACCTTGATAAGGGAAGTCAGTACGACCAGATCACCCAAAGGTTTGGAGATGTCACGCGATAACAATCAACAAGAATCTGTCGCTTCCACTACCAGGACCTGTGAAAAGGCCCTTCTCCATGCAATGCGGGGCCGCCGGCTTAGACTCGGAGGTGTGCAGTGCGCTCTTGTCCGCTTTGACCAGCAGAGAACTTGCTTCCTTATGCGATAAGGGCGATAAGACAGACAAGGTATACACGGCTCACTTATCTATGTAATGACTCCGCGTACCTTTCATTCGACATCTGTTCTTTCGGCAGACCAATGGATCCTGTTTGTAGACTGATGTAATGCTGGAAGTATAAGGAATCAGATCGTGAAGCATCTACCTTGGTAGAATTCATTTCCTGCTCTTGGTCAATAGCCTCAGACACGGCTCAACTTCTGCAGGTTATAAACAAGAGTAAGAATTAAACTACGCCTGACACAGAGGCAACGCTTCGTCAGGAATAGAACGGCTGCCACCGGATGGATCTGCTCTATCGGTGTTGTTGCAATCGAAACAACGTGGTTGCAGGCTGAACATCTAAGCCACGGGACAGGATGTTAGTGTGGCGAAAACCACGACCTTGTCGGCGCGGCCGTGGTCAAGGACGGAGTCAGACACATGACTTTTGAGACTGATAGTCAGAGCAACGACGTGATGCCCCTTGCTTGTCATGCCTTGCTTCTTGTCCGTTGCAGTGTCGACGAAGATGATGGAAGATGCAATCGTGAACAGGCCGTGGTGTAAGTTGATCAAACACTCGTCCTTATCTGAATTCGGCTAACGCCAACATATAACTGCATTATGCCGCCGAACTCACTTTACTCATCTACACATCGGCCTCATGCTTCGGTGCCATACAGTAAGGTATACCTGGTTAATGCTTGGCTCGAGTCGCGCTTTTACATTTGACCGCGGTCCATACGGATTGGCCATCTTCAAATCATGCTCAGACTTGCAAGAATAGGTCTCCCATATTCCATGATGCCCGTCAACACGACCCTGGCGTCTTACACACCTGTACCTTCACTAGTTGAAGCTTTGTATATGGAATTGGTAATACTACCTCCCCTGGCATCAAGCCCGGAGCGTTACTCATCTTGATCGTTGTCCACGAATGACTGAGCAGTAATCATGTACCTCGTGCATATTGCTGCAAAGGGCGAAGGGTAGCTTCAGAATCAGTATAGCGTTTAAGGCGCCCAGCGGAGCTGCGTCCCCGCATTGTCCGGTCTCCCCATGAGGCAATTCATCATCTGGTGTCTGAAAGACATCCGCTTAGCATTTGGAAGCAACTACTGAGTACCTGGCAGTTAGCAGTGAGAAGACCCGCCATCGGAAACAACGGTGACAGCCTTCTACGTTTAGGGTCGGAACGCTTATCAATCCTCTGGCTTGCCAACATGCGTACGAAAACCCTCGGTGCTAGTCAACTTTATTGCATGCTGATGCCCGTCGTGTCAGCTTACAACAAACGGTAGTATACAACTGATGTCAGAGTACTGTAGATCGTCAACTCAAGCATGTATAAGTACAGCTTACATGCCTCTCACTTCAAGGCTCTTCCGCTCCTTCTTTCAGCTTGAGATTTTACCCCTGTCATCCCCAAAAAGTACTATTTGAAACTCCCATTGATCGCCCAGTCACATACAGACTCACTTATCGAAAATGGCTCCAGTAGCTTCTACAACCATGCACGGCTCCGAGGCTGAGTTCGAGACACGCCTATTCATCAACGGCGAGTTCGTACCATCTAGCGTAAGTGCACCATGAGATGGTCAAAGACCGAACAGATTCGAATCAGTGCTAACTCCACGCAGGATGGCAAGAAGTTTGATATCTACAGTCCGTACACAGAGTCAAAGGTCGGCTCAGTGTACGAAGCCTCACCTGCAGACGTGGACAAAGCTGTAGATGCCGCTGAAGCCGCCTTCCCTGCCTGGTCGGACATGGGATCTTTCGGCCGTGCAGGCTATTTCTACAAGCTAGCTGACCTCATAGAGAAGGCAGGCCCAGAGCTAGCGCATCTAGAGGCTCTTTGCGTCGGTGTGCCGATTTCTGCCTATTGGGAGCACTACATCGCTGCTCAAACTCTTCGGCAGTTTGCTGGGCTTGCGCAGGATGGCACCGGCTCGACTTCACTCAATACTCCGGGCTTTGTGAACATGCTTGTTCGCCAGCCCTTTGGAGTCTGTGGTGCAATTGTACCTTGGAACATTCCCATTCTTGCCGCGATCATGAAGCTGTGCCCTGCTCTCATCACCGGTAACACACTGATACTGAAGTCCTCCGAAAAGACACCTTTGACGACTCTTGTTTTGGCGAGACTTATACAAGAGGCTGGCTTCCCACCTGGTGTCTGCAATATTCTAAGTGGCTACGGCATGCCTACTGGACAAGCTATTGCATCGCATATGCGTATCCGCAAGGTCGGCTTCACCGGATCAGGTAGAACAGGCCGTCTCATCAAGCAAGCTGCCGCAACTTCCAACCTTAAACGCGTCTCCCTCGAGCTCGGCGGAAAGAGTCCTCTCATCATCTTCCCAGATGCCGATCTCGAGAAGGCCGTGGTCACGGCCGCCAGGTCCATCACAATGATGTCTGGTCAGGCTTGCGTTGCTTCCTCTCGCCTATACGTTCACTCCTCCATTGCAGACGAGTTCAAGAGAAAGCTCTCGACTACCTTGACAGAAATCGCGTCGTCCTCAGGTGATCCACTTGTGGCTGAATCGAATTTTGCTCCACAAGCCGATAAGATCCAATTTGACCAGGTGATGCGGTACATCGATCTTGCCAAAGAAAGTGGCGGAAAAGTCATCCTCGGCGGCAAACGCAACGGCAGTAAGGGATATTTCGTTGAGCCTACAATCATTGACGAGCCTTCCCATACTAGTAAGGTTGCCAAAGAGGAGATATTCGGACCTGTCTTGTCGTTCATGACGTTCGAAGACGAAGATGAGGTCATGAAACGCGCGAACGATACCGAATATGGCTTGTATGCTAGTGTCTTCACCCAGGACATCCAGCGTGCTCTGCGTATTGCGAAGAAGTTTGAATCGGGCCAGGTAGGAATAAACACATCGTCGGGCTCGCAATTTGCCTTCGATATGCCTTTCAGCGGCTGGAAGGCCAGTGGGGATGGATGTGATTTGGGACGGCTGTCGATGGATATTTGGACACAGTTGAAGAGTATTTATATTGCTCTCTAAGGCTTGGTAGCTTCTCTGCGCTGGCATCTCAATTATCACTGTCACTACCCTGTCTTGTTATATAACGATACGACATGCACGGCCTTGGACCTATGAACACACATGACGTCGCATGGCACTGAGCAACTCAGACATTTTGGTTGCACATGGCTTAGAGTGAGTCAAGGTACTTCACTTCATTATCATCTAATCCCTTAGCGCGCCTGCCGTCAATTTGAGCAATGCTATTGACAAAAACATGCTCTCTCATGTAATATGTCTTTCTTTCTCCCACTCGTCCCACCCACGTATGATCAAATCTGACCACGACACTTTTGAAAGCAGTGCGTGCACTTTCACTGTCAAAGCGGTAACTAATTTCAGACTTGTAACCTTCAAAGTTTCCCAATTCATTCTACTCCAGGGGATGTTGTGCAATTACTCTACTTCGACCAATTTAGCTGCGCTTCACAAGGACTGCTAAGCAGCTGGTAAATCCTACACCATTCTCCTCCGCAACTTTTGTGCACCTGTCTAGGTATCATTGCGCAGATTGCTCTTGTCCAGCATACCTTCTTCAACCACACTAGACGGAGTCATCTCTGGCGACGACAGCCGGTCCCCGGCTTAGATCTGACCAGATGGTAGAGCTGTTGGAAGACATGAAGTGGTTATCAGAACATGACGATCCCGATGACAATGGTGACTCTGGAAGCAGCGAAGGGTCATGTTACGGGGAAGGTGAAGAGCGGGAGGATCTCATGTTGTTCACGTTATCAAACTCAGCTGAACTGTTGGATCAATTACCTGAAGAGTTTGTACTTCAGGAAGATCCTAGGCTTTACCCCAAGGAGCTCAATTGTGTTCCAAACATCTACCGTGGAACCGACAATCCATACGATCCTAGCATGACTTGTTCCGCTGCTTGCACGATCTCTATCGGATCTCAAGATGATGGATGGGACATCTTTGGTGATGAGGATGGTCTAGATCAGATGTGGGTCACCTATGCATCTCACCTCGATTCACAATTTCCCCATCATTAGATAAGCTGGACCTACAAAACTCATGACCTACAAAACGACCAGCCTATCAACGATTCAGTCGAGCCGCGTAAGATCTCCTGCCTCATCTTCGCAGACGCTATCTATCATTCAAGAGATGCAGCAGGTAAGGAAGCAGGTATCAGGCACTCGATGATGAGCGTCGGGCCAGCCATCTGCGAACCACTGGTTCCAGAATCGCTCAAACAGCTCGCTAAAGAACACAAGCTTGCGCAATTCCTCTTCCAGCTTTCCCCTCACAATGCAGAAGAGCCAGGCTATGGAAACTATGGGTCAAACATAGGCGAAGTTTTGATTCATGGAATTTCGAATACTGAAATCAATGCTCTATGGGAAGAGTATGATGACGATTCGACGACACTTACCCGCGAGCAGCACTTACTACTACGTATGTCCCCGGAGTGGTCCAGCGGTTGTAACATCGTCATCCATCGCGTTGTGGACGGAGACGCAGCAGCGATTCGGTCTTATAACTCCATGTTACTCTATTTCGACGCTGTCATGGAGAAGACAGCCCAGGGCTTTTTTTTTCTGCTTCTGGAATCAGCAGCACGAGGGAGGCTTGCGTGACAGCTTCAAGTCAATGGATGAATATCAACCTCCACGTTGGTTGGTGAGAAGGTGGCTGGTCACGTATGCTGAAGACGGAAAACCAGAATGGGCACTGCCATACGAGTGGGAGCAGCCTTGGGATCCTCTTGTCTGGCCGAAGATTCTGACGGAGTGGGATGCTGCTTCGGCGAAGCGGAAGAAACAGGGGGATCGCCTGGGAAATGCTATCAAAGGCTTTCTAGATCGGATTTCTAGCTATAGGACTGAAGACTTGCCAGGTCGATGGAAATTCGCGGGCGCCATAACTTGCTATCCAGCAAGCGAGCCGTCCTCATAGAGATGACATTGTTATATTGCAGGTCTGGAAAACTGATTGGATCTGGGAACGACATCGCAAACGTACTGGAGTAGCGATCTCGTAGTGCCATTGCAGTTCTTCATGACAGTCTTGGTAGCTATCAAATGCCAATGCTTTAGCACCACCTCGCTCACTCCCGTGGCAACCATGTTGTCCACCCCTTCTTTATCATGAGCCCTCTCCCCTTGCAGGTTCATTACCTTTGTCAACGATTTACTGCCCCAGCACTAGTCGAATCAATGTTCAGGAACCTAGCCTTACTGTTGACAGCATCAAGCAGATTTATAGTGGCAACATATGTCACACACCTAGTTTTGCATTCCCACATCGCGCTTCGATTCCCAGCACTTACATCCCTTCACAGTGATGAGGACATCAAGTCAAGCCACTGGGAGGAGCCGCTGGCTACGAGAACAATTAGCAAACCAGTGGTGAAGGGGGTAGGGTGGTGCCTCATTACCTCCTGTTCATAGGGCTCTGGGTATTGAGTTGTGCCATCTGCATTCGTTCCCACACCATCTCTCCAGCTACGAAATGATCAGTAAAGCCCATATGTTGGAAGGATGTGGTCTTACGGATCTGCATCGTAGTAATGGTTCTGCGGTGGGGCGTTTTGATACTCTTGCATTGGTGCGGCCGGCTTGAGCGAGCCCATGCCCTGCAAACCCTGGGGACATTTGCCATTGATGAGGAAGGCCTTGCAGGTTCTGTAGGGGAAGTTGGCTGGCATGATGATGCATTCCCAGAAGCAGTGATGGGCACGAGTGCATTCTGCGAAAATGATCATGTGGACGCCGCAATGAGCGCCAGTTGCACGTTTGTCTAGACTGGCCGACGAAGAAAGACTTTGGCGGGACATTTCGGACGTGATGGCTGACTCTATCGCGCTGTCGAAGTCAATGGTAGGGTCGGCTGCGAGGACGTCAAGTTGAGCTCTTCCTTGCTCCAAGGACATGGTCGTATTCGTGGTGTTGTCGAGGCTGGTCAGGAGGGGTAAGAGGATCAACGGCCATGCGAGATTGATATACTCATCATCATAGTGACTGCCGTTCAGATCGATGATGTTGGAAAACCCACCATGGGTGGACGATGAAGTTGTATTTCCAGAGAGTTCGTTTGTTGCGACTTCTTGATGCTCCGTAGGTAGAGCAAAACCGGTCACGGCGAGAGTACCCACAACTGCTGCGAGAGGGCTAATCTTCATGCTTGGGACTCGCAAGACTACCAGATATGGCCAATGATTTGGAGAGCTGGCCTCGTCTACCGATATTGAGTTGAGACGACGATTGATAGGCGTGCGGACGACATGGACAAGAGAAAGATAGAGGGAAGCACGAAGGTGGCAGCTTTCAGCTCATACCTTTATGAAGGTGCAACGATAGTGCAATACACCCCGTGACGCGGCGTGGACGAATACAAAGGTAATCGGGGATAGGTCATTCGTTACCTTGAAAGCGGAGCACGCTATAATCAGGGATGGCAAAGTAGCTTGAGAGGCAGCCAATCTTGAGTGGTTGGAATGGATTGTCTAAGCACACATACTTTGTATACGCTATCATAGTTTGGACGCTGGAGTTTGGGATCCAGTCTGCCGCACGCGTGACGTGCAGCTCCAGCCATTTGGTAGCACTGTGTCTGACTTCATCTATACCTTGTCTGATAGAGTCCAACTGAGACTGCCCTATGGGTCGGGCGGGGTTATCTTGAAGCCCACAACATCGTGGTGATACAGGCCAAGTGTACTGACAGGAATGTGCTCGACAGACTGGACCAGTGATGTTGGTCATAATCAGAGGTGCTATGAAATGAATTGGAAGTGGGTGGTGGAAAGGAGGACCCTGCCAAGACTCTCCTCTTTTCGGGACGACGCATTGATCCCCCGAGCATCAGAAAGTTTCGCCGCGAAGTCGAAGTCTCCCAAACCAACTTTTTCTGTCTATACATACAAAATGGCACCTAACAAGGCTAGGTCGTTAGCTGAACAGCTCGCAGATCTTGACAATCCCGCGCCGAAAGGTTCGTAAAATGTTTCACGATTTGCAGAGATTGTCCTCGTACTAACAACATGCCCAGATTTCGACCCAGAGGAGGATGTTCCCGAGCCCGAATCTGACGCCGACGAGGATGTCGAGGGTGTAGACGAGAATGCAGGAAGAGAGCACTATGCCTCGGTTGGCAAAAGCAAGCTGCGCAAGCGCGATATTGTCCCTCTCGGCCCCCGATACGAAGGATCAAAGATTGGCAGAGAAGAGATTGACGACGAAGAAGAGGACGACCCTTTCAGCCGAGGATTCGACGACGAGGAAAGTGAGAGCGACGGAGATGACGAGGCTGCGGATGGTGCGACTGATGAAGAGGAGGACGAGGACATGACGGATGGCGAAGAGAGCCCTGTCACCGAGCCCAGCGACGACGAGGACGATGATGATGAGGAGGAAGACGATGATGGTAGAACAGATGGACAAGCCGACCGTGCCGAATTGCGAAAGGTCATGGCCGAAGAGCAGAAGTCAGTGGCTGCCTCCCTGTCTCAAGCAGCAAAGGCAGACGCGGAGAAGGGACGAGCAGTCAAGAGCCAGCGCGTCACCTTCGATTCTCTTCTCAACACCCGCATCAAGCTGCAGAAGGCACTTGTCGGCACCAACACCCTTACTGCCCTCTCTGAGGAATCCGACCAAGACTACCCCGCCGATGCCTTCCACGCAGCCGAGACCGCTGCTTTCAACCTCTGGTCTTCCCTCAACGACCTCCGCGAAACCCTTGAGAGCAACCGCACCGGCAAGAAGAGAAAGCATTCCGCCTTCACTGAGGACACGTCAACTTCAGACCTATGGTCGCACATGTGCACCCGGGAAGCCTCCAGTCTTCCCCACCGCAACAGCGTCCTCGAGAAGTGGTCAGCCAAGGCTCGCGGGGCCGCTGCCATCCAACCTCGGAATCGTATCAATACCGGCGCGGAGCAAACTATCGTCGATGTACTACAAGAGCAACTCAGTGGTGATAGACTCGTTAAGCGCGCACGTACCCCTCGCTCCTGCGCTCCCGTCCAGCTGGCACGCAAGATCTCTGACTCGGACTCTGTGTATGACGATGCAGACTTCTACGGTCTCCTGCTGCAATCCTTGCTTGAGCAGCGCAGTGCTGACTCCGTTGCTGCTTCTGCTGGCGCTTCCAACATCGATGTCAGCTTTCAGATGCGCCGCGAAGCCAAGACAAAGAAGAACATTGATACCAAGGCTAGCAAAGGCAGGAAGTTGAGGTATACCGTTCACGAAAAGCTACAAAATTTCATGGCTCCTGAAGACCGAAGCTTATGGGGTGAGAGGCAGGCAGACGAGCTGTTTGGCAGTTTGTTTGGCAGAAAGATGGGTCTTGCAGAGGACGATGACGAGGATGAGAAGATGGAGGATGAGGCCGCAGATGAGGCAGAGGCTGGCTTAATGCTGTTCAGAAACTAGTCCAATTGTAGGTAATCTGGTGCCCTCCTTGCAGAAAACTTGATTCATCCCTACCATCACAAGATGTGCTCCTCTCCTTTATCCCCAGAACAATCATCTTCTATCCTACGAAATGAAGGGCGTCTCACGCCTTTGGCAAGATTGTGAATCTATGTCTGCATTCGACAAGCCATCGCCGAGATGCTTCAATGAAGAACCGGGAGATTGAAAGAGATGCCTAACAAAGCTCCCCTCCCTGATACCAGAGGACATCCCTCGCTGGCATAGGATCATTGTGTATCCCTACACTATGATGGCCTTCCATCAGAATGAGATGTTAGGTGAAACTTGGCGGCGAAACGGACTTGCGGCCAAGTAAACTTGCACCCCTCGTTCTCCCAAGCCTCAGCGAGGCCGATAAAAGTTTTGGGGTTTCGCATGCTCCTGTTTGTTCTATTGTCCACGACTACGCCGAGATCCCAGCTAGGTGCGAGAAAGACCAGGTCACCATGATGGCAGATACAACAACGCCAAGGGAATATGTGCCCGTGGCCTCATCGGAAAACTTCTCAGTAGCCTCACGCCTAACTTCCTGGTTTACTTTCGAGTGAAGCGCGCGGCTTGAGTCTTGCTATAATTGCTGGCGAATCGAGTTTTCTCATTGATGCTGCTTCTTAGGAAGCCTTGCTTGCGCATTTCTTACCTACTTGTTCTTGTTGCGTCTTCGAGGCCAAAGTCCACTGCACATACCAATTTTCACCATGCCGTTCAGCTTCCAGGGATTCATCTATGCCGCTGAACGTCAGCAAGACGAGTGGAACTATATTGACCTTAGTAGACGCCGTTTCATTCCATCGCTTAGTGATAGCGGGTCCGAGTACGACGAAACAGAGGACGTAGAGCGGATGCTGGAAGCCCTGTCGACATCCAACGCGCCACGACCTGTGCTGGTTAATCGACTCCCCGAAGAGCTTGCGCTCAAGGAGGATCCAAACTTGTATCCCGAAGACCTAAACTTTGTCCCATCGGTTTATCGAGGATGTGATTCACCATACGACTCTTCCCTCACCAGTGGCGCCCCATGCACTATATCCGTCAGAGATGGCGACGGCTTTACACCTTTTGGCGAGCTTGAGGGATCTCGGGCGGAACAGTGGATAAATTATACCCCTTATCTCGACTCACAATACCCCCATCACGCGATCAGCTGGACCTACAAACCTGCTTCGTCAGGACGTGGGACCGAGAAGCGAGTCACTTGCCTCATTTTCGCTGATGCTATTAAACGCGATGGGAGGGATTCGACAGGGAGGAAACCCTCCATTCTGAACTCGATGATGGCCATTGGACAGGGCATTGATAGACAGTTGGTACCCGATGCCCTTTCTAGGCTTGCTGCCGAAAATAAGCTCGCGCAACTCACCTTTGACCTCTTCTCGGTCGACTCCGCAGAGCCTGACCACGGTCTCAGAAAAGGCAGCATCTACTTCATAGGCCCTTCCGACGACGAAAGAAAGGCTCTTACCGAACGGTACAGAGCTGGCTACCAGCTTAGCCAGGCGGAGATACTGCTAGTACATTTTTCGCAAGCCTGTCTTTACGGACAGACAATCATCATACATCGTATCGTGGAAGGAGACGGGGCTGCCTGTCGTCACTATAATTCCATGCTGCTCTATATTGATGCCATTATGGAACAGACCGCCTGGAACGGGTACTTCTGGTTCTGGGCGCAACAATTGGAAAGAGGGCTGCAAGCAGAGGGAAGAGAGCCAACACGCATCCTTGCAGCCAAGATCAAAATGCTTGAGCTGCCGCGTTGGCTAGTCAAGAGATGGGTCGTCGCCTATCACAACGATGGCACTCCGAGAAGCTCATTTCCATACGAGTGGGAGGAAATACCTTTTTTTTGGTTCATTATGAGTCCAGATGTAAGAATCTTCGCCGATGCATTGCATTCCATGACCATGGGATTCCGTCTTGCCAGAGAGATCGCAGCTTCTCCTGATGCTTGGAAAGTCAGACTGGACATTAACTGAGGGGACTAAGGCGTGCAGATGAGAAACTGCTCCTATGCTTCCAGTCAGCGGTCGGTATTGTGTCCTGGCCTATCGGACGGGACATGGACACCTCTGTATTTACTGGAAGGATCCTGCCAAGGTGGCGACTTTTCTCATGCAATGGACATCAAAGGTACCTTCCGGGAAACGTTCCAAATTCACGACAACCTAGCATTTGACGGGTGTTGTCTATGCTCGGTGCATTTCGCAACATTCCGTCTTGACTCTCTATACGTACCTGTCTCATGGGAAAAGGTTAGACGGGGCACGAATATGATCCATTCTTGGTAATACTGTTCCCAGTTGCGACAACCCCTTATTGGCTATACAAGTAAGGAAAACTTCTATGGTCATCCCATGGCAAGGAGTATCGACATCCGCGATGGAAGCAGGTAGAAAAGCGGAAATACTGAGTCGAGCATGTCAGGATACCAAAGCTCAACAATACAACGTGGTCTGTCACACAACAAATTGATGCATTAAAGAGAAAGGTAGATCGCATGCAGACAATTTTTCCATTCAGATATTCTCTGAAACCCGTAGCCCTAAATTGCACTCTATTCGCTAGTCTATTCCTTAAGCATTGTGTCTAAGTCTTTTCTCGAAGCACTGTCATTGTTGAGCACGGAAGCCTTGACAAAATTCTTCTTCTTTAAGTTAGATGTGCGAGCTCCTTCCTCGTCTCCACACGACGTGCTGCATAATGTAGTTCTCAGCTGCAAAGCGGCACAACTTCTGCTCAACGACTCTGTCAGCATGTTTTTATTAGAGACTGTAAGACTGCGGAGTCAAGGCTATTATCTCGTCATGTCTTTGCAACTCCATAAATTCGCTGCTAAACCCGGTAGGAAAGCACAGTTGTCCATTAATTCTCAAGTTGAGATACAAGTCAAGAGTAGTGTTCAGGCCATGTGACTCGTTCACTTATTCGGGCCGGACGCTGCGCTCCAGTCTGTCCATACCTAAATTACGGTGCTACACCCAAGCCTGGTGCGCCATTTCCATCAAACCCGCCTGTACACCACCCTCTCCCGCGACCTCGCAGCGCACCTCCTCACTCTTCCTCTTCATCTCCTCAAACTCCTTCCTGATACTTTTCAACAGCCCATCCACGGTCAACACATCCACTGCAGTACCTGCCAGGGCTTTCCCGACCATCATAGCCTTGACATGGGCTTCTTTCCTCCTTGCTGCACTCGCGAAATCAGGCGTGTGCGGTCCACCCTTCTGCTCTCCATTGGGACCTTCGCTCCGAACCCAGAAGCCCGGGCTGATGCTCGGCATTGCATAGCTGATGTTCCCCTGGTCGGTACTCGCCTGCGTGACCGCGTGTTCATAGTCTAGCTCTGCCGTCTCGATTTTGCCCCCGAGCGAGTTGAAGTGCAGTCGATATCGAGCACCTAGTGCCCAATTTGGAGCATGATCGTCGTATGCCCCTGTCTGAGTGATCTTCAGTGTGGCCCCCGTCGCGGTGGCGCCTGCTTGGAAGCATTTCTCTACTCGTGCTCTCAGGGCGTCCCGTCTGGCGCGCGTGGAGCTTCTCACGACGAATTGGCCGGCCGCGTAGGCGTGGATGATATTGGGCTTCACACCTCCGTGTGTGATGTTGCCTTGGATGATGTCGCCTGGTTGTGTCTGTTGACGGAGGACAGAGATAGAAGTGTAGGCGGTGATGAGCGCATCGAGAGCATTTATGCCTTCCCATGGGGCTGCGGCAGCATGTGCTTCACGACCAAAGTATTCGACACGGAAGCTGGTATAGGCTGCGGTTCTGCTTAAGGCAGCGTCGTTCACAATACCAGGATGTGATATGAGGTTCACCGAGACATCGTGATCGGTGTAGGCTCCGGCTTTGATCAACTTGATTTTGCCACCGCCGCCTAAGTAGACCGTCAGCTATGAGAATGTTACCCGTCGGTCGGATCAGATTCTTACCTTCTTCAGCAGGTGTTCCAAATATCACAACCTTTCCACCTAGCTTCTCCTTCTCCATTACAGCCTTTGTAGCCAAAGCACCAGATAGACTGGCGACAGCGATCAAATTGTGCCCACAAGCATGCCCGATACCCGGCAGTGCATCTATTCGTAACAAACTTGTTAGGTTCGAGCTCATGAACTTGCTTCAATAACACAAGCCGCCTCGTCTCGACAGCTCCAAGCTGTGCATGCCAGGCAACTTACCATACTCAACATTAAATCCCACAACAGGACCGTCCCGACCAGAGTCATATACAGCAATGAACGCAGTCTCAATGTCATATGCATGAGGTTGGACCTTCCATCCCCTACGCTTGGAGAGGAACTTCACGAGCAAATCGTGCGCATGATATTCATGGTAATTGAGTTCTGGATTATCGTGAATCGCAAGATTTATAAGGCGGAGCACAGGGCTAAGCTCTTCATCGATTATGTTGGAGATGAATGGGAGATATTTGGGACCCTCCAATTCGATTGGATCTTCAATCGGCAGGCTGTATGCTGTATCAACTGGAGGTGAGCTTGCGGAGTGTGCTGCTGTCGCGGGCGAATCGATGAGCACGAAGTCATCTTCTACGATATGGTCTTGTGTCATTATTGACGATATACGGCAGGGAAGCAAACCGGAAGAATATTGGAAGCAAAGCAAGTTTTGTTTATTCTATGTAACAGATGATGTAGCTATGAAGTACAAAGGTATCGTGGTGTCTGACAGGTCCATCTCGCTCGGCGATAGGCTAGATAGGCCGATAATCTCCGATGGTTGAGAATGGAAGGTCGTTGCAGCTTTGATGTAGGCAGATGTGTACGAAGGCTTGATCATTGAGACTTTGTTACGATCTCTATCGAGTCTCCCTGCCATCTGCCATTATTGCTATAGACCTCAAGATATACAAGGTCCAGCGCGTAGTGCACGTCAAGCGTGCTGGTCATCTAATTAAGTTCACTTCCAGTATGGATAGTCCTTATAAGCATTTACACTACGTTGAGTTTACGGGTTCTTGTTTCCACGGAGGAGAAGAAGAGACTGTTTAGGGCAATTCCGAGAGGAAGCCGTTATATACAGCTGAGAGATAACATACCATGCAGGTAATCAGGTGATTCAATCATGCAAGGCTCGGAGCCTCCTAGCCGGATCAGTAGGTTCAACTTCCCCGCGGGCGACCCCCGCACGAACCCCACATCTAGATCGACGCCAATGCATGCCGTGTCTGGTCACGGCAGATATGCCTATACCGAGGCTGATCTTGTACAAGTATGTGTTTGGTCTGGCTATCATCATGTGTAGTGGAAGGATTCTTACACATTGCGCGTCTTCCCACAATCAAGCCGCTGACTGCATCTCCGCGTCATTCCGCCTGGCATTCGCTCTCTGATATGTGAATTTGATGAGGATGCTCCTGTGCTCGGATCGAGATGGCTCGAAAAGAGTACTGAATCTGACGAATGCTATTGGTCAGAATGATGTGTAAATAGCGACAGCTCATACCCCTTGCGGGGTAAATAGCTTGAGAAAATCAAATCAAATCAAATCAAATCGAAAAGAGTCATTCCGCTACAGCAGCCCTTACCAATAAGTAGAGCAATGTGGGGTAGTGATAGCATTGAAGGAGCATTAAGAAGATGAGGCGGACAATGAGGAAAAAGCACTATGTTGTAGTTGACGATCAAAAGCATGAGTTGATGGCCATCAAAAGCCTCTCGAACCTTGCTCCCTATTCCTGCCCTGTTTATTCACTGCTATGCTGGATTAGGTGACCCGTACCTGCTACCTGCTTCGAATACGCTCTGCTGTGAGAACACGATCAGCTGTGAGGATTGACAACTGTATTGCCGTCGTAATCATGTCCGATGCAGTTTACACCATGCCGGATGACAAGAACGCCCCGAGTGGCTGGAAGGTCCCATCGCAACTAGATCCAGGTCAGAAAAATCCGCCTTCTGGTACTCCTACACCCGGAAATGATATCTCAGGGGCATACACACCCGGTGTTCAAACACCCGGAGCCGGATCGAACAGGAGATTTCCAGTCGCATCAGATCTAGCCGTAGTACGCCGATTGAAATTCTCCAGATCCCCCAATGGGTCTGATGGCGTACCTTCAAATATATCGTCCAGCTATCACGGAAAAGAAATATCAGGATCGAGCTCAGAGCCATATCATAGTTATTCTGACGAACCTCCTCCGAAATCAAGAGTCCCAACCGAGCCAGACGTGGAACGCAAGAAGCATGTGCCTATAGCACCTGACGATTCTGACATGGACTCTGTATCAACTACATCATCAGTGTATCGTGGCCGTGAAATACCAGGACCGGAAGATCCAATGAGAGCCTCGCAACCTTCTGCATTGCGTGACTTTGGAGACAAGGAGAACGATCTAAAAAAAGTGATGACAGAGCCAGATGTGGAGCATAACGAGCATGTGCCGATAGCTCCCGGCACCCAGGATGCGAGCACATCTCGCACATCGGCGAGCTTGCAAAAAACAAGATCTTTCATGGGGCTTCATCCGAATGCCCCTGTTGACGACGAAGCGGATTTTGCAGAGCGATCTGATCTCTGGTGGAGCAAGGTAAGACTGGCTCTGAGAGAGCCTTTTGCAGAGTTCTTTGGCGTATTCATTATGGTACTGTTCGGGGACGGAAGCGTCGCCCAGGTGCTACTGAGTGCAGGCGAGCAAAGTGCGCCTGGAGGTGACGGTTATGGGTGAGTCGTTTGTCGAAGACATGGTCCAGCTTTTTCTAACAAGATCCAGTAACTATCAGAGTATCAATTGGGGATGGGGACTGGGTGTGATGCTAGGGATATACGTTGCTGGTGATTCTGGCGCTTATCTCAATCCGGTAAATTTTTCAGAGTGTTGCGCCACAGCAGACTGTTCGCTAACAAGTTGTAGGCCATTACTTTGACGAACTGTTTGTTTCGGAGACTTCCATGGCGGCGTTTCCCCATCTACCTCTTGGCCCAATTCCTGGGAGGATTCATTGCAGCAGGGGTATGTTGAGAGCTGTTGATCTGTGTCAGCACCTACTGAATTGAACAGGTCATATACGCCAACTACATCAACGCAATCAACAATTTTGAAGGCTACGGCTTGAGAACAGTACCTCCAGCGCCGAAAGCGACGGCAGGCATATTCTGCACCTACCCTCAGCCATTTCTGACCAAGGCGAGCCAATTCTTCTCCGAGTTTATCGCAAGTACAATTTTAATGTTTGTCATCTTCGCCCTGAAGGATGACACGAACAATGGCGTATCGAAGAGCGGTGGCAACTGGTTTCCTTTGGCTCTCTTCTTTCTGATATTCGGTCTTGGATCATGCTTCGGGTGGGAGACGGGATACGCTATCAACCTGGCGCGTGACTTTGGACCGAGACTTATGAGCTACGCGGTAGGATATGGTAATGATGTGTGGAGTGCGGGAGGTTATTATTTCTGGATTCCTATGGTAGCACCATTTTGTGGCTGCATTTTTGGGGGTTTCCTGTACGATGCCTTCATATATACGGGTCCCAGTCCAGTCAATACGCCTTGGTTTGGGCTGGGACATATTGTCCATCCACGCCGGGCAATAGCGGAGAGGATCAGGTTGCAGCGAAAGGAAGGGACGGTTTGAGTGATTAATTAGATGTGCTTTCAAACGAAGGGCTATTCAAGCCAAATCGTCGATATTTATGGATGTAAAGTATTTGTTCAGTTTACAGTTCATTCACCTCAAGCACTCTCGTACGAGTTGTAGTTGTGAATGCTATGCGTGTGTAGATAATGTGCGGCAGGAGATGACAACGGGAAAGCATAAAGTTGAAATGATGACAAGTCTTGGCAAAAACGCGTCGATGGGAGCGGCAGGCGCGAGCGCGTCTTGCGGTCATCATCTTCAATTCGGTCGTGTCACGATAATGATTCAGTAGGATATAGACCCACGACAATTTGCATACAGACGCGACCTACCTTGAATCACTCCATCGTACTACACCCTGGGAAAACAAAGACTGTATAATATGCGAAATACACGACCTGCTCGGTAGTACAACCATATAATTCATCCCAAACACGAGCCACCGACTCTCATGAACTCGTGAGAGTCGACCGAACGCGACATGTGGCTCCCCAGAAACACTCTCGCACAGCTATACACTCAGCTTGTCAAGAACACGCATCCTCTCTCGCCTCCAGTCCTCATCCTTGTTTCCCTCGAGCCAGATGCAATCTGCGCGTGCCGCATCCTCACTGCTCTCCTCAAACGCGATTATATACCCCACAAGGTCCAGCCTGTAGCAGGATACAGCGAGCTGTCCAATGCTGGCCGTGAGCTCGTGCTTCCCCTTACAAGACAACAAGGCGGTGATGGTGGAGTGGTAGTCTGCGTAGGAGTTGGAGGCTTGGTCGATCTCGATGAGGTGCTTGGCCTAGATGGAAGCAATGGAGAGGAAGAGCCGATAGACATGACGAATCACGCCGTGGAAGTCTGGGTGGTCGATGCCAGAAGGCCATGGAACTTACAGAATGTCTTTGGATCCGGCAACACCAAGATGGAAGAGTCAGGCATCGAGAATGAGCAAATGGCCAAGCGGAAAAGAGGCGTTGACCAGGGAAAGCTCCTTCCCTCGTACAATCCAGGCAAGGGTGGTATCATCGTCTTTGACGATGGTGACATTGAGCGAGAACTCTCGGTAGAAAGAGATGCCTTTTTTGCTCTGCAAGACATGCCTGACCTTGGCGAAGATGATGGAGACGATGACGCCATGGACAGCGAAGACGACGATGACGCCGAAAGAGTCGATGAATCAGATGCCGAGGGAGATAATAGCCGCAAGAGAAAGTCGTCGAGTGACATGGAGGACGCCGACGAGTCCGACAACGACGACGAGAGGCCGTATCAACGACGGAGGAGCAACTCGGGATCATCCATACCAGATTCACCGAGAGCGCGACTCGACAGACTGGAAATGTCCAACCACCCAACAACTTCACAACTCTCGGCGCCTCTACCTTCATCGCCACCCTCTGCACATGCTACTAGACAGCCTTCGGCCACAGCTTTACGTCGCCGATTACTCCGTCTACGGAGGAAGCACGAAGCTACCCTGCAAGCATACTACTCACTCGGCACATCATACTCGGAACCCATGGCATCCATGCTCTATTCTTTAGCCTCAGAGCTTGGTCGAGAAGACAACGACCTTCTATGGCTGGCCATTGTCGGTGTCTCAGCCACCGAACTTTACGGAAACACAGCACAGTTCACCTCCTCCGAAAGGGGTCAACGGCAGATTGGCTGGTCAGCAAACAGACACGAACAGATTCGCGATGTTATGCGAGACGAAGTCCGCCGTCTGAACCCTATCCCTGCTTCTGACATTGCGCGAGAGCGTGACATAGGCGAGTCTGGAGGTGTTATCCCGACACACGCTCGTTCGCCGACTGATACATCCATTCGCCTATCCCCTGAACCTCGCTTCTTACTCATTCGCCATTGGTCACTATATGACAGCATGCTCCACTCTCCCTACCTCTCTACCCGCCTACATATCTGGTCAGAGCCTGGACGCAAACGCCTTCACAAACTCCTGGCCAAGATGGGTGTTTCGCTCTCAGAGGCTGCCAAAGGCTACACACACATGGACATGGAGCTCAAACGTGGACTTCGCGAGCGTTTGCTCAGATTTGCTCCCATGTACGGCTTGGACGGCCTTGTTCCCCCTGCAGATGGTGGTCGAGGTGGCAAAGACGGCTGGGGATTCGTCCGGTGCTGGGGCTGGAAGGCGTGTCTCTCTGCTGTTGACGTTGCCGTCATCATTGGCGCAATCCTCGAAGTCGGCACAGATCCTCTACCTGAAATATCCTCACGCTCCATTGGCGACCGCACAATAGTCTCCAACGGTTACAATACCCGCATGCAGGCCTTGCCCACCCCTCCCATGTCTGCCAGTGGCGAAGAATCTTCCTCAGACGAGCTAGCAAACATTGCAGACCCAGACTGGACGACCAACCGCTTCTTCGCTGCCTATGATGCACTCTCTCCATCCTCATCTTCTCTATCTCTTCTTCTCTCGCACGTTCCCACTGCCCAGCACCTTCATCGCGCCATTCTTCGCACAGGTAGTGCACTCATCGGCAAACATCAGATTCGCCATTTGCGTGCATTTCGCATGGGCGTCGTCAGAGAAGGTCCGGATGTTCCCCTCTTCATACACCCCGGTGCCCTCGTCAAGCTAGCCTCATGGGTCGCAGAAGCCGTAGGTGTACTTGAAGCAGAGAAGGGTGTCCGGGAGAAAGGCGCCCTTGTCCTTGGTGCACTCGATGAGCGAAGAGGCGTTTATGTCGTTGTTGGTCTCGGAGGTGGCGGCGTAGGCAGTAAGATGCGGAGCAGAGCTGAACTTAAAGAGCGTGAGGAGAAGCAAAAGGCAAAGGCTGAGAAAAAGGAGATCAGAGCAAGAGAGAAGGCAGCACGACGACAAGAGAAGAAAAGGCTAAGGCGTCAGAGAAACGAGGCCATTGGCATATTCGTCGAATCGGATGATGAAGACGACGAAGATGACGAGACGGAGACGGCGAGTAGTAATTCGGACTCCGACTCGGACAGTGACGAAGAGGAAATCAAAGAGAGAAGGAAGAAGAGAGGTTATGGACTCAATCGGTTTGGTGCGGCATTTCAGGAAGTGGTCGAGGAAACTGGGGCGCGTGTCCGCATTGATAGCTTTGAGCATTCAGTTGTCGAAGTTAAGAAGGAGGATCTGAGCGGCTTCTTGGAGGCGTTGAGTCTGAAGAGTGTCGTCGGCTGAGTCGATGATGAGATTTCCTTGTAATGAATGACTTGGTGGGGGCCGCTTCACGGTAAGGAGCGCTATGACGGAAGGGAACGACTTGCACAGGGCTTGTTTGGGACTACTTGTTTTTGTTGTCGTCGTTGCATTGGATCATGTTCCCACGCATAAGCATCTCGCATACGGGGCGTTTTCTTTGTTTGTCTTTCACATCATTGCCACTGCCGACTGCTTTTGAAATACCTCACATCGATTGATATGGACTTGCATGCGTCGGCGTTTGATTCATTTTCATTTTTGAAGTAGGGTATACAACATGTTCTAGTTTCCGTTACTTTTGCCTTTTTACCGTTTTCCCAATGCAACAAGCTTGCCGATATTGTACAAGGTAGTCATCATCTACAGGCCTTTCATGGTTTGTTCCTTCGACCTTGCGCCTCCCATGCTAACAATCTGCTGTTCGCCAGCAGCAACTGCTCCAAGAATGGTATGGTTTCCGCTAATTTTTTAACGCCAATGTCGTCTCTAACTCGGGAAGGTATACGCCAATGAGGCGCGGGCACCAAAGAGAAAGTCCTCTAGTTTCCTCTGCGCCAGCTGGAAAGAGAACCCAAGTCCCTGGCAGGTCTCTCTGGAGCCGGGCTTGAAGCGGCAGGGGCAGAGACACCACCAGCAGAAGGAGAATCCATTCTCCTCTCGCCGTACTGAGTTCTCCTGTCCTTTGCAACATTGACTCTGAGAGTGCCACCCCATGGCATGGCGACGTTGTCAAGCTTGCCAATTGCAGCCTGTGCCTGCTCTGCGTCGGCAAGGTCAACAAAGCAGTAGTGGTGAAGACCGGACGTGTCGTCCTCGCGAGGGTTGCCCGTAATCAGCTTGCTCACGCTCTCGACGCCAAAGTCACCAAAGACGCTGCGGAGCTTCTCCTCGAGGTCCTCCTGGGATGAAAACTCGGGGAGGTTGCCGACGTACACGCGGCGTCCACCTTGCGAGGGAGTAGAAGTCTGAGTGAGAGCAGGAGATTCGGTGCGGTTGTTCCAGCGGGATTGGAAAGTACCGACCCTCTCGCCATCCTGAGGAGTGGATCTGCTGCCGGGGGTCCTCCAGTCATTTCCAAACGTACGGGCAGGGGTTGATGGTGCTGCTGAGCCCTCGCGCTCTCCTCCGAATGTGCGGGGACTGCTGTTGATGGGACCATCACGACGTCTGGGAATGTGAACATTGACCTTGAGGGGACGACCCATGAAGCTTGCACCGGGCAATTCACTCAGGGCTCTCTGGGCTTGCTCGGCAGTGAAGAGCTCCACGAAGCAGTAGGAAGGGTTCTTTCCAGTGAATGGGTCGACATTCAGATCGAGACGTTCAACTTCAAATCCAGCTTCTTGGAGGTAAGTTTCAATGTCCTCTGCCTTAGCATGGTAAGGAAGGTTTCCAACGTAGACACGCTTGCTAGGAGCATCGAGTGATTGGGGTTGATCCATGGCCATTTTTTTTAATGATGGTAATTAGACGATGAAGGGTCTTGTACAACTTTTGACAGAAAATCCAGGTAATGAATGTCAACCAAAAGCTACGAGCTTCTCAAGGATGATGGAAAACAAAAGTCCAAAAGCGAAGGCACGCGAATTGATGTCGGTTGATGGTAAGTTATAATGTTTGTTTGTTAGAGGTTGCATGAAATACGAGCAGCAAATTCTTGAAATTGGGGCTTCTAGAAGGGCTTGGCGATTATATGAAGCGAGTCAAAGGGGGTCTCCAGGCGCTCTGACCTTTAAAACTTGACTCGCGTCCTTTAAAAGTTTCCATGAAGTGTGTGGGTGTACCAATCAACAGTTTGGGGATAAATGCTTCGCTTTAAGGGCATGGTCTTAGAAAAAGTTATTCAAAGTTCATGTACGATCTAATTCTAGAAGCGCATCATAGTCCGAAAACTTAGACTGCATCATTATCCGAATCATCACGCTGATGCTCGCGATCTTCCTTGTTGGCCTCTTGCTCTTCGGCATCGAAGAGTTTCCCAAACCCTAGTCCGCGAGCGTTGATGGGACTAGGACCAGTGTAAACAAACATATCATACAAGAACGCTCCAAGGGCAGCTCCAATGAAAGGCAGTATCAAGGGCATCTATTGCGATGTTAGCTCGTGTCCCTCTGACTGCGGTCAAGACAATACGTACCCAGAAGTAATACCCGCCAGCGCTCCACACTTCACTGGGATAACCGACACAATTCGACATCAAGCGACCAGCAAAGTCAAGTGCTGGATTCGTGGCACCCCTTTTAATTGTCAGTGATTCGAAACCATAAAACTAATCCTGGCATTACTTACGATGTTTCCCAACCAAAAGCACTACCTAGGCCGAAAAACAAAAAGAACATTCCCAGGGGAAAGAAGTTGCCGCCTCCCTTGGATACACCATTGTTGTAATCGTCCTTCAATGCAGACACGACCATTGTGACAAGCATTGTGGGCGTGATGATTTGAATGGCTTGTGATGACTTTGGGACAAAGTCTTGGGGATATGTGGCGAAGATCGAAGCCGTGTACTTCTCGGTAGGTGGAACAATTCGATTACCATGCCCACTATACCAGTCGATTGCCGCTACATAATTGCCGTAGATCAAGGCAGCGCCAAGAAATGCACCCATAAACTGTGCGAACATGGTGATAGGGGCCTGCCTCCAGGGAAGACCTCTGAACATGCAGTTTGCAAGAGTGATTGCCGGATTCAAGTAGGCTCCAGAGTCACCAGCAATGTAGATTCCCAGCATGACACCAATACCTGTACTGTCGTCTTGTTAGTTTCGATTGCGCATTAGCAGCAAATATTGTTACACACCACCAGGGAACGGACATGAATGACCCATAGCCAAAACCGCCTGGCGCTGTTGATATCGTTGCTCCAAGGCTGGATTGGGCAATGCCACCCATGTAAAAGCAAGAAAGGACAAAGGTTCCCAGGAACTCAGAAAATGGCTCCTGCGCAACGGTCCTGATTCTACTCCAGAAATACTTCTCGCTGCCTTTCTCATGCGGCTTCAGCGGTCGTTCAGGATCCAGTCCAAGCCATTTTCTCGCTCTCCTCTGCTTAGCTTGAAGCAGTTCTTGTCGAGATTGTGGTTTTGGTGGGGCATATAATGGTCGTGATTGGTCTTCTTCTCGTTGGCCTTTCTCCTTTGCAAGTGTATCGTCCGATGAATTGGATACCATCTCGTTGGCTCTGATTTCTACAGAATGACAATGAAAAAATTATTAGTAAACACTAATAAGGATGAAGTGAACAGTGAAAGTTTATTTCTGATATTGTCCCCGTCCGAGATCCCTGCATCAAAAGTGTCGCCGACACAACGTCATCTTGACGGTTTTTCAGGGCACCCGGACTTGTCCCAGACGCACTGATGATACTACGAGGAGGGTGACATGTGAGGACTTGTCCGTTATGAGATATTCTAGTCGATAAGCGAAGCAGTAAAATGTTCGAATCCGATTCTTGAATTGCATAGCTTCACCAACAGGCTTGACCGTGAGTCGCCGCATTCGCCATGTACCTACAAGGTGGTCCTCGAGGCGTTGTTGAGTGGGAAGCCCTGGTCTGGTGCGACCGACAAACCGCCGCTCTGGTGTATACTGATCTGTATATAGTATTAATATTGACCACATCTCATGGACTGGTCGATCAATGAAAGGTACAGACAGCTGTTGGGCTGCTGCAGGCCGACTCGTCATCCGCGGTCATGTCGCATCAAGAGGTCGAAAATTGCATCCTAATGGAGAAATCCCCCGATCAACTTTCATGTTGTAAGCGCCCCTTCGAGGAAGGATCGTGTCCTCACCAGACAGAGGAGATCAAACCCCATGCTCGATGCAAGTAATATTAATAATGAGTGCAGTTTTGGATTGTGGCACAAGCTTGACATGACCTATCTCGAAGGCCAGCCCGCATGCACCCAAAAGCTTAGATAAAGCTTAATGACGCAAGGAAGAGCGAATCATTTGAGCCTCACTCCAAGGAAAGTCGTCGCGTCCAGTCGCGGAGCCTTGAATTACCATCTACATATATGCCCAAATGGCGCTAAAGCAAAACACAGCACGACTGTCACAAACATGATGTACTTGATGCCCATTCGACCATCACCCACTCGTTATAGTGAGAGGAGAAGACGTGTTGCTGCCCGCGTAAGCGAGAGTCATCCTTAGCTTGTCAGCCCTCCTCCTCGACCTTCGTTTGCATGCACCCGAAGAGCGAACAGACCAGGGTAGCAGGCGATAGGAGTGCCACAATGGTTCAACATGCAGACGCCACGATAAGATAGCTCCAGACCTCGGCTACCTCCACCACAGACGACTACAGTAGAACAACTTCAGAGCAATACAATTCCAAGCAGCCATTCATTCTACCAATTGCCTGCTGGAGCTTGAAATCTCATCAGTAACGACAAACCCTTATACAATCTTTAGCAAGGCAAGTGGTAGGATGCAAGCTCTTCTCAGTAGGAGCTGTAGGTGCCACCCCTTTCCTGCGGGACGGGATATAGGTGTAGATCCTGTATCTTATTGGGTGGCATAGGTATAGCATATGCAAGAAGACGAGTAATCTGCACAAGCCATGCACCGGACTAGTGCTTTCGTCTAGATCAGTGTAATGCTTATCGTAGCCACGAACGGACATAAATCAGTCGGGGTTTGCGATCCGCTTTATCCTTGCTGTCATTGATTTCACATAGCTTCAAGAGAGATGAAGAAGACTATAGAGTCGTTGCAAGTCGCTGTCGACAGTGACTCTGTCTTGCATGATGAAGCAAACCTGGCTGCCGTAGGCAAGAAGCAGCAACTCAACGTCAGCAATATGGTATTTCAACAGCAATACTCGAGCACATAATGACATTTTTTAAACAGAGAGGCTTTGGGTTCTGGTCAACGATTGGGTTTGCAGCTTCAATGACATGTACCTGGGAAGCAGAGCTCTTGTACGTCAGGTCGGATGCTTTGGATGATCAAGCTGATGATAGCCTTATAGTGCCAATGCCACAGCGTTATTGAACGGAGGCGGCCCAACCTTGGTATATGGAACCATGTTCGCCTGGGCTGGAAGTTTGGTAACAGCAGCATCACTGGCAGAGATGGCCTCTGCGTACCCAACGTCAGGAGGTCAATATCATTTTACATATGTCTTGGCCCCACCAAAGCACCGCATCTTCCTGAGTTGGTTCACTGGCTGGATAGCTACCATTGGATGGATCGCCGACATTGCGGCAGGAGTGTTTTTCGGGGGCACCATAATCCAAGGACTGGCCGTGCTCAACTATCCTGACTATGCACCCGAAAGATGGCAAGCAACCCTGCTCATGTACGCTTGCCTCTTACTGGTCGTTGCGGTCAACACAATCGGGGCTAGACTACTCCCTCATATCGAGCATATTGTGCTACTGCTCCATACTCTGGGCTTCCTGGCTGTGCTGATACCTCTGACCGCCCTGGCTCCCAAAAGCTCTTCCTCCTTTGTCTGGAAGACTTTTGACGCGTCCGAAGCCGGATGGAACAGTGATGGACTAGCCTGGTTTGTAGGTCTGATCTCGGCCAATTTACCCTTTGTAGGCTACGACGGACCTCTTCACATGGCTGAGGAAGTAAAAAACGCAGCAATCAACGTTCCACGAGCAATGATCGCAACCATCGTCCTCAACGGCACGACCGGCTTCGCCATGGTCCTAGCCTTCCTCTATTGTATCGGTGATCTAGACAATGCCCTCGCACCCCCAACAGGCTATGACTACATCGGCACATTCTTTCAGGCCACCAATTCCCACGCTGGGGCCTCCATCATGGCAGCTATCCCCAACGCTCTGGTCATCTGCGCGACGTTCTGCATGCTGGCGTCTGCCTCGCGTCAAACTTGGGCCTTTGCCCGAGACTGCGGCATGCCCTGTTCGAAGTTCCTCGCCCATGTTGATGACCGATCCAAATTACCACTTCGTAGTATAGGCTTGTGCACAGTCATCACCGCTCTTATCTGTCTGATCAATATCGGCTCTACGGTCGCATTCAACGCAGTTGTCTCCCTCACCATCGCAGGTCTCTTCACCTCGTATCTGATTCCCATCTGCTTGTTGATCGAGAAGCGGCTCAGAGGCGAAGAAATGCAATTCGGGCCCTGGAGGATGCCCAAAACCCTAGGACTGGCGACGAATATTCTCTCGGCTATCTATCTCATTATCTCCATCGTGTTTTCATTCTTCCCTCCTGCAACGCCGGTGGCGCCACTAACAATGAACTGGTCTATTGTTGTATGGGGTGGAGTGTTGATCATCGGCTTGGTGTGGTATGCGATTTTCGGACGAAAGCAGTATTCTGGTCCTGTAATTGAGACCTCGATGGTAGCAGCAGAGGTCAAGGCGAGCGCATGATATGCTTGGATAAACAGGACGTGGGACGATTTATTGTTCCGATATAGATGTCTATGTGCACGACAATGTGAGACGTGTTAAGAAAGTTATATACCATAACAACTCTTCCGTTTCCCTGGCTACGATAACAAGATCTATCTTACAGCGTGTTCCAAAACAATGAATTCATCATTATCTCCATCAAGCTCCACCCTTGCCCCAAGAGGTAGGGTCAGAATGGGGTCAGTGTGTCCCACATCCATGTTTGCGAGAATGGGAAAGTCAATCCCACAACAAGCGTTAAGGACATCCGACTCGAATTTGGCCACCATCTCCTCCGTATACTGAAATGGCCTTCCAACAACGAGACCGACCACCGAGTCCAATATACCCGCATTACGCAAATCATGTAGAGCCGATCGTGCAAATTCTGGATCAAATGGCGAAGAGGGATGGCCCATGCCCTCTGGTGTCTCAAGCAAGAGGATCTTGTTCGCGTACAACGATGGCGGTAGATACGGTGTTCCCGTCAATTGCACCAACGAAGGGAGACATCCACCAAATAGCACACCAGTCGCGGCTCCCTTCCTCAACCACTTCCAGCTAGGTGAAGGTTGAGCATGTGCAGCGCGATTGGCGCTCTCGTCACTTTCCCAGTCGATCCATTTCGGGATCCATTTTTGCGATCTAGGAACCACATACCGGATCTGTTCATCTGGCTTAGATGCTCCACCCTGCATCAGATTGCTGAAGAAATGGTCGGCAGTGAATGGCAGACACGCGGGTACCTCGCCAAACTGCGGGATGATAGCTGGGCCATAAAATGTGCGCAGCCCCGCCTTGACATACAGAGCGTGATGCAAGAGTGTGATATCCGAGTATCCGACAAAGATCTTGGGGTTACGACGTATCAGATCATAGTCCAGATGTGGAAGCAATTCGTTTGCTGATAAGCCCCCGATAGTACAGATAACCGCTTTGATTTCTGGGTCCGCAAAGGCTGTATGAAGCTCTGCACAGCGCCCTTGCACTGAAGTGCGAAAGTCAGGTGAAAGATGCTGGGTGTAGATCTCTTTGACGCGGAAGCCATGAGATGTGAAGAAATTTGTTGCTTGAGCAATACGTGAGGGAAAAATGTGATTTAGGCGACCGGAAGGAGAAACGAAAGCGATAAGATCGCCCTTCTGCAAGGCGGCCGGAACAGTCATTGGGTCGTGTAGATTAGAAAGCAACTGAAATGGGCAATATAGAGGGATAAGAAATCAAGGTTTGCACACTTGATATGTTATTTTAGATCATAAAGGTTGTGATATATTCTTATATCAGCTAGACGGAGGAATGCATGCAATGAGCGTGATTTGTGGTATATCTAGATCTGTGTCAAAAGTGACAACGGAAGAGTGGGCGAGGTTCATGGCCTTTATCAATTGGTCTTGGCATGAACATACGTCCGCGCCAAACATCACACACTGATTTCGGCATGCCATGGTACACAGAAAATTTGGATTATGGCCCGTTTGACATTTCGATCGCAGTGGTAAGACGGTCTGATATTACAAAAGACTTTTATTCTGCATTACTCGTTAAAAAGCTACTCTATCAGTTTCTCCCAAGCTTATCCTCAAATCGGCGACAGCTAGATCAAATCTAGTTCTTGATGTATGCCACAGGTGCTCTGACTGGGTAGTTGGAGTCGCGTCCTGGCTCCGGAAAGCCCTGCACATTGACACCCTTCCTGAAAAGCAGGCAATGTGTGCTGCCACCAAAGTGGAACATGCCGGTTTCGTCGCCCTTCTTGATGTGTTGGCCTTCCTTGACTGTGATGTCGCATGTAGATACCTCGGTCATTCCCACTCCAATGAAAGCCATGAGACCAATAGCAGGGTTGTCGGCCTCGATGAAGATGACGCCACGAGTGGCAGTGGACGTGAGGTAACCTTGGCTCGTGGTCTGACCACCCATATCGATCTCCTTGACTTCTGGGTCGCCAATGCCCTCCCACAGCGGCTCTGAGTAGTACGTGCCTTCAACGACAAACTTCTTCACCACCTTGCCGCTGACCGGAGCGTGCCAACGGTGGTAGGATAGCGCAGAGAGGAAGGCCTGGTAAACAGTGCCGCCGTCGAACTCCTCGGCAAGCTTATCATGTCCTAGCATGTCTCCAATTGAGTAGGGTTGTCCCTTGATCCAAAATTGATCGCGCATCTTGCAGTTGTATTGAAAGTTGTAAGGCTTGGACTCGCAAGCGTTGGCAATGACGTTGTCGTCATCCGGAGAAGCGATTGGTCGAACACCCTCTTTGAAGTGACGTGTGAAGAAATCATCCCAGGACTTGTAGCCGTGGTAGGGCGCAGAAGGATCACAAATGAACATGTCATCGAAAGCGTGATCAGTGCTATTGGGCATGTTTGCAACAGTAGCAAGATCAGTCTTTGCAGTCTGCTGGAACCAGCCTTTTGGACCGTCACCAAGAGCAGGCTCGCATGATTCGGGAGAAACGAGGAACTCGCCCCAAGCATTCAAGACCTTCTTCCACATCTTGTTCATTTCAGGGTCTAGGAAGAGGGCAAATCCGCTGGGGGTACCCATTGGCCAGTCCAAGAGAGCAAGGATTGGAAGACCGACCATGCCGACCTTTTCAGAAGCATCCGCCCATTGAGGTGCGAGAGTCTAGCATTTGTTAGGAAGTGTCGGCGAGACTAGTTATGATATTCGATGACGTACGAGAATGTGATTTAGGACAACAAGGAAGTGCTCATAGTCACGAATTTGCTTGTGGCCTTCAGGGTTGTTGTTGTAGGGCTTCTTCTTGGGAATCTCCTCAAACATCAAGTTGACGAGCATATATATACGAGGGTTGGCTTCGATGAATTGCTTGAACTCCTTCAAGACAGGGTGAAGGTCTTTTGGATTTTTGTCGACATGATCGACAATACCTTGGACCCATTCTTTGTGGACTCGGTGGTCAGCAGGGAGCCAGTCGCCCACTCTGTTGGCATGCGTCAGTTTCAATGGTCGAGACAGTATGCTGGTGTGTACTACCTGTGAACGTGGTGCTCCTTGGGGATGTTCTCCTCGCGTTTGCCGTGAACCATTGTGAAGATTGTTTATGTGCGACTTGAACTTGCAAAAGTGAAAAAAGATGAAGGATGAGGTTAAGAGAAAGGGGAAAGTCAGAAGGCTGGGTATTTGAATTAACAAGAATTAGGGTCAAGTAATGAATCCGCGCGAGAGAAACAAGCACGCAGGCTCGATTGACCTGATTGAGCCAGCGGTAGTGGGGTAGCACGTAGACACCTACGTCACAGTAGCCTCATCTTGCAAACCGGCTATGACTTCCGGAACTCAGAACACGGTCACCGGTGTATAGGGATGGTGAAACTAAAGGATATAAAACTCCAGCAAGGGCAGTGAGGAGCATCATGTAACATGGATACCAAAGTGATATACACGGTGGAAATGGGTGGAGGGTTTGCCAAGATATGTAGTTCGACGATAGCTTGGGCATTTGCGTGCTGATGACGATAAGGTTGGATGGCTTCACCGTTCAAGCTTTTGTGACCTGATGGCAATGTGCTCGGGTGTGGCGCTCTGTTGATCAATGGAAATGCAATGCATAATTGCGGCCTAGTCAATTGAAGTACAAAAGCATGGGCAAAGTTGTGGTGGGAGAGACAAGGGAGAGAAGAGAATGATGCACGTTTCACATGTGACAATCGGACATAGCGGACCCTGAAAGGTTCACCCCACAGACGGAATGCTTGGCTGCGACTAGAAGCAGAAGCTCTTGACCTAGTAGACAATCATTCTCCTTTCCACACAGCAATGATCTAGCAAATCGACCGCCCAAAATGGACGCCGCATACGAGCACATTCAAGAGGATTCGCTGACCCCAGAAGAGGAAGCTGCTCGACGAAACAATCAAGGACAAGAAGAGCCCATCACTCTCAGCACAGAGTTCCAGCAAGCCTACAAGGCAGTATCGGCCTCACCATGGGGCGCCAAACTAGGAGGCTTCTTCGGCCATGTCAAGAAGCAAAGTGAATCTCTCTACTCGGATGCCCAGAAGGAATATGCCTCGCGATCTGAACAAGCCTCCAAGGGTCTCTCCGGCCTCATTGAGCAAACGCGAAACATATCCATTGTTCCTCCGCCTGCATCAGGCACCGCCGTCTCCTTCTCCGACCCAACCTTCACACTCCCAGAACCCGATGAGCCATCCAAGGGAGCAGAAAAGGAAAAGGAAGTGCCAAACACATCGCCCCAGGCAGACTCGACTACCAACAACCCCACCACAGCGGAGAACCCCGTCCGACCAGAGTCACTCCCTGCCGACATTGTCAAGGAAGCCACCTCGCTCGTCTCGCGCTTCCGCACCGAAGCCCCCAGCCTACTCAAGCGTGTCCAAAAGGCAGAGGATGCCGCAGACGAAGCCCTACTCAAGTTCGGCACAAACATGAAGAACTGGCTGCGCGAAGCCGTCACCGTCACCGGCCCCGATGGAGGCGCATCCGTGACCAAGGACGGCGAGACGTCCGAACTGCTCTTCGAAACAAACGACGCAGAGGGCAAACGCGTCTTCCACAGCTCGCGATTCGATGCTCAACTACACGTCATCCACACCACCCCAGCCTCTTTCTTGCAAGACTCGGAGAGTGGAGAGTACACGACTTTCGCAAAGGACTTTGATGTCGACCAGCAGACTGCAGACATTGCCAAGGATCTCGACAAATACGAGGAGCTGAGACGGGCCATGGAGAAGCTTGTGCCGGAGAAAGTAGACTACGTGACCTTCTGGCGACGATACTATTTCCTGAGAAAGGTCATCGAGGAGGAAGAGCGAAGGAGAAAGGAGGTTCTCAGAGGTAGAACATCTTGTCTCCCCTGTCCTGACAATCAAGCCACCACCAGGAACAATACTGACCCCATCATACAGGCGCAGCAGCAGAAAACGAAGAAGAACTCGGCTGGGGCTCAGACGACTCGGACAACGATGACGAAGCCACCACTCCCAATGCCGCTCGCTCATCCAGCACTCTCACCGCCACACCAAAGCCTGCACCCAAGGAAAAGGACCTTCTCAAGGCTACCTCACCTCGACGATCAGAGGAGGACGGCAAGAGCACGGCCGACAGTGATGCTAGCTACGACATTGTGTCGGGAGCCACCAGTCGCGCCGCTGGCAGCCCTAAAGAAGAAAAGAAGGACCCTGTCGTTGGCGCCGTCAAGGAAGAAGAGAGCGACGAGGAGGACTGGGAGTAAGCTGACTTTGGCCATCCCGTAATCTAACCATCATTTTATTTAGCGGTACATGAAGGATATTGGACTGGCGTATTTAGGTGTTTAATCAATCATTCGTGCTTGGTACTGTGTGGGGTATCTAAGGTATCTAGCAAACGCTACGCTAATATGCTGTATGCAATTCTCACTCATCCTTTCAGTCATTCAAGGTCCTTTCTGCTCTCCTGAACATGTCCTCTTCGACCCCCTCCTCACTCTGTTGCAGACTCCTTTTCTTGATCCGAGCTGGGGCTAGTAACGAGTGCACTGTCATCGCTCCTCGAGTGCATCTCTCTCGCAAGTGGACTTCTCATCCTCTGCTCATTCTCCCTTTTCAAAGCCATCTGTCGCCCTTTGGCAGAAGATGACGGTGTCCTGATCATCCGCTTTAGCGGCGTAGAACGCACCGCCGCAGGTGAGCTTCGTGCAGAGGGTATCGGTGGTCGATGTATCTGAGGGCTGGGCGATGATGGCTGCGCGCTCGATGATCTGCCAGGTGACTCAAGTCTCGAGTATTCAATGCTCTGCCTGACGTTCTCCGGGCTGGCATATCTGCCTTCACCATCGAACCAACTGCCTTCCCGATAGCCTCCCTCCTGCATATCCCGGTTCCACTCTTCAGTGCTTGCTCGGGGATGCGCAAGATACTCTTCACCCCTACGCTTGATCGGGCTCTCGTCATACGGATCAAAGCCGACGCGTCTGCGTGCATCGCGACGCACTTTTTGGCGGTACTCTGCATTCGAGCCTGCACCCGTTGTGGCATTGTCTTCAAGGAAGAAGTTGAGTAGCTCGTCCTCGATGGTTAGATGAGAGGCCTGTCGAAATTGCTGCAACGCAGTCAAACGAATCAACATTTCAAGGAGAGACAGCGACGTCTTGACTGGTCCGCTTGGTGCCAGAATCTGCTTGCTCTGAGAGGGTGGTGAAAACGGGCTTGCAGCTGGGGTCGGAGAACGGAGGTTGAGATTTGCAAAGGCAGATGATATGCCTGGATCTAGCGAAGTGCTTCTTGATGATTCAGGTCGAGATGTAGGAGGCTCGGAGTCATCCTCATCATCAGAATCGGGATCCTCATTATAGACTTCGAAGGCAATCCATTCGGGATCAAGGTCTGCTGGCAGTCGCCAGTGCGACGATGAACTGTTCGATTGCTGTGTTGGGTCTGCATTCGGAGAAGCTTCATCTACTGGAGTGGCAGGAGTGGATTCGCGAAAGATCTGGGCGTCAAGTTCGGCTTGCTCATCAAGATCACCGTTGGAAGGACGACGCTCATCATGGTCTGAAATTTCTTCTTCTGAATCGTTATCAGATCGGGCGTCCTCGTCGTCAGATCGGGCGTTCTCGTCGTCAGATCGGGCGTTCTCGTCGTGATCGCTGGTATCATCATACCCTTGCGTGCCAACACGTTCTTGTCTTTCCATCATACGACGAGGTGGCTCAGCATGAACGTCACGCTTGATCAATAGGATGGGATTGTTCACCTCCCCGTCGGTACCGATGTTGAGGATCTTGCCAGTATCTGCATAAAATATCTTCGAAACCTGATGAATTGGGACGACATCGCGGATACCAGCGAGAGGTATGTCTTCGAATGGACCAGGTTGAGGCTCTCCTTCTTCGTGGCTATGTACGCGGCCATCATCAAAGTCTTCGACTAGCATCAACTGGTACGCAAACTCAAGGGAGCCGCCATCTTCGGGAAGTGATTCAAGAAAGTATCCATCACTTTCGACAGTGGCGGATGGTTGCTCTCCAGGAAGTCGATACAAGCTGTTCAGAGGCACACGAACCAGTTTGACCCGGGCCTTGTGAATGACTTCCTTCCACGTTGTCTCGCGTATACTCTCTTCATCATGTGCTCGGTTCGCGTGGCCCGCAAAAAGCATGTACATGGAAAGGATATATGAAGGACCAACCTGCACAAACCTCCCTGGGTTATTGGCATACAGAGAGTCTGCAGCTGTGAGAAAGGTGCTTGCTTGAAGCAGTCTAGAAGGAGAAACTGTAGCAGGCAGATTGGTGGAGAGGTTGACACCAGACGTGGTGATGGCAAGATTTATCAAAGGCACAGCATCCTCAATCTGGTCAAGGAGTCTTCGCACGTTAGCAATGACACGCTTGAGCTCCAACTCATTCTCTTCTCGAGACTTGGCCCGTTTACTTTTGCGTTTGAGGAGCTCCTCTTCATTTGCGGCTTTTGCAAGACGGATACCGAGCGCTTGTATCTCCCATCTGATATCTTTTGTCAAGGAGACGGCAGATTCGAGAGAGGTATTTCCACGAGCAGCAATAAGTTCAATCATATCAATAGCGGGAGAAATGATTCTTATCTTGCTTTCGAGACGGATTTGTAGTTTGAGCAGCTCCTCCCGCTCGCTACCTCTCGGGGCAGCCTTCACCAAGCGGGCACAGTGCTTGATAGCATATGTACTCGTGAGAGCAACGCCAGAGCGGATAGCATAGTTGACGGCTTGTGAGGTTATTTTGCCTAGAAGTAAGTCCATGTTTGAGAGAGAATTAGCGTTGCAGAGTATGCAAGAGGCTGGGCTGGACTTCTCAGACTATGGACAATCATGGAATATATTCAGGACATGTCAACACATGTGGACAAACACTTGAAACAACAGCACGACCAGGTAGACGCGCCGTGTTTGGTCAGGGCGGTGAAGCAGCAAAGACCAGATTTGACGTAATTGGGCAAACACGACGCCAAGCAGAAGATTAAAGTGGTCGACTGCGGGGCCCTTCCGCCTTCGGCGATGATGGTGGAAGCAGCCCACTTGCACTCGAACTTTCCACCCGTTCTTCGATCTTTCATCTTGTGATTCTACCCAAACGTATACCAGCGGCTCAAACAAACCCTCAATTATGGCAGGCAAGAAAGGAGCAGGCGAAAACAGCAAGAAGGTCGCCGGCAACGCAAAAAAGGCTGAGGCAGCAGCCGGCAAGAAGGCCGTCGAAGACCAGAAGAAGGCGGCAGTCGAGGCGGCAGAATGGTCAAAGGGATCTAAAGACTCCTCCAAGGCGTGAGCATCGCCGTCTATTTCACCTACTCAGGGGAGCCACCTGTCTAACAATAATACCAGTGAAGCCGCCAAGGCCAAGGCTGAAGAGGCAGCTCGCAAGAAGGCTGAAAAGGCCGCCCTAGCAGCAGAAGAAGAAGCTTCCCTCCCATCCAAGAAGGCTGGCAACGCAAAGACTGCACAGAAGAAGTCCAGAGGACTTGATCTCTCCGGCCTTGATACCCCTTCTTCCCTCTCCTCCCTCAACGCCACCGGCATCGACAATGCTCTCGACGCCTTGTCCCTGACCTCTGGAGCCCAAGACAAGATCGACAAGCACCCCGAGAGACGTTACAAGGCTGCATATGCTGCTTTTGAGGAGAGAAGGTTGGCCGAGATGGAGGATGAGAAGGGTCTGCGAAGAAACCAAAAGGTCGCCCAGATCAGGAAGGAATTCGAGAAGCACCCCGACAACCCCTTCAACCAAGTCAGCGCTGCATACAACAGCAAGAGAGAGGATATTGAGGCTATTCGTGAGGCTGAGAAGACCAAGGTCGAGACCAGACTCGGACAGTGATCTGCCTGGCCACCGTGTCACAACCACCTCCTCTCCATCACTTGCCAAGGATGCAGGCCGGCCGTCTGCACGCCCATCACGATTCGGAAGCTTGATGTTATCTTGAAGCCCACACGTTGTTCCACGGCAGCCACAACCAATCGTGATGACTTCTGATACCCAGCACATATTTCTTCTTCGGAGCCTACAATCAGGCCACGGCACCACCCTTTGATGACTCTTTAGACGATGCCATGAGGGTTTAGATACCACAATTAGAAAAGTTTGTCATGTTTATTCTTCCTTCATGATGGGGTGCTGTTTGTGGGCACTGCTTGAACTCGACCAAACACTTTCAAGAAATCGATGCAGTATATCTGGTCAATCCGTCAGCTATCACAAGCATCCTATGCATTGAAACTAGAGGAACATAACATTTCAGATCCACCACATCACAGTAAAGTGAGAGCTTGATATGATTGATCCAAGATCGACAATCGAGTATGATCCGTATCTGCTTGCACTTTTATTCTGTAACAATATAATCTGCATCTACCTTCACAAGCCAGACTTCAGTTAGGGCATATCTCTCTAATTATGTCGTCTAAGCTCAAGAGCCAGGACGAAAGGAAACAAATCATACATGGTTACCAAAGGCCCAGAAGAAAGCACCCAGACCGATACCACATAGTATCGGAATAGTAAGGTTGTCATCCAAGCCCATGATATCAATGGCCTCGCTACCGCTCGCAACAACACCAGAGGTAATGGCAACAATGGCCAGAGCAATATACCCCTCAACAGTGCTCTCCTTCCTGGACCAGCCAAGAAGATCACGCAGCGCAGGACGCAGAGTCAAGAAGCCGCGGAAAGCAAATTCGTTGTCGCCCGTATTCCACGCCTGCGGTACCATGGGAGCCAGCCAGTCCCAGAAGATCAGGGCGGCCAAGACACCAACGACAAAGGCAGCCATGGTCCCCGCCAGACTTTTGCCCTTTCGTATCCTCGGGGTGTACTTGCCCCAGAGACGGCCAAACGTGCTCGCTGCAGTATCGCACCAAGATAGGAGCAGGATGGAGAGTACGGCGACGTCCTTTTGGCAGAATCGCATGACGGCCCAGGCGCCAGCTAGGTAAGATATGACGCCATTGTACTTGTCATGGGCTTCTGATTCGCGCATGAAGGGGCCTAGAAATCTTATATATATGCGGTTCAAGGCTCTATATGGTAGGAAGAAATGAAATGATTAGAAATGGTAAAAGTGGTCATCGATTGTGGTGGACAATGTACATACGGGTAACGCATCCTCAGGAAATCAACTGTGAAGATTGGGATGAGAGCACTAAGCAGTACCGGGTGGATAGCGCTGGTTTGGGTTCCAGTGAGGTAGAGATACAGGGTTACGAAGCCTATGGACACATGAAGGAACTTGCGAGGAATCTCATGCTTGTGGATGAATGTGCGCCATTCTCGATGTATCGGGATCAGGCCTAGTGGACTCGGACTCCTGCTGAGTTGTCTCCAGTATTCTCTACCTTTGCCCATGACTGCGCTCGCAGGACTGAGGTGGCCGTTGACGTCTCCATTCGCAGTGTCGGGCTCTTTCAGGGCGATGGGATCAGGCTTCCGTCGAGCAGGTTTTGATATGGGAACAGGAGCACCATTTAATTTTTGGGAAGTCGTCCTCTGTATCTGTGGACTCCGGCTGCGAGCGCGAGCACGGGCAAGCTCTGGATCTTCTGCGATATCCGTCTCTTCTGTTATGGGCTCTTGGCTTGACAGGCGGCCTTTGGTTGCAGAAAAGTAGTCGCGTGAGGCTTGTTCGGATGGGGTAGGCGACGGTGATATCACACGCGGAGTATCCGGGATGGTGGAATATTGTGACATGGTGTAAGAACAGATTAAAGAATATCAGGGACAAGGCCCGGGAGGGAAGTAGGGCAGGGAAGATTGGGCGGAAAGTATTAGGACGATGACAGATTACAGACTCTCTGACCCAGCCATGCAGCGTGAATCAGGTTTGGACGAGTGATGTCAAGCTGCACCTGCGGGTGACGACGAGGGCCAGGGAATCTACAGGGTATGGCGATGCAAAGAGAAGTGCCGGTACTGGTTCTACTGCGAGGATAGCAAGAATAAAATGTAAGAGAGTGGAGGGCTCGATGGGTTGATTGGCACGAGGCCCGTCATCTTTCACGTGGCATTCTCATTTGATGCGCCGCGAGAGAATAGAGTTTCCAAATTAACAGCATAAGGTATGCATGGACCTCCGCGACTGTCCGCCGGGACAAAATGACATCCGAGTCGAGTCGAGTCGGCATGACGGCCGGCGTCGGCGATAAGTGAGAAGTGGTCCGTGCTGAGTCCGAAGTTCTGGAAACACATTCACATGCTTGAGTGAATGATGGTCATGTAGATTTATTATTATTATAATTCCACACATCACCCACCATGGCGCCCACAACGCGACCATTCAACATCGAGACTTGCGCTCGTCCTAACATTCTGGCATTGGAGCCATACAGATGTGCTAGAGAGTACGAAATGTCATTTACATGATTAGAGAAGGAATTCACTAATGAGTCACCCCGCAGTGACTACAAAGATGATGGCACAAATGTGCTGCTTGATGCCAATGAGAATGCCTACGGTCCCGGTCTAGCACTTGACAGCGATGGCAAGCTCGCCAATGGATCCACCAACGGAGACCACCCCGGTGTCGAGGTTGATCTGCTAGGACTGAACCGCTACCCTGACCCGTATCGTCAAGCCCCATCTAGGCCCAGACACATCCCAGACTGACACCGATTCCAGTCACCAGCACGACCTCAAGCAACTGCTCTGCAACCTCCGAAACACCCACGCGCACACGGACAAGAACATCACCCCGGACAACCTCTTCGTCGGTGTTGGAAGTGATGAAGCCATTGACGCCCTCCTTCGCGCCTTTTGCACTCCCGGCAAAGACAAGATCCTGACCTGTCCTCCCACCTACGGCATGTACTCGGTGTCTGCCCAGGTCAACGATGTCGCCGTTGTCAAGGCCCCTCTGGATGTCAACAACGACTTCGCCCTCCAACCCCACCTCATCAACGAGATGCTCTCTCAAGACGCACACATCAAAATGGTATACATCTGCTCACCCGGTAATCCCACCGCCAACCTCGTCAGCAAAGCAGATGTCCAAGCCGTCCTAGAGCACCCCACATGGAACGGTCTAGTCGTCCTAGACGAAGCCTACATCGACTTTGCCCCCGACGGCTCAAGTCTTGCAGAATGGGTCGCCGAATGGCCCAACCTGGTCGTCATGCAGACCCTCTCCAAAGCATTCGGTCTTGCCGGAATCCGCCTCGGCGCAGCCTTCACTTCTCAGCCCATTGCGCGCCTCCTCAACTCCCTCAAGGCCCCATACAACATCTCCAATCCCACCTCGCAAATCGCAATCGCCGCTCTACAGCCCAAGAACTTGGCCGTCATGCGGGATAATCGCCAGAAGATTCTCGTTCAGCGAGAGCGTATGCTTGCCGAGATGCCCAAGATCCCTGGCGTCGGCCGCTTCAGAGGTGGTCGCGAGAGCAACTTCTTGCTCGTCGAGATGCTGGATGCTGCAGGCGGTGCCCCGTCCAACGAGGTCGCCCTCGCCGTCTACGAGCAGCTGGCCGAGTCCAAGGGTGTCGTTGTGCGCTTCAGAGGCAAGGAGATGGGCTGTCTAGGTTGTTTGAGAATCACAGTCGGCACAGAGTCCGAAGTCACGCGGTTCCTCAAGGAGCTGGCTGTTGTTCTGCAGGACATCTACCATGCCAAGGGTGTCAAGCCTTCTAGTCAGGCCGAGAAGGCTGTAGAGGACAAGGCGGAGAAGGAGGCGAACGGCGTTATTGCGTAGAGCATGTGTACGCCTTCCTTCTTCCGTGTTGCATAGATATGGTGGGAAAGCATGCGTGAGACTTTATAATACACTAGATATGTCTGTTCCAGAATGTACATCAAAAGTCAACCTCGTCTTCGAATGATCCCATGTTTCAGTCCACTGGCACATAATAACGTCAACATCCGAATCCTTTGGAGTGGGAATAAATAATGTATATACAAGAAATCGTGGAGAGCTACCCAATGTATGTAATATCGTACAACCGTGTCGAAATGGCTCGCTCTCGATCAAGCCAGACATCTATATCCTTACTGTACATCTTCGCAGGAAGAAATAATTATCCACATATGGGTCGCATACTTTTACACTTGCGTTCTTCGTCTTGCCTCTTTTTGGCATCGCAAGTCATGGTCTTCATCACGCCCCTCCTTTACCTCCTTTGGAACCAGCAGAGGCCGCAGCAGCACCTTTTCCTCTGCCACCCCTGCCACCGCTCTTGGGTGCACCCGACTGTTGACCGCTTTTGCCTCCTTGCGCTCCCTCACTACCTCCTTTCCCTCCTCTCTTCCCACCACGACCACCGCCACCTCCACCTCGTCTCTTACTCCCAGCGTCTTTGCCCTCTCCAATCAACAGTCTAGTCATTTCTTCTTCCTCGCGCAACCGTTGACTCTCCTTGTCCCACCATTCCTGAAACTCCTGCTCTGCCTGGATATCCTGCAGATTCCTCTTGGCCTCGCGCGCTTCACGGATAATGTCTTTTTCCAGCTGTTGCTGGTTCAGAATCTCCGACATTGACAACTGAAGGCTGGGCTCGACGGGCTTTGGCGTGTGACGTATTGATTGGATCAGGTCTGGGAAGGATTGCGAGGAGAGATCTGGAGGAGGGGATGGGGCGAGTGCACGCGCGATTGTGGATTTTGAGTGCGGTTTGGAGGATGAGGAAGGTGGACGTGCTTGTGCTAGTGGAGTTGGCTGGGGTCGCGTGGGTGGGGTCGCCTTGGTCGGAATGGGACCCGAGGTCGATCTTTGTTGGTAGGCTGATGGGCTTGATGGCCCAATTGTCTTCGGCTCGGTCGATGGCGGCTTGGGGTTGGCGATGGTCTGTCGCATAGTAAGTTGAGGTGTTACACTTGGCCGTGTAGCTACAGGCTTGCTGGTCGAAGGCTTGGGCGATGCACTGCGTGACGATTGTTGACTCTCGTTGCCGATGATATCCTTCAAGTTGGAACCCTTTTGTACTACCTGCCATGGAGAGTGGGACTTGACAGCAGCATTCATATCCGCCTGAACTGATTGCTCTTGTTGTGCCAATTGTATCCTCCTCCGTTCTTTCTGCGACATCTTGAAAGTGCCTGCTGTTGTGGCAGGCGAGGTCGCCGGTCCAGACGAGGATGACTCTTGAGCTCGACTTGCGGCAATTCCCAACGAGAGATTTGACACTCGATTCGTCGATGTTTGCGCCATGATGTCTCTCATTTCAAGTTTCGCTCCTGGTGAGGGTGTTGCAGCCCATGGCACGGACTTCGAGGAGCTTGCCGGTGTAGCATCTGGCTTGGAGGAAGGACTCCTCAGGTCTAGCTTCTCGTCCACCGGAGCACCTGGCAATGGCGAAACCGGCTTGAGAGCCGGCGACGCGGGTTTGCCTCTGCTATCGAGCCATGCGTCTGTGGGCGTATTGGTCCCTGTATTGGACTTGGATTCTCTCCTTTCGAAATCAGCCGCTCCAGCTCTGAGTAGCGGCTGGCCCAAGTTGAGTGGCACATCCTCTTCAATACTTGCACCGAGATCCTGTACCGCGTTTTTCCCCTTCAAATAAGGACTCAGACCACCGGCTCCTCTTGAAGACTTCCTCCTTTGCTTTTGTTGTGAGGGAGAGGGCGCGGCAAAGCCCTCGTCAAAGCTCTGCCCTCTGAACGAATTCGGGCCCCATGCTTCGACATCTTGATGCTTGCTGTGCAAGATGATGGAGTCAATCTTTGCGCGTCGCTCGCGGTCGATCAACGCAGCCAGTTCGGGATGGCGCTCGAAAAGATCGGATTCCGCACGTCCACTTCTTGCAATAGGCAGACACGCCAACTGGTTGTCTCTGACAACGTTGTCGAGCTCGAGCAACAGGTCTTCATCGAGTTCGTCGAGCAAGCCTCCTTGTAGCATAGCTTCCAAACCAAGGCACATATATTCCAGACTTGCATCCTTGAACTCGGTGACTGAGCTTGGTGCGACAGCATTGAGCAACCCACAAACATTACGAGTGGTAACAAATCGACCAATAACCTTCTGGCAGATCTGGGACAGCCGGTCGAGCATTAACTCGTTGGCGACACTCATAACTTCAAGCACCAGGTCTAAGAACTCATCTTGATCTGCCGTTACGATGTCGTCAAACAGTTCCTCCCCAGTGTCTGCATAGATGTGACGAAGGACCATGTTGAATATGCTTGAATCGATATGTTTCAGATCAACATCGACCGCGTCTGTATCTTGCAGCAAGCCGCGTCTCTCATCTAGCCATCGACCACCTGCACGACCCATGAAGAGACCTTCGAAGAATGGACATCTTTGGCAGACCAGGGCACTGTGAACGAGCAAGTCATCATCGGCAAGTTGGACATTGATATCTCCATCGGCAAAATATTCGGCTTCTGTTATCGCGAGCTCCATGTCCATTGAAAGACTTCTAGAAGGACTGACCATTTGCCGGACCGCTGATTCCAGCTTTGATAGGTCAAGTTTGCCCGCCAGTTTCATTAGTTCGGTCCTCACTTGACGGTATCTGAAAGCCAAGGTAGGTGAGCGACGAGTGTGATGCCAGTAGTCTACAACGGTATCCGTGTAGCAATAGAGAAGAAAGTTGACCAAGGTCAACACATCAAGACTCTGGACGATGAGTATGGGTCTACCTTTGGGGTCTTGCTCGCATTTCAAGACGTCCGGAATGCTGAAATTGTCTCCATTGCGTAGGCCTTGCAGACCTTTTCTCAACGTACGGCTTCTCCCAGCCAATACACATTGGTGAACAGGCAGACGCAGCGTATCAGATACTGTCGTGCCAATCAAAACATCGTATTCACCAAAATCATTGCTGGCGAGCCCACTGAGATGTTCTTCGAGCTCCTTTTCGGGATCTTTCGATTCGAGTAGTTGCTTCCGTAACTGTTCGAGCTCGTCCGGCTGCTTTCGGCCCTGCCAGAATCGCAGTTGAGGGTTTTCGGTCTCGCTATCTTCTTCCTTGGCGTCGATGGGCATATCATGCAGACAGAACAATGGGAAGAGGTCATCCCAGATCGTTTGTCCAACAGCAAGAACCTGTGTCTTGGTCACATCACAATCTCGCCGTATTGCCGCATAGGCTCCATGGGCCGAAGCTCGCACAGCAAGAACACGAGTCAAGCCAGATATACGAGAGAACTTGTAGTCCTTTTGTTTCTGTCCTCCAGACGAAGAGTTCTTGATCTTAGCTCTCCTTGAGCGCTTCCAGACGCTACCTTCCTCGGTAGAAATGATAATGGAGCCATCAGCATCCATACCCACATCTCTGGCGGCCATGTTGGTTTTCCTGGGGTCCCAGATTCGCTGAGGTGGAGAGAGTGCACCCCGGATCTTGGTAGGGTTGGTAGTAGAAACGTTCGTTGAAGAGGTTTCCGAACGGCTGAGACTGACTGACAGGGTATAAATTTGGCCATTGCTTGACATGGCGCAGATAGTGTCACCGCCAGCTGTCACCTTGCTGATATGGTTCGCTGTTGTCTCATACCGTGTGATCAAGAAACTTTCCTTGAAGAGGGGATTCGTGGTGCTGTGAAGATCAAATTGGATCTTGGTGTACCCATAATTTGCGAAAACCCAGACGTCATGGTTTTCCAATAGACAGACAGTGGCCTTGTCAATGGCAACGACGGACATTATAGGCGCTGCGAAGAGTGAAGCAGCAACCTTGCGAGGAGTAGTCTGAAAGTCCAGAGATCTAGCGTCGGAATCGATGATGCCGAGCTGACCCTCGTTCTTGCCAAAAGTGTAGAGGGATGAAGGAGTGTGGACTACCGAGTGAATGCGCGAAGCGGCTGCACCAGTGACGATCTCTCTTTTCAGCGATCCAAATATTTGTCTGGGTACAGTGTTGATTGGCTCATCGTCTTTGAGTCCTGTCTTCGGTAGGGTGTAGCCAAGCTGTCCATATCCATTGCTTCCCCATGAGAAGATTTCACCTCCCTCCGAGAGCGCTAGGGTGTGGTTTTGACCTAGTGCCACTGTGGCAATCTTTCTGCCGGCTAAAGCACCACCCTCAATGCAAGCAAAATTGAACTGTGAGCGCTCGTGCCCTAGTCCAAGACGACCTCCCGGACCATGACCGCAGAGATACAGGTTTGATTCCGGATCGGTCGTGATAACCGCGGTATGCAGTTTAGACATGAATACATCTTGAATGACCAGTGGCTTGCTGCGAATGTTCCATGGTAGCGCGTCGACGGGCAGGTCACTAGAGAGACCAAGGTGACTGGACTCGGCAAGGTCGCAAGAGGTCCACAACTTTTTCTGCTCTTCGATGTGTTCTCGGTGGAAGCGCTGGAGCAAGTGGTCGGGTCGCTTGAGAGTGATGCGCTCCGGGAATTGTCGATCGTCCTCGTCGCCAAAACCCAGAGTAATGTTTTTGTTGCTCCCAAAGGTGTACACCTCATCTCCAGCAATATTGTTCGTTTCGATGACCACGCCGGCGCGCCGCTCCTCGCCGTTCTCCCCTCGCTCGTCCTGAGCGTTTTCATCTTCGCTGCCCGCATTTGACCCCCGTCTTCTGGTTATCTCTTCTGCCGGTCGCAGTGTCCTATCCTTGATGGTTATGGAGAATAGATCAAGCGGTCCATGGCCCTCTCTGTCCTTTATCTTGACCAATCCTCCAGCATTTTGCACGACACCGCTCCTACCTTGGCCCAGAGCGTCCGAGGTATCTCTTCCCATGATAGCGCGGGCGACAGTGATGTTACCAAAGTAGAAAGCGCGATGTAAAGCGGTCCAGCCATTTTCGATGTCCTGCAAGTAAAGGTCGGTAAGGGGGTGATCGATAAGGGCTTGAGCAAACAAGACGGCATTCTCGCTGGTAGAGGACACAGCGTGGTGGAGCAAAGTCATGCCGTTGCTGTCTCTCCAGTTGATGTCGGCTCGAGTCAATGTTGCCACTGGCCCGTTCTGGCTCTGCGGTGTGCCTTGCAAGCCCCATGTTGAAGCCTTCCTACTCTTTGCTGTCATGGTGGGCGATGTGCCCAGCTGAGCAGTGCTAGGACTGCTAGAAACCATGGTGGTGCCCATGGTCATGTTCGTGTCCTTCCAACCACCTTTCGGTGCATTATTCCGCATGTTATACCCCGCCGTCTCCAGCAGATGCCGGAAGCGTTCGACATCATCTTCGAGGTAGTATTTCCAGAGATAGCTACTCATTCGCTGGTAAGAACGCGCCAGGGAATGATTTCCTGGCGCTTCGACAAGTGCACCTCGCTCTGACTGCGTTGAGGAGTCAAGGCGTATTTAAAGGTGCTGGCGAAGCTGAGCCGAGGGAAATCCCAGATTGAGATGTCAAAGCCGGCCGAAGAGGTATATTGTTCTTGTCGGATGTGTCCAACCGAGGCGCTATGATGGATGCTATACTGTTGCGAGATGGATATCAAGTACTCGGTGCTTGTAGCTGACTTGCCGGCGCACAGTGGCCAAATCGGGAGGCGATGACGGAGCTAGTGCGGCGGACACTCTTTGTTCGGGTGGCGACTTGAATATTGTTGCGAGAAGACCTTCTGCATACACGGAAGAGGTACAGGAAATTATAGCAATGGGAATCAATCGGACAAGGAGATGACAGAGTGTTCAAATCTATAGCGCGGTTTGACCTTGTTGACGTGGATGAGGGGCGCGTTCGTGGCTATAGCCATCGGGTGGTGGGCTGCCGCCCCGCCAATCAGCGTTACTCAACTGTCAATGTGGCCAGGCTGTGGGCTCCACTTCGTACAAGTAGGAGTATATAGCGCAAAGACACTTGTAGACATCAACTACTGTTGATTCCCTTCTTGATGCTGTATACAGTTCAGTACGAACTGAACCGAGTCATACAAGGTGCAGCACTAGAACTGAAAGCTTCATAACCGACCATGATACCAAAAATTGGTGCCTTTCAGCTCTTACCAAGGATTCACGACTGAACTTGTATCAACCACATTTGGACGCTCGGCTTCCTTCTGCCTTCACCAAGGCAGGGGAGCAAGAGTAAGGTAGTACCGCGCGACGCGTCGGAAGGCATGAAAAAGCCATGCCACCAGGATCAAGATGTTGTCGCGTTCTATTGCACATTGCAAGACAACACTGCATGCAGACTTGTTGTTGGTAGACACACATCGTGGCTCGTGCTACTGCGGAGAGTCACTCTGCAAAGGTGCAGGGAAAAGCTCTACCATGTAGGGAGAAGGTCGACTCATTAGACCAATTAGTCGATGTGACTGGAGGTGTTGTCTTTCTTTGGCGAGTTCAAGCACGCTGATCATTCCACATAGTCCGAGTACTGCAAAGGAAAGAGTAGTGCAAAGGCAGATGGTTCATGATGGCTTTCCAGGTACCTGTTGTAGTCCTTGCGGAGAGCTTCGAGGCCGTCTGTCACCTTGATGGGCATGATACGGCATACAAAGCGAGCTTTGATAGCAAATGACAATCTATGGCACTAGTCCAGTAGGTAGGCCATTCCAGCCAGTAAACCGCATTGACGACAGGAAGTCATCGTCTCATCTGCCAGGCTACTTGTACATGTAGACTAAGCAGGCGTATGCGGAACACTACATTAGGCGGAGACCACTGATCATCAAATAATAGGGCGTGGGTGACGGGGGGGTTGGTGATAGGGGCAAACAGCTGCAGACCAGAGTGATGGGCGCCAAGACACAAGACGCAAGGCGCGATAGCACAGAAGGCGGAATTGCGTCAACTCGAATACGCAGTGGTATTTGTTTATTCTTGTACACAACCGCTAGAATTATTTGCGGGATGGGCACTTTGATAGTGCAGATCATCAATCATCATGGTGCGGAGTACTGCAGACTGAAAGGTGGACGGCCGTGGTGAGCAATGTTGGCGCTGTGCTGTTTCTGAAGCAGGACGAATAGAGTTCGTTAGGTCGGATTCGGCAGCCGGCGCCAGTGTCTCGGGGAATGTCCAGGCTAGAGCATCGAGTACAGGCGGGTACATCACGAGTTTGTAGTCGTTATCGAAGTCATTACCTGCTGACCATACGACCTGAGGACTGCCATTCCTCTGTCCTGTTCCTACAGTCATTGCTGGTCTTTGACTAGATCCGGCTTCAGTCTCCATCCATCTTTCCAAGGTATACAAGGTGTGCGGGAAAGGCGTCTGCAGATAGATACCGTAGCCAAGCAACTGGAGCTGTCGAGTCACCGGTACTCGTACCTTGTTCGTCCCTTGACCCCGTTCACCGCCGCCATCATATTTCAAGTCCACTCTGGACTCGATCCGATCATCCAACCTCCTTCGTTCATCAATTTAGTTTAGAGCGGCTTGGGCTGCATCTCGTATATCGGAAACCCTTCTCTGGCCACCGAGTTCACTATCGAGGCAGCATCTCGAAGCTGTTTACGCTATCCAGGCATCAGCCAGATCCAGTCACCATTCACCTCCGCACTGCCACCACTGTTGCCTTGCCGAGCATCATGCACGCCTAGAGCTGTCAAGTGAAAACTTCCAGAGCGCTCCAACACGCTCAACAACCCGACTATCCTGCCTTACACAATCATACAACTGCTCCCGCCAATTTCCCTGCTTCACGACCATGGAGTGCCACTTTGTCCTCGACAACACCTCTCTGACCAACCGATAAATGTCAATATAGCCCTCGTCGCTATATACCCCAATATACGATAACACTTCAAGAGAAGCATCACATCTCAGTCTTCCACATACACGCACGCCGCGCCGTACAGAATGCATCAACTCCCTCGTTCTGCTCCGAGGAGCACCACACCGGCCAACTCTGCTCAAGCACACCCCTCAAGGATCAACAACCCAAGGCAAGGCATGCCGAGCAGAACCCCCTCGAGCCAGGACCTTACACTGGAAACAGACCGACCGCTCTCTCGTCAACATCAAGACATGCGTCCACTGTCCGACGATGACAAGACGAAGATCAATCAGATCATTCAGCATTTCTTTGCCAAGGCTGCCTTAACTATCCTCTCCTCGCGCGTCTCTCTCGCTCCCTTGCTTACCAAGAATGGTGATGCTCGGATAGATCGTTGGGTAAGGTTCTACATCTCCTTCCTTTCTCTTTCTAGCAATGAACAAATCATTGTCTAACACTCGAATAGTTCAATACCCAGCTCGAGGAAGCCGAGACTCTTGCCCAAGACTTGCGCGATTGGAGAATTGCCGATTGGTTTCGGACCAGGCCAACGCCTCTTATCATTGAAATCTATTTGGACTTGTCCCAGTTGGCACAAAACCAGTCATTGGTAGTCTTGGACGAAGAAGGCCGGTCATGGGATGTCAGTGAAGCTCTTCAAAACATGTCCGCTGCAAGCTCATCGAGGCAAGCACCAACGAAGCTGGTCTATGAGAGATGGACCATAGACCTGGACAACGGCCCAATAGCACCTTCGACCGCCAATGATACAGCGCCTGGTATCTACAAGAGGGGCGTTGTAGCCATCAGAACTCTCTTCACCTACACCAAATTCATGCCTGCCTGGCGCTTGGGTCGCCGGCTGGGAAGACAGGCAGGAAATGGTCCGATGTTGAAACCGAGGCACCGAATCATTGATCCTTCGATGGTCAATTCTCCAGACACAGACACACTCATTTGCCCCCTTTTTCCCTCGGATCAATCGGCTGCCGAAACATTTCAGTTCAATCCATTCGATTGCTGTATCGGGCCAATCACGACTTCGGTTGTTTACAGGCGCAACTGCGAATTCGTCGTCGAGCCGACAGAGCGTCTACTCTCCACAAAGGCGATGAGATCTGCACAGGAAAGCAGGATGGACATGGCACCTGCTGTGCCACAGCGTGGCAGCAATACCATTCCCAATACTGGTACAGATACCCAAAGTCGCCGCGTGTCCAGCTATGATCCTCAAGGCCAAGGAGGTAGCACTAGCAGTGGCGACATCCTTCCAGACAGGTCAAGTCTTGCTGAGAGGTCTTCTCTTAGTAGACCCTCCAGGCTGTCCTCAGACATATCATCCGCTCGCAATGCTGGGAACCAGCAGATACCTCGACGGACATCTGTCAGTTTCCAACCATTCAAGGCCGGATCGTTGTCATCTTCACCTGGAGCTGGCATGTACGTTGGCTCGCCAAGCTCATCCGTTGGTCGAAGTGGCACAAACATCTCGTCGTCCCACATCAGGAATCGCTCTTCCATCACGACTCTGCCACAACAAGTGCTACGCGCTCCACAACTCGCCAGTGAGACTGCTGTCACATCGTCGGCATCAAGCTCACCAAAGCCTGCACCACTACAACGATACTCTAGCTCATTCAGCAACCGAAGATCACGCTTCCCATCTAGTGGTAATTTCAAGGCCGACGATGACAATCTCAGCAGCGGCAGAGCAAGTGTTTCATCTGCTCACCGCGGCTCGGGCATTCTTCCAGAACCAGAAGCCAGCCCATCCTCAGCTAATGCTGATGACGACAACATTGCAGACTTTCTCAAGCTACTCGACAAGAACAAGGGGCTCCAAAGCTTCTCCAAAACCGATCAAGCTGCGACGACTCAGCGGACAGCAGCACAGTACTCCAAATATGTTCGCATGCGTGACTCGACAACTCAGCTGACAGATTCAATGTCATCTTCTTTGATGCTTCATCGATCGTCTTCGTCCTCCAGTCGCCAATTACACAATGTACCTGGAATGATCGCAGGGTCATCTTTCTCCACCTCGTCGTCTCCAGGCAAACCCATATCACCACATACACCCCACATGCCCGCCATACCTTCGCGTCTGAGCAACAACAGTATCGTTGCAGACTACTCTCGCGAGACGAGTCGCAGCAGACCAATCATGACACGCGCCCCCAACAGTGGTGATGGCTCTGCTCGCACCCGGTCTCCCCCTCGTAGCCACGGTACACCCGCGTCCACTGCAATCGATATTCCCACGTCTCCTCGCACTTTCCCTGCAGGACGCAGGTCGTCGTCGGCCGCCCAGCAAGCTCGTATCCGTCCAGAAGTCGAGGAACCCGACCCCAGCCTGCCGTACGGTCTCCGCTCAGCATCTCTACCCAATGACCAGGGCGGAGAGCTAAGTCTGAGCGAATTACTAACGCAGACGGACTCTGGAAGTGTCGCACGCCGTCGCAGAGACTTGCATACCGCCACTTCGGCAGACGACGATGACGAACCTTTGCTGTTTGCATTGGCAGAGTAGTAGATTTTTATGTTTCACACATTCCAACGTTTCCAATGCAATTGAAGAAGAAGAATCGCAAGGAGTTTTGCTGTTTTTCCACTACACGGACTTCTTTTACTTTTAGGAAGGAATCAGGAGTTTGGGGTCCTCCAAGTAGCCAATATTGGCTCTGCGTAGGCGTAAAATTGTCACATAGGATTGGATCAATGCACAAACAGCGAGAGCATGGAGCTAGGAGTATTATAGAATGATACCTCAATCAATATTTCACTTTTCGGTCTTTGCTTGTGTTAAAGTGAGTATTTGTTCTGTGATTTTCTGAAATTGTCGCCTCCGACGGGCCGCTCTTGACTTTGCAACTATAGTACAAAGTTCTTCTGGTTCCAGCAAAGTATCATCTTCAACTACATGCCTAGCAATTCGTTCTGCTTCCGAACTGCTTCCGAACACACTTATTGTTCCCCTTTCTGCCGTAATCTAGTCGATGATGCGTCTTTCGGCGGCTACATCATGAGTTCCTGTACCGGACCAGTACCTCGCGCTCTTCAACGTTACCCACGTAGTACAGTCAGTACTCACAGCTTTTCAAGGAGTGCGTCGTTCGGCTGTGCCAGTCCCTTCCATGCAGAAAGATCAATTGGTCGGTCTCTCGGCTGGAAAATGGTCCCCATCTTACGTTCGAGGCAGATGTGAGAGCTATGAGTATCTTCATGATCGTGATAAGCGCAGCCAGGATTTAGGTAAGTGGGCCTCTCGCCTTTCTCTCCGCGTTGATCGAGTTGCGCTCGACTGAAGTCAAGAAGGAAGTCGGGATGACTATTATGCTTCAAGTTCTCTCCGGAGAACCAGGATGATGCAGCTGTCGAGACATAGATATCGACAAGGAGTCGCCTGAGTGGAGACCCGCGTGCCGTAAGCTCGTATATCAGAAGAGGAAGTTCAAGATCCAATTTGCCATCCGAGTTTAGCTTTTCAATGAACGCATCAATAACAGTGTTCTTGAAGCCATGATCCATCAATTTGTCACCGAGGACATATGCTCGAACCAGACTCTTGAACTCGGTGTCGTTCTTTTGAGTGTCCGAAGCCATGCTGTATATGAACCCCGAATTGAGCCATTCAACGTAGATTGCGAAGATGGAAGGGTCGTCGTCTTCTAGGTCAATAGTGGTGAGGATCAACGTGGTCTCGTCCGTCTCCTTCACCTTCCACTCCTCCTCAAGAGCAGCTCTGAAGTACGCGCTGTGATCGCTGATGAGGTCTCGACAGAGAATGAACACAGAAGAATTCAAATCTGCCTTGCCAACCTTGACAAACACGGGAATGCCATTCGTGCTAATCTGACGTCAGTAATAGAAATGCAGCGAAGCTAGACATTACGAACGGCATGACTGTTCCAAGGGTGCGACGCACTTTCGGTCTGGGCTTCTCAACTTGAGATGGTTGTTTGCTTGAATCCGAGACGACCCAGGTAGGAGACGGACTCTTGCTGAACCCCAAGAACAAGTAGTCGTTGACACATAACTCCTCAAACGACATGAATCTGTATCCATGTCTGCTGCTAATTGAGTGGAAGAACTCGCAGATGCCATAATTGTTAAAGCCTTTCCGGGGAAAATGTTTATCAAAGTCGTGATTGAGTGTAGTTTCACATCGAATTTCAGACATAGTGGGCGCACTGTGGGGAGGTCAACTTTAAGTTGGTTGTCGAGTGAAGTCAGTGTTAGATGCAGTCCATGAGTATGGAAGAGGAAGGAGCAAATTACGGCGACTTCCTCGTGGGAGGCAAACAAGGAAGGAGAGATTAATGCACGTGCGTGCATGCATATCGAGTAGATTCTCTTGGTTGGCATCAAGACCTACAGCTAATCAAAATATCTCTCCGTTCTGTTAGACTTATTCCAGATCTTGCTTGATGTCGCAGATTCATGCCTAGTCTTGAAGACGACGCGATTGAATGCGTGATACTCTTCTCTTGTCGCTTATCTGAAGTTCACACAGGGCCCCGAGCTGTACGAAGAAGCATAGTTGTTCATCATCGAGGCAGTATCATGCAACTCTGTATCATGTTTGCATCGAGGTCATATCTCACGATAGGAGATAGCCCATGCCTAGATAGTCGTGAACCAGACTTTTCGATTACGATCTTGTAGATTCAAACCACACCTGAAGCCACTGCTACTAATTCCGGGGAGAATAACAGTCAAAAGCCTTGATTTTAATCGATGCGTAAGATTGTGTATGCTTAGCGCTAAATAACGTAATAGTGTAATGCCACATGTCGGCGCGTCGAGTAGTTGTAAGGCAGCGAAGAGAGTCGAGGGACAGGTCCGCTGACTAAGCCAGCTGCACCCTCATGCCAACTCAACACCCTCATTCGCACAAGATAACATACCATTGTAGTCCTCACCCACAATGTCACCGCCACGCCATCACTCGCCATTGACAGCATACCTGACCCTAGACACACTCATCGCACTCCTTTGGCTTCCCCTTCCTGTAGCCTGGTCGCTCCCGCTCATCTCGCTAGCCACATCTCAGTCCTACTCCTCGCCAAGCCTTCCCTACACCTTTGCCATCGCTATCTTCTACACGATTCTCCAGCTTCTGAACAGCGTGAACGAACGATTAGCCTTCGGCGGGGCAAGAATATTGGACTGGAGCCAAGAGGTTGTGGTTGTAACAGGTGGAGCGAGTGGGCTAGGGAGGAGTATAGCAGAGATATTCGGCATGAGGGGTGCGAGTGTTGCAATCTTGGATATCAAGGAGGTTGATGGTGGGGTAGAGACATTGGGCGAAGGGGTCAAGTGGTGGAGGTGTGATGTTGGGAGTTTCGAGGCAGTGGCTAGCGTCAAAGCCAAGATCGAGAAGGATGTATGTAGATTTTCCTATTTATATTCTATTTCACATACGTCTCTAGAACAAACAACTTCCTATCTGAATCACAATCATCCCCAAGCTAGAGAAGTGCTGTACTGATGCTAAGCTGGACTAGCTGGGCACACCAACTATCCTGATCAACAACGCTGGCATCGTAAATGGCAGACCTCTGCTGGCCTTGGCTCCCGAGGCGATCGAGCGTAACTTCCGCATCAATCTCCTATCCCACTATCATACCATCCAGACTTTCCTTCCCGGCATGCTCAATCGTGAATCTGGTGGCACAATTGTGACAGTATCGTCAGTTTTGGGTCATTTAGGCGCATCACACCTCTCCGATTATGCAGCTGCCAAAGCAGGTCTTACAGCTATGCATGCATCGCTCCGCTCCGAGCTGGAGACCATGGCATCAATGTCGAATGCACGGCCAGGAGCGAGGAATCTTCGGACTGTGTTGGTCAAGCCCGGTCAGCTTTCAACGCAGATGTTCGGCAGTATTGAAACGCCCAGCAACTTCTTTGGCCCACTCGTTCAAGGTGTTGATCTGGCCAAGAGCATTGTCAAGGCTGTGGATGAAGGCAGGAGCTGCGTGATAGCGGCACCATTGTACGCGAGCTATATCGAGTGGATGGGAGTGCTGCCATATGGCTTGCAGAGGATTGCCAGATGGGTCAGTGGTGTGGATCGAGCCATGGAGGGCTTCTCCGCTGCAAATAAGCCTGGGCACTAAAGATGTACATATTTTTGGCGCTCAATTATGCTTCAAGTGTCGAGGAAGCTGCCGAGGGCCCAGATAGACCCGACAGCAACCAGAGCAGCAGCTCCCAAAGCCTGCTTTGACCATCCAGAAGTCTGATCCAGGGATTTGGCACTTCCGAATGCGCTCTTCTCGGCCTTTGGCGGAGTCACGGTAGCTTCGGCATGTCCACTGTGCTTTGTCGGGGCAGTATCGGTACGATTGTTCCAATCATTCATGGCTTCCTTTTGACGCTCTATCATCTTTTTCAAAGCTTGCAGGTCGGCCTTCCATTCAGCTAGAGTCTCTTCCTCACTCTTGTCGGCATCAATCTCGACGGCCTGGACATTACCGAAAAAGTCGACGACCTTCCTATTGCGTGCTTCTTGCTCGCCTCCTTCAAATAGGTCGTACCTGATTCCTGCATCGCTGTGTACCTTGACTGGATCGTAGCTGTCAAACAATTGGCCAAGAGTGACATTGCTGCTCGTGCTGGTGATTTGCTCCTCCAAAAACTCCAGATTATAATAAGTCCAACGATCGATAACGGCAACTCCTACGTCTTGGTCTGCGTGATGGCTGTAGGAGGATTGATGAAGGGCGGAAGATCCGGTGGCAATGATGTTGGGCGTGTAAAAGGCACCATACATGGTGTTGGCCTGGCAGGTGTCGATCATGAAGAGAAGCTCGTTGTATCTACATGATAGTCAGTACATTTCTTACAAGAGAATATTATGCACGTACCTCTTCTTCTCATACATCTGCTCAAACGCATCCGCAAGGTCGAAAGAGGATATCTCCTCGGCATCTTGGAACTTCAAGAACTCATTTCCTCCATGTCCAGTCATATAAATCAGGATGTTTGATCGATCGTCGGTCATCAGCCTCTTGGAGCGAGGGTAATCGGCTGGCCAGCGATCGGTAAGCAGGCGGATGAAGTTCTCGACAGTGACCTCGTAGCCTCGATAGTCGACCTCAATACCGCCCATGCCTTCCTCGCCCTTGTCATCATACAGATCCAGCTCTCTCGACTTATCGTTGAAGACGCTGCCAGCGAAGGAATTGCGTGGATTGCATGCCATATCATCGGGAAGCATGAGAATAATCTGACTGTCTGGTATTCCCAAACGCTTCACGGTACGATAGAGGGACAGAGTGTTGGCGAGATGACGGTAGTTGAACCAGAAACGCGATGTTGACACGAGGACAGCCCAGTTGGATGTATGTGTCGCGGAAACTGCACACAGTAACAGTGCTAGCACAGCCAACAAGGGCTGAAGTTGATGTTTCATCGCTGCAATAATGCCTGGCACTTTAGTGATATGTGCAAGCCTTGGTCAATGATAATATGAGTACAATATGCTGCCCCCTTCGAAATGCATCGCCCGGAGTTTTGCTTGGTAAGCCCGTAAAGTCCAGATATGGTCTAGCGTGCATGCTCACTTCCAACTTCACATCTTCCAAGCAATTCGCCTGTTGAGTCTCAGCAAATATATCGTTGTTCACTTTCGTGTTTCGATCCTTGCAAACAATGAGGATGTGATGTGTCTTGACTCAAGGACGAGTGATCTAAAATTACATGGATGGTCAAAAAGAATTTTGTGTCCACCTAGTCTTGATGGAAACCTTGTGCCATGCGAGGTGCTCCTATTCAACGACAAGTCTCTGCGTATGGCACCTTTGGACAACATCGCCCTTGTCCCTTTTTTCTCTCCAGGGCAGTCGCCAGGAGAACAGCAATCATGTCCAGCTGTCAAGGCTTCGTCGTCCTCGACTGTAGGTTTACTTTTTCAACGGCCAGGACCACCATGGAAGCCATTGTCGTAAGGGTCCCAACAATCTTCGTCATCTTCAGCGTCGCTCTCTTCTTCCTCCACATCTTCTTCCTGCTCCACCTTGTGTTCGGCATCTGCTGTGGCGGCCCTCGCCCTCTCTGCTCTCTTTCCTGCTTCCTTGACATGTCCCTTAGCAGCAGCCATGTCTGCCTCGACCCTCTTAGCTCTCTTCTCTTCGTCGATCAGTCTGCGACATGCGCGACGGACACGCTCAAGCTGTTGACCAGTCAGTGTTGTATTGAAGATGACGCGTGCAACCACACTTACACGCCACTTGTTGATGCTGATGATGTCGGCACTCTTGTTGTAATCAACAACGAATGGACACATGACCCTGCCCATGCCGCCGTATCTGTCGATGGGAATCCAGATCTGACGGGGTCTCTGCTTGCCCTTCTCGAAGCTGGCGTCGAATGGCAGCATGTCTTGAGGTGCTGGTCCATCAAGGATGTCCTCGTCGTTGATCTGTCCTTCGCCATGACTGGCCTGAGGCATCTGTGACTCAGATTAGTACCAGGTATGAGCTTAAAGTCGAAGTGTAAGACTTACTTCGCGCTCCGCATTGTCCTCGGAAAGAACCATAAGGATACAAGCGGCCTCGACTGCTTCGAGGCTGAAGGAGGTGGGGTCTGTTGAGTGAAGGGTCGAGAGATCTTCCGTAACCGTAAGCTCGTGGGAACTGCGTCGGACTGTATTATCCGAACTGGTGTCCCAGCAGTGTTGTCTGGCCACGAAATCCTTGGACATGTGGTCAGGCTTGGAAAGATTGCGCGGCTAGAAATGATAAGCGCGTGCGATCTACATCGAAGCCATTGTAGTTTCCTACCTTTGTTTCGATAATATGATTCAGTTGTGATGTTGTGTAAGGTAGTGCGGGTTTATAGCAACTTAGTTCAGGATCAAGTCGATCTAGGGTCAAGTTGCATAGGAAAATAACAGGCAACAAAGTGCAAGAAAGTGAGCTATTCACACGCACGGACAACACCTTCTGTTTGTTGTAGTGAACACCTCTCTTCACCCGCCACCAATATCGGCCATCTTAGGTGCGTGATGACATGTAGATATCGGTGTAGCATATCACGGCCTGCATGCCTTGTTTGCCAAGTGTGGTTGTAAGCATTTGATACCATGGAAAGCAGCAGATCGAGGCGAGCACAGCAAAAGGCGGCGGAGGTACACGAATCAGATTCGTCACAAATAAAGACACAGGAGCACAAGACAAGACAGAGTGTGATAGGGTGATTGTCTTGGAATACAATTCAAGGCTCATCTGCATTGTATAACCACCATGTAGTGGTAGACGAGACAGAAAGGGAATGAGGAGTCATGGTGGCAGATGACACCAATGCCTCCTCCGTAACGATGCCCACCTGGCCTCCATCACTTGACCTCCTTATGCTCCTTGGCTGGAGTATTGTTTGTCTCCGTTTTGATGTATAGCGCAAAGACAGAGAGCCTTTCTCTGATTGATTGTGATCAAGGCCTAGAGATATAGGTATTGTGAAGGTGATGAACGCGGCATGCCAAAAGTCTACTTCTCTTGAAAATAGTTCGCAAGTGATCGGAAAGTCGTCATGGGTATCGTCAGAAGAGAGGAGTCGGAATCGAGCAGACCAAGATATTGAACTAGCTTCCTCCAGCTTGAGCAGCTGGAACTGCTTCAAGTCATTGAGCCCCATGATGGGAGCTCACGACAAATGCCAAGTAACAAAGGTATGAACCAGGAGCCACAAAGACACGCCAGTAAAGAAAGTGTTCATGTCTGCTCACTTGAAACACATGATTCAGGAAGGCTGTTTGTCTTGCGCATTGTCCTGATCAGCTTGCGGTGACGAAAGGGGTCGCACTGCTGGCAATCATAGTCGTCCTGCTCAGGATTGGCAGGCACACCTTCACCCATGCAGTTGTTATGCTGCCAGACACCGCAGGAGTCGCAGGCGATCCACTCTCCACGTGTGTCGTCTCCTTCATTGCCACAGATGCAGTGGACGCTCTCAGCCTTGCGATTCTGGGGTGCAAACTCAGGTGGTGCAGCCATGTTGGCACGGACACGGGCGCTCGAGATCTCCCCGTCCATGGTCTCGATCTTGCGGATCTCACAGTTGCGGCGCTCTTCGGCTGCTTCGAAGGCTTCGTTTTCGTTGGCTGGGAGGGCATCGCCGAGAACGATCTCTCTGATCCTGCGAGGGATTGGTGCTAGCTCATCACTCTGAATGCTCGATGTCTGGTTGTTGGTAGAAGAAGCATTTGCGCCAGAGTTGGCTGGGCCTGCTCGGCTGCTAATGCCCCTGGTGGTGCGAGAAGACATTTCGGGATACGGATCTGGATCTACAGCTGTGCTTTCCTTCTTAGATCCTTCAGAAGCGGCGTTGGTAGAGAGCGGTATGCCAGTATTGATATCTATAGTCGGCTGAACAGAGGCGTGGATAGTGTTCAGATCTTGGTTGATGTCGGTAGAAGAGAGGACTTCTTGAATCTGCGCAGGAGAGAGGTTGAGATTTTGAAGCTGATTGAACACGCTGCCATTAGCCAATTCACGTCAACAATGTTACTCATGTGACAAACAGAAAATTTCACTTACAGCACTCAGGGGTAGGATCTCTCCAGTACCTGCTGACTCGTCCACGGTCTGGACGTTACCAGTTGTCGGCAAGGGAAGCAAAGATGTGAATTCAGCAGTAATCTCCCTGTCGAGTATCTCAAGCGCGGTGAGACTTTCATCGTTACCAAAGACGATTTCCACATCTCGGACAACTTGATGTAGATTCTGTTCGCGGAGCAGAGCTTTATACCTGGCCTCCATCCAGTCTGATTTGGAGTAAAGTGTTTGACCAGGTTTTGATGGATGAGGTTTGCCAACTATGCCATTGAAGTCCAGCGCAGTGCTGATTGTTATATCTGTGAATGTCGCCTCTCTTACCCTCATCTCCATGAATGTGAACTCTTTGTTCGCATCAGGAAAGATCTTATTTGCCATGTTTGCCACGGCATGTGTTGAGCCAGAAGATTCCAAGGTGTCGAGATAGGCGGCACGCCGGGTGGAGTACTGCCACTTGGAGAGTTTCTCATTGATGATGCGTTTGCTATGGGTCTGCATGGTAGTGGTGGTGGTGGTGACGATGATACTGATGGTATTGATCCCGTAAGAGCTGCAGTATAGACCTTACGTTGGACACAGAAGGGCTGCACCGCTTTTGAAGTGCTGTTTCTTTGTACTGATCATTATGTGAGGAGCAGAACTATGAAGTTGCGCAGATGAAACCAGAAGGTCGATCAACAACACAGTCGAGCATATAACACAGTCAACACTGTCAAACGCCGATTGTGTAGCGTGGGTCAGTCGAGCGAATTAAGGGGAATGCTTTTCGACCAAGAAACTGACAGGCTGACGCACAAAAAAATCCATCGAATATGAACATAGGCATGTTCTCGGCAAAGCAATAATGAAATGTCATTGCTGGTGTAATCTTCAACAGAAGCAGAGGCATTTCCATACCTATACACGCTTTGCCCGCTCTATCATGTCAGCCGCTTCTCTCAGCTCTGCTTCTGTTGGTAGATTCGCAATCATAAGGTATAGAACATTCTCTTTGAGCTTCCTTTTCACAGCAGAAATTGGTGTCTTGCCTTGGGCTTTCCTGTCTCGTCTGCCGTCCAGCATCAACGGGCGTCTTTTTCTTACTCTTGCTCTTTGCTTCCGGCCCGGGATCTTGCCGCCACTCAAGATTGTGAGCAGGCTAGCATCTCTGCTGTTGACTGCATGCGAAGGGTCTGAGAAACGAGAAGCGAACTCCGGGGTTGGCGTTGCACTGAGCTTGGAGCCTGGGTTCCCATAGGCATACCTTGCCTGTGCGCGGCGATCAAAGTAGTCACGAGTGAAGCCACCAGCTCGTTTCAGGGCATTCTTCTTCTGCTCGTCTGAGGCAGCCTCCAAGGCTGGAAACGTTAGTGGAGCGCACTCTGGAATCATTTGATCTCCAATCGTGTGACCAGAGGAGGCGTGGAGGTTTACGAAACGACCTGAGGGGTTTGTTCGAGTATTGACAGAATTGATGATGTTGGCGTCAAGGTCGACAGTAGAGTCAAGGTCGGAAGATTCGGGCTTGTAAGTCATGATCATGGCATAAAGACCGTGGGGCTTGAAAAGCTTCTCGTTCATGGCATCGATGTATTTGTTGGTCACGTTTGAGTTGTATACCCGTCTGCCAGCCTCAATAGATGTATGAGCAGCAAGTGCGGCCAGGTGAACCACAAGCATAGGACCAACGCTGATTGTTGTTGCCAGCACTGCACCAGCGACTGCTAAGTTCAGCGCATGGAAAGCTGGCGACATCTACCATATCCAAGTTAGTATCAAGGGTCTTGGTAAGTGTATAAGACGTGAAACATGTAACTCACTTTGATCGCTTTGTCAAACCCGTCCAAGAAGTCCATGAAGGTGTCTTGATCGACTCCGCAGTCATCAAGAACAGGCGAGTAGGCTCGAACCCAACCTCGGCCTTTGCTCTCGGGTCGTTGTTGGGGAATTATCACTGGCATTGACAGCTTCCCCACAGTTTCAGTGTACTCAGGTGGGGGGTGCTCATGCTCGAAGCGACTTATGATTGCCTCAATGGTTTCACTGTCTGATGCACCCACGGCAGGATCCAGGAGCTGTTGTTGGGTCTCTTCACGGGCCCAAACATCGTCATCGTCCTCATCATGACTTTCCTCGCCATCGCTTGAGCTTTGTCGGCGAGCAACATCATATGGTGGTGGAGCTAGCGAGTCCTGCCCTATGGTGTGGCTGTACGATTCTGCAACAGGACGACCATCTGCCGGTGAGGGCGAGCGGGACTTCTTTCTAGCTGCATAGGCTTCTGTCCCCAGGCCTATTACATCACTTAGACCACGAGCAAGAGGACCCATATTGTATCTGGACAGCGACAATATATGGTGAATAGATAATTCGAAGTCGTATTGAAAGGATTGGCTCTGATCTTAGCAGGGCCGACAACGTTCTTGCAGTCTTTCTTGATAGTGGACGATAGATACAGTGCACAAGAAGTGGAAAATAGTAAATACCTTCGATGTACTATATACACGAACTCTTGAGTATTGAGGCGTCGAAGGATCGACATCGCGCATGCCGTCTCACCGCAAAGGGTAATAGGCGCGAGTGATAGACGTACTCAGCCCTGCGTATCATATCGTCTCACAGATGTAGTAAGTCTTATTCGAATGTTACTTATTGTCTTGGGATGCCAGGGACGAAAACAGTGCCACATGAGATCACTGTCGACCAATGGTGTTGCTGTGGCGTACGATTAACATGCTGGTCGTAAGTTGTCAACCATTTGCGTGCGTCATGCGGCGAGCTCCCATTACAAGACGCTCAACGCCAATGGCTTTTGCGAAGGCGATTAACCGGGGGACTTGTAAGAGAACAACGACAAGCAATGATGTTGTGGTGTTGGGCGCACAGGAAAGGGTGCTGCACCTTGAAGTTGTCGGTGTGGTCGGGCCATCCGAAAGCTGGCTTCAGATCTGTTATGGGCCGACCCTGTCCGCAATATCACTGTCGCTTTCGGGGCACGATCATGCCTCTCAAGTCTGCAGAAGCTTGTAGGAAAGAAAAGGCAAATTGTTCGTACGAACCTAGTCTGTTCGTCGGCTTGTCTCCAGGTAGAGTGTCGGCAAGTTTCAGCAGGGTAATATGCTCCTAACTATAGTTTGGGGCTCATGTTGAGTAAATGTATAACCCGCCATTTTTGGAGGTTGGAGAAGCACAGTTTGACTAGATTTAACACTACGAGCATATCCAATCATGAACAACGAAAAGAGACGAAAGACATGTACCGATATCCTGTCGCTCTATGTATGCATCGTCCTCGAAAACACCGGAGCTCGAAGGGCATGTGTCCTGCCACAACTACACCAGAAGGTTGAAAGCTAGATTCAATCTGAACTCCCAAGACTGGCGGAAGTGACAGTTGCTCATACTGAACGGGAAAACAGTAGTCATCGTTCTCATGTTGCGTGCAACCCTGTCTTCGTCTGCCTCCCATCTATGAGCATGTCCTCGCTATTGACATGCGCTTCGCTGCCTCCACACGTGGTCTTGTTGCGGGCAAGCTTCCTGCTTTGCATATGGCACGCATGGCCGAAGATCTGTTGTTCGTACGTCTGGGTTAGGGCGAATAGAAAGTGAGTGAAGCTGGTGGCATGCCTAACCCCGCTGGGTGACGTCTTGTATTAGACCTCGTTGGGAACAGGAGGCATTCTTTTCTTCTTAGAGCGTAGAGAAGGTGCGACATAGTCGTCTTCGACAACGTGGGGAGGAGGCGGTCGCGTCTGAGTCAAGCGATGAGAGCTCATGACGAGACGAGTTTCTCCGACTTCTCCACTTCTATCCTCATGTGCGCGCCTGGGCGGCCTCTTCCATTGACGACGGTTGAAGCTTGGCTCTACAGTATCAACCTCTCCATCAACACGGTCATGCTTCTCTCGAGCATCTCCCTCGTCATTTTCGTATGGACCTCCGTGAATACCAGAACTATCACCATCTTCAACTCCTTCGTCACGAGTGTTTGCAGCCATGTGATCCACCTGCCAAATCCAGGTGACTTCCTGCAAGGCTTTGGATATGCCAAGCATATCGGCGTGCCTGTGGTTGTGCATGTGGTCGATTCCAGCAGACTCCTTCTCGGCAGCAAGATCTTGGGTAAGACGCTTGATTTTCTTGTCAAGTTCATTGGTGTGAGTATACACGGCAGGGAAACCAGCATCCACCAGCCAGACATGCTCGGGAGGAAGAATGATCTGATCATAGGTATCATCTGTGACCCAAGGAAGGCCATTGGTGTTGACAACGGGCCCAGTACCATTCTTGAGTGCTACGTCAACGTAAAGTCTATTGAGTGCTGCATCACCTAACTCGTTCTCTAGGGCTCGACGGCGAATTAGGCTCTCAGCCTCGTTGACAGACAATGTAGGACCATGAAAGCGGCGAAGTTGATAAACTGTCTCTTCAGGCCATCTGTCGATCTGAGGCTTGGAAGGGATCTGAACGAGCATGGAACCCTCTCCATCAGGGAACCAAAGGTAGATGGTGCTCGATGTCATCTTTGCGCGGGTCAGTATGTTTGGATTCAGGATATTTAGTAAAGTAATATATGAAGCAACCTGCTTTTGATGACCACAAACGAAGATGCGTGGCTCGCGCAGAATGGACAGAGTGATGACCCAAAGATGGTGTTGTTGTGTTGTGCTAGATCGACAGTTGCAGACTACCTGGGAACTCAAGTGAAAAGCTGGAAACTGTTTTCAAAGATCCATTTCAGCTTGAACTTCGAGCGTTATGCGTCTTCTGAAGTCACCCGAAAGCACAAGTTTAGCCAGCATGACATGTATCTTTGCCATAACGTCCCCGCCCTTATCGACGAAACATCCAGCATTTTGACCCCAACCACGCCGTGAATAACGACTACGTCCGGCAATGACCATTTTCAGGAGCTTGGAACATATTGGTACTCAACAGTGGCATATGTATGTTGCCCACGTACTCGTTCTCGATCGTAAAGCATGACCGACTCGACATGGAAGATCCGCTCCATTCGGGATGAACCTCGCAGAAAATAGCAAGGGAGACTGTTTCACAGATCAATGGCCGAGAAGCAAGCACTGCTTCGCAATGTTCTGCACTGGGAGATCACGTCCAGGACTTTTTGATTTTCCTTCCATGCCCTGTCTGCGACAGAGTGACCACAGAGAAAGCGAGGAACGCAAGTAACGAAGTTGTCGAACAGAGCCTTCAAGTGTTGAACGAGGAGGCACTTAAGCGTGTAACAAAAGGACCAACCTGATTTTCAAGATATGGCCAATACCTCTCGTGGTCATGAAAGAAGTATGTACGAAGGCTGTTCGAGAGAAAGGCAGTAGAAGCAGGGCAAGGCGTAGTTCCAGCCTATCATAAAGTCGTGTCGACGTAGCCATGACCTGGATGTATTCTGTAGCTCATATGTACACATTGAAGCCACATCATGATATCCGTCAATACAGCACTCGTGGATTGGGAGCTCGAAGTCGAGAAGTGAGATGAAGTGAAGCACTTGGCTTCACTGCGGGGTGATGTCGGTCCAAATTGCTCCGACGCTCTGCAAGGTACAGTACCTCGGACGGCAACGTTAAACTTCAGCTCATAAAGCTGTTTACTTTCCAGTAATATTGAATCATATGCTGACGAATGCGCAGCGATGTCATGACTGAGATTCCTGGATGATTCATTACTTTATTGAAGGACAACTTTCGATGCCACGAAAGGACGGCAATCAGGACAGGAATAGACAATGGATGGACGGAGACAGATGCGGCGACAGCAAAGAATTAATTTGAAAATCGATTGATTGATTGATGTAAGAGTTAATCTGCAATATTTAGCTGACCAGCAAGCTAGGCAAACATTTTTGAGAAAGCATGCGTAAATATAGCAAGTATGACATTCTCCGGCAGCATGCGCCAATCGAGTATCCGCCTTCAGACCCAAAGTGAGTAGCATTCCATACTTAAACCATCCCAAATTTCCCCGTGATACCTGTAAGCCCCAAGCCAAAGTGCGCCAAATCAAATCCCAAAATACCAGTGAACAATTTCCTCAGGACATATCCATGTCACTGGTTTGGGGACCGGAAGCTTGCGCTCCTGGTGAAGTGTTACCACAGTCGGTAGGCTGATCATTGGCAAAGATTGATACAGAAGCCGATTTGATCAAATTTGAAGGTTGGGTCATGTTGAGCAAAGACGTAAGCTGTGACGGTTGTCTTGTGACAAGGACAGCTTGCTTAAGATCGAAGCTCCAAAGGAGGTACTCCTGAACGCCACTGGTGTTGTTCATGGCAGTTCCGAGATAGCCGGGGATAGAATCATTTTCAAACCAGAGCTCGACGTTGGAGAGGCAGGGATAGTGACGTTCGATCCACCGCGTGTAAGCTCTCTGATTGATGCGACCACCTTCGTAACGATCCATACGCATCCAGGAGATTCCGAGCGTGCGAGTGACTTCATCAATGAAGGCTTGATAACCATAAGATTGTGTCGGCTGGGTAGGAAGGCTTGGGAGGAGAATTGGTTCGGTGTCGCGAGCTGAGGTACGCTGAGACTTTCGACTGGGCATCATCGGACGTTCAGATTGTTGGGAAGTTTGAGCGGTGCGCTCATCAGAGCCTGCATCCGAAGCGTAATGGCCACGAGGGTCATTGGGATAGCTGAGAGTCATGCCGGGACCATAGGTCGGCTCAGCTTTGAGGACTGAAGACGGCTCAATTGGCGCGACTGATGGGGCCTGGTCAAGGTCGTCCTCGATATCACCACGTGATCGTTTACGGCCAGCGATACAACCAGATGATGGGGTTGGAGGGAATGGAGTTGTCGCAGAGGATCCGGGAGTCTGGTTGAACAGACCATTTGGCGAAGTATTGTCGGGTTGAAAGGTACGGTAGTGGCCGGCATGGAAGTACTGGTCAGGAAGAGATTGTTGTGGTGGAGGGACGACCACAGTGGGCGATGAGGTATAAAAAGACGTCATGGTGGACTGTCTGTTAGATCAGAGGTATGCTAGTAAGTCAATTAAAGTGATACAATTGCTTGTTTAAGCAAGCAAGTCAAATGAATAAATGCGACCAGTAGGTTGGATAATTGGCTGGCAGGCGCGTCGCGCGTCTTAATTGATCGGGGTAGCGAGCTTTGGAGTGACGTCGAGCTGGGGTAGTGAAGATAAATGATAAGAGTGATTTGATGGTAGAGGAGACGAGAAAGTGGATGGGAGGGTGAGAAGAGAGGAGAGAAGTAAGGCAGAGTTCTGAAGTTGCGGTCAGATGGGAGGGCGCATGCAAGGTTTGCGGAGTGAGATGAAGAAGAGAGAGAGGCTCGTTCGAGGAAGAACTGATCAATCGGAAGCGTTGTCAAGAAGCTGCATGCCCCAGACGGACGGAACGGGTTGCTCTGTCGCGATCGTCGAAGCGTTAAAAAGTGGCTGGCGCTACCTCCAAATTAGGCAATCAGGGCCCTGATTGCACATTTTCGGCTCGTTTCCGTGCTCAGGAAGGGCTGTCAGCAGCGACGCAGCATTATGGCCCGGCCGCAGACAATTCTGCCTCGGGCGTGAGAGGTATCTTGGCTAGAAAGCATGTTGACTCGAAAACTGCACGTGAAAGGATTACATAATGCCATACATGACTCAGGCTCGCAGTCCGCCTCCAGCTGCGGGCTTGGCAGAAAGAAAGTCGCCAGGGCAAAGGCAGGAACGCGCATTTGGTAGAGGGAAGCGGAAACAAGTGTACACATCTTGCATCTACCGCATCACCTGCTCGGACAAGTTCAATCAGACAAGGGCTAGCTAGGACCTTCTGAAAAGCACTTGTAAACCAAACACAACGATACCAGGACCTCGGTCCAAACAACAAACAAGATGCAGGCACCAGTAGTGGTCATGAGTGAGCTGCATTCGCACATTTCTACCAGCATGCCAGATAAACTAATTCTTCCAACGTAGACACCAACAGCGGCGAGCGCCAGTTCGGACGCAAAGCTCAGCTCTCCAACATCACCGCAGCAAAGACGTGAGAGCTCTCATGAGACCATTCTGACGACCATCAGCTCTGACAATCCATACACAGCGTTGCCGACATTATTCGATCATGTTTGGGACCCAAGGCCATGTTGAAGATGCTTCTCGACCCCATGGGAGGCATCGTTCTCACCAACGATGGACACGCCATTCTCCGAGAAATTGAAGTTGCACACCCTGCCGCAAAGAGCATGATCGAGCTCGCAAGAACACAAGATGAGGAGGTCGGAGACGGCACAACCACTGTCATTATTCTGGCTGGTGAGATCCTGGCTCTGTCACTGCCACAACTCGAGCGCAACATCCACCCTGTCGTCATCATCCAAGCATTCAAGCGCGCCCTGGCCGATGCACTCGAGGTCATCCAAGACGTTTCCATCCCTGTCGACACTACCAATGACGAGCAAATGTACGGTCTGATTTCTTCATCCATCGGCACAAAGTTCGTCTCGAGATGGTCCGACATGATGTGCAACCTTGCCCTCACCGCCGTGCGAACCGTGTCAAAACAAGTTGGCGCCGACAAGCAAGAAGTCGACATCAAGAGATACGCACGCGTTGAGAAGATTCCCGGCGGCGAGATTGAGGACAGCACTGTGCTGGACGGTGTCATGGTGAACAAGGACATTACACACCCCAAGATGAGAAGAAGAATCGAGAACCCCAGAGTTGTGCTACTCGACTGCACGCTCGAGTACAAGAAGGGCGAGTCGCAAACCAACATTGAAATCTCCAAGGAGGAGGACTGGAACCGGATATTGCAGATTGAGGAGGAGCAGGTCAAATCCATGTGTGAAGCCATCATTGCTGTCAAGCCCGACCTCGTCATCACTGAAAAGGGTGTTTCTGGTATGCACCAATCTGACACATGCACCACATTTCTGATCTTCACAAACTAATTGTACCCATAGATCTCGCACAACATTTCCTTATGAAGGCTGGCATCACTGCTCTCCGCCGTGTTCGCAAGACCGACAACAACCGTATCGCCCGTGCCACCGGAGCCACGATCGTCAACTCACCTCAAGAACTTCAAGAATCCGATGTTGGCACTCAATGCGGCCTCTTCGAGATTTCCAAGATTGGCGACGAGTACTTCACCTTCTTAACCAAGTGCAAGGACCCCAAGGCATGCACCATCCTCCTCCGCGGCCCTAGCAAGGACATTCTCAATGAGATTGAGCGAAATCTGCTCGATGCCATGAGTGTGGCCCGCAACGTCATTTTCCACCCCTTCCTATCTCCCGGCGGTGGTGCCACTGAAATGGCCGTCTCTGTGCGTCTCGCCCAACTGGCCAAGAACGTCGAGGGTGTAGCACAGTGGCCCTACAAGGCCATTGCCGAGTCGATGGAGGTGATCCCCAGAACTCTGATCCAAAACTCGGGCAACAGCCCCATCAGAGTGCTCACTCAACTGCGTGCCAAGCATGCCGAGAGCAAGAACAACAGCGCGTGGGGTATTGATGGCGATGCCGGCAAGATTGTGGACATGCACGAGTTCGGTGTCTGGGAGCCCCAGGCTGTCAAGCTTCAAAGCATCAAGACCGCAGTGGAGAGTGCGTGCTTGTTGCTTCGCGTGGATGACATTTGCGGTGCCAAGAAGGCGGCGCAATCCGGTGGCAACATGGGCGGTGGCGATGACTAGAGGGTGTTTTGTATCGATAGAAGATGAGAAGAAAAGTGTAAAACGGGACTAGGACATGGAACATAGAATGATATCCAGGAACCTTTTCCAACGCGAAGCAATTAGGTCCGACTTAGCTAATAAGCCATCAGCTTGCTCATGAGTGCACAAGACAGAACACAAACATGTACGCTGAAAGAAAGAATTGAAATTGCCAAAGCAGGATCTATCTATCTACCTAGTAGGATATTGATGAGGTTCTGGGTGAAGCCTAGGTCGTATATATTCACGACATGGTCCAGCGAAGTCACTTTCTCCCACAGCTCTTCCTGACCGATCGGCGGCTTACCGTCTGTCGTCCTAACAACCATCTGGTCACTCTTGATGGGCCACGAACACGGTGGCTCGTCCTCACTCTCTCCTTGCGGCAAAGTCGTCTCTTCGTGACCAAGGCCAAGGGTGTTCTTCCGTCTTCGTTCCCGCTCCCTCTGCACAATGACGCTTCTTTTTGCGCGGTAGACAAAACCATCGGTGATGTCGTCCCGCCAATCAGCCCACTTGGCACTCTCATTCGTGGTCATACCAGCCCAGATGAGATAGAGATGATAGGCCAGCAGACCCAGCGGGAGAGGCGCCGTAGTCACAGCCAGCAAGCCCACACCAGCCACGCTAAGACCGCCTGTGTTGATTGCTCTTACAAAGCCGTCGCCCCATTGTCCCCAGTAGACTTTGCTCGTCCATCCTAGGTTTCTGTTCAGGTCGGCGAAGCTGGGTGCTAGAATGGACCAGGCGAGGTAGGCGCCGTAGTACTCGATGATGCCCAGACTGAGGAGCAAGAAGAGGAAGTAGCGGTATGTGGATCTGCCGAGGCAGTTGTTTACCCAAGGGCAGTGGTGGTCGGCTTTTGCAACGCAGACACCGCAGAGGGAGCAGTGTTTGCTCCTGGCGGGCTTGTCAAGACCGCAGGTTCGGCAAGGGTGGTTGGGGCGGAAGAGTAGGTGGTCGTATGGGTAGGCCTGGAGTTGCTCGTTGTGGTTGCGAGGGCCGATGTGGTCGGCGCGGGCGGTGACGCAGATGTAGGTAAAGAGGTAGGGAGCGCCGAGAAGGGCGGGGATAGGGAGGAGTTGAGAAGTGGTGAGGAGAGGACAGGTCGAGTCAAGGAAGATGTAGGCGCTGCCTGTCAGGAGAGTGAGGAAGATGATCTGTTGGTTGTGGATTAGTGGTGGGTGTACTATGATAAAGGGACTTGACATACTAGGACGACGGGGTTCTTCTGGTGCATAAGATAGTGTACGAAGCCTGCTAGAGCACGGTTGGTCCTTCCACCAGTATAAGTCGTGTCAAGGCGGCGGAAGCCATTCGGAATGTGAATGCATAGTATGCGTTGGAGTAGGCCAATCGGTGTCTTCCTCAGAGCAGGAAGACGGCCAAAAAGAGCGACAAAGGTGAAGAAAGAGATGACTGCCACGGCAATGATGGTGTTACGGAAGGCGATCATGACTGTTGCCTTTTCATAACCGTGTCTCTCAAGGTATAAAGCACGATGGACGAGAAGCGAAACTACGTCAACAGTGAAAGTGGATATACAGCATGTGAAATGGTCCAAGCTCCATCGCGTACCTGAATGTCAATCATGAGGTATAATAAATATAAGCCGGGGTAGCAACGCGAGATCGCGTCTATCCTTGATCCATCTTCGCGTCAGATCAACGGCCTTGGGTCTCACGAACATCCCAGAGTAATCACCGTATATGCCTTCCCGGCAATATGCCGCCTCTCGTCACCTATAGCGGCGTAGACGGTGCCGCTGATCTCCAAGGTACACTCTTTGCCGGCAAGAAGTTCTTCCTGGTCCAGCGTGTCCCAGCCCGCTCACGCTTCGTCCAAGACGTGGAATCCAATGGTGGAAAGGTTGTGAAACTCGAGGCTCAGGCTGACTACATCATCGCCGACCACGCACGCTCAGATGCCCCACCTGGATCACTGTCTTATACCTTCATTGAGAGAGCAATCAGGAATGGTGATATCCCACCCGAGGAAGAGCATCAGGCTGGCAGACCCAAAGGAGTGGCACGCCCAGCAGGCTCATCGGCACCAGTGAAAGGTGTGCGCACTCGCTTCACCACTCAGGATGATCAAGACTTGTATGAATGGGTCAAAGAGGCCGAGGCGAGGGGGATAGCCGTCAAGGGTGCGGAGCTCTACAAGCAGCTCGAGGCTGTGAATGACAGGCACACATGGCAGTCATGGCGGGAACGCTACATCAAGCAACTGGCATACAAGCCACCGCCTGCCTCGACTGCGAGACCTACCGGACCGAACCCGCCCGCTGTGCAGACAGCTGCGAGGACTTCTCCGACTTTGTCCAGAGGTGCCAAATATACCGCTCGTCCCACTTTGAATAACAAAACCACCGCGCCCCGTTCTGCCGCCAAACCTCTGCCACACCTCACTCCACAACAACTTGATCAACGAGCAGCACAAGTTGCAGCCAATACTGGAGCCATGCGAAAGCTTCAGTCGAGACTTTCACCTGCCGATGTAGAACCGCTCATCCAACATACTGTCGATGCGGAAGCACTACCGGAGGAATACTCGACAGTCGTACCAGATGAGGATGAGCCGCCTACCTTCATAGGCTTCGAACAAGAGAACTTCGACGATTGGCTAAGCTGGGCCGAGACTATTCAGGACACGCCTGTCGGCAAATACCAACTAGCCTGGGACAATGTAGCCGCGGCATACCAGGAGCACACTGCCGCAGAATGGAGAGCCTGGTATGAACAAGTCGTCTTGCCAGTGTACATGGAGAAAGAAGCAAACAGTGAAGACATGCCTCCCACTGCACGCAAAGGCCAATACAAGGCTATCATGCGGGCTTTTGGAACTCAGGGACAGCCTGTATATACCCCTTCAAAGCGCTCAACTGATCTCAATCCTACTCGAGTGACTGCATCCCAGCGAACTTCGGTAGTCGCCACCTCGAATGGAGTCCCTTCACCACACAAAACGACCACCACCAATACCGCTCCTGCGGCGACAAAGCGGGATCGCTCCGAATCCGAAGAGTCACATCACACTGCGCTAAAACGGCAACGAGTTGAGGTCGAAGATGACGACGTTGTTGGAACCACTGTACCTCCCAACTTGGATGCAACCGATGAAGAAGCGGCATTCACCTCGGACAACGACGCCCTTGTCCAGGAGCAGCTACTCCAAGAAATGCAACACGGCGGTACAGCTCTCACTGCCGAGAATCTGGCACTAGCGGACGCAGAGCACAATCCCCGGACGGACAAGCGAGCACTAGACATCGCTCCAGACGACGAGGACAAGGACCAAAGCAATTTCGCAAATTACCTCAACGGCATCGTCAAAATTGCCGCCACCAAAGGGCAAGTAAGCAAAGATAGCTTTGAGGCGCTGAACGAGAAGCAAGAACAGCTCGATGCGCTTGCCCAGCAAGAAGAGGAAGCAAGTACCGATGACGAAGAGCATTCGGGGAACCAAGACGTGGATGAGAAGCAGACCGACGAAGAAGCAGCAGCACCCATGACCTTGAACGGCCACCATATCCCCAACCTAGTCCGCACCCAAGACGTAGACCCAGCCTTAGATCTCTCGTCTCCTATTCGCCCACACTCTCCCGGCTACATTCGCCTGCTCAATCCTGACACTTCCCCGCAACCACCTACGCCGTCCAGAGCAGCCGTGGTAGTCTCCCCTTCTGTGGCCGAATCCGAGGAAGAAGGTCTCGTCCCGCCGCGGCGTTGGAAAGGCAAAGGCAGAAGCAGTATCTACGCGATCAACGACACGAGCAACCATGACCCCTTCAACACCGAAACCCAAGACCCAGATCTCGATATCCCCTCACCTCCTCATCACAGCAACGAAGATGACGAAGCATACACGACAGCAGTACGGGACTCACAGCAGATGGACGAGGAGAGGATAGTCGAGTTTTGCAAATCGTACATGCAGCGTGGGTTCGACGAGGCAGAGGTCATGGATGCCATGTTCAAGACGTCTATGCGATCATCACTGTGCAAGATCCTCCTCGAGGCTAGTCTCAACGATGGTGCTGTGCCGAGGGGTATTGCGGGCATCTGGACGGAAAGGGAAGATGCCTGGTTGGAGGGCGGAGATGCCGTTAGGTTGAGGAGGCTGAATGAGAAACATGGCTGGGATGAGTGTCAGGCTAGGATGCGCTTCCTAGAGGATTACCGGCGGGATGATGAGGAGGAGTGAGTGACCTATCATCCAAATAGACCGACCATGTCACAATTGTGGCAGAGCTTGATGACGTGGATGACAAAAGCACCTCTGGTTGTCATGTTTGAACTTCTTATATACCCCTTTGCAGCGTATTCGTAACGGTTTCAGTACCGTACTGTGGTATCATTTTCCTTCGTTTGTCAATCATACGACAAAGCACTCATCTGAACTTCACTGAGTATAACTCTTCCCTTAGTCCCATCGCCATGCCTATCTCAATCTTACATTTCCCTGACGAACCTCGGCCTTCTTTACTGCTTCTCTTCGCGTATTGACTTTCGTTCAACCGTTGACATACAACTCACAACCATCTGGACAACAAGCGAAGTATGTTGGGTATTCCGCGAGCCTTTTCTCTCTTTCTCCTGAGTTTTCTGCCAGTGGGGACCAGCGCCAGCAGCCTGTTGGCCTCGCGGGAATTCATAGTGCGATCTCTGGTGGCCTGACGCACGACTTCCAGAACGAGCTCTCTCTCAATTATTCGTCGAGACCCGGTGTAGTCTTTACCACCAACCTGATTCATCAGCTTGTGAACGTCTTCCAACGCCTTCTTCATTTCAGCAACACGATGACCAGTGGCCCTCTGAGGAGGTGCGCGGAACCGGAAAGCGGGCACATGTATAATTGCTCGACCTGCCAGGCTCATGACCATGTCGACAATGTCCGCGCTTCCACATATTTTTCTCTGATGATCAATCTCCGCTTCAGCCCTGCGGCGTAACTGTTCGATCTCCACGCGGCGGAATCCGCGACGAGCCAGGTCTGTAATGAATTCTTCCATCAGTACTTCAATCACATCTACACCGCCATCGCAACCTCTCGCCATTTGCAACCGAACACCTGGGTAGGTGGACAACGTGCGGGAATTGCTTCCTGGATGAGCTCGAGAGAAAGGTTCCGGCTGACAGTAGTCTGCAGATTTGGGAAGCTCATGGAGCACAACTGCAGATTGTGAGCCTCTGCATACTGATCAACGTGTAACAATGAGCTCACCATGTTCAGGCAAATAGCGATGAGCTATCCATTCATCTTGGTGCGAATATTCGTAGTACTTGTATGCGTCTACCGGGTTCCCATAAATATAATAATTCATAAGCTTGAACTCTCCGGAAGTCAGTCGAAAGCCATGGTCGTGCTTTCTGGCAAGGCCATCGACATAGTTGTCGATGAGGTGGAGGATGTCAATGCGATACTCATGGCCATCGAAGAAGTCTACGAGCTCAACATCATAGGCGCTCGTCAGGGGATACAGGGTTGGAGGCAGGGTCAACTGTTTCGGGAAATTCTTGAGAGATTGGTCAGTATCGGGGTTCGAACTCCGTGATCACGCCTTCTTCTCTCCCGATGCTCAACAAGCGTGTGCATGTAAAAGACTCACGAAATCGTATCGAGCCGGCCTGGTGAAGCCTTTCAGAAAGAAGCGGTAGGCTTTCAGGGGTGAGAGACGACGAAGCTGCTCGCACCACTCCGACTTGAGCATAGCTAATTCTGGGTGAGCTTTCAAGAAGAGATCAATTTCATTGACGAAGAGTGGAGACACGTGGCGTTGCTTCAGGTAGTCGAGGAGCTCGTCATCCATACGGTGATAAAGTTGAGGCATACGAGGCTGTGTAGTGTAAGATGAGGCGAGAACGCGCTACGCAATCAGTCTTACCAAAGCTGGTCTCCAGGTGTCACCCATGCCACGACCATTGAGACCGCCACCGCCTTTGCCGCTATTACCGCGACTTCCACCGGGACTATCGTGACGAGGCTGATAGTTGTCACGCGGGGGGTCGCGAGTCGCGCCTATGTTCGGAGCATGAGCCTGTCCTCCATGCACATACTCGGCGTAGTTGTTGGCGTTACGAAAGGTCGAGAACTGTGGGTGGCCTCTATAAGGATCGTAGTGGTCTGCAAACGACCTTCCATCCGGAGTTGCACCTCCAACAGGAGGCAGTGGCATGCCACTGCCGAAGTCAAAGTTGCGAGCCATTTCAACAGATCTATGAAAGGTAATGAATAACCAGAAGTGACATACAACCTAGGAGACACGCTCACACAGGCGGTGAAAAGTGTTGATAGAGATGGTAGATGGCGGGGCTGAGAAAGCCTGAAGTGAGATGCAATTTGAGGCAGGTGGATAGCAACAACGAATGTGGAAGGCACGACACGAGCTCGGTCCTCACACGTCGCAAGAGTAGTTGGTCAGATCATAATGCACACAAGGAAATGCAGATTTATGGAAAGCAAACTTATTTATCTTACGCTAACAGGGTATGGACGCCAAAAAGTACATGATGCTCAGAAAACCAAGAGAAGTAGATCAGAAAACGCTGATGAAATTTCCGATCCTGTCCTTCTGGTTCTGTGCAATGCACTCGGCTATCCAGGTGATGTTGCGAATCTCCTGCATAAATGTCAGTCTTCACTCTTGAAGCCAGAGCTTCCCGGTTACAAGTACGTACCTGCTCTCTGAGCTTCACCCATGCGTAGACGACAGAGAAGGTGAATTGTCTGGTAAATGCGAGCTTGGACAGTTCCATCTCCTTCTCATAGAATAGATCCTCCAAGCTTTTGCCCTCATCGCCGGCGCCACCGCTCATGTTACCGACACCAGAGTTTGAGCCCATGCCGGTCTGGTCGAAAAAACTTCTATAATCAGCGACACCATCAACAGCAATGCGGACACCCTCGGCATCATCTGCTCTTGAAAGCATAAGGGTTCCCTCCGGGTGTAGCTTGCCAAAGTTGGGGTACAACTTCTTTCGGTCTTGCTTGGACAACTCGGTGCCAAAGGAGTTGAGGGTGATGTTGATGCTTCTTCGGTCCGCCTCGAACTCGAGAGCTTCTGACATGACCTCGGAGGTTGGTGTTCCAGCAATGTCTGGGTGGGAATTAACCCAGCCGTAGAAGTCCTCAAGGTAGTTCTTGTAGAGGGTGTTCCTGATGATCTCAATGTTGAGCTCGTCCAGATCTTGATGGCTGAGAGAGCCCTTGAAATATGGTGCAAGAGGAGTTTCGATGAGGACGGAGTTGTAAAGTTCTTCGATGTTTGTTGCGACACATAGGACAGGCATGGTCTCGAACCAGCCGAGAGGATGACAACGGTCCAGCAGCTCGCGGGTATCTCTCTCGTGGAGTGTTCCGGTGATGAGAAGGGCAACGTTGTCGATCATGTAGCCGTATGTGAGGTAGTCCATGAATTTGGAGAGGGCACCAGTGGCGTTTGCTTGGACATATCTGAACTCGGAGACCAGCTTGTCTAACGTCTTGTCGGCGAGAGACGAGGTGGAAGGGTTGGGAGGGAGCGCAGCCAGGAAGTCGCCGTATGCTGGGCCGAGTTGAAGCTTGACATCTGGATCAGAGAGTCAGTCATGGTTGATTCACAAGATTATGATGCGTAGACAGAACGGACCATCGATGGTTTCGCATTGGGTGAGGTTGTTGTATTGTTGGCCAGTCAAGAGCGTGTTCCTGTATCCTCGGACAATACCCTCAATGTAACCGGTCGTGACGTTGAAGAAGAGACCTTCCGACATGTTGCTAATCAATTATGATTGAAAGGTCGACAATAACAAGGTCAATAATGTGATCCCACTGTAACTGCAACCTGGAGGCGTTGCGTCGTTGGATAGAGCTCGACCTGGAGACTGGACTGCGCCAAGACCCAGGGCCGCGCGCGGACGTCATCCTCGAACGGATGGAGGCCTTTCGACACCTTATCCTATTTCGACAAAAACATATTATTCACACTTGACTGTACAAGACAATGGTATGCCTCCATCTGACATGAGGCGCCTTTATGATGCATTCAATAACTAGGTCGTATATTCACTGCATCCAATACTGCCTCTCGTTCTCCAGCATACCATGTACCTTTTGCCCCGTCTTTCCCACGATTACCTGTCCTGGTCCGCGCTTTAGGTACTGCCCGTAATCACTTCTCCCAACGATACCCTCTTCACCTTTGTCCCAAACCACTTGTCCTCTCAAGATCGTATATCTTGGCCAGTTCCGCACTTTCATTCCCTCAAAGGGAGTATAGTCAACACCATGATGCAGAATCTCTTGGCTGATCACAGTTTCCCCTTCGTTGCCTGGATGCCAAATGACTAGATCAGCATCATATCCAGGGGCAATACTGCCTTTCTTTCCGCCTAAGCCATACATCTTCGCCGCATTGGCCGATGTAAGCTGCACGAATTTCGGAAGTCCTATCCTTGCCTCATCTGGAGGCAGACAGCCCTCGGACTCAGAGAACAACAGAGCCATTCGCGTCTCAAGCCCAGGAAGTCCATTGGGAATCTTTGCAAATCGAGGGATGCCATCCACGAAACCGAGCTTTTTGCCACCGGGATGATCATACTTTGATGGTGCGTGGTCGGAAGAGACGACAGTGAATGTGCCATTTGCGATTCCCTGCCACAAAGCCTCGAGATCTTGAGGATGATGTCTCAATGGTGGCGAGCAGACATGTTTAGCTCCCGAGAAATGATCATGTGGCTTTCCCTTGAGCTCTTCGGACAGCAGGTAAAGGTAGTGCGGGCACGTCTCGGCATGCACTGGCAACAGCCTTGTCTGAGCATTTCTCACATGCTTCATGGCCGTCTCCGAAGACATGTGCACGATAAGAATGGGAGCATCGACAAGCTCCGATAGAGAAATCGCTCGGTAAGATGCCTCATCTTCAGCTATCCGTGGCCGGGCGATTGCATGGAAGAAGGGATCCGTGTTTCCATTAGCCTCGAGACCTTCGATGATCAGTGCAATCATATCTGCATTTTCTGCGTGTATCATCGTGGTCATTCCTAATGATCGACAGGCCATCATGATGTTCAGCAACTCCCGATCATTCAATTTCATCGGGTCGTAAGTCATGTAAAGCTTCACGCTCGTAATTCCTTCCTTCTTGGCGATGACTGGCAGCTCGTCTCGAAGAATCTCCTTTGTTGGGTTTGTGAGGATGTAGTGAAAGCCATAATCGCAACTGGACACGCCCTTTGCCTTGGCATGATAGTCCTCGAGCATTGGGAAAAGAGAGAGCTCGCTTCGCTCCTGCGTCACAAAAGCAATGATAGTCGTGGTTCCACCTGCAATTGCACTCCTGGTTCCTGTCTCGAAGCCATCTCCCGTGGGGGAGTTGGCTTGTGCGAGATGGACATGAGAGTCTATTCCTCCTGGAGTAATATACGCTCCTTCAGCGTCTATAATTTTCGTTTTGTGGCTTGCTGGTAACGAGCTGCCTAGACAGACAATCTTCCCATCTTTGACTCCGATCTCCAATCCAGGGGGATGCACTTCACTGGCAGTGACCTATCATTGCTATCAGCATGTTGGACGAACTTCGAATAATGCAGTCTTGGCACAAGGTCGCCAGTCAAGTCAGGGGTGATCCTGCCAAATGATGAGCTAGTCATCACAGTGATCCTATACTTACAATCTGACCATTCTTGACAATGAGATCAAACTCCATGCTTCCTCTCGTGTATCGCCAAGGTATATGTGCCTTTACGACTCAGATTAGTTCCTTCTTATCTATACTTCCCCCAAATCCGACGACTTCGAATTCAGACAATAGCGATATCAAGAAGTCAAACGATATTCCGTCCTTCAGAGAAATACTCTCTATACGTTTTGTTCTTCTTAACGTACTCTTACTATCACGGCTCCTCGAAGAGCATTGGCGTACGTTATCGATGGGCCGATAAGGTTCGCCGCGATAGGCCGCCAGCCGAGAAAGTCACCCTGGCCGAAGATACGGCCCTCCTCGCTACATGCTCGCTCGCCGCTCTGCAGCGCGGGCAAGGTTGGCATCTCGACATCGTAAGTAGAAGGTCATTATGTAATTGTGTATACCTACTCGATGTCGCTGTCAATGCTTTGACATCCAATTGATATACTTGACTACCTTAGATAAAATTGAACAGCTTGCTTGACTAATATCATATTCATCACCAGAGGACTACATATCAAACACGAATTGCTTTTCAGACTCTCATATTACCCAAAGCATTCAATAATAATCGCCAGTGTTCAGAACATTCGTCAGAGGATCATGACTCGCATAATCAAGCTCGCGGCAGCACAAGTCGGCGCTATAAACAGAGATGCAGACAGAAAACAGACCCTCAGCCGGCTACTCTCTCTCCTCACACAAGCAGCAGCAGAAAAGGTGCAACTTGTCGTCTTTCCCGAGTGCACCTTGACGACTTTCTTCCCTCGCCACTTGATCCACTCTCAAACCGAACTTGACTCCTTCTTCGAGTCCAGCGACGACATAACCACAGCTCCTGACACCAAAGCATTGTTTGAGAAAGCAGTCGAGTGCGGGATCGATATAGTCCTAGGCTATGCCGAGCGGACCAAAGACGGCAAAGGCTACAACACATGCATCTACTTCTCCGCCCAGTCCGGCGGCAAAGTCATAAGTAGATACCGCAAAGTCCACCTCCCGGGAACCGTCGAACCATTCGATGATCCGACAGCTATAAACCAACTCGAGAAACGCTACTTCACCCCTGGAGACCTTGGTTTCCAGGCCTTTCGCGCACCCGGCCTGCTCCCAAAAGTCCTCAAAAAGGGAGACCAAGGAGCACCAGATGGCAAGGTGACCGAGAAGCAGCAACAGTCCAAAGGCGACCCCGTGGTAGGCATGATGATTTGTAACGACCGTCGTTGGCCAGAAGCCTGGCGTACCTACGCCTTGCAGGGTGCGGAACTTATCCTGTATGGCTACAACACCGGGTCCAACTTGCCGCACCTATGGGGCACTCACAAGACATTCACGCCCGAGGAAGCAGAGAAGGAGGCGCTGTTCCATAGCACCCTCGTCCAGCAGTCGAATTCGTACATGAACGCTTGCTTTTCCGTCTCAGCAGCCAGATGCGGGATGGATGATGGGAAGTATGGCTTGATTGCTGGAAGCATGATTTGTGATCCCGAGGGTCATGTTGTGGCTGAAGCGAAGACCAAGGGTGACGAGCTGGTTGTTGCCGAGGTAGACCTCGAGGAGTGTTGGCAAGGGAAGAACAAGACGTTTGACTTTGAGAGACATAGACGGATCGAGCATTATGATCTGATTGGTAGTCAGACGGCTGTGGTAGAGCCTGAGCTGTTAGAGTGAATGCATATATGCATGTTGAGGTCCTAGAACCTTTCATTACAACAGCTTCTACTTTGCATGAAGTAGTAGAAGCATATTCGCATATCTATGTTCGGATTCTATTGGCTACGCGTAGGCCTAGAAGTCTTCGACTGCTTCGATCTTGCTGTACAGATGCGTCGACAATGCGCGTGCAAGTCATCTAGTCTGTTTCCTATCCAATTTGCTGTGAAGTGTATGCTGCTTCATGAACAAACTGGTGATTGACCCGATGATAGCCAACCCTGCAATCAAAAACCAGACACCACGAAGAGCCTCCATGTAAGTATCTTTCACTCCGCCGCTCCATTCGTCTGGTAAGTGCGAGATGTCGCCAATGTCGTCCCTGATCCTCCGAATTATGCCGTCGGCATCAGGGAAATCGCCGAATCGAGCCCATAAGCCTTTCTTGAGGATATTTTGAAAGACGGCAGACGCAAGAGTGATTCCGATCGTACTACCTGTAGAGCGAAATGCGTAACTCGCGCTTGTGATGACAGCCTGGTACTCGTGGCCAACGGCGGACAGAAGGGCGAGAAGAGTGATTGTTAACATTGCGCCATATGCAATGCCGTTCAGCAGGAGGACAACGAAAGGTGGCCAAACGGCAAGGTTCTCGTCGAAGAGAGTCGTTATCAAGATGACCGAGGTGACCGTGAGCGTTTGCACGCAAGCATTTAGCCACCAGTATTTGCCTGTTGCGCGCATAATGATACCCGAGCCAAGGGACCCTATTGAAGCACCAGCGGATTGGGGAATAATACGGACACCTGCTGCAGTCGTCGAAAGTCCCATTACAGTCTGGAAGTAAATGGGAACGTAGTAAAACATTCCAAAGACAGCCATGGTCATGAACCAGTTGGTCAAGCAAGCGGCCGCAACAGTGCGGTGTAGAAGCAGGCGAACAGGAATGATTGGCTCCGCGGCATATTTGTCTTCAACCACAATGAACGCGATGAACGCGACAGCACTGAGCGGAAGACTGGCAAGGACCAAGGGATGCGTCCATGGAACAAGGTTACCGCCACTGTTCAGACCAAGGAGTAAGAGGACCAAGCTGGCCGATAAGAGAAACGCGCCGGCAAAGTCCACACGTGATAGGCGGCTTTTGTCCGTTTCCTTCACAGGTACGTTGACGAAAATGGCCCCAAGGATACCAGCAACGATAATAAAGGGGACTTGAATGTAGAAAGCCCAACGCCAGTTGAGTTGATCATTCATCCAGCCGCCGAAGACACCACCAAGACCCATACCAGAGCCGTAGACAATGTTCGCAAACCCTTGCCATAAGCCTCGCTTACGGAGGGGAATCAAATCGCTGGCAATGAAGACTCCTATCGTGTTAAGACAACTGTACGAAATGGTCAGCACAAGTGGACTTTCTACCATGGCCTCTGTTCGACTCACCCTCCACCCATACCAGCAATTACTCGGCCAGCTATGAGCATGGGAGCATTCTGTGCAATACCACAGATGAAAGTGCCGATCGCGAAGAATGAGCAGGCAAATATGACTCCAGCCTTGCGGCTAAAGATGTCCGTAAGGCGGCCAGACAGAGGTTGGATGGCAGCATTGGCGATAAGATAACCAGATGCAATCCACGACAGTAGGGTAGATGAGTGAAAGTAAGTACTGATTGGCGAGGCCAGAGTAGCAACAATAGTCGAGTCTGCAAATCACGGGATATATCAGCGTCCACTGTTCACTTGAGAATAAAAAGATATATATCGCGAGATGTGGACATACCCAAAGCAGCAAAGAAAGAGCCCATCCACATGCATCCAATAATCAACATAATCTTCTTCGTGCTGGGCTCCTCGGGTATCGGTACCGCATTCTCTCCCCCGTCTGGCAATGTCTCTTGCATGGTCCCATGATTCGGCTGGCCCGGGGCAGTATCCAAGAGAGGCCTTTGCTCGTCTTCCAAGGGAGATGGCGGCAATACTGTCAATCCGTCTTCCGTCCGCGCCATCTTCGTTCTTGTAAAAGGCTACAATTTGCCGCGATATAGTTGGGTGCCGTATCCTCGAGACGTACTTAGGTTTGTTCAGCTTCGAGGGAGCGAGCACGCCCGTGAGCCCGTCGGCGATCTCGCTATCTCTTAGTCAAGGTCGGCAATAAACGGTGTTTAGTAGCTGTAGGAGCTCTTGGCGCCAACGACGTAGGCAGGTGGTCCAGGCGCGCATAGACGTCGTCGGATTTCTCTACTCATCTGCATTAGCTCACATATCATTAGTCGAGCGCTAATCCATACTGATATGCACAGAAGCTTCTTCGTTACATAAAAGAAAGATCTATTCCATCGACGCTCCGTTCACCATTTGGCTTTCTTGATTAGCAGCTTGGAATCGCTCCATGCCATCACTTAGTCCCACTATATTTCTCTATGAATCATATAATCTGTAAGTCAATGGATTGACACGAAGTCACATACTTTCTACAATTGCATCACTATTCATGCACGCAGCACAATGGCTACCGTTGTTTATATACAACAGACCGGAGATTCCTTGTCTTCAATGTGCATGGGGAGGCTGGGATGTGGAGCATTCCACTGAGCTGGCTGCATACGCCGAGCTTGAGTTTAAGAGGCGGTCGAGCGACAGTGCTGGCAGTATTCATTGTTCGCGCGCCTTTTTTTCCACCGTAGCAACATGTCTGGATCTCATCTCATCGATTGCACGCGCATTTTCTCGCAGCCGGTGAGCGTCAAACCCTTGTCCCATTGGGTAGACACGTACCACCGCTGGTGTCAAGTCTGCATGCCAACCGGAGTAACCGCATGACCGCCATTCGCTGCAGACCGGCCCGCTCGCTCGTGTGGGCATGCAGGGAGTTATGCCGACCGAGCGTGCATTAGCAGCGGGTCTCTCGAACACCAAGAGAGCAGCAGCGTCTGACCGTCATGTGAGTACCATTGCTCCCGGAACCAAGGCACTTTGCAGAAAAGTAAATTTCGACGTCAGCCGGAGCCTTCTTTGAAGTCTCGATGGCATGTTCCCCTCATATCTGACCTTTGCGAGCGCGTAGCCACACCAGCGAATTAGCAGTCATATGAGCGAATGCTTGTTTTACCTCTTGCCCAATTCGCAATCCCGCACAATTGCAGTTGTCCGCATACTCGCAAGTCGATGCCCATGTAGCAGCGGTCTTGGCGCCTGATTCCTTTGCTCGTGCTACTACGTGCAATAGCTTACCACAATGACCTTTTTCGGCTGCCTATGCCGAGCTCGCTCAATATCCCAACCACCCTTTTCATCATGGCATGGCTTCGAGGGAGTCGAGTCTGACATGCGCGTTCTTCGGGACGGTAGTCAAGGAGGCTGGACGGGCTTGCTCGGTAAAGTGATGCCTCTAATTTCTGCCTGACATGCATAAAATCGGCCATCACCTTCACTGCCACTTCACAAGATGTTCGCAGTCACACTGATCTGATGAAACCCTGGAGCAGTCCGGATGGATGTCTCTTACCAAGGCGATTAGGCTACGGTCGTGTAAGGTGCGGGCATTGACACAATTGAGCAATCTGTAGATCCTTTCATCACCCCTAGACTTTCGCTAACCGACACGGAAGTGACAAAGATAATAGCCTTTTCTAGTCCACCAAAGCCATTCCGCCACGTCACAGAGGCGGAGATGATGAGCATTCTCGCGAATCTAGCGTCTGCCCACGTTGGACATGATTGCTCCAAAATGGCCCGTCCGAGCCTAGACATCACCAGTCAGCCCACCTTGTCTCCTATTTCCAGTACAAGACAGGTCCATTGTTGCGATTGATGCGCCAATGCTCCTTGGAAGCCGAACGGAAATCAGCTGAGGAGCGAAGAGCGGGAACTCCCACCTATGTGCGCCATGGCCAGGGATATCCTAACCTTGTCATGGAGGACAACTCCACTATACTTCCTCACTAGCCGGGCCCACGCACCATTGACTGATAAGCTGACTGGTTGTCAATGCTTCTTGCTTATACTCATGCTTGCCAAGGCAATGAAACTTGCATGCAGGTCATCAACTTTGTCGTCGTCGGCATGGATAGCTCGTATGCAGACGATCGAGCCAGTACCCTTCTCTTTCACTGTAGCATCGTGCAAGATATTGCGTGGTGGGCTGTGCTTCCGGCATCGAAGCGAGCAATAATCGACGTACTCAGGCCGTCAGTTGAGCTCAGCAAAGGGCAAGTCAACGCGAATGGGTGGAAAGGCATATTGCCCTGATTGACTTGGATGATTGGATGGACCCTCCAGAAACGTTAGCGAGGGCCATGGACCAGAGGCAAGAGAAAGGGCATCAAGCTGAATACTCGGATATCGGAGCCAGGTTTCACGTCGTTGTAAGCCCTTATGAGCACGTGATATCGAGTTTCCTGACTCTCCTATACTGACCGACAGAATCCAGCTTCCACACCCTACCACCATAATAGCCTGGAGTATCTCGAGACCGTTGTGAAACGCCGGCATGAGGCATTTGAGTGAAAAGAAGGAATAGGCGAAGGGACGAAAGCCACGCTACCGATGATCCCACGCAGATATGATGCCTCTTGTCGTATCCGAGCCCAGTGAAGGACCATCAAGCACCCAAGTCGTCAGACTTCACTAGTCCGTCACAGGGTCTCAGCCGTCTCCACAGTGTCAATCCCATGGTCCAGAGCGGGGACACGGTCTGAACTGTGCAGAATGGTGGGAAGTCTTGCAGGGCCAGATTGACAGCGAAGCAAGTGGTGTGGTCGCTTCACTTCCTCGACTATGCTGTGATGAGGCATAAATAGCTGCTCTGGCAGCTCCCCGTTCCTTTTTCCTTTGTCAGTAACCATTTCAGTCTTGATCACTGAGCAGCCAAGCTTACTTCTCCTCGAACTAAAGTCTGATCTCGAAGGTAACAACACACATCTCTTCCATCTTCATGATGTTCAGCCTGGCTGACCTTGATTCAGAGCCACTTGACTCCTCCGCACGAGCCCAGCAGTGTTTCAGATATCGAAGTAGACAAGGTGAGCATTTCTTTCGGTGAGCCGACGTGACGAAGCGCTGATCCTGTCCGCACAAGTCCTCATCCTCAACCATGTGTTTCTTCGAACAAGTCATGTTTCAATGTGGTGACTGGAAATGGGACCGCTTTCGACAGCACTGCAATCGCGAGTACCGCACAGGTGAAACATGCGGTATCAAGCTAGTCCACCAAGTCATCCGACATGGCGACAAGTGCAAGATCTGCCAGAAGATTGACACCAAGCGTCGTCGTCAGGCCGATCAGTTGAGCAAGATCAAGCGCTGGCAGGCCGAGGGTGGGAAACTCAGAGCATCCATCGAGAAGGCATCCGAGACGGTTCGGGAGCTCGAGCGAGAGATCTATCAGCTCGAGGTTGAGAAGCAGAGGAAGGCGCAGGCCATCGGCAAAAACCGTTGAAGAGAAGCGCCAGAGTGCGGCGCCAGCTTAATCTTCTTGAATCTCCTTGATATTGAGGTTTCCTTGGCTCGAATAATTCTTTCACTCTCCTTCAAGCCGGATCTTTGATGACAGGATGTGGTAGGGAAGGTGGGGACAGATGATAACGACTTCATGAATATTTCTTTACTTTTTCCATATACTCTGACAATGGACTGTCTCTTCTTGCGTATTGCAGTTTTTGAAATGAAATGAGTGAGGAAAATGCGTGCTTACTCATGAAGTCGGGTTGCCAACCAAGAGCGCCCTGGAAGCGCTGGCTTCGTTGTGCTGTACGCGCCACCAGGCGTGTAGGTGAAACACCCCGCTGGCCACACCACACAAACGTACAGCGCGTAGATATTTTCCTTGCTACGGGGGTTTGCGAGGTAGGATGTGAAAAGTCTGCGTGGTGTGAGGTCGTAACTCCTACCGTGCCAAATCACGTGAGTTTACAGAAATTAGTAAGAAGTGCAAAGTCCTGTGACCGGAAGGACTATGCCAGAATGGTTTTGGAGGCGGTGGAAAAACACTGTCAAATTATCGTTTGCCTGTATATGCTATTCTATCAAAACTCGAACCAGACACCAGCAATAAATCGTCAACGCCGGTCGTCGAATTGTGCCAACGAAAGCTCATCATATCCTCATGTCATTGCTTTCTTGCCATTCATATCGGCTTCAAACACCAGTCGGGTGAGCATAACCTCCGAATTGACCATAACCCCCACCTCCGCCTCCAATAACAGGACAGGAAGTATAGCATCCGTAGATGGTCGTCGTGCTCCAAAAAGTTGTTGTTGCTTGAGCAAGTGCAGAGCAGATACTACTCAAGCTGCCAAGTCCAGTCGACATCGTTGGAGAAGTCGTTTCGTATGTGCCAGTACGTAGTCCACCAGTGCTGGACCTAGGTGAGGTACCGGTCAGCCCCAGACCTGTTGAAACGGGAATAGTGTACGCTCCAGATGAGCTGTTGTATGTAGGAATGGGACTTTGCGAGAGTGGAGATGTTGGAGCCAAGGTGGCGGACGAATTGCCAGATGGAAGTGGCACGGAAGAACTTCCGGTGCCCGAACGTGGCGCTTCAGTGAAAGAAGGTGAAATCGGCGAAGTTCCGGTCAATATCGGAACACTTCCAGGTATCGAACCAGTGGGAGTAATCTGTGACGAGACATTGAAAGTTGGGGTATTCAACGTACTCCCCGTACCCGAGCGTGGAGCGCCGGTGCCCGTTCCAATTGGGGTGGTCACATTCGACGGAAGTGTTGCTGTACCAGTAGGTCCGGTGGCAACGGAAGAATTTGTGGAAGGCGATGGAGTCCTTGGGAGTGTTGTTGGACTTCCGGTACCAGATCTAGGCGCCCCCGTAAAGGATGCAGAGAACATTGACGAATTTCCAGAGGAAGCAATCAAGCCGGTAGAAGGTGATGTATTCGTCTCAACAGGGCTTGACGTGTTGAGAGAGGGCAGAGGAGTCCCGCTGAATATGCCAGTGCTCAAGCTCAATACAGGGAAAGTCGTACTCGGTGACGCAGTCCCTGAGCGAGGAAGACCAGTTCCTGAGAAAGGGGTCGAGGACGTCAGATTGATCGTTGGCGTAACAGATCCAGATATTGTAGTGCCAGAACCTCCTATGAAACCAGATGCAACGAAGCCGCTAGCTCCAGACGAGCCGTAAGACGTCGAAAGTACAGTCGAGTATCCTGTCGAAAGGACGAAGTCTGTCGCAGTGTTGGATGAAGGCGAGGAGATATTCGTGGATGGTGTGATGGCCCCTGAGAGAGCCGTTCCGCTGGCTCCAGGAAAGCCATATGAAGTCACCGTTGAGTAGGCAGTCGAAAAAGCGACACCAGTTTCTGTGCTAACGAAGACTGAGAATGAAGGAGAAGCTGGCATGGTAGCTCCTGACAAGGCTGTACCGCTTGCGAATGAGGTGATGGCACTTGTGACACCTGTAGACAACAAAAGTGATGCAGTACCACTCCTTGGAAGTCCTGTAAAGGTTGCGGTGGAGCCGTTGGTGGAAGGTGTGATGATACCAGAAGCGGCGGTGCCAGATTCTCCAACTTGTCCTGATATGACGAAACCACTTGCTCCTCCTGTGCTGATTGTACTGTAGACAATAGTGGAAAACTCCGTAGAATAAGCGGAGGAAAACACACTTTCCGTAGTGAAAGCGGGCGAGTTCGACACTGGTGTTGAAGCGTTCGACGAAGGCGAGAAGTACCCAGAGGATACCGTCGAAGTTGCTCCACTAGCTCCGCCGACTAGCCCTCCATTGCCGCCCGAAGTCTCGAAAGTACTGGTGAATTGTGTAGTATATTCTGATGAATACACCAAGGTTGACGAAGGACTGCCACTTCCAGACGCACCGCCGCTGCCGGAAGATCCGCCGCCGCTGGAAGAGCCAGAGGTGTCGGTGACATTGTAGATCTCTGTCGTATTATACTCGGTGACAGTCGTAGTGACAGTGGTCACAGTACCACTGCCACCACTGCTCTGACTGCTGCTACCGCTTCCAGCGCCCCCAGAGCCACCGGCTCCACCAACTTGCTCGATGGTAGTTGTTTCGGTCTCATTGCTTTGGCCGTTGGGATACACAGTCCATACTATGATTGTGACATTCTTGTATTCAATGCCGCCAATCTCGTAGATGGAAGTGATGTTAGTTGTCGTGACAGATCCTGTGTTGTCTTGCGAACTCGAACCGCTACCGCTACCGCTACTGCTACCGCTGCCACCGTTATCACTAGACGAGACGCTCGTTGTAGCTGCTTGTCCGACGATAGTAGTAGCTGCAACCCAAGCCACTGTGTATGAGGTATAGTACGAGTAGTACCACACACCATTGGATGAAAAGTATGTAGAATACACGCTGCCGGTGGAGTATGTGCTGCCATCTGAAACGAATGTAGAGTAGCTGGTGACGCCTACGTTACCAGGGATGCGTCCACTGATTGTTGGCGCAGGTGTGATCAGTGGCATGCTAGTGCTGCTATTTGCGAATATCGAAGACATGGCGGCAGAAGTGTCAATGGAAAGTGTCGATGAAGTAGATGCAAATGCTGTGCTAGACGAAGTAGTCCCAGTTGAGTTTGTCACCGCAAGCGAAATGCGTTGAAGAATCACGGCATTAGAGCCCAGCGTCGCAACAGTAGAGTTGCCGGAGGTTTTCAAGAAGCAATTGGGCAACCCAGGAGTAATGGTCGAGTCGAAAACCGCAGCTTGACAGATGGCAAACCCAAAGTAGTTGTCTGCACGAGAACAAGCCGCAGCACATTCATCGAGAGTGCTATAAGTGTAGCTGGCCAGTCCTGCATCGGCAAGGCTCGTGGAACAGAGGAGAAGGTAGTCATAGAGCTGATTTCCAACGAGTTGGCTGATAGTCACATTGTTCTCGTCTGGGCAGGTGAAAGTCGGCGAAATAGGGGTAGGTGCAGCGGATGAAGATGAAGTTGCGATGCTACTGGTGGTGGAATTGCTTGATGTTGAAAGTGTTCCAGTGGCACCGAAAGTAGACGTAGGGGATGTCGGAACCGCATACACCGCCGTGACAGTCGTGGTAGTGGCCCTTCCAACCGCTGTCGTAGTGATAGTTTCGATTTCATTGACATGGGCAAGTTCGGTGACATGCTATTGTCGTGTTAGTATTGCTTGTTCAAGCAAGGCCGACTGAAAATCTTACGGTCGGATCAGCAGTATAGGTTGCAGTCGTCGTGCTCAACTGAATTGGTGGCAGACAGGAACAGGCGCTCGACAACTGCTGACTGAAAGCAGGACCGTAGCTCGTCGACGTACTGCTGGCCAACTCCTGGCGAATGAAATGTTCGACGTCGGCAGCACCTGCCTCACGTCGCAATTTCACAGGTCCAGATGTAGTTGTAGTAGTGACGGTAACGACAGGATTCGTGCGGACGAGCTCTGTGGTTGTACTCGTCAACGTGGTGTAGGTGCTGGTGTCGGTCCTGAAGACATTAGCAAGGCCCAAGGAGGAATACAGCAATACTCACACTGTGGGAGTGTAGTCAACAACCACGGTTGCAGCTGGAAGACTCAGGTATTTACTACAAAAGACCTGAGCCTGGGAATAGTTCTGGACTGCCTCATAGATGTCATCCTCAACGCAAACACCCTGTCGAGGTTGCAGATGGAGGACATCTTTTACAAGGTTGACGAGGCCACGCCGAGCGTTTCGGCTAGTATCTTGTTGCGGGTTAGCAACACGGGCTGTTGTGAGACTAACGAGGGTCATGGCCGTGGCCAAAAAGGAAGCGAAGAAGGGCATTGGGGCACTCTGAACGAATGTGTGCTCGACGCTCTACTCGAAGGAGTGTATGTATTCGATGTTCAAGTTCAAGATGTGTTGCGAGTTGTATGAAGTACTACTGGACTCGATCGGGCTTATATATGAGCAAAAGGAGACGGTATGCCCTGAGCTCTTGTTCAATTCTGGACTAGCCACAGTGACTCTAGGTGGCAGGTTGCCTTGCAGCAGTGGATTGGGTGTGGAAGGTATGAAGGAAAGCAGCGCGTATACGAGAGACATGGCGGAGAAATGGACTACCTTGCGCACATAACGGCGTCGCCATGACCGCGTTCTACATTGCGAATGGGTGTATGGCTCATTCCCCAGGGGCCTTGAGGTATGAAGATTCGCGAAGACCTACAACATCCCTTGCCTAGTTGATCTAACTGGATGGTTCAGACTTGAATGATGTGCATACGTAGGGAGAGTCGTCTGACGCCAGTCACCTGGTTCAGACCGTCGATATCACTTATTGCAGAAGTGTGTGCCTGCTGAGACACCCGGCCAGGAAAGTTCGAACTGCGTATCAGGTTCGCGGCTCTGGAATGAAGCATTACTTCACGTACAGATGACCTTCCTCAGATACAGCCCAACTTGGACTGCCGTCAGTATTAGATTGGGCATCGCTGAAACCAGAGCCGATGCTCGAACTTCGAAACTTGTTGTTCGTTGTTGATCATTATTGAGTCAGGTATATGTACGAGTAAGTTTAGTGATGTAAATAAGGTAAGCTCAGGTTTAGAGATTGGAGATTGACGCTTGGACCCGTGGTTGTGGTTGGTGACCCCAGCCGTAACAACAGCGCCAAGCAGTCAAGAGAGCATTATATTACTGCATGAGGTCAACTTGCATTATTGCTGCACCGCCCTCCACTCTTGTCCCGCCGTGCTCTCTCGACCGCGCATTCCTGAAGCGAACCGCGCATCCCAAATTCCTTCATGGGCATCTGCGCGTCCTGTCTAGGGCGCAACCGGCAGGCCTCGAACGAAGTAAGTGCTCATACACACGCAGAATCAGAATCCCTTGCTGATATCGATCAGCCGTCAGAAACAGAAGGCCTCCTGTACGAAGATGGTCCGCCGCAGTATGGCGCCATCGGCTCTGGCACCACTACTACAGGACCTGACCCCGAAGAGTTGCGAAGAGAGCGCGAAGCCTTAGAGCGCATATGCGCGCAGACATCCAAGTGCGACCGTCCCTCTCTCCGTCTGTCAAGCACACGTACCAGGCTAATACTGATGCAGCGAACTCATCGACGTCCTACATCACGATGCTGCCATCCCTGGCTCCAAGATGGCCGGCGAGTACTCCGCACTACTCAACAAGCACTTCCCAAACCGGAGCGGCGCTTCCTCACCCTCTGGCGACGACGAGACGGCCTGGCTCAACACCACTCAGGGACCAGAAAGAGAGCTGTGGGACGAGGTCAAAGGCCTCAGCCAGGGACGTCTTGTCCTGTCTCTGGACGCACCACTTCACCAGAATGGAGCAATTGCTTCGTGATTCTATCAAGCCTCTGATTATTTTCCTTTGCATGCATTATACCCCATCGACACGGATTTTTCCTTTGTTTCAAGTAGTGCTGGCTAGCAGCCATAATCTCATTGCTTTGCTAGATTATCTAATGGCACAATGTGCATCTAGAATGCCTCTTTACATCTAAAGCTTGCCTTCTTTGAACGCCTTTGTCACCGGCACCTTGTCACCTTGCTTGCCTCGGCTGGAGAAGCCCCAGCGGATCTGATTGGGCATTTGCACGTCCACATCAAGCTCGTCGGCGAACGCAAATACGAGTCCTGGGTTCTTCTGAAACTGTCTGCCGACAATTGCCAAGTCCAGACCTTCTTCAAGAAGATCATTCGCCTGCTTGCCTGAAGTGATTGAGCCAACAGTTCCCACAGCCATTCGATCGCCAACGGCTTTCTTTGCAATCTTCGCAAAGGGTGCTTGGTAGCCCGGCCCAACGTGTGGGTGCTGAAGTGGGTGATTTCCACCGCTGGACACATCCAATAGGTCCACGCCCTTGTCAGCAAGGATCGAGGCAAGCTTGGCTGTTTGGTCGGGCGTCCAGCTCTCCTTGATCTCCTTGGCTTCTTCAAGCCAGTCCGTGGCACTTACACGGACGAACAAGGGCATGTCCTCGGGGATGGTTGCACGGACAAGCTCGGTAACCTCAACAAGAAGTCGGATGCGATTCTCGAACGAGCCACCGTATTGATCCGTCCTCTGGTTAGAGACCGGAGAGAGGAATGAATGCAGTAGATATCCATGGGCACTGTGACAAGTTAACAATCATGCTCACATCGGACCAACCCTGGTCAATGCGTACCTGTGAATCTCAATCACATCAAATCCGCAGGTAAGAGCTCGCAGAACAGACGCTTTGAATGCTGCTTTGAAGTCCTTGATGTCATCCACAGTCATCTCTCTAGGTTTTGCATGGTCTTCGTTCCACGGGATAGCACTCGGCGCAAGCACGTTGTCTGGCTTGAAAATCAGGGAAAATTCGACCGAATGTTCATATCCTTGGGTACTCACCCGGCCAACCGTTGACATCCTTTCCAGCGACTTCACCAGAACTTAGCCATGGGGCGACAGTACTAGCTTTGCGACCACTATTTCATGTTCTTGTCAGTGACTCGTGCCTATAGCAGGGTGAAAGGCTTGGCCTACGCATGAGCAAGCTGGATCATAATGTGTTGGCCTTGGCTGTGAGCAAACTCAACTACACGCTTCATAGGCTCTATCTGACTGTCTTTCCACAAGCCTACATCCTCTGGTGTGATTCTGCCTTCTGGGGTTACAGATGTGGCTTCGATGGAGGCAAGGCCAGGTCCGCGTGTGAAGATACCCCCGAGGTGAGCAAGATGCCAATCAGACATGTGGCCATCGGCAGCTGAGTATTGACAAAGCGGACTAAGCATTATGCGGTTCTGAAGCAGCAAACCTCGGAGCTTAAGTGGTTGGAACAGCTTGGGCACAGGCTTGCCATCGACAATGAAAGCTGTGCCGGCCGGTGGATCTTGAAGGGGACTGCATGGTAGTCAGTACTATTCAAGGTAAACTACCGTAGTAGCTATGTTTATTAAAGGTCATTTACGTGTAGTAGGACACTCCAGGAGCCGCCCTGTTAGCATTGGTAGCCTCTCCCTCCTGAGGGACGTGGATGTTGTGGTGAGAAGTCATTGTTTCACTATTTGGGTAGATGAACAGGGCAGACTGGAAGGGCGGGCTCTCACAGCTATTATACAATGCTGGGAGACATCGCCATAGAGTTGCTAGATTAATAAGCTGGGGTTACGGAGTATGTCGTCACAATTTACTGTGTCCGGAGATATGCGGAAATGGAGGAGCTGCAACTTGCATGGGGTAGCAAAGAGACGATCACGTAGACGGTCGAACGCTGAGCAATCATAACATCATTCTTATGAACAGTACTCGAGCTGGAGATGAATATCCTAAGAACCCCATCTCCAAGGTACTTCGTATGTAAGAAGTGGCAGTATAAAGATATGCTGACATGTTCAGGGACTGATAAATGATCTTATTGGCTTTTTGGTACTGGTACCCCGTGCGAGATGTCAGCACTATTCCCGCGTATGTCCGGATCGAAGTTCCAGAACAACACAGCGAGTCATGCTACACTGTATGACTTCCCAAAGAGGTCTAACGTCTCTATCGGGTCCAGGCTACCTTATTCTTACCATCACATATCCTTTCACTCATCATGTTGAACCTGTGATAAACACTATCCCTGCCAAGTTATACAATTTAGGCTCGGGGAACTTCTAAGATGCCTCCAACTCTTCTGATACTAGGAACATCGATTGGTGCGGCTTTCCTCTTGGACCGCATCAATCCAGCCTACTCAATTCGCCACTCCTATGCATGGACAATAGCAACTATCGCGCTACTTCAGTTTCTATCGTGGTTGACCTGGAAGGTTGTCCTGTATCCGAAGCTCTGGAGTCCGTTGAGACGTCTGCCCTCGCCTCCAGGAGCAACGTTTTTCATGGGACATGGCCCTACCATCTTCAAGCTGCCCAGTGGCGAACCAGCACGGAAGTGGATAGATGAAGTACCCAACGACGGTCTCATACGTTATACGAACTGGTTCAACATGGAGAGGGTTCTTTTGACCAATCCAAAGACTCTGGCCGAGGTCCTTGCAACCAAAAACTACGAGTTCATTAAACCTGCCCATTTCATAACTGCTCTTGGAAGAATCCTAGGCGTGGGCGTTCTTTTGGCCGAAGGAGATGAGCACAAACAGCAGCGCAAGAATCTGATGCCTGCATTTGCTTATCGGCATATCAAGGACCTCTGTCCTCTTTTCTGGACTAAGTCAGTTGAGATGATTGATGGTATCACTGCCTCGATCAACAAGACTAATGACGATACCAAAGAACCCTCCAATATAATCGAAGCTGGTAACTGGAGCAGCAGGGCTACCCTGGATATTATAGGTTTAGCTGGAATGGGTCAAGATTTCAATGCAATTGAAGACCCTACCAACAAGCTCAGCGTCACATATGCAAGCGTGTTCAACCCTCCTCGTAGTGCTCGCCTTCTCCAATTTGCAGGAATGTTCCTGCCACATTGGCTTTTGCGGAGTCTTCCCATCAAGCGCAATGGTGAGCTAGAGGCTGCATCGAGACTCATCAAGCAGACTTGTCGCGATCTGATTGTGCTCAAGAAAGCCAGAATGGAAAAGGGCGTCGCTCCCGAAGTCGACATCCTCAGTGTCGCACTCGAGAGCGGTGGTTTCAGCGACGAGAATCTCGTCTCGCAAATGATGACGTTCCTAGCTGCAGGCCACGAAACTACGTCTTCAGCATTCACCTGGACGCTCTATTACTTGTGCAAGTACCCTGAAGTACAGAGGAAGATGCGAGAGGAGATTCACGAGAAGCTTCCCTCGCCTCGCAAGTCTGGAAGTCAAGTCACAGCGGCGGATCTGGACAACTGTCGCTATATTCATGCCGTCTGCAATGAGGTACTGCGGATCATGCCTCCTGTTGCGCTCACCATGAGAGTGGCCAAGGACGATGCCACCATAGGTGATCAGTTCATTCCAAAGGGCACGATTATCGTCCTAGCGCCCTATGCCGTCAACGCAAGCACCAAACTTTGGGGGAAAGACGCGAAAGAATTCAATCCGGAACGCTGGATGGCTCCTGGACAAGCAGGAAAGGGAGGCGCAGACAGTAATTACAGCTTTTTGACCTTTTTGCATGGTCCCAGAAGTTGCATCGGACAAGCTTTTTCGAAGGCGGAGCTAGCAGCTCTTCTCGGCTGCTTCGTTGGGCGGTTCGAGGCAGAGTTTAGAGATTCTGATTATGTCGCAGAGATCAAGGGCGGTATCACTTCAAAGCCTAAGGGTGGTTTGTGGCTGAGAGTCAAAGAGGTGGACACGTGGTGATTGATTGCTGGTTGGATTGAAATACTGGAGCATGTCACAACAGCTTTCGATCATAAGAGTCTCGACGATTTACTCGGATAGATATCAATTATGATATTTCACAACTTCTTCATGTCCGGTGGAATACGTGGATCACGAACGCCAATGATCCAGTCATCAGGCGCCTCTCCTGCTTCCTCGGCTACTTTAATGAACTGGTCGCGCAACCACACAGCCTGGTCAACAATTTCAGTCACATTGTAGGGGTTGAGGGACTGGCCTGGTCTGCAATATTTCCAGTACAACTTGACGTACACATTTGGACCTGTAAGTCGCTTTAGCTTATGGATTAGGTACTCCATTGGGAGATGCCATTCCTCACCTGCGAATTCTCTCAATCCCTTGAGCAGGTCGTACGAAGGATCCTCCGGCCATATTTGGGAATTGCCAAGATCACCTAAGGGAGGCTGCTTGTGGCGCTGAGTCAGTGCCTGCACCCTCTCAAAAGGGTAGCCATCTGCGTCCAGCTCAAAAGTAGTATTGGCGAAGGTAGCGAGAGGAATGACTCTGAGGTGTTGCAACTTTGATGGGCGTAGGAACGGTCCAGTCTGCTCCGCCCTAAGGCGCTCGGAATGAAGAAGTCCCCAATGGCGCTTCCACTCGTGTATAGCTTGTTCTTTCATTGCTGATTCGGTCTCTTCACGTTCTCTCTGTCGCAAGAGCTCCACACGTCTTTCTGCTCTTATCTTCGCCTCTCTCTCCATCTCAAAAGCCGCTATGCGATTGGCTACATACTTCGACGCGTCCTTGATCTTGTTCACTATCTGGTGATTGATTAAGTTCTTGATCGGAAAGCCTGGGTTTATGTTCGACACGTTCCTGATTCTCATGCCAAGCGCAACTATAGCATGCATGAGCGTCAGAATTGTTTGCGCCTGCTCGCAGGACAATTCAGCCACACGAGTGATTTGCCAGTACTGCAGAGTCTTCCACATCATATCTGTCAATTTGGGAATGACATGAACATACACGTCCTCTGTAACGCCTTTCGAGACCTGACCTTCGATATGGACAATATCATGAGTCATTGCGGTTAATTTGCCGATGAGCAAGTCAATATCATCGTTGTTCTTAAGTGTGCGAATAGAAGATTCTTCTCTGTCTTCTAAAGCAGCCACGAGGGCACTCAATTCGCCGCAAACCTTCAGTATGTTCCGTGCTGATTTAGACTTTACAGCTGGTAAGGGGCACCGGATACTGTGTTTGCCTTCATGCTTCACGCCCACACCTTTGGTGGCAAGAAATGCTGTCTGCAGGAGATCCACGGCTTTGTCCGTAGGCTTGTCAGATCCAGTCTCTCGAGCATGCGTTTCTGACATTCGGTCATCGTTATTTGACTTTTCAGGAGATTGATCAAGTAGGTCGGAAGAGTCACTGTCATGCTCTCCAGAAGAGGATATATTTCGTATCCCCGTGTCGGCCTCTTCCGGTGAAACTGGTTCTTGCTCTTGCGGACTGATCGGTACATTCCCCGCCTGGGAGTCGACCATGTTTTCGGTGTGTCCATCAATTCTCGATTCGTGGTCATGAGCTGGCCTCGCAGACGACTGAATCTGATGAGCACCAGCCGCTTGCTCTGTGTGGACGACTACGTCCAATGCATGTGGTTCGAGATCCTGTGGTAATTCTCCCTTCTCGACTTGGTCAAGGATTTTCTTAGGTCTTCCTCGCTTTCTTTTGGCGCTAGGTTGGATACCCCCTGACTGAGCATGAGATATTGCGTTGTCCGCAGGCGTTTGAACAGCCTCTGCTTGCATTTTGCGGGGTCTCCCTGCTTTCCTTCGTACTGCGAGCTCGGGATCTTCAAGCTCATGAGGCGAATCTGCCACACGTGCTGTTATACCCGGTCTGTTTTTCGACTCGAGCCTGCTTGAGTGAGGCATTTTCAGACGGGCGTGGTCAAGCTTTTGCTTCTTCATGATGCGTGCAGAGTCCCGGACCTGCCAAATCATTGACTCGACATCGACGGATGGGGCCCTCGCGGCTCCTGGAAGCGTTGCACTGGCGGAATCACTGTCCTCATTCGGATCATAAGATATCAGAGGTTTGGATGCAAATCGTCTTTGCACACCACCCGAGTGATTGACACCGCGATATCGACCTTGGTGCTCCTGGCTTATGCGTTTGAGCTTTGATTTTCGTGCTCTCCCGGTAGTGGAGCTGTCGAATGCAAATGGCTTCTCGAGTTTTGCACCACGAGAGAAATGATTCAAATGTGCAGCAGACTCGTTGGCTGAGATGCGCTGGGCCAAATCTGGCTTCGCTTGACTATGATCTTCTTCAACGGACATTTCATCGGTTTGAGATAAGGGAGCGTGCTGATCGCTGTCATTGTACACCCGGTCCAGACCTAGTGGCTCGCTAACAGCTTCTCGATCTGTATTCTCCCATTCTGATCATGAATCAATAAATGAGCAGTAACAAAACCTCAATCATGTGAGCATACCAGATGTGGCGTCTGACGGATCTACTAGAGGGTCTCCGAGGCCAGTGATGAATAATGGGGATGAAGCACCATCTCCACTATGAGCCGAAATATCACCATTTACAAGTCCATCAACGGTTTGAGGCATGCCTATCAGGTGCGAGAAGAGTAATGTTTCGATACCTGACTCAAGCTTCTCGCAGCCTATGATTTTGCAATTCTGCCATCGCCCGTAGGAAGTGAAGGGTAGTTTTTGGTATGATTGGCGATCACGACAATGTTTGCATTTGTGTTTAGAAGATGGTAACACGAAGGAACGCCGTGCCCTGCATGTAGCGAGGGTCTCGGCAGCCCCACAGCCGATACGTGGGGACCTGAGCTCTGACCAGCTGTGTGTCTGCAATCGCGCCTCGTCTTCCTACAATTTATAAAGGCGTTCGACGCTCCGCACAGCACACAATAGATTATGGCCGACGACCTTCGAAATCCAGATGTAGCACAGCCGACTACATTAGAGGTACTTGCCACCTCTGACAAGATTGTCCCTTCCATCCCTGTGAAAAGAATCAACGATGGGCAGGATCTCACTTTCTTCCTTCGTACGAAGGCTTATGCCGACATCATGACGTTCCTGCTTCAACTCAACCGTGCCATGGTCCCGGAGCAGACTGAGCAAGGGAGCAATGTGGTGCAGACATGGCTGATTGGATGCTCGACAATAAGCTTGTCGCCACAAGTCACGAAGGTCCGGGATTTGATCCAGTCCCTAAGGCTGCTGACGAAAGACGCACCGCCCGAGACTGGACCACGAAGGTTTGGAAACGCTGCCTTCCGAACATGGTATAATCTTGTCCAGAAGGAGACGCCCCGTTTACTCAAGGAGGTCCTATCACAGTCTGTCTGGGACCATGTTAACGGAGAGAAAGATCGTGAGATCTTGGAGAAAGAGCTTGAGTCATATCTACTTGGAAGCTTCGGCAGCTCCGAGAGACTGGATTATGGTACCGGGCATGAGTTGAGCTTCCTGGCCTTCCTCGGCGGTATCTGGAAGCTGGGTGGATTCGCGTCGGCGACCCCAGGGTCAGAAGAGAGAGGAATTGTCATTGGCATCATCCAACCGTACATTCCATACCTGGCACGTCTTTCCACCGCCCTACTGATGTTGGTGTAGGTATTTGGAGCTTATTCGAAGTTTGATCCTGACTTACACTTTGGAGCCGGCCGGCTCTCACGGTGTGTGGGGACTCGATGATCACTCTTTCCTCCCCTATATCCTAGGCTCCGCACAGTACTGTCCTCCAACCAAGACAGGGTCTTCGTTACCTACTGTGGGATCATTGAAGGGTGCGCCCAGCCCTGACCGCACTGCAAAATTGGACTCTGTAGAGATATACCGGTCCTCTAATCTCTATTTCTCAGCCATTGGATTTATATTTGATGTGAAGAGAGGACCTTTCTGGGAGCACAGCCCCACCCTCTACGACATATCCGGAATCAAGGATGGTTGGGCCAAGATCAACAAGGTATGTCACATTTCGCTATAACATGTTAGGCTAGGCTAAATCTTGACGACTCAATCAGGGTATGATTAAGATGTATAATGCCGAGGTGTTATCCAAGTTTCCCGTTGTGCAGCATCTATACTTTGGAACACTTTTCCGCTGGGAGGCTCACCCCATGGCTGTAGCTCAAGTGCCATCACCTCACGTCAATGCGCAGCCCGACAAGGGGACGTTGCCGGAAAGTGGAATGGCGCGACCATCTGGTAGAGTGCCATTGAAGGGAAGTGCTGGCGCTGCACAGAGTATGACGGGTACAGCAGCACCGTGGGCCAAAACTGGCAGTGGGCTTCAGTCTACTACATCACGGGCCATGTTCTCTCAATCAGATGGCAATGTCTCTCATCCGACACGCAGCCCAGCACGCTACCCGCCCCGGTAGAGTGCTTTTGCGACTAGGGCGTGACACTAAGAAATGAAAAGCAAATCATACAGAGCGATCAGGAGTGACATGACGCTGCTGTTATGCATGAAGTTACGAAGAGGATACCCAAATGTATTATTATAGACAGAATGTAAACTTGACTTGAGTATACGCGGGAAGACCAGCCGGGCCATCTGGTACAACATGAAGTACATGTACCTTTTCTTCGTACTGGATTACCTCTTTCTGGACAAGCAAGCCGTGGACAAAGCTTTAGTGCGATCTACATTTGTCAAGGTTCAGGCAAGAGCTTTGGCCTGTGCGCTTCTGGAAGCATTATTCAGCTCGGTCGCTTAGTGTAGGCAGAGTACGAGTACCTCAGCATGTTGTGAGGTCGATGCTAGATTCACAAGGAACGAGTGCGTTTGGTTGTCGCACTATCTTTTGGCGCTTTGCAGTGTATATAATAAAAAGACTTATTACGATGATCTCCTAGCAAGTCTAGCCGGCATGGCTCCGGGCGAAGATACTGGTATAACTGGAAATCTACCTAAGGCAGGGTAAACAGTGGAAGTGGCTGGTTGCCGAAGCGGGAGTTAGATCGGACGAAGCACAGAAGACGAAGCTTATATTCGAAGTGTACTTGGAAGTGATCGGAGAGCATCTGTCGAGCTGAGGTATGAGGATTCGGTGGAGAAGGACGAGAGATTGACACAGCAGTGATCGCTTCAATCTCCGGCGGCACGCGATGTCCTCGTAGGGGCCTGACTGTTCATCAAACGTGCATCTCCACATATCAGCATTCGGGGACTTTCGCGTTGAAACGTGAGATCTGCCATCTGCAGCCACAGCGGCGCACTGCTGTCGCACAACGGCCACGACAACGCTGCTGCAGCATAGCCTGCCACGGCACAAATCAAGATGCCAGGAGTTCGTGAGTGATTATTGTCGTCTTTGCTTGGCAGACATAGGACATCAGACTGACCCAATGTAGCCCCTGATGCCTTTGAGCAGGTCAAAAGGGCGTTGAGAGGCATGTTCAAGAGGAGCAAGAAGGTCAAGACGACAACCTCTCAGTCTCGCCCACAATCGCAACAATATCACCATCAACTATCGCAACAATCGCGCCCACAGTCACAGCAGCACCAGCATCAGCGGTCTCCCTCGCGTCCACAGCATCGACCACTGATCGTCCCCGATCTCGCCCTTCAGCAACAACAACCTTCCATAACTTCCTCTAGAAATACAAATCTTGGTCTGGAAAATGCAGCAAAGGAAACACACGTTGGAACAGCATCTACAGACCAGGATGTAAACCCTCCATCAGCACACTCAAACGGAGAATCAGTACTCGCATCAGCTCAACCCGACAGCCGACCAATACACGAATCACCACAGCAAGCCGATAAGGCAGCACACGAAGCAGCACCTCTCCCGGTCAAGACGTTTCAGCCTGATACACCATCCCCTGCCCATCCAATCTCGTTTAATCCTCAAAACCGACCTCCAACTTCTGCATCTTCAGCTGGGCCTCGCGAATTATCCTCGAGTCCAGCATCTCCACCTGTCCCTTCTGAATTCCTACATGCTACCAGCTCAGACAACCACCCTCTGCGCCCCGTGGCCAGCGAGCCTGGAGTACCATCCACTGATCCACTACCTGTGGAATCACTGCCTGTGGAATCAGCACCCGTGGAGTCAGTAATCGCGAAGTCAGTGCCCGCGGAGTCAGTATCTGCAGAGTCGACACCTGTGGAATCAGTATCTTCAGAGTCACCACTTGTGGAGTCACTACCTGCAGAATCAGTACCTGCCAACCCGCCCCGCCCAGTACAACATGACGACCAAGACGTGTCCACATCCAAGCATTCACAGCCTGACCCTGTGCTTGAGCAACATGACACCGACCCCACCGAGGTCACGAATGTGACGTCTGAAAGCAGGGAAGAAGCAGGAGCGGACACAGTCCATGAACCTGTCCAGGCTGATCATTCCAGCATCGACCAGGTCACCGAGCAGGAGCATGCATTCGAAAATCCACAAAGCCAAGAAGAAGCCGAGCCTGAGAAACTCGCTTCCGATCCTAGTCTATCTCTCGACGGATCAGCCACCCGCAAGCCGAAAGCCGAGCCCTCATTCACACATAACCCAGTCTCTTTTGTCAACCTACAAGATGAGCCTCACCAGGCCAATGAAGCTGCTAGAAGAGCTCCAGCTGTATATCACGACGAGAAGATTCCCGTCATGGCCGAGCCTCCACAGCCTCGTCCGATATCGATTGCGCCTGGTATGGTCGCAACATCAGGTCCACTCGAAGATTTCCCCTTCCGTTAGTCTCGTCCTCTCATAGGACCATTTTTTCTGTGCTATCTTTGCACCCACTCTTGTACATACCTCTCTATTCTTTCTGTTCTATCGGGTTGGCGCGCCACCCCGTTGCATGATACCACTTGCTCCAGGAGTTGTCTTCCCTGTTGGGTACCTTGATCAATTGATCGGCGTTGGGAATTTTCCCCTCTTCTTCGCATTTCCTGTTTCTTCTTCTTAAAAAAGGTGTCTCACGGTAGCACGAAACATTCATAGCGAACTAAAAAGTAAACAAAACCAGTTATATAGCATTGTATAGAATACACCATACGTTATCTTCTGACTTGCTTGGTGTGATGGTCTGTCTTTCGAGTGCAGAAACATAAAGTCAAATGCCTGGACAAACAACGAGGTGCTACTGTGCAGTAAAACACTTTTGTGACATGCTACATCCAGCATCGAATCATTCCTGGTATATCGTATACTTTTCCAACTAGTACCTATCCATAAAATGTCTAACATGCACTTCCATGGTCAGCGCAGAGGGATTGTGGAGAGACCGCATCGCCACCTCCGACCTCCGCCCAAACACATATGGCACATTCACACGACAAAAACAACAACATCCGGCTCCAGGTCGGCCACTCACCTTGATATCAGAAGAAAATAACAATAAACAAAAAAATGACATCCACAACTCTGCTACCCCTAGGTCAAGGTCCGAAAGTAGTGATATACCACCAAACCCACCACCACGAAGGCAAACACATCTCCATCCTGCCCCTGATCACCAATCAGACAGGCGTAACCCACGTCATTATCGCGGCCATCCACGTAAACGACGGCCCTGGAAACCTAACCCTCAACGACGACCCGCCCGACGCCAGCAAATTCGACACCCTCTGGGGCGAAGTGGCCTGGCTGCAGGCTTCGGGCGTCAAAGTCCTCGGTATGCTAGGCGGTGCCGCAAAGGGCAGTTTCGAGCGCCTGGACGGCACCGACGTAGCCAAATTCGAGGCGTATTACGCACCCCTACGAGCATTTATAGCCCAACGTCGACTCGACGGACTAGATCTCGATGTTGAAGAAGTGGTTTCGCTCCCTGGCATCATTCGCTTGATTGATCGACTGAAAGCAGATTTCGGGCCTGGGTTCTTGGTCACGCTTGCGCCGGTCGCCACGGCGCTTTTGCCTGGCCAGCCGCATTTGTCCGGGTTTGATTACAAGATGTTGGAGATGATGAGGGGACCTAGTATCGCGTGGTATAATACGCAATTCTACTGTGGCTGGGGGGATATCAGGAGCACGGCGTGGTATGATGCCATCATGTCGGTGGGCTGGCCTGCAGCAAAAGTCGTGGTGGGGTTGGTGACGAATCCTGGCAATGGAGCGGGATACGTGGAGCAGACTAATATCACGGATGTGCTGAGGGTGTTGAGGACAAAGTATCCTCAGTTTGGAGGTGTCATGGGATGGGAGTATTTCAATTCGTTACCCGGTGATCTGGGTCAGCCGTGGCGGTGGGCGGCGGACATGGCGAGGACGATCAGGACTGCGCTTCCACCTTCTGGACAGGTGGAGGCCGGCCGAGGGATAGAGAGGCCTGGTGTTGCTAGTGGCATACCGCAGATACCTGGTGCGCCTCATCCTTTTCCTGCAAAGGACGTTCAGACTCTGCAAGACCTGGGCTTCTCAAGCCAGCAGGCCGTTGCCGCTCTCAATATGACAAGTGGGAACGTGGAATATGCTGCAGGCCTGCTGTTCCAGGACTGAGATGGCTGGCCATTTCTACTTGCTTATGACGGTCGCGCGACTACCTCGCTCCATACATCCTCGGCCCACGATACCATTCTCACATATAGACAGCATGATGATAGAGCGATCACGCGGTGTTTCAGGGCTGCGCTGAGCATACACCGGTCTACTGGTCAGTCGTCTAAGACGACGCAGCATGGAAAAGAACGCACACGATGAATGATATACAGTGAGAATTGTTTAGAGCTCCCATGATTGGGAAGGAATAAGTACAAAAGGAAAACGCTCTTGCAGACGCCAGACTCCAGGAGTAGCCCTGCCCCAATGCCGTGATGATGCACAACCTGTACTGAGAAGAGAAAGGGTGAAACGTGAAGAATTGAAATACGAAAGAAGCCCACCTTTCCTTTTTGAATTCTCCCGGGGCATAAAGTCCTCCATGAGCAGCAATGACAAGACATTTCCCCATAAAAGCCGGCTCTTCATGGTGACGTCGAGTCCCACAATCAATGCCAAGTGTCATCATGTCTTCATTCTCACATCGCAGACTCCCGGGAAGGGAAGTAGGATAGCCAGGACAAGCTTAATGGTAGCCGTTTCTATAGGTCGACCTATTGCTGTCGAGGAAGTAAGGATGCGCGCAAGCCTGCTTGGCGCTGATTCGGCCGGCAGGGTCGTAGACAAGAAGAGCCTCGAGGAGGTCAAGGCCGTCGTCGCCAAGGGTTCGCGCGCCTTCGCCAGAGATGATGTCTTCGTCGGTAGCACGGCTCCACTTGGGAAAACTGGGCTTGAAATCAGGGAAACTGGTGACACCGGGCCAATCCTGTTCGCTCGGTGTGCCCAGGATACGGAAGATTTTGAATATCTCGTCAATTTCCGAGTCGCCAGGGAAAAGAGGCTTGCGAGTGGCCATTTCGGCAAAGATGCAGCCAATGGACCACATGTCGACGCCGGTGCTGTATTGACGGCCGCCGAGGAGGATTTCAGGAGAGCGGTACCAGAGAGTGACGACCTGATGGGGGAGTGAGAGGTTAGAAATGGATAGGTTGACCAAGGGGTGGCAAAAGGGTGGAGGCGTGCAAGGATATACGAAGGATATGAGAAGAGAGGCAGAAGGAATGAGAGTATTTACCTCGTGGGTGTAGGTGCGCAATGGCACACCAAAGGCTCTTGCGAGACCAAAATCGGCAAGCTTCAAGTTGCCCTCTTTGTCAATGAGAAGATTCTGTGGCTTCAAATCACGGTGGAGGATGCGGTGAGAGTGACAGTAGCGGATTCCTTGGCAGAGCTGTGACATGAACTTCTTGACCATGGCCTCACCAAGACCGAGATGACCACCTCTCCCATCCATGACACCTTCTGGAAGTGGCTTGCCTCTGCCACCCTGGGAGACGGGAAGAGCCTCCATGTATTTCTTGAGATCTAGATCGAGGTACTCAAAGACCAGGTACAGCTTGTGGCCGTCGGCGTGGACAATGTTGTAGAGGGTGACGATGTTGGGGTCGCTCATCTCCTTGAGCAGGGAGATTTCGCGGATGGCGGTTGAGGGCACACCCTCATCTTCGGCTTCAAGTCTGATCTTCTTCAGGGCGACGATGCGGTTGGAAGGGTCGCTGAGGTCGCGGGCTTTGTATACCACACCGTACGTGCCTGTGGGAGAGAGGGATGGTCAGTGGTGTTAGGCAGAATGGGAGCTGTATAGGGTCGGTGTTTACCCTCGCCGATCTTTTCCATCTTCTGGTAGTTCTCCATGTTGAGTGAGCGAGTCGGTCAAGGCAAACTGGGAAGGGAAGCGCAAAGGAAGCAATTCAAAGGGTTGACGGTGCGCAAGGCAAGGCAGGCAATGGTCCCTGGTGATGGCGGTGGGTTGGTGTCCAAGGGGTGGATTGATGCGGACCAGCCAACGTTTTCAGCCGTCGTCTGCGCGGATCTTCTTTGGCGCACTGCTCGAGCACTACCTTGGGCGCTGGCTAGAGGCTATGACAACGTAGACAGTGGCGCCTAGGAAGATTGACAGGCTCGGGGTGACGTTGGTCAAGATGGGGAGGTCGCTGGGCGTGGTCGAGGTAGGTGTTGTGTTTGTCCGACAGGTCAATCGACAAAGTAAATACCCAGACACAGATACAAACGCGTGACGAGACAAACATCAACACAACCACAACCCCCCCGGACCCTGCTTTTCACATGTCCGCCACACTGAACCTCCGCAACTCCCGCTTTGCATTTATTAATTGTTCCCACAACCTTACCTTACCTACGCGTGCTACTCCATCACTTCAACACCCACACTCTCTTCACTCATCATCCGTCTTGACTGGCCTTCCCGTCTGATCATGGCTGGTCTTGATGCACATGCAAGGCCGCCCGAGTCAATCCGCACCCAATACAAGCGCTATCAGAAACTGTCTCGAGCCGCCCTCGCTTCTGACCCAGACGTCTTTGACCCACGGCGAGACAATCTTGCTGGCTGTCTAGAGTCCTCGTATCAGCTGCCTACCGAGGTCCGACATGTTATGCACCAATTTCTACAGGATACCAGTAGTAGTGCCTTTGTCGAACCACCCCATAGTCCGAAAGCATATGAACATCCTCGTGTACCAGGTAATCAATTCATGGCTTTTTTTCTCTTCATTTCATCCTATACAAGCACATGTTTCTGAGTCGCAAGGTAGGTCTAATCATCATCCCATCTCTATTACCCGCAAATGTCCAGCTTTCTCTGCTTGACAAGCTTCTGCATCGCCATCTATCACATCCTGATCACAAAACAAATCTGCACCTGCACTATAGTGTTGCCTATCCTCCACATCCTGAAGCCGATGTTCCTCCGTCTTTCTTCTCCTCCTCTGCCCAGGACATTGTGCAATACCCAAAGGATCCCACCGTCCATAAACCATTATCAACCGCTGCCTGTCTGAACAAGAAGTTTCGCTGGCTCACACTGGGAGGCCAGTACGATTGGACAGAAAAGCTGTACCCTTCAACTCCACCTCCACCATTTCCCGACGACGTAGCCGACCTTGTCCAAGGCCTGTTTCCCTCCATGAAAGCAGAAGCAGCAATCGTCAATCTGTACTCACCAGGCGACACCCTGAGTCTGCATCGTGACGTGAGCGAGATGTGTGACAGAGACCTAGTCAGCATCTCCATGGGCTGCGACGGCATCTTCATCGCCGGGCTGGGAGATGATGGCGATCCCGGCTCGGCTAGCAGTCTTGTTATGCGCTTGCGCTCTGGAGACGCCGTGCTCATGTCTGGTCCTGCGAGGTATGCCTGGCATGGTGTACCTCAGATCTTAGCCGATACTTGTCCAGAGTGGATGCAAGATTGGCCTGCTAAACTCAGCGGCGAAGAGAATTACCAAGACCCGTTCGAGCATTGGAGAGCATGGATGCAGAAGAAGCGCATAAATCTAAATGTACGACAGATGTGGGATTAACCCATCGTCAATGATAGTTCATAGTGCAAGCTCATATACTTCATTACACTCCTCTCTGCGTGCGTTACTCGTAGTCTTCGTGACCATCACACAAAGCTCATCATGCCTTCCTCACCATCCACTTCATCTCCTCCACCTGCTCCGGCGTAACAAGTGCCTCCAGCCTTTCCATTCTCATAAAGTCATGATCCCCATACTCAAACCCAGGCACCACCGTCTCGCTGATCAACAATCCCTCATTTTCCTCTTTCTTGTCCTTCCCCTCCTCATGCAGCAAATAACTAGCCTTGTACTTGCCCCCCTCGACAATCCACTGCAGCCTCTCTCCCTTTTCCGTATCCTGCCCAACCACAAACGTCTCTATCCTCGCCTTTTTCGCAACGCCCACGTGCGTGTCGTACGAGGGCATCACCTCATCTGCGTGGATGATGACGTAGCGGCCTCGTCCGCGGTGGAGTGTGTGTATCGTCCTGCCTTTGTTGCGGTGGAAGGCGCCGAGAGGGGATTCGGGAGAGAGAAAGTAGTGGATTGTGGTGCTTGCGTTGCGGGTCGCATCCTCCTTTTTTCCTGTCCCTTGGCCTACCGACACAGAATGTTGGGCTGCTTTGTCGACAGAGGTGAGTTTGTCGTCGAGGTTGGCGCTCACGCTGCCGGTGGTGGTGTAAAAGGTTGTTTGCTCCGCTGGTCTTGTCTCTTGCTCTTGTGCTTGGCCGCTGCCGTGTTTCTGCTGGAGGAAAGGGTTGGGCACTCTGAGGGGGTCACGGTCGGTCTCGACAAAGTATCCGCCCTCGATATGTGGGATTAGATGCAGGGATGATATCAGCTTGGCTACTTTGGCGCTTTCATGGCGCTCTGCTGATGCGTCTTTTGGTGTAAAGTCTGGTATTAGTGGGGGCAGTGACGAGTCTACCGAAGATGACATTATGAGCCGAGTGTGAGTGTGTATATAGTAAAGTAGGAGTCAAGATAAGAGAAGTATGCTGATGTCGGGTTACAGATTGGTTTGGGTGTGTAAGCTGAATTTAGTTACACCTCAATGAACACGGGTAAAGTCAAGCTTACGAGACTGCAAGCAGGTCAAAACGCAACCACCTGACCATGACAGATGAAACAGAAAAGTACGATATTATTGCGATTTCTATGTACTGTAAGACACACACATTCTGCTAACAAGTAAACAATATTGGTATCACGCATACAATCAAGCCCAGCTTTTCTCAATCTCTGTATGTGCTCCCTTTACCATGATTCATTAGGTTGGTCTTCAAACTTGTCTTGCTCAGTAGGCCTTGTCTGCGGCAGAGACGCCAGACTCGGCATGAGCAGCTTGAGCAGCTTCCCTCTCGGCAGAAGTCATCTCACCCGAGGCAGGGGCAGTGGGCTCTGCCTGCTTCTCGAGAGGGTACGCCGCGCTGGTCTGTCTGGTCTCGGAAGGGCTGCTTGGGCTTGAGACAGGTGCCTCGTTCGTCACTTGGCCAGCAGCTGCTCTAATCGTCTCCCACCACTTGGCGGCATCTTGTGCAGTGTGCGCCTTGAAGGCGTACTCGTGGTTCATGGAGAACTTGTTCCCAATCGAGGACTTGGACACATCCTTGCCCTTGACGTTGAACTTCTGGCCGTCAATCGCGCCGACAACACAGTCGGGCAGGAAGAGGGAAGTCTCAGGGACAGGGTCCTTGGAGAAATCGTCATCCGTCTTGAACTCGTGCAAGTACTTGGATGGAGTGACAACCCAGAAGGCGGAGTCGTACTTCTTGAGCATCTTGCCCTTGCGTTCAAGAGAGCCTGCAATGAGTGGCTGAGTGGCCTTGTGGTTCTGGTTGGCGAAGCTGGTGTTCTCAATGCTGCGCGGAGGAGCAGAGGGATCGATAAGGACGTTGTTGTTGCGCTGCACGAAACCGTTCCACTCAAAGTCGGGCGCAATCTTCTGGCCATTCATGGCCATGTCGCCGTACATGGTACGGACTTGCTCACACTGTTGCCCGACGACCTGATTGAACTGGCCCATGGCGTTCTGCATGGTCTGCAGGACATGAGCTTCGAACTGTGAGAAGTTGTTCTGCACAGTGAGCAGGTCCTGGCGGTTATTGTTCTCCTCAAGGATCTGGTTGTTCAGACGGTGGTAGACACCACGCTGGAGTACGTATGGATCCTCGTGGGCAGCGACTCTGCCACCAGTGCTCTCAAAGCCTGCAGTGTGCTGACCGAGCAGCTCAATGTGCTTTTGAGTGGTCTTTTGTGCTTTGTCGACTGCCTTGCTGCCCTTGCCAGCGCCCTTGGTCAGCTCCTTGTTCTTGTTCTTGATCTCGGCATGCAGGCGCTCGAGTATAGGCAAGACGGAGCCCTTGAGTGCCTTGGCTGTCTCGTTGTGGGAGTTGGAGATGGCTTGAGTGTTGGACCTGATGTTGTCGAACATGCCGGCCACGCCGCCAAGGCTCTGATCGAAGTGGTGACCCTCCTTCAAGGGACTGGAGACAGTCTAGGAAAAAGGTCAATACTGATTTCTCGCATAGCATGAAAGTGTGCAGTCCATACCTTGAGCACCTTCTCGTACTCCTTTGAGTGCGCGTTTTGCATCTTCTCCGTGGCACCAATGTAGTCTTCGAGATAACCACAGGCGTGCTTCCATGCTTGCAGTCTCTCCAGGAAAAGTCTGGTAACCTGAGGGGTGTCAGTGAAGGTCGGTGAACAGGATCAAAACTCGATGACCTACCTCGCTGGTATCCTCGTCGGGGATAGCATCTTCGGTGCTGTTGGTAGCGGTACGGGTAGGCATGTTCATTGTGATTGCGGGAGGTTGTGCTGTGGAAGGAGAAGCAGGGTCAGCGCAGTACTATATATGCAAACCAAGATTTAGATCCAGACTCCAGATACGACTGCCGATCCATGCATCTCTGATCATTTTGTGCAGATCATGACTGGGTGGGTAAGGAGCGCGTGACACTTACTTAGTTGCTGTACAGATTTGTAGAGGGGAAAGTAGTATCGGATGTTAGACCTTGAAAATCTATGGTGGAAGAGAAAAACAGATTCTTAGGGATATATCAGGAGAAAACTGCTGTATATGAGGCACTCGTAGCTAGGGGATACCAAAAGTATGAATGAAACGTTCCATCATCTCCATTATGAGCCGTGAACCTGAACCCTGATCACGGACCCTCCAAACAATCGTGGGGTCTTGGAGATGCGGGAATGACGTCCCACCAAACGTCGCGACGTCACTCTCTTGGTTATTTAGCTTTCAACACGTCTTTGTGTCAAGGTAATAATAAGGTACTAAGAGCTACCGCGACACTACCTTCTACTCCCACGCTAGCTGGCAGACATCAAGGTGCGCTTGTGGCGCAGAACAAAATTCGCACATTGGTGCCCACGATATGCCCATGTCTTCGTACACATTTCAGCACTGCATCGTCCTCAGCAAAACGTTGACTATGCAGCACGGCAGTCTGCGGCAATTGCGCCACCACTGCCCTCTCTTTTCCACTTTCAACCGAACGGAACTCCCGGGTAGTGAGTGATTACTTGCCTCTGGCTGAGCGAAGAGTAGTAAATAACACCACGTAATAAGCTTTGGTGTCGGCAAGTACTGGAGCAGAACACATTGTGATCTCTAGTGTCTCGTCGCAAATTACTCAATAATGCTAAGGCAAGGGGAGCATGTGATAGTAGATTGCCTCGGCCATTACTGTTACCTCTCGGCCCTTACGTACTTTTTTGCCGGCGCCAATTGTATAGGACAACTCTTCGTCACAGTTGAGGACCAACGTCTAACTCAGAAAAGTGGATTTGAGGGTATCATGTGTATTCATGCCACTAGATAGCAGTCTGCCAATTGGCTATTCTCCTTTGACTTGTGAGAAATATATGGCGTGAATAGCTATTCGCCATTAACTTGTGAAAAGTTATACGTGCGTATCATAAGATGCGCTCAGGCTTTGCCGTGAGGGTGCTCCTGTTCGACTTTGCTGGCAGTCTCCTTTTGCAAATCCTCCATGTGTTCATCGTGGTCTTTCACATCGTGTTTGTCTGCAGCAATGGCAGACTCTCCTGCGCTGGCCAACGATTCGTGCCACTCTCCCTCTCCCTTCTTCTGCTTGTTGAGTTGCTTTTGCTTTTCCTTCTCCACCTCCTCTGCACTGCGGTCTGCGTCCTCCTTGATCATCATGCGCATTTGGTTGGAAAATTGGCGTGGTGCTACAGGTGCATAGCTAGAGCGGGCGAGGAATGCAGCTCTGGAGGCAGTCCTTGATCTGATTGTGAATTGAAACATGACGATGATAATGTACTGCTGCTCGGTTAGCTGAGTGCGGCGAACCAAAGTGCCAATGGTCTGACGACAGACATACTAAAGCTGATGATCTGCTTGCGAGATATTGAGGACTTGTGAGCTTTGGTAAATAATTCAGGTAAGAATGATTGGGTTGATTGGTTTCAACCTGGATGGAGGAAATAACAAGGCATATGCATGTCAACTTAGCCTCATATAGAAGACATTCGGTCATACCGTGACGTCATTTCATAAGGTAGCCTACTTTATAGGAGCGTGCTTTTTCACGACACCGCTCGGGTGACTTGCATTAATTATTGCATGAACGAATATAACATAAGATGGTCTATTCATGCCTCGGGGTTAGCCATTCTCGAGAAAATGTCATGCTTAGTTTCTAGAACTAGCGACATATTTTGTACGTCTTTCAAGATAAGATTCTGCTTTTTGCAGTATCATTGTTCTCATCACTAGCACAATGCATCGTGGAATGAACAGTATTTTCATGATTATGCTACAACCTCGAAAGACCAATCGCATCTACCACAGGTCTTCTTCCTTGGAGTCACCATCATCCCACAGGCTTTGCTGCTCGAAAGGTTGCTCATGCTTGGCGTAGCCCAGATAGTCATGCCCAGATTGCGATCCCTGCCCACGATGCTGCTGGTCATGGTACCGAGAGCTATCCCGATCATGCGTAGCTTCAGAATCGTGTTCAGCGCCTGCTCTTGAGTCAGGATGGTGTTGTTGTTGCTGCTGCTGCTGCTGCTGCTGCTGCTGTTGGTCCTGTTGCTGCGAGACGAATCAGTAATGTAGCTTAATATCGGTACTATGAAAAAGGCACTTACCTCTTGCCACCGCTGATACTGAGAGTATTCTTCAGCTTGTCGCTCCTGGGTCTTGGGAGGATTCTGCGATTTGGCTTGAGCAGCCTTTTGCGCTGCGGGGATCTGCATTTGTGGATGCATCATTTGGACCTTGGCCAGATAGCTATACATGAAATTGGATAACAGGACCTGACTGTGCAATGCACGCTTTGGGTTGGCGAGTTTGATATGCGCCATGCGATAGATGGCCCGCTCTTCCAGAATGCTGAACCGTGTCCAATTGTAGTCAATGTCGGGCCTTAATATTCGTGGTGGTGGTTCCGGTGAGAGTGCCCGATTGGAATGTCGTTTCTTATGCGTAGTCTCTTCTGAAGCTGCCTTTGCACGCTTGCCTCCGCCAAAAATGGCAGATAGTATTCCCGAGTCCTTTTCCTTCTTACTAGAGCTTTCCGAGGACTTTCTGGTGCTCTGCTTCTTGCGTTCCTCATCGAGCTGGATGCTTTCTCGATCTAGGACAAGGGACTCTCGGCCTCTGGTGTTTCCACTCCCGTCGATTGACGATTGTAATACGTCCAGGCGGGTTTTGTCGGTAGGCTTTGCACGAGCAGTCGAAGACTTTGATTTTTTAGCAGCTTTCTCTTCCCTCTCTCGCTCTTCTTTCTCCCGCTGCTTCTCCTTTTCTTTCTCCTCCCCGCCAAGTAGCCAATTCCAGCTAGTTTTCCGATCACCGCCCTTTTTCTTGTCAGCCTTTTTCTCTTCAAAGGTTGGCACCATAGTCAATGCATCCGTCCTAGTATTGCCGCTTCCAGGGAGCGGAGAAGGGTTTGAAGAAATGTCATCTAGCGTCGAGCTACTCGTGTGTTGTGTGCGCGACGAGACCAAGGCCGGTCTCGTATGGGCCCCCCTCGCGGTACTACTACTCCGTGGGGGGGTATTATTGGGCTGTACGGATGGTGGTGGGGCGTGGGATGACTTCCTCTCGGGTAAAGTGAAGGTGTTCGGTTTTGTAGACCTCTCATTTGGTGGTGGAGTTTCGACAATGTGCGGTACGCCAGGTATTTGAGCAGTGGTTCTACCATTGCTTGCAATCCTCGAGTGGAACGGTTGTGTGCGAGCAGGCTCCGACGATGAAAGGACTTCACTGCTGGTGGCTTGGGCATTTCTTGCGTGCTCGACTAGGTTTTCCGACGAAGCTGAAGCTCCTAATGCTAGTCTACCAGGATGACGTGGCTGGGGCTCGCCCGCAGGGGATTCCGAAGGAGGAGGCGTTGGCTCGGTTTGCACGCGTGCAAGAGGGGCGAACGGCTCTTCTAGTCGTGCCGGTGCGGGTGATGGTGTGGCGGCGTCGGATGCATCTTGATCAGGCCGGCGTCCAAGTGTTCGTTTAGAAAAGTCACCTTTGCGAACACTGCCTCTGCGATACGTAGTGCGAGTGGACCGCTTCAAGGACATGCCGACTGGAGGCAGTATTGGCATATCTTCTGATACCGGCACTTCGACTCCAGAGTCGAGAGATTGCCGACTGGAATCAAGACTGATCTTACGGATCATGTTTTCTGGGTCGGAAACCAGTGTCTCAAGCTCGGCCAGAGTCTCGACGTCAGAATGCTGGCGGGAATGTTGATGCTGGCGGCCTTCGGATCTCTTCCTCTCCAGGCGCTCAGCCCCGTCTTCATAACCTTTTGAATTATTGATCTGACGAGACAGCATACTCTTCCTCCTCCGTAGGCTCCCTGAATCAGATCTCTCGAGTGAAGTAGGGGATAGCGAGTCTGGTGAGCCGGAGCGTTGTCTTATCCGATCAACCCTATCCTCGACGAATGTCTTAAACTCTTTCGGGGCCAGTTCGGGGTGTAAGCGTGCCGGAACCCAGAACAGGCGCGAGGCATCATCTTCATCGTCAGACGGGGTAGGTGAGATGCCAGAGGCAAAGGTGGGAAGATCAGGGTCGGCAGTATCGACGTTCATGGACATGCGGCGTATGGCTTGCAGGTTGCTGAGCTCCTGGGCAACTGCGGCTGGACTCGACTCATAGTCGATGTCGTTGAGCGGGAATTGCTGGATCGCAGTCTCGGACGATGATGATTTCCTCGAGAGGCCGGGAGAGACGGGAGAGTTCTCGGTACCCAGACTGCCCTTCCTGCCCGCCATCATGGCCGATGAATCAGAGTTAGGCGGGGTCACCCTCTCGTTGGATACGGTGCGGGCCAGCGGGGTGCGTGAGGGAGATGCACGCTTCGAGTCCAGATAGGATGGATTGACAACGTCAAAGGTTTCTGCCGGCGAGCGGATGAAACTGAGGGGTCGCGAGTCGCGCTTGGCCATGTAGTCTTCGTCGTCGCTGCCGTACATGCCGCCAATGGCCTCTGTGACATGGTGGGTGTCGTCGCTGATGGATATCTGAGGCGTATGGCCCCGTCGTGGGTAATAGGGGCGTTCGCCATGGTCGGGATGTGGTGGTGGACGGGACTGCTCGCGAGTTAGTCAGACATGGACTGCACTTCACCCCTCGCCTCCAGGCTGCCAGCCATGCCATGTTTGGATATCTGGATGTGGAGTAGGAGCAGAGACGGGCCAGCAGCATGCAGCATGAACCATCTCCCAAGCACGACACACGCACCTGCATCGCGTCTCTTCCGCCGGCTCGCCAGCCACTCTATCCGGTGCAGCAACAGCAGGTGTTGCACGCGAGGCCCCTGGTCAATAGCACCCGAGGCAGGGCAGGCAGGGAGAGCGGTGGTGGCTCTGGTACAACGAACCCGCCAGACGCTGTCGGCCAAGGATCATCGAGTGGGCCGCGGTTGTCTCGTTTACTCTGGCCCAATTACACTATCGCCGTGTTTCATCTTGCGCACGAGTCTCTGCCCAAAGAATAATAATCATCTGGGCCCAGCACTGGCATCACTCGACTTCTTGGCACCGTCGCCCGCTTCGCTCACTTTCCGGATGCCGTTCAGGGTCCAACTCTGTGCAGTGCGTGCTCCCAATCTCTAGGTACCTTACCTTGTTGAACAATCGCATCCGGGCATGGCATTATCGTTATCGCGAATAGTCGGATGATCGTCAATTGACAACAGTGCATTGCTTCACACTGCAATAACAAAATATACAAGAGCTGGGTATCTAATGCTTTTCTCCCCCTTTGATCATTACCAGACTGAACCACAAACACACCTCTTGGGCCGCTTCACGCCATCTTCATTCCCGCACAGCTCAATTGGTGACCGAGGTCCTCTTCCACACAATAGCCACCGCTGCTGCTGCACAAACAACAGCTCCCACTGCAATATAAAGATTGGTGCGGTCCATGGCATCTTCCTCGTTCTTGGGGAATGCCGTGGCAGGCAAGGTCGCACTCTCCGCAAGATGCACGAAGAATTCAGATATACTGCTCCACGTCACGCTCACATGTAGTGGCTTGGACATGCGCAGTCTCTCCGTGTACTCGTCCGGCTGCACCATTGTCCTCTGCACAGCTCGGTCTTGGTCCGCTTTGAGTGCAGTGTACACTGCAGGAAGCCCGTCCAGGTGAGGGAAGCGTTTCCGCAACTCAATGATGTGCTCAAAGCTATCGGGGTCGCTGGAATCATACGTGTAACACAGGAGATCACATGCATCCAGCTTGGCCTGGTTCTCGAGTATCGCTGGCTCCAATTCACCGAGCTCTTCCAGGATCAGATAGCACTGTCTTCCTCCCTGCAGTTCCACGCTGTTGACCGCTATCTGCGGCTTGATCGTGGGATGGTAAGTCGAGCTGAATGGCCGGTTCAAGAAGGATGACAGCAAACTCGACTTTCCGCTGCCTCCGGCGCCTACCACATAGCACAAGAAGACATTTCTTTCCACGCGTGCAGGTCTGTTGCGTCGTTTCCTTGCTTTGGTGACCTTGAGAGCAGCTGTAGTTCCAACACGTTGCGAGCCCTCGAAGCCGAGGTATGCCAGGTATTCGAGCGTAGTCTTTGGTTCTTCAAATGTCGTCATGCTCCACTGAGCGAGCCAGCCTTGCAACGTGATGTATCCTGCTTCATTCAGAACTGTGCACGATGGAAACGCCGAATCTATCCAAGACGAAGGAAATCCGGGCGTGGGTGCAAACAAAGTTGCCAATTCGGCATCATTCAATCCACCGTCGTTGTCCTTGTCATGCAACAGGAAGAGGTCGACGAAGAAGCGATAACCTGCAGGGCTGAGTTCTGCCGATGAGTACTGTGGTACATCGAACTTCGGGTGGAGAAATGTTTCCTTCAGACTGAGACTATCAGTGTAGTGGAATTTCCGAAGGATGATCCAGATTGTCTCGTGGCGCCCTTTTTCCGCAAACATTTTGTTCAGGAGCAAGAAACCGTTCACGTCAATTCCATTGACGGCGGCTATGTCTCCTGACCATCTCTGAATGGATCTCTTCACACTTTCGAGGTCGTCAGTTGAAAGAGGCTTTTCAAAGCACTTGATCTGGAAATCATGAATCTCGGCATCGTTCAGTAGGCCGTCCTGATCCTTGTCACACAGATAGAAGATCCTCTGAAGAGCAGAGACAGCGGCAGGCTTGAGATTTGATTCCTTGGCATCGTAGATGGGGGCGACGGGATGTGTGACGGCCTTTTGACAGAGGAAAAAGACCTCGTTAATGTTGTGGTGCTCTCTGGCACTGGTGCGAATGCAAGAATCTATCTCTTTGAACTCAGACATGACAGGGAGCATTTCCTCCTCGACAACTTGCGAAGTCGTGGCGGTGGCAGACAGATCGGCTTTGTTGGCGCACAGCACGACGGGAACATTGACGCCAAGAGACCTGAAGTAAGGCAGCCAGAACAGGGCAACACGCTCATAGCTATAGTGGTCCGAGTAGACGAGTAGTATGACATTGCATTTGCGTAGCTCTTTCCGCAGATTCTCCCGCTCTTGAGGCAGTGCTGAAGTGTCTACAATGGTGGTCGTCACGCTTTCTGGGGTGCCTAAGGTGGGGGGAAGAGAAATGGACGGCAACACGGACTGGATCTTGGTGGTAACAAAGATGTCCTTGACGAGCGAGGTCTGTCCAGATGACGCATTTTAGTCAGATCTGTTGGATAAGGATATGGAGGATGGTGCTGCGAGGTCGCGCCTGCATGCTTTTAGGAGCTGACTGACAATGAGACTGGACTTGCCTGTGCCCTCGTCACCACAGACGCACACACGCACGGCTGCCATGAGCTATTGAACCAAGTAATCGGGTCACACGGTATGGCGACACATTCTATACGATCGATGGCATGCGACGTCTTCTCTTCCGCAGGCAGTCAATATGAAGTTCTGGTAGACGCGAGGATGACGTTCCTAGCGTCTGTATCCGACAGGGCAACAGCTGCAGTCAGGCTTGGCATCGCATTGAGTGCACGCATGGAACACGCAACGCGCTCTTCCCCGCATCCGGAATGTCGGAGTCGACGAGGGCGAGGCCCACGCTACGGCTATTTATTACACGTCCTAGGAGCAGTTGGAGCACAATACCTACAAGTATCCTTTGCTGGACATAGTGGCACTTGGTGATATCCAGGTAAGAACACTCTTGGAGATTCTCCCGCTCCGAGCGAGCGCCTAGCGATCGGGATATATCATCTTCTATAGGGCTTTTGTACTTTACCTTTTGTCTTCCCGCAGACGACATCTCCGTTGTGGGGAAGTGGCTTGACGTCCATGTTCATATTGCAGTAGTTGCTCTCCATCCTCTCTTTATACCCTTTCATACCTCTCCGAATCTCTACGCGCTGTGCCTTTTCTCCAATAACAAGAGCTTGAGGTTTTTGCTGAAGCTCGATGTGTGTCGCTAACTTGCGCCGCCTCGATACTTGCCCCAGATAAGACTCACGCGCCATGTTGTAAGCGACGCTCTCCCTGCATGCCGTCTCACGACGGGAGCGTGATTGCTGATAAGAGAGCCAACAGCGTCCTCCCGCCTCCGCCGCGATACCCAAACGGCAACTTGTACACTGGCTATCCCGGCGGTGCCATTATCGAGACCAATAACACCCTTGCGCACCATGAGGGCCCGGAATACCAGCTTGTTGTAGGCGAAGGTATTCGATTGCCCGTACCCGTTGCGACTGTGCACTCCTTGACCCATGACAGGCACCTACGTACTCCGCGATGAGCTGCACCTCGCTACTCCGCCACCCCACCCCTCGGACAATCCCACACCCAACAACAACCCGCTCGACACCACAATAGGCCCTCCCAGCGCCGGCACCAAATTGTCCTTGGTCTCGTTCGCTCCCAGGCGCCCTCCCACTCAGACCCTTTTCCGCATCGCCACCGCCAACAGCACTCGCTCCGCTGTTCCCCCCAGCATACAAGAGGAGGCCGTGTACAGCGACAATGGCTCTGCTCTCAAGGCCAATGGCACGAACACTTCCATCTCCTCCTTCGGTCCCTCATTTGGGGAAGGGAACCCCGCTCTAGTCCCAGTGAACATCAAGGATACTAAAGATCCTTCCAAGAAAAGAAAACCCAAGAACAACATTGTTAAGAGTAACTCGTCCTTCGTCTCACGTGTCATTCCGCACGAGGGAATCCAGCGTCGACTGAACGAACATAGCCCGGAAGGCTACTTTGCTTTTGCCAACATCAACAGAGCTGTGCAGTGGTTGGATCTATCCTCCGAAACCAAGGTTGGCAACGCGCCCTTTCCGCTGGCTTGCCTGCCCCGCTATTTGTGCTAATCAGTCGAATAGACAGAAAACTTGACCAAGATACTGTTCACAAAGGCTCATGCTTTGTGCCATGATGTGAACATGTCCACTCGCAGTATTTCCCACATCGATGTCATTCTGGGCTTTTCCACTTCAGATATAATCTGGTATGAACCGATATCTCAAAAATATGCACGTTTGAACAAGAATGTACGCAGGCCCTGCCTCTGTCCCTTCACGCACCCATTGCTGATAGAGTTATCCTAGGGCGTCATAAACCCCTCTGCAGTGTCATCCATATTCTGGCTCCCGAATAGCGAAAATCTCTTTGTGGCAGCTCACATGGACGGAACGCTGGTCGTGTATGACAAGGAGAAAGAAGACGCACCATTTGTAGCAGAAGACGGCTTGTTGTCCATGTCTGAGAGCGGTTCTCTCAATGGCCCAGGGCCTGCAGGCTTCACAGTCAAGAAGTCAGTCCAATCTCGAAACCAAAAGACAAATCCAGTGGCAGTATGGAAAGTCAGCAACCTCAAGCTCAATTGCATTTCATTTTCTCCAGATGGCAGACATCTCGCTATTGTCTCAGAAGATGGATCCTTGCGCATTATCGATTATCTGCGAGAGCAAGTGCTAGATGCATTCACGTCCTACTATGGCGGTCTCACCACCGTTACATGGTCTCCCGATGGCAGGTATATCTTGACGGGTGGACAAGACGATCTTGTTAGCATTTGGTCCTTTGCAGACGAGTTGTTGGTGGCACGATGTCAAGGACACAACAGTTGGGTGACAGACGTCAAGTTTGACCCTTGGAGATGCGATGATCGCAACTATCGATTTGGAAGTGTAGGTGAAGATTGCAGGCTACTATTGTGGGATTTTTCTGTCGGCATGCTGGGACGACCAAAGGCAAGTCAACCTGATCCGTCACCCCTGTCGTCGACATGTGACTGCGCTATTGAGAGGGCAGCCTGATGCGCGCTGGAGTGGCGGAATCAATACATTTCCTCCGATTCTTCACGCGGGTCACGTCCGTAATGAATGATCCAGCTAATCGTTCGAACAGATGGCAGTCAAGCAGAGGGCAAGTATCGTCTCTGGTATTCCTGCAACTCAATCTGCAGGGGGAAGATTTCGCTCGAACTCTACATTAGCCGACGAAGCTCCTACAAATGGCGGGGATGATGTTGTGCATGGTGTGGATTCGAAAGCCAGCACTGCTATGCTGCCTCCCGTAATGGTGAGTGAATGAGCTTGTGAATGGCGTGAGATGAGTGAGCTGACATGGAACCACAGTCTAAAAGTATTGATGAACATCCGTTGAGCTGGCTGGAGTTTCAGGAAGACTGTATCATGACGGCATGCAAAGAAGGTAAGCGTATCGCGATGCACAATTCGCAATCCGCCGTTCGGAGATCTTGTTCTCCACTTTGTTGCGTGTCTTGCATGTGACGAGGCTCTGCGGTGGACTCGGCTTCGGCCCGCCTGCGGCAAATCTTCTGCTACTGCAACAAGCAAGGCACAAATGCTGACAAGAACGCAGGGCACATTCATACCTGGGATAGACCGAAAGAAGGAACTGGAGACGATGACATTTAGAGGTTGCATCTGTTGTCTCACAAAGCCCAGTTAAGGGGAGCATTGCATAGATAATATACAAAATCACGCGCACACAGTCTTTCGATATTGTGCGTCGTATAATCTATCGCATTTGTGCATGGGAAATCATTAGACGGGGATCATGACAGGAGCGAAGTCCGAGTGATACTGCGCATGATTATAAGTAGTTCTGCATTATTGTCACATGTGGAGCCGAATATCTGATTGGGTGCATAATTCTCTGTATCAACCAAACCTCCGCACGATCGCACATCTGCACATCCGTTTGGGTGGGAGTCTTGTCTTGTGTGATAGCTTGTACTGTACCTGTACTATAATCCCGTTGCTGTCCCTTTGCCAGTACAGTAAGGTACCAAAATGGAGCCCAACTTCTCGTCTTCACGACCCAACTTCACTTTAGCGGAGCGGGACTACCCGACCGGCATGAGTACATCAGCCCGCAGCAAGTCAGGTCAGTCAGGTCAGGGACGCAAATGAGACAAGCAAGGTGATGAATTCGAACACAGCAACGTGATGCGTGCTCATGATTGCTGCAGATGTGCATTTGATCGGGCTATTTGTGCGTTTACGATAAGGAAACACGCGTTGCTCCGAGTCATTCCAGCTCATGGCGTTTCCCTACAGCATAGCAACGTCTCCCGATGTTTTCTAGTAGTTCGGTTGGCTCCTGATCGACTTTTGAGCCTTTGCTTTTTTCCCTGCTGCACCCTACCACGCCTGCATCACCCGAAGACTTTACCGGGGAGAATAGGGCCTTTTCTCCCGTCGAGGTGCACGGCCCACCAAAGGCAACGTTCACGTCACAGTCAACGCCGCCAATCAAGCCTCCTTGTTGGTGTTCACGAAGTTCTTGAAGAGTTTCAAGGTCCTGTGAGGCCATTCTCTCTCTCTACCAAATACTCATTCCACCAAGACGGTCTTCTTCTAGAATCACTTTGCTATTGGTCAGACACGAGTTCTTCGATTTCCGGTGAGCGGAACAAGGTAGCCAAAGATGGTTCACACACCCCGCCAGAAGCCAGTGTTGGAGATAGTGTATGCGCCGACCGCCCTCACCACGTCTACCCATCTGACTGAAAGCCTACAGACCAAATACCCGCTTCATTGTCTTCCACGGCGACCAACATGAAGCCTCACCAGTCAAACTGCACGGCGTGGTCCGCTTCACCACTCCGGATCCTATGAGCATCAAGAATGTAAAGATATGGCTGGAGGGCAAGCGGAGGATCTCGTACGCGTCGCAAACCCTCATTTCATGCGAGGGCCAGTAATAATTTCCTATCTCGCAGGTGGTTTTACATGGGCGGAATGGCTGCCGGCGAAGTGTCGGACAAGAAGACCTTCTGGCATGAAGACCGTAACCTTGGCACTTCTGGAACCCACAAGATTAATTCGGGCACCATCGAATGGCCTTTTGAGTTTCAGCTTGATCCTAGCATGCCCGAGTCCATCGAAGGCATGAACAGCACATACATTGTTTACGATCTGCACGCCAGCGTCTCACGACCGGGCTGGAACGCGAAAGACATTGTCACTCACTCTCATGTCCGAATTGTGCGCACCTTGGGCCCCGAACAGATGGAGACTACGCGATCAAGGGTATGTGACTTGGCAATACCATGCCCCAGCAATCTTTGCCTTTCCCACGACTTTGGCACTGACTCCATTGACCCAGACGAACTCCGATATCTGGGCCAACAAGCTGAGCTATAGCATCTCCATTCCCACCGATGCAGTTGTATTTGGCACGTCTATCGTGGCAGATGTCGAGCTTTCACCGATACGAAAAGGAATACGACTTGGTAAAATCGAAATGCGCCTGATCGAGGCAGTCACAAAGCGAATACAACAGTCCGAGGTCCCCGATCTCCGCGGTGATCGTTGCAAAGTGGACGAAACAGATGTTGCAAAGGCGGAAATGGATTTTCCCGAAAACTCCCGTGTCACCTTTGAAGACGAGAACCCTGACAATCCAATCATGGAGGACGAGAAATACATTTTCAAGGCCAAATTGGAACTGCCAAAGTCTCTGAGACAGTGCAGGCAGGATGTGGATAGTCACAACATCAACATTACGCACCGATTCAAGCTCATGGTCAACATCCACAACCCAGAAGGCCACGTCTCCCAGGTTCGCAATAATCAAATTTCTCTATGCATATGCAGAGCTGACATGTTGCAGTTGGTTTGCCGTCTACCGGTTAAGCTGTTTATTTCACCCAACCTTCCCGTGGATGACCAGAACATGGTACAGGTCGGCCTAAACTCTTTAAGTGATGCCGAGCTCAACCAACAAGAAGTCGCTCCCAATGCACCTCCAGAATACGGACGACACCAGCTTGACGCGCTCTACAATGACATAAACGCAAGCGGATACATGACTCGTCCTCCCAGTGGATCCAGTACTCCTTTCTACGCCCAAAGTCGCAATGCTTCTTCCGAGAATCTTCAGTCCCTCAACGGAATCATGGACATGAGTCATGCAGGTAGTGATGGCCAGGAGGGTCATTTCGCACCCAACTTACTTCGTTCGCGTCTGGCCAACCTCGCCGACCAGGGCTCAAGCCGACAACATCGCGTTCCACGAATTCACCACTCGCCCTCAGGCGGCAATACTCCCCATAATGGGCCCGAACATGATGGTTCTCTCCGTCCTGCTTATGGGTCTATACCCAGCTCTACTGGTGGTTACTTCAGCAGCCATTTCTCCGCGTCAAATCGATCATCTCCGCCACACCATTCGCCCGCGCATAGCGTTCCCGAATCTCGTCGCGCGTCGAATGACGGAGCAATGGAGGATGACCATGACGTCCACCAAGCAGATTACGACATGAGCACGTTATCGCGCGTGCCCAGCTACGGTGCTGCCGTCCGTACCCCCGGCCTCATGACTCCATTCGTTGATGGACCACCCAGTTACTTTGAGGCTACCAGTCGCCCACCTAGTCCTGGGATAGCCAGGCCGAGCGCCGCTTATGTGCGGAGTGGGTCCGGTACACCAAACAGCAATTCGTCTGCACAAACATTGCGGGAAGGCGGACTCGCTCCATTGACGGCAGTGCATAACGACGATGCTAGATTGCGGTTGCTCAGAGCGCGAGGTGATTAGATGGGTCCTGGGCGTCCGTTCTTTTTCGGTACACTACACTCTACGCTGCTTCAGGACATACTGCTTGCGATCTGGATCGCTGGAAGGAGACATTGAAAGATGTGGGTGAACAGCATGTCTGATTTTATGGCGTTAGGATTTCTTTGGAACAAAGGACACAGATGAGATGGTAGCATGGCGTGGTATTATAGAGAGGCAAGGTGCCTAGCACAGCCCTGCGCATTATGGCGAGGGAACTTACGACTTAAAGTAGAGCATGGGCATATATTTAGCAAGCGATGCCAAACAATCTAGAGATTATTGCTGTCTGTATTATCATTACGATCATACTGCACTATTGGACTGCCGCTTCTCTCCTACTTTGTGTTCATTTGCTACAGTGTCCTGGCTTTCTCAACGTCTGCTAACATGATCACAAGCTCCGCGGGCTAGTTCTTGTTGCTCACTTTTGACAGAGTGACAAACCAATTTTAGACTAGTATCGATTTCATTATACATCTATTGGTCGATTTAGTTCGTACACTTGTCTCTGCTACTATCTAAGAGATTTCACAATGTTTCGATTATATTCTCTCTCCTTTCGCACGATCGAAGACAGCGGTACACAACAATGCAATCATCGTCGATACCTCTAGCTGGAATAGGTTAGGCTTGATTTATTATTACTTCAGCTTCAATATACTCTTCAGCATATTGCAGTATCTCTTCATAACATGAAACAGACATACCGCCTAGGAACTGCGATGCACAGCAGTGCTGGGACGTCACCAACCACTCTAGCTGTAACGGGTTAGATCGTCGCTACGACTGCTTCGACTAGCATGTTGTGCTCGAGACATGGCGCAACATGTGCGCAATTAGCAATACCTGGCAAAACATCATTAGTAACATTCTATAGGTAATGAAGTAGTATATCCATTATATCTACAGATCAATGAAGATGTATGATAGTCAACTAAAAGTAAGATGATATTTTCCATGCAGTTTTTACTAGCACAGCTATCACGGCACGACACGCACAAACATGCTTGAAGTGCACATCCGCTTTGTATAAAAAAAAATTCGAACTAGGAGACACGAGTGCTAGGAGGGCAAGGGAGAGCTGGAGGGCTAAGCTAAAGTTTCTTGATATTGAATAAACTGCAGCTCTGGCTCTTCTCGCGCCTGGCTAGGTCTCGATATGCTGCGTGAGCGATTTCAACGAAGACTCTTCCTGGTTTGTGATTCATCACGGCAGTCTAGTTACTGTCGCCTGCAATCTATTCAGTATATGTCTCTTGTGATGATTTAGCATCAGATCCAAATTCCTCCGGGAAGGCAGGGGGGAGGAAAGGAGCGAAGCGACATAGTTGTGCTTGACTTTGCTGTGCGGCAAGTATGTAGTACAAGTTCTTCAAAGACTTCGATCTTGCAGGGACTACAGAAGCATCGTTTGCTGGCGCGATTATTCCGTGTACAATGCACGTATCTACTGGTAATTGGGGTGACAGAGAGGAATGTATATGCCCGACTAGCATCCCGCGGGAGTATCCTCATGCCGGCATTGACACATGAGATCGCCAGTCTCTGGTCCCCTGCCATGTATTGCAAACAATTAATGTATCTTATTCGTACCTATCGGACGTGACTGAGAATGTGAGGAATGTCGAGGCGCGACAGATGTTTGGTAGCTGTACACTCATGACAGCATTGAAACATGAGATCACCGCTTTCTGCTTCCCTGCAATGCCTCGTATTCTGTTGAGATCGATTGCAATCAAAGTATGAGTATGGCGTGAGCAAGTGCCATCTGTGCGAAAGCCAGAAGTGAAGAGCCACTGCGGAGAGATCCCCAGCCTACGTGCCTGGAGGGTTGTAGCGATCTGCGAATACCTGAAGCCGAGACATGTAGCACGAGTCAAATAGTGCTCGGCACGACGAAGGACCGTTGTTAGCTTTCACTGCCATTGTGACGATCCTGCACAAATTGAACAAGCACCAAGCTTCGGACACGCCTCCGTTGAAAGTCAAAGCTAGAACAAGCTCAAATATCTCAAGGATGTCGGTAAATACTCCATGGTTGTGCGGAATTGCGTGCTTGACCATTAATCGTGGTCTCAGCGAGGTCGAAGACCTGCGGGTCAAGATGCTATATCTCTACCGTCAGGGTTGTCACATTTACCAAAATCCAGCATTTTATCTTTCCCCGCGATCTTTAATTCAGAAGGGCGGCTCTCCAACATGTCAATCAAAGATATCGAGATTGGGTCCAGTACCCCACCGGAGAAGAGAGAGTACTACCACCGGGATCCTAGACCATCTGTTCAATTCGTTCCTCAATCTTTTGGAAGTACCATAGGAAGTCCGGTACGTATGGACTACTTACTGATGACTACTTGTCACTGACACACAAAAGACCGCCTTGGCCATAGGAGCATTTGCTACTACGTTGACGACACTATCATGTGCTCTTATGGGCTTTCGTGGATTATCCAACACTGACGCCTTCGTGGCGAACTTCAACTTTGTGTATGTAGGACGATTCGTAGTACGAAAAAAACAGCGCTGACGTGAGATAGAGCTGGCATCGGTATGGTTGTCTCAGCTCAATGGGAGATAGTCCGGGGGAACTCGTGTATGTGACCTAACTCACCACAATCCGAAGTCAGTGCTGACGCCACATATCTAGATGGGTACACCGTCCTGAGCGCTTTTGGGCTCTTCTACGCCGGGTTTGGGGCCCTGGATATTCCATTTCTAGGTAAGACGCTGCTTTCGTAATGTACAAACGGAAGTGTCGAGATTGACCATTTGAAGGTATTTCCGCTGCATACGGAAGCGATCAAGTGCAATACAATAATGCATTGGGATTCTTCGTCCTATGTGAGTTGTTCGATCCTGACTGAAGTAAAGCGAGCCTGGCTGATTCGTGCGAACAGTGTGGTCTGTATTCAACGTCTTCTTTTTCTTTGGATCACTTCCCATGTAAGTAGTGTCGCTCTGAACACTTATGGAACCGGATCTGGCTGATGGTTAGCAGCAACCTGGTGTATGCCGGTATTTTTGGCTTCGTTCAGTTAGCTTTCACGCTCGTTAGTGCTTCCTACTTTGTGGCTGCAGACGGGAACGAGGCTGCGGCAACAGTGATCAAAAAGACTGGAGGAGCATTCGCATTCTGTGCAGGAATGTTAGGCTACTATACCGTCGGACACCTTGTGAGTATGAAAGTAAATATGATGGCGGACAAAGCTGACTTTGTACAGATGTGTCAAGAAGCTCTGTTCTTCTCGTTTCCCATGGGCGACACCAGTCGTTTCTTCAAAGGACGAAAGTTGAACGAAGAAAGGCCTGAACCGCAGCATCACGAGCTGGAGCGTGGATGAAGAGCTGGTCGAACATAGTCGGCCGGAGATAGAGTCTAGCTACCGTGCCCGAGTTTGATTATCGCGGATTGCCTGATTACTGCGAGCCAGGACTTAGATATATGCTGTTCGGGGAATGATCACACCATAAGTCGAGCTTATCATTAGAATATAGATAGGTGAGCGCGACGTAATAGACAAACAGTCTCAATTTGACAAGAGCCACGAGATTTCAAGCCTTGAATCCTAAAACAGATGATATTTGTATTCCAGTTCTTGGTGCGTGCAGACAAATGTATTCACCAGCAATGCGAGCTTCCACAAAGATGGGGTGAGGTTGAAACGCCAAGACATTAAACGACTTGCTTCACTGGACGACATCTCCTGTTGATAATTGCGAATGCATGCATTTCACCTCTAATGTGCAGAACCAAAGGCTAAATGGCGTCTAGTAATGGATGAGTGTTTCATGGTTCTACTCTGCGAATGCCAACATCTCTGTGAACACCCGCAGACTTGCATGCTATGCTGAAAATACGACTCTAGCGGATGTCGCTGAGCACGACATTGAGCTTGCAGATGAGCAAGGCACCACCAGCCTGCCACCCTGCATGTGTTCATGCATATGTCGGGTGTCGCGCAGTGGTAGCTCCAAGATGGTGGGGTTTTCAACTTGCTGCCCCTCAAATGCCTCGCTTCAACATCTCAGCACCTCATAATAGTGGTTGATTCGTCAAACACTTGGTGGTCTTTGCATTCTAGATGCAGCAGGATACTTGATTGTGTCTTTCCGCTGCTCCGTTTGCTCTGGACCAATAAAGCTCACTCTGCATCCGCTAGTGGTTGTTCCCTAACGTGACTTCACTTCTTCTTTTTCCATCATCCATATACAATGCCAGCAGCAAACGGCACAGGCTCGACTAGCGGAGTGGCTTTGACGAATGGTGTAGCGAAGACACGAGTAGACTATCAAGAATATCATGATGCTTTCAAAACGGCAGGACTGCCTCAGATCGAGGGTGAATGGCTTGCCCGTGCTTCCGAAGTGGCTCGCATCTTCGCCATAGATGCTGCGCAAAGAGATATTGACAACATCAGCCCGTTCCCCGAAGTGGCATTACTGAAGTCTTCTGGTCTGACCAAGATCCTCGGCCCCAAGGTTTATGGAGGTGGTGGTCAAGGATGGGATGTTGCTTATAAAGCTATTCGAAGAGTCGCCCAGGGAGATGGCTCATTGGGAATGCTCCTGGGCTATCATCTTCTGTGGTCCTTTACCGCAAACATTGTCGGTACCGACCACCAGAAAGATGAGTTCCAAAAACTTGTCACTGAGAACACCTACTTCATTGGAGGTGAATTAATTGGTCCCTCTCGTCTTCTTTCATGCAATTGACTTGTGCCAATAGGTGCCGTCAACCCTCGTGACTTGGATTCGAAAGTCATATCCGAGGAAGACGAAATTGTCTTTAATGGCCAGAAGAACTTCAATACAGGCGGTGTCATATCAGATATCCTTATATTAGAAGGTGTGCTTGAAGGCACAGATGACCATATCTTTACTGCTGTGCAGACTCAGCAGCCTGGGATAGTGTTTGCGGTGAGTGCAGGTCAAAAATTGGGGAAAAGTGCCGAAAACTGATATGATCAACAGCATAACTGGAACAATATCGGCCTGCGTCTTACAGAGTCAGGCAGTGTCAAGATAGAGAACGTAAGGGTACCATGGAACGATGCACTGGGATGGGATCCTGAGACAAAGCGACCCATACAAAACATCCTGGGCGTGCCATTCGCAACCCTTCTGCTCCCCACCATCCAACTAGTGTTCTCCAATTTCTACCTAGGTATCGCCCAAGGAGCCCTGGACTTCGCAGCCAAGTACACCGTCACGCAGACCCGCGCCTGGCCATTCGGCGGAGACAACAAGGACAGTCCCACGGAAGAATTCTACATCCTCGAGCGCTACGGGACTTACCACGCTCACTTGGCCGCTGCCGCCGCACTCGCAGATTCAGTCGGTAGCAAAGTCGCGACTCTCTACGCGAACCATCAAGCCAAACGCTCCGTATCAGCTCGCGAGAGAGGAGAAATCGCAGAAGCGGTTGCAGCGGTCAAGGTGGTCACTACCGATACTGGACTGGATGTGACCAACGGCGTGTTCGAGGTCACCGGATCTAGAGCTACTGGAAAGAAAGTTGGGCTCGATCGCTTCTGGCGTGATATCCGCACGCATTCACTTCATGATCCGGTTGCTTACAAGAAGAGGGAACTTGGGAGATGGACACTGCTTGATGAGATCCCTGAGCCTACATGGTACACATAGGCAGTGGAAGTTTTAATTTGAATAGCACTTGTATGTATTAAGCTGAGGATGAGGTATAACCTTTAAGCGTCAGGGGCGGACATGAACATTTCATTTATGGTGTGAGGAAACGGAACGAAGGACGTCGTTCTTGCCACATATGCTCCGTCTTCATTGTGAAAGTAGAAGATGTGCCGCCAATCTTTCTCGTAGTCTCTGCATCTTTATTACAGAGCCGAGGCAAAATCATGATACTGTGGTCGCTGATATGGTTCCGCCGAGTGAGAGACAGGGTCGCCGTGTTGTTCATCCTGCGCTATGAGCAATCAAGGTATATATTGTCCGATGCTATGAATTTAATCATAAATCCGATGTGGTCTAGTGGCTAGGATTTGCCGCTCTCATGAATCAACGATTCAGAAGCGCCGGCAAGGCCGGGGTTCAATTCCCCGCATCGGAATTACATTTTGATCATCTTTTTTGCTACCTGGAGGCATTTCTGTTCTTACTTACCTTACAGCACCCCAATGGTAATTCCGAGAGGGGTGATGTTCATTCTAGTCAGGGCTGAAGGCCATAGCAGTCTGTGTATCAAGCAAGCTGAATATGGCTAGTTATGAGCCATCTGGCCAAAAGATATAGATGACTTCTCAGCCATGCTATTGATTATTTGATATGTCTGCGCATGCGCGAGGAGAGATCTGTGTAGTGGAAGATAGTGGAAACCCCGGCGGATCTCATAGGGTGAACGATTATACCATCGTATGAAGAACTTGATTGCCTGACGAGGTGACAGTGTTGCATTACCAAAAGTAGTCGGACATTCCAAGCCCAATCACTTCAATGAAGCTTACTGGGATTTCGTCCTGAATTTTAGATATGATTTCATTACTTCTCGCATTCACTAAAAAGGTACCGGAGTCATCTGGGATATATGGTAACAGCGCAAGAAGCCTGAAAAGTATTGTAAAACCATAAACACCAGGAAATGCTATAGAGTCGCTTGCTATGAATCCAGAGAAAACCGCCAGTATCACCCCTCCAACCAACTACCCAGCATACACAACACTCGCCTCACTTGTCTGTATTCCGCTGGTAGAAGACAATATAAGCCATTTCGTTGGTCAGACTGTCCCTCTCAGACAGTCTTTCGGGCTGGAAATCTCCCACCCACGTATCGTTGAATTGACGCCAACAAGAGCGTTGTCGATCCTTGGCGAGACATGTGTAGTGGCCACTCGTGAGTGTGGTGCCAATATGGCGCATAACGGCGTAAGCATCGTAAAAAAAAGGTGGAGTCATGGTCGGATCTGGCTTGACTTGATCGAGAGGAAACTGCTTGCTCATCTCGCGACGCTCCTGCTCTGTTGGGCTTGGGAGCATATAAGGCTCCAAGTTGAGGTTTCGTAAGGGAAAGTCCACGATTGTGCGCACCTTCTGCGCGCGTTCTCCTCGGCCTGCCGCAAACCGCTTGAAGTGCACGACCAGATTTTGAGGCGCACGTGTGATTGTGATTTGTTTTGTTGCTTCGCGCTCCTTTTTGCAGCGTGGACATCTCCATACCTCGTCTCCAGAGAGCATCTCTTCTGCACAGTAAGACTTCAGACAGTCTTGGATGGTAGTCTTGCCCGACCGAGGTATTTCCACAGATATAGAGTAGAACGCTTCATATGTCGTCGAAGTGAAGTGGCACGTAGTGCATCGTAACCTCGAGGCGTGCTGACCACCGAATAGACTGGTCAAGTATGAAAGCTCACGGTGGGTGTACCGTCCCCATTCGGTCTTGCTGACGATGGATGCTGGCATCTGCTCACGAATCTCCTCCTGCGCCTCGGTAAGGGCCTTGAGAGGCGTTCTGGACCAATTGGCGTTGAGGTCCTCATGTAGGCAGTCAACAAGGAAGTCGAAGAACTCCTTGGCATCCTGCTGTCGGTCGATGCCCCATTCGCTGTTCAGGCGTGCGCAGAATGAGCGAAGGGTCGTGGGCCGGATAGCCTCGACATCGCCCTTCCATATACTTCGTATGAGGTTTCCATACAGCTCGGGCAGTACGCCTTTGCTTCCCTTCCAATTCTCGCGCTGAATGACTTGCTTGAAGCGATCATCGAGGAAGAAGGCGGTCAATTGAGTGGTCGCAGACAAAGCTTGAATGGTAGCGTTCATGTAGCATGTTACACCGAAATTGACAAGACCGGTCCTCGGAAGACGTAGGTTGGCTGGGAGGTATTGCGGAGGTACATAGGCGGGAAGATCTGACGAGCCGGTGGTTTGGGCGCTCTGAGATACAGAACGATCGCTAACACCGCTGTATGACATGCGAGACACAGCAGGCGGTGGTCTTGAGGGGACGGGTGGAACGGCAGGTGAGGATGAGAATGAGGAGGGAGGAGGCGGAGCTGGGTACAGTGGTATGCGAGGACGAGATGGAGGTGGTTGCGGGACCACATCCACCATGTAACGCTGATCAACCCTTCCGGCCTCGGGGAACCTCCGATTGAACTCGTCAATATTGTCATAGAAGGGCGATGCATCCTCTGCTTGCTGTTCATCTTCTTCGTCCAAGCCCGGCTTTTGATCGACGACGACACTCTCAACTCTTGCTCTCTCCAGCCATTTCCGCTCTTCATCGGCGTCTAAAGGATTGTATTCGCGGAGTCGACGCTTCGGCACGTGGATCCTGGCTGATCCGTTGGCCACGGGAACTCGTCTGATGGGCCTTGAAGACTTGGCACGGGTCGCGGTGTCTGATCTGGCGAGGGCTTGGTCTCCAACTAGATCGGTCCAAGCGATTATACCACCCATGAGAAGGATTGGTGGCCGTTGCAAGGGTTTGTCTTGATTGAACTCGTAGAGCGCATCGTATAGATATCTCAATTTGAATTCTCTCTCCGTGCTAGGTCGGTTCAGGAAACGATCGGAGGTGGTGGAATGATCATAGTAGACGACCAGGTCGAACTTGTTACGATCAGAAAAAGCGGCTTGCTCGTTGTCGGGAGAAAGGACGAGCGAGTCTTGCAGGTCGTCGGCGGACATGTCTTTCCGCAAAGAGGTGGGGTCAATGTTGACTATGGACTGTGCAAAGATGTGGCCATCATCAAAGTCTTCGCGACTGCGAACATCGACGAGCAAGATGCTGTGCATCTTCAAGTAGTCGTAGAGCTTCTCCGGACCAATGCGGATCTCCTTGGGAACATGGACCGACTTGCGTCGAGGCGGTGCAGCAGGGGGCGTGGCAGAGGGTCTCGGGAAATAACCTGCAGAATCGTCTCCATCATTTCCAGGAGCATAAGAGGAAGCGTTTGACATGGCGGAGTTCGATCTGCCACCTGTACCGACTATGCTGCGAGCGCTAGATCGAGGAAGGTCGAGGTTGCCAGAAAGTTGCATGTTCCGCGCTGGGCTATAGATGGGACTTGGAGCCTTTGGCATGGCGGCGGCAAAAGACGTGTCGAGAGGTAGACGAAGGCTGTCAGGCATGGCTCGGGGACCGGCAGGTCTCAAAGAAGCAGGAAGCTGAGAGGCGTCGAGGGAGGCTCGGGGACTGTAGTCCCGGGAGGAGGTCAAGGAGCCATTGGATCTGATGGAAGCCCTCGAGTCGGATCTATTGATGCGCATGGGGTCGGAGGTTGTGGGGAGCATCCTCAGACGGGCGAAGCGTTCATTCAGAGCATCGGCAGCGGTAGAGGGTGGCGGCGAATTGGTGGACATTGCGTTGAACTTGGAGGCGCGATCATGGACGCTTATGGGCGAAGAGGAAGCATTGAGACTGGGAGAGGAGGAAGCATTGAGATTGGGAGAGGATTGATTGAGGTTGGCAGAGGAGCGATTGAGTTTGACAGAGGATTGATTCAGGGTGGGTTGAGTTCCGTTTCTCTTGTTGTCATTTATGATAATGTCCTTGATCTTGGCATACTGGTCAGTCTTCTGGGAGATGGCTTTGATCAGGTTGGAATGTATGTTTTGAGTCTGGGCGCGTTTGCCTGTGAGAGTAGGGTGGTCGGCATGTCTAGGGATGATGTTGACGACAATCTCAAAGGCGCGCAGGTAGTCCTGGTAGGCCAGGTCGGGGCGGCGGAAGGTGAGCAGGGTGTCGGCGTTGTTGAGGGCATTTTGAGCCTCATTGACGAGGTAGTTGATCGAATGGTCGACGCTCAAGTCCTTTACAGCTCTTGCCTGTAGGTCGGCAATGTGGGCGTATATGCGAGGAGTGTGCGCGCCGTCTGGAGGGTGTGAATTGGTGGTGAAATGTTGGCTCGAGTCGGGCGGCGGCGACGAAGGGTAGGGTGGGCTCATCATTGCGGGGTGCGAAGGCGGTACGGCGCAGACATGTCGCGCATTCGTCTGTACTTTGAACTGGTTTCGAAGAGGGCGGTAGCTATTGCAGAGACCACGGTGGTTGTCGGATGACTATTTGCAGTTCATGAACGTGTTTGGAGAGAGACGCGGGTGGGCAAGGAAGGCAGGCAGCTATAGCCGTGTGGAGAGTCGGATGTCGAGGACTCGTAATCGTCGAGGACAGTCGAGGTCAGAAGGACAATAGGGTGTGTGGCAGGACGAAGGCAGCAGGTAGAAGAGTAAAGGATGAAGCAGGGAAGAGCGAGTGGCGATTAAAAGATCATAAGTCGTGGGAATCCGTCGTCGTATAGCGACATCAGAGTCATGTACAACCAGAAGATGAAGGCAGCGGAAGTGGAAGTTTGGCTTTCCCTTCCCCAGTGACGTCTTGCCTTGTCGTGGCCGTGCACACAGCTGCAGCTCCTCCGTACCGTACAACGCGCCCGGAGCTGGAGACGTTCTAGAGTGGCACTAGGTGACTAGGTAGAAGCACTGGACTCTAGCATTCACAAAGATAAGATAATCCAGCCAGATCTGATGTGTGCTATTTGGTGAATCACTGGGTTGCTTGCTAATACTTCACCACTCCGTTACGCCACCGGCTCACCAACCAGCCAGCTGCCCTTGTCCCACTCGGCCTCTACTGTACACGACCCTACTCGCCATAGCCCATCCACCATCACCCCTCAATCATGTCTGGCTGGTTCGGTGCCGGCAACTCTGCCCTCGATGAGCAGATTGACCGTGCCACCTCGTCCAGCCTCGAGGATATCGCTCTCAACCTGGAGATCTCGGACATTATCCGCTCAAAGACGGTGCAGCCCAAAGAGGCCATGCGCTCTCTGAAGCGCCGAATAGGCAACAAGAATCCAAACATCCAACTTGCTGCCTTGAATCTCACAGACACGTGCGTCAAGAACGGTGGCTCCCACTTCATGGCCGAGATTGCCTCGCGCGAGTTCATCGACAATCTCACCTCGCTGCTCAAGGCTTACGGAGGTGCCGCCCTCAACGACCAGGTCAAGCAGAAGATCCTCGACCTCATCCAGTCCTGGGCCACCGCTGCCGAGGGTCGCTCCAACCTCATCTACATCAGCGAAGTCTACAAGGACCTGCAACGGGAAGGCTTCCACTTTCCCCCAAAGACCGACGTTGCCAGCAGCATGTTCGACAGCTCCGCTCCGCCCGAGTGGGTCGACTCAGACGTCTGCATGCGTTGTCGTGAGCGCTTCACTTTTACCAACCGCAAACACCACTGTCGTAACTGCGGCAATGTCTTCTGCGGCACCTGCTCTGCCAAATCAATACCTCTACCCCACCTCGGCATCCTGCAACCTGTCCGTGTCGACGATGGCTGCTACGCCAGACTGACCGACAAGTCTCGTGGAACGCCCAAACCCTTTGAGACCCCGAAGCCAAACAAGACCCTCTACCAAGCGTCTATGCAGCCCCGTGACGCTCGCGTCGCCGACGATGGATTTGATGCGGACCTGAAGAGAGCGCTGGAAATGAGTCTGGAGGAGAGCAAAGGCCACTCTGGTGCCGGATATGTTCCTCAGCAGAACAACAAGCCCCACTCGCCGAAGCCTTCCCACACCAACAGCAGCAGTACTACAACGGCCAAGAAGTCCCAGCCGGATGAAGAAGATGACCCGGACTTGAAGGCTGCCATTGCTGCCTCGATCAAGGACATGGAAGAGCAGAAGAAGAAGCACGCTGCCTCTCTCAAGCAACGCTCCTCGACTCCTAGCGCCGGCCCTGCCCAATTCACTCCCAAGAATGACTACGAGCTCACTCCTGTCGAGGCCGAGAACATCAACCTTTTCTCAACTCTGGTCGACAGACTACAACACCAGCCACCAGGCACCATTCTACGAGAGCCGCAACTCCAGGAGCTCTACGAAAGCATCGGCACCCTAAGACCCAAGTTGGCCAGAACCTACGGCGAGACAATGAGCAAGCACGACACCCTGCTCGATCTTCATTCCAAACTCGCTACCGTTGTGCGCTACTATGACCGCATGCTCGAGGACCGCCTGTCCAACACCTACAACCAGTCCCGTTACGGGGCTCCAAGACCGACTTCCAACTTCTACCCTTCGTTGGCTTCCGCCCCCGCGCCCAGTGCCCCTGGTGCAGTCGAGAGTTACTACACCGGCAGTGCCCCACCCATGGATGCACCCACGTATCCCCAGCCTTCCTATCCCTCATATGCACAGGAACAGGCCCCGTATCCTCAGCCCGCCCAAACCTACACTCAGCCGCCCTCCGACCCTTACCAGCAGTCTTACTCGCAGTACCCGCCTCAAGTGCACCAGGGTGCAACACCTACCCCATACCAGCAACCACCACCTGATCAACGCCCTGCTCAACCACAACGTCAACCGTCTCAGCAATACCCGACGACGCAGCCTCCCTCGCAGTATGCGCCCTCACACACGTCACAAGGCTCGCAGAACGGCATCTCCTCTCCTCGTCCTGATGCAGCCGCCAGCTTTTACTACGGTGATGGACAGGCACCTCCTCAGCAAGCAAGCCCCGAGATGCACACCCAACCACCACCACAGCAATTACAACAGCAGCCTCAGTACCAACCACCCTATCAACAGTCTCCAGCCCAAGAGTTCGCACAGCCGCCTTACAACTTCCAGCAACAACAGCAGCAGCAGCAGCAGCAGCCGTCAATGGCTCCAGCTTCGGCACCTGCCCAGCAATACCAGCAGCAGGTGCCTCTTACGCAGCAACAGCCGCATGGGCAGCAGTCGCAATGGCCACAGGCTCCTTCTACACAGAGTGGCTACGGCAACGAGGCGTTCCCAGCCGCGCCCCAGCACGCCCCACAGCCTGCTGTCGAGGAGAGCCTGATCGAGCTGTAGATAAATCTCGTAACGACTTGGGCTACCTGTTGATGGTTGATATGGACCAAGTCACCAGGAGGACAGGATACAATTCCAAATGAAGGGAAGGGCATGGTTTACAAACTTCGAAGCAAGAGCGTCCTTGGCTCAAGTTTCGCTCACTCACTAATGAGCAGCAGAGGGTGCAAAAAGTAGTCCAGTAGCTAGCGCAATCCTTGTGCATATGGCTGAATTTGATAGAAAAGCATCCCCCCCAAAGATACCCTTATGCAGCAGAGAGCGGCCCAATATGAACATTGAAAATCGACTCGACATTCCTTCTATCCTTTGCAGGCATTCATGTGCACTGCAGCAACACCTGAGTGGTTTTGTTTTCCATCGTGAATGTAGAATTGTAGTAAGTGGTGGTGAAACCGTATATTATAATAAGTAAAACTTTTTCTTGCATTGTATGGTCTGCGCATACCTTTTCTCCTTTTCTTCCTTCTGCTCATCTAATCTCGCACTAATTGGCCAGCCAATAGTGGTGTGGCGAGATTTCTTCCCATGTACATAGTGCCAATCATCTTTTTTTCGCTTGCCTGGCTGCAGATTCAGGCCTTCAAAACCCCGCTGTCAACTCTTTTTTTCCTCTTTTCCTTTCGATGTAGTTTCCTGATTACATCTCTCTCATACAGACTCGAGACAAACTAACACAATCAGGACCTCCTCTCCATAAAACTCGACTCAACAGATGCAACTATCCTATCCCGATATCCTAAATACAAGAAACATAAATCCCGCCCAAATTATGTGCAGTGAAAACGCCGCTAGCACCTTGCCAAAATAATAATAATAATAATAATAATAATCATGTTTCCTGCCCAGAAAGTTCGCGCGAGGGCAGGGAAAGATGAGGAAACGAACGACAACAATGCAAATGATATTCGTGAAAATGCGTCCTGAGAGAAGTTGAGAGAATAAGTCAGTCGAAACAGGCAACATGCAAGCACTAGAAGCCCGCGTCGGCCCATTTGTTGTACGGTGCAAGCTTGGGACCACTGTACTTTTCGCCGTAAGGATTCACGCGCTCGCCGGCGAAGAAGCCGTCATGAGCGCTCTGCAAGACGTCGAACCAGGAACTGGGTTCTGGGTGCTTCATCCATTGGTTGTGAATATGGTACGTCCAGGCACCCTTGAAAAAGTTCTCCAGCGTGCGGTTATTGGGTGGGAACTTGTCTTCCTCGAGCTTGTACTCTTTGACCACGCCGGCCTTGACCAAGGCCTTTGCCTCTTCCTCGCTGGCGGTGAAGCTGCCAAGAGGCTCGGTCATGGAGGAGACCATGATGCGGTCTGAGTCTTGATCCTGGGCTTCCACGCTTCTGGCTTCCACCTTGGGGGACTCATCGCGTTCCGGACGGAGAGAGTGGAGAAGATTGGAAATGAAGCCGTCTTCGGAAGCCTCGGTCGAGGCATTGGCAAACGGGAGCTGCTGACCATCGTAGCTTTCCCATTCGTCCTTGACTGCTCCACTCTTACCCTTGAAGACAGCGCTATAGTCTCGCAGACAGGGTACCGTGCAGCGGCCTTCCCGATCCCAGTTGAACTCGGTCCAGATAGGGTCGAAGGCTGCGGTCTCGAGCATGAGGAATTCCTGGTCACGTCCGTCCTTCCACGCCATGCGGCCGATGACACGGGGGTGGAAATTCAGGCCCATGCGAATGCCACCACGAAGGAGATATGACGACAGACTGGAGTTGGCCGTGAGGGACATGATGGCAGTGTTGTAATCACCCGGGTGCGAGTGAGCAGCCCACCTCTCTGCGAAATCGTGGACCTTGGGCAGGAGGAGCGGTCGCATGTCACGTAGCATCAACACGTCCATGTCCATGTAGACGCCTCCGTGAAGATGGAGGATGACGAAGCGGACAGCGTCAGAAATAGCCTGTGGGAAGAAAGTCATCTGCTTAGGAGTGAGTGTCGCCCACTGTTGGCCGTTGCTATCCTCGATGATGCCGTCAGCTACGACGACCTCGCCCTTTGAATTGGGAGCACCGCGGGTCTTGTAATATCCATAGCCGTCTGTATTGTCGAAATCCTTGGGGAGGGGCATCCTGTTGGGAAAGTTCCACGACATGACACGAATATCACCACGTTCTACAAAGGGCAGGAAGCGGGCAAAGAGCGGGTCCTTGTTCAGCATGTCGTAGGCGGCAGTGGAGGAGCGGTCGGCATCAACCCACAACCACAAACGACTGCAGGGCAGATTCTGAGTGTAGAGATAGGCCTTGATGAAGACTTCAACGCGCCATGTGGCTGGGCCAGACCAGTAGACGTGATAGGGGATTATGGGACCAGGGCAAGTGCCGATATCAGAAGTGGAGGCAGGCTCAGCGTCAGAAACTCGGACGTAGTTGGTCAAGGTGTTGTCATGGCCGTCGGCGTTGAGGTACTCTGCCTGGCGAGGATCCTGCTCGCTCGCTCGATCAACAGGCTCGGGCAGAGTATAGTAGCGATCTTCCCCATCTGCGAGGAATTGGAGACAATCGAACACGTTCTTCATCTTCTCAATGCCAGCGTACGAGCCCCGGCACTCTTCAACAAGCATGGCCAGATCAGCTTCGGTGTCGACATGTGGACGCGGGCCATAAAAGTCGTCCTTGGGCCGGACAGCGCTGGCGGGACGGTTGAAGAGATTTGCGTGCGGGTTGATGGTCACAGCCTTGGGCGAGCCAGCCAGCTTGACGTGAACACCGGCTTGGGTCTGCTTGACAAGTTCGGGCTCCAGACCATCTCCTTTGTTCAAGAAGGCAGGCACGGCGACCTTTGCTTTTGCGCGGGCCGATGGATCATGGGCCAATTGGATGGTGCTGTATATGGTGGCATAAAGCGCGGCAGCCAGGAATAGATTGCGCAGGAGAGAGCATATTGCGCGTGCTCGTCCGCCTTCGACCATCATGGAAAGTGCAGTGACGACGCCGTAGTGGGCAATGTAGCCGGCCACCGGTCGGGACGAAGCGATTTATCCCGCCGGAAGAAGTTATGGTAGGGCGATTACAGAGTCGAAGAGGGCCAAGTGGTTGTAGTGTACACGTTGACCGTCGTATAATAAATTCAAGGGCTTCGAGGGGTACCAGGCCAGAGGTGGATGAGATAGGGACTGAGGGGGTGCAATTGATGGGACTCAATGTGACAAGACGGTCGGGAGCGGAGAGTCGTAGGTCCTTTGATATTGAGGTAGAGAGAGGGCAGAGCAGGAGGGCGGGGACGCAAAGGAGTGGTCGCTCTACTAACAAACGAAGTCCATGTTTGTCCCACGAAGGGTGTCGACTCGAAGGATTCCCAAAGATGCAGTGCCCTGAGGCTGTGCCATCCTACGATCCTTGCGCCCTTCTTGGCACTCTTGTTAGGTATGAATGCCGCGACTGGACCCTTCGCTCGGAGTCTCGTGCGCCCACCTGCGCGGTTTTGAGGGCTCCTTTCACGGGCCGCGTCGAAGCTTACGCTATTAGCTTTCCCTTATCCCGCCCATCCAAAATTAAAAGGTTGCAATTGTTACACTAGAAGGCCTGGCCTATCACTGCGCTTTTACCTGGCCTAGCACCACCATGACATCGCGATGAGATGCCGCCGTTTATACTCAGTCGCCTACGTCTACTCGAACGTATCTGCTACCATCTACCGCAGACACGAAGCTATTCATCTCTCTCTTCACGTACCGAGGAGGTCAGGGTCGCTTGTCGAAGCAATGGCTTCATTACTTTGAGGCACGTACACCACTTTTACCATGTACTTCCTTCCCTACCTTGCTGTAGACTGACCTTAATCAAGAATTCATCATCCTTCAGTGAGGTCCGATCCAAATTCGCCCATCATTCTCTATTTACCTCCCGGCCCTGTGATATCTTTGCCGGAACCTGCTTTCGATGTGGCTTCAGTCTTGTCTGATAGCACTTCCGCTATCGTGGTACAAGTGAATTATCGCCTGTCCAGAAATCACAAGTATCCCATCTGTATTCATGATGTCCTGCGTGGCTATGATTGGGTTATTGAACATCTCTTGCCTGCTCGAGCCTTTCAACGTCCTGGTCGAAGCGCATGGCATCCAACCCCTATCGCAGCGTGCGGCGAGCTTGTAGGCGGTGGTTTGGCCACTATGCTGGCACTGACAGAGTCTCGCTTGACAGGACCAAGAGTCACTGCTGCTGCCATCAACGAACCTTTGGTTGATTGGGTTTTCCCTGAAGAGCACCATCAAGAGAACGAAGACGATGCCATAGATTTCGATGGCGACTTTGGAGTAAAGCCAGTTACCCGTGAGTCCAAGAGAAAGCAAAGGAAAATCATTCCTAGCTTCCATACTTTTGCCAGAAATGGTGTTCTCAATGCAGATACTTTACTCGGCGCCAGGTCCTCATATTTCCACCAGCCAGCAGACTATTTTGATCCATTTGCTTCTTCAACTTTGTTCTTCCGCACCGCTGGTGCCAAGGTTCCACCTGTACCAATCGTGCCAACATTGGATGAGTTTGGAGAGCTTGCGAGATTCGAGCGTGAAGATTTCCACCGGCAGCAGCTGCGACTGAGCTCCATTGGCATTGCGCCAGACGAGACCACAGCTAAGAAGCACTCTGACGCCATGTCTGAGGCAATGGAGCCCGCTAGGAAGACTTATAAAAGATGGCCCACAGCAGCTAGTGGTTTAAGCATACCTGCCATGCGGATCAGCTTCGGAGATACGAGTCCCCTCTCGGATCAAGCCGTAGAGTTGGCTATGCTTTTAAGAAGAAGTGCAATTATGCAGAAGAAGAAAGAAGCGTACAACGAAGAACAGGCAGAGAAGCAAAGAGAGGAGGCCTTTGTCTATGCGGAGCGACAGGCCGAGATCCACGCAATGGAAGGAATACGTTTTTGGAGCGGTGGCTCGCAAACTACAGAGATAAGGCGTGTGGCGCAATGGCTTCGCCAAGTCCTTGAATAACGAAGAAATTCTATCATACTCTTGTCGCGTCAACGGAGAGACCAACAGCCCATTCATCTCCTGGGTCAAGGCGGTAACGCAATATTGTACTCACTCCTTAGCGAGAGCATGTCGTATGGGGGAGGCGGAGGTGATGCGGAGAGCGTACGTTTCCCCGGAAAGCTTGGCGTCGTTGTCAAGTCAATTTAGCGCACGGATGTTTGTACATGGACATACCGTAGATTAGATGCAGGTTTGCGCTGCAGGGCCGAACAACATTCCTTGCGATAAACGTTGGATAGCAGACAAGAAACGTCGGGATGGCCCCGCGCTCTTCAAGAGAGACGTCGCAACGGCGAGATCAACGGCGACGCACCCATCGATACACAGACAGTAACACCGAGCTGATAGATCCCGATCGAGGCATCCATTCCGCGTCACCTTCTCCGAGCCCCACAAAGTCACGACCGAAACGTGCGCCCCGACACCGCAATCACCAGACTGAGTCGGAGACCAGCAAGTCTACCAGCAACGCTCTCTCGGCGGGCTCACTAGCACAATTGGATGCCGTCAATCATGGCCTGGGCTGGAGCGGCTACGACGGCGTGAGACCGAGAGATAGGGAGCGCAGAGCTCTCAATGACGATGAAGAGGAGCTTGTCCGGCGGCAAGAGCGCCGCGAGAGAAGAGAGCGTCGGAGGCGGGAAAGAGGAGACGACCTCGACGACCATGACAGAGAGGACGAGCGACGCGCGAGGAGAGTCCATAGGAGAGAAAGGCAGGCAAGTCATACCAGGGTCGAGGAGCCTCGGACCACTAGACGTGTCATCAGTGGCACGTATCTCGAGCGTGGGACACAGAGACATTCAGACAGAGACGCAAGGAAGCATCAACAGTACCTGTCAGAGAAGGAAGCATACGAGCACCAACAACATCTAGCACAGCGAGGAGGGACAGCAAGTTCGTTGTCCGACGAAGAATACGAGTTTCGTCGGAAACGAAGGAAGCGCTGGATATGTATGTCCATCTGCCCACTGGCTGACAGAGTGAAAGCTGACTTGCAGTTTAGGGGTCGCCGTTGCCGTCATCCTCATCATTCTGGCCATTGCAATACCGGTCGGAATTGTCGTCTCCAACAAATCATCTTCATCATCTTCCAGAGTCGGCAGCGGTGGTTCAAATGCAACTAGCACGACCAAGCCATCGAATTCGAACTTGAATGGCATGACCGAAGCAGATATACCAAAGTCAGCACAAGGCACCATATTAGATCCATTCACGTGGTATGACACGAGCGACTTCAACGTCACGTACACTGCATCTACAGTTGGCAACTTGTCTTTAATGGGTCTCAATTCCACCTGGGACGATAGTACGAAAGCAAACGACAACGTACCCGCACTCAACACGGCATTCAAGTACGGCACCATGCCAGTCAGAGGAGTGAATCTGGGCGGCTGGCTGAGTATCGAGCCACTAATTAGTCCTTCTCTGTTTGATGGATATACCACCCACGACAACGTTATTGACGAATATACCCTGACAAGCACGCTTGGAGCATCGAAAGCGGCTTCCACGCTGGAGCAGCATTACAGCTCTTTTGTTACAGAGCAGACCTTCAAGGAGATTCAGGGCGCAGGTTTTGATCATGTCCGCATTCCTTTCTCCTATTGGGCAGTTACAACCTACGACGGCGATCCATATGTACCCCAGATATCATGGAGATATCTTCTACGTGGCATCGAATGGGCTCGGAAGTGCGGCCTCCGAATAAACTTGGACCTCCATGGAGCGCCAGGCAGTAAGTCAAGAGCACGTCAAACCACAAAGTCATGTAGTAACACTCAGCAGGTCAAAACGGATGGAACCATAGCGGCAGACAAGGCCCCATCAATTGGCTCAATGGCACTGACGGCACCTTGAACGGCCAGCGAACCCTTGACGTCCACAACCAACTCTCACAATTTTTCGCCCAGCCTCGATACAAGAACATCATAACAATGTACGGGCTGGTGAATGAACCCAGAATGACCTACCTCGACGTTCCCACCGTCCTCAATTGGACCTCTTCAGCCATAGACATCATTCGCAACAACAACGTGACCGCGGTGATAACCTTTGGCGACGGCTTCCGTGGCCTCGACAACTGGCAGGGAGAGCTACAAAACTACGACAATCTCCTCCTAGATGTGCACCAGTACGTCATCTTCAACGTAGACCAAATAGCCTACAACCACAGCGACAAGGTCAATTTCGCCTGTGGAGGATGGACAGCACAGGCTCTCCGATCCCAAGACAAGAGCACAGGCTTCGGGCCTACCCTCTGTGGCGAATGGAGTCAGGCAGACACGGACTGCGCTCACTACCTGAATAATGTCGGTGTAGGCAGCAGATGGGAAGGAACTTTGAATATGGCGTCCACGCCCGGAGGAAGTTCAGACGGCAGTGTCTTATCTCCGACTTGTCCAACGCAAAACAATCCACGCTGCTCGTGCACAGAAGCCAACGCAGACCCGAGCACTTACAGCGACACGTACAAGCAGTGGTTGCTTGACTTCGCAGAAGCACAGATGCACAGTTTTGAACAAGGGTGGGGCTGGTTTTACTGGACGTGGCAGACCGAGTCGGCGACACAGTGGAGTTACAAGGACGGATTGGCTGCTGGCATTCTCCCACCAAAGACTTACCAGAGGTCTTTCAACTGTTCTTCTATACCTGATTACGCGGGAATGGGACTAGCAGAGTATTATTGAGACGCATGACAGTACATTATGAGGCTTGGGGGGATTTATCACTTCGGCGTTTATAGAATTATGTAGATGCAAGGAGACTCCCGATTGACCTTTCGTACGCTGAATTGCATTGATGGTTAGAACTGTTTCAGTAAATGAATGAGCTGTTGGCTGGCTCTTTCGATTGCATTCTATGAATGACTCGGTGCCGTTCCGGTCGTCCACCCTTGACCCCGATGCTATGCAACGCCGCCCAGTATTCTCTTTGAGCAATATTTCTTGCACGGAATCAGGCAATCTGCATAATAATTCCAGAAGCAACAAACGCCAGACCATGAAACCCCCGAAATCCACAATATCCACTTCGTCCATCTCTCGAATCGCAACTATGACAAGTGGAACGCCCCTTGGCCCTCCCTGATCGCAATGCCTAATTTCTCGCGTAGCACATCAATGTTGCTATAATTTGGCATTTTGAGGTAATTGACGCAAGTCATGACACTGGGGAGATAGTCGTCCGAAGTCAGTGGTGGCTCACTGGGCTTGCAAACGACCGTGAACATGGGCGTGAGGGATTTGAATCCTACATGACATTAGCATGGCTTTTTGGTAAATCCAGTCCGAGAACCGATACATACCACCAATAGGAAGCTTGGGACTACCCGTAACGAATTGCAGGAAATCACGCTGCTCTGAAGTTGTGTACTCCGACATGACCTGCAGGAGGTTGCGAACACTGTCACTATCTAGATTGAAACCATGATCGGCCTTCATAGAATCCATGAGTGCTGCAAGAGCGTTAGCATTCTGTGCCAGGAGTGTAAAGTTATGGAACAGCTCACTTTCAAGAGACCAGTCTTCTTCCGAACGTCCGAACAACATCACCAACTCGTCTGGAGTAAAGGCCTTCAAGGCTGAATATGGGAAGACCTGGGAGAAGCCAGCCCGGAACGCTTCGACTTGTCGTTGCACTCCTGATCGCAGTGTGGAGTCGACTACTTTGTTAAGATATGACTCGACATTGTCTATGGTTACATCCGTGCTGGAGCCATTGTGTTGGAGTTCGATCGATGGATACCCTGGCAGCGTAAAGTCCAGACCAAGATCCTCGATTGCTGCATCGTTGATCTTGATCTGGCGAGCAGCTTGCACTTTCTGCATTGGAGTCAGGTGCGGGTCTTCGTCGATTTCGCGCTTTGCCTTTACGTAACGCATGAGTTGTTTCAGAGAATTCGCCAGATCTCTATCGACTGAGGCGACAGCGCCCAGAGACGGTGTGACTGTAGCATCACCATCTCCGACTCGGAAAAAGGTTGGATTGAACGAGACGTCGATGATGCGTGAGTCGAGCATTGAGCGTGCCACAAACTTTCCAAGCATGCGGAATAAGTGAAGCACCCTCTTACCATTTTCAGTCGACGCCTGCTCCTCACTCATGGGCGCTGGAAAGAGACCTCTCATGCCAAACGCAAAATCGTCTCCAGGCGAAGACTCGTTCTCGCGCCACAGCTTGATCTTCTTCTTGGAGAACTCTTTGGACACGGTCGAGTAGAACTCGAGCGTTGGACCTAGGCCAGTTCCGACCTCTTCGAAATACTCAACTTCCAATATGCTTGGAGATGAGCCGTAAAGCTCCATAACCTTGATGGCCGACTCCAATATGCGACTCCGTGAAATCCGAACCTTCTGGCGCTGTAGACGACCAAGGAATGGTCGTTCATCCCGATGACGGCGAGAATCAGTCTCGGGCTGGGAATTTTGCCAGCGTGTCATCGATCTAGAATAACCGAAGGAGGTTGATTGGAGGAAAAGATGCCTGGTCTCGAAAGGAAACAAGAAAGGATAGAGTCGAGCGAGGTCTTCGCTCCAGGTTGGGAGACAATTACTAGCAACAATCAGGGGTTCTTCGAGTTGGCGATTCAGCTTTGCTGTGAGCTTGGTGTTGACGAATTGAGTAAGGGGCTCAGCATTGAGATCGAACGAGCTTTGCTCGTCTACCAAGACATCCTCCAGGTTGACATTCATTTGGTGAAGAATGCTCATCAAGCGCAAAATACTTGCAGTGATCGGATGCTCGTTTAGTGAAGGTGGCAGCCCCGACCAAGACGCGTTGGGTGATTCTGGCGTAGAAGAAAGAAGACCTCTTTCGGCCGGGGGTGGACCAGGCACACGCTTGAAAGATATCTTGTGCAAGTTTGACCATACGTTGCGGCTGGATACATCTTCTGGGTGACTTTGATTGAAGTGAACAGCACGATAGATTGTGGTGTCATTCGCAAGAGGCTGGCCATCGATACTGAACTCGATATGCCAGTCCTGCGAGCTAGCTTGCATAGCGCTCGTGTATCCCGTAGGTCTCGAGTGGGACGACGGCGTTGATAACATCTCTCTTGCAGCGGCAAGCGAAGCTGCAGCAGAGAGGCGAGACGTGGCCGTTGACTGTGACCCCTGCAATGGCGTGCTCACGCGCGTACCGTCTTCTCTGTGAGCAGTGACACGTCCAGTGTTCGCGATTTCAAGATTCACAGCAGATGGATCAGGCACGTCTTCGTCCATGTCATCTTCAAGATCATCTACTATGGCATCGGGACCACCTTCATTCTCTGCCTCCTCTTCGTCAGACAGCTGAGCTTCGTCAGCGCACTCCAAGTGATCCCGCGTCCCTTCAGACTGAGGACCGTTTGGAGTTTGAGGCGCATCGCCATTATTTGCGTCTTTTTGAGAAGACACTTTGCGAGATGATCGACGCAGGCGACTAGCGGAATCCTTTCCATGTCGACTTGGCGTACTGTCAGGCTTTGGCGATTGGGTATGATTGGACGACACTTGACTGCTTGATCTCTCCTGGCTAGCGTTGTCCTCAGTCCCTGTAGCGGAAGCGTGAGCCAGCGTACGACTCAAGGCATCTCGATTGCGGGCGGTGCGCTCAGCGAGACTGATACGAGGACGTAGATAATCGTCAAGGGCTCGGAAAGTTGCAATGGCGTGGATTGAAACCATAATATTCCTGTATGCGCGAGGGATCCCCGATCCTTCGTCAGCAGCCAACTTGATGCGTAACTGCTTCGCAAGCATCGAAGCCGCACTGCTTCGATTGCTGTCGAATGCATTCTGGTTAATGGTGATCACCTCGAAATGCTCGGTCCGGCTGAGGAGATCTTGTAATTTGAAGACTAGTACACTAAAGGCCGTCGCAGGCGAGTTGATGTTTCCTGTAGTGGTCTTTGCCTGGTTGCTAGAAGACATGAAAGCTTCCACAAAGTCTGACCTTGCCCGCGTACTGATTTGCGGATCATGTGAAGTAAAGGCCTGTAATAGAGCCTCGACAACACCAGAAGTCAACAACTCGTAGCTCGTGATTGTCTCAAGAGCTTCGCTGTCGAAGTACTTGGCCAAACGAGTGAAGACCTCAGACCCTCTAGACGACGCTGCAGAGAATGCAGAGTAGCTTTCACGAAGCTCATTCGCAAGGCCACGAAGCTGATCCATGACTTGTGAAGCGTCGAGTTGCATTCCAAACTCCGTGTTGGTACCATATGCTTCGATAAATTTGGCAGCTCGGGTGGTTATGATGTCTTGAACACTAGTGACGGGATGACCGTCCTGCCTTGGAGTTGCACCAGGTGCTGATGTATTATCGGAATCTTCTTCGTCATCATCGTCATCCTCGTCTTGGTCACCGCCGTCTTCGTCCTCGTGTATTTCGCCGTCTGATGCCTCCTCTGGGTAATCTGGCTCTTCTGGCTCATGCTCTTCGTCGTCCCCATCCTCGGTATGCCTCGAGCGGTTCGGTAGCTCCGCAGTGGTAGTCTCGGGGATCGCATCGGCAGAGGGCTCGGGGGGAAGTTCAGTCAACGGGCGCTGGGCTAGCTTCGTGATCTCTGCCATGACGCCTTCACGATAGAATTGTGGTCGGTAGATGGGCTCGAGTCGCTTCAAAAGCAGCTCTGCAACTTGAAGGGCAAATGTCACCAAAGTAGAGTTCTCCTGTTGCGTCAGGATTGATGCCAAGTGAGAAGCATACGTCACGCCGGAAAGGGCGTTCTCGAGAATGGAGGTGTCGAGGTTAGAGAGCATTTTCAGTTGTGCAGTAAGAACTTTCTGTCTCACACTCAAGTTCACCGTGCTTGTGTATGCATGCATCAGGGTAGGGAAGAGAACAACGGCGAATCGTTTGACATCGCTTTGGCAATCTTTCAGGAGTTCCAAGCGCTTATCGTTGGGAGATTTACGAGCACGCGTTGCCAATGACGCACTACCAGGACCAGTGTATCCCGCGTCGGTAAGATGGTCGAGGAACATCAAGTTGTCGCGCGAGACTGCCGGGAGGATTTCGCAAATCACATTCAGAGTCTCAAAGATTTGGTCTTTGGGAGAGCGAATAAGGGCTTGCATGATGATGTTCTTATCAATCTTGCTGGCCACATTGTCGACTCCTTCCGGAGGCGAAACTCCAGTCAGAATCTGATACAATGTATCAACTACGTTCATGCGCAGCAGTTCCACGGCTAGTCGGGGACTTGCTCTAGCGGTGATGGCCAAGACGCGGAGGAACTGAGTATGTATGTTGGGGCCAATCATGTTGGTGGTGCCTGGAAGAAGCAGTCGAAGCATGGCCTGGAGCAACTCCGGACTGACCAGCTCCTCGAGCTTGTCCTCTTGATATCTGAAGCTCTCAATGATACGAGAGACGCACAAGGAGCCTTGCTCGACGACTCTTTGATCGCTACTACCCAGGACATTGAGCAGTATTGGCATGACATCCCTGACGACAGGAAACGAGTCTTCCGGGATATTCCTGCAACAATTGGCAGCGGTGGTAACGGCAGTTCTCTGCGTGCTGGTGGCGAAGAAGTCGAGATATGTCAGGCAGGCGGTAAGGCCACCTTCACGTACAATGGAGGAGGGAAACTCGACGGAGATTTTCTCCAGAGTGCTGAGGGCCTGCTCGGCAACGTCTATGTAGTGAATCTCCAAGAGCTTCTGGCATAAAACAGGGACCGCCCCTCCGTAGACAACGCTGGCGGTAGCTGCAGGTAGAGCTTCCATGAGATTGGCAATGCAGCGACAGGCGAGGAGCATGACCTCCGGGTTTTCTTCACCAAAGTCGCTAGGCTGCATAAGAATGACAAGCTCCTTTACGTACTGATCGGGCGAGAAGTGGCCGGCCAGGTTGTCTTCGTTGGAAACCAACAGAATCTCGGAGAGCTCGGTCAAGGCGATCATCTGAACTGTCGGATCCTCCTTTGCGCGGAGGTTTTCTAGAATACCCCGAAGACGAGTTGTCATGCCCGACATAATGCCACTGAGGGCACGAAGAGTATTAGACAGACCTGATGGCATGCCGGATCGACCAAGGAAGCCACTTGAAAAAGGATCATCATCGCCATCGTGCTCTTCTATCCATCTTCTAGCAGCCTCATCCTCACGCGCGTCTGCCACCTCGTCCTCATCAGTCTCGTCATCGTTGTCATCATCTTCGTCGGCCGGGGCGGGGCGAGCGTCTTGCCTGCTCGAGGATGGCTCTAGGCCCTTGCGGGAGGAAGCCTTCTTGGAGGATTTCCTTGGCTGCTGGGCAGAATTGTCTTGAGCTGTAGTTGGGTTGTCAGTTAGATGGGCTTTGTTGTATTTTGATGGAGATGGTGACGACGAACGTTGACCGCTCTTCTTCCGACTCGATCTGCGGCGGGATGTTGAAGCGCTGGGAGGAGACGCATCAGAAAGCGAGGGCGACTGTTTGCGTCTGTTGGCAGTCGATGGGCGGACGTTATCGTCATCATCGTGACCAGCACCTGACATGGCCACAGAGGCCTTGTTTCCGCGGCGTGAGCTTGCGGAGGCTGCTGAAGGTTGATGTTGTGGCTGCCTCGGTGGTACAGGTTCCGAACCAGCGAGCCTTGCTTTTTTGGATCTGCGAGATACTGGGCCAGCGGCAGAGTCGGGAGAGGATTCGGGGTTGGTGGTAGTGGCGGTAGCGGCCTTTCGCTTTCGGGAGGGTGGAAGTTGAGGAGCAGTTGATGAATCAGGGTCGGGTTGCGGGTTAGGGTCGGCGGCGGCAGTCGAGTTGGCGGCAAGTCTCGCTGAAGAGCGAGTGACTCTGGATGTCATGAGTAATTGGGGTAGTGGTGGCGAGATTGCGAGACGGTGTGAACAGGAACAGGTTAATGCAAGGCTTGGCCACTGCCTTGATGGACAAGGTCAGAAGAGGCAAGACTCGCAGCAACCAAAGCAGATGCTGATGCAGGTGCAAGGCGTGGTGGATGATGGATGATGGATGATGGAGAGCGGGTGATGACAGGTGATGAGAGAGGTGCGGTTGCAGTGGAGATGGATGCACAAGTAGATGCGGTAAGGTACCTTGAATTGACAGCGTCAATCATGAATTGAAGCACGCGCCATAAGCGAGGAGATTGAACGTCACTAAGTGAAAGCGGGCAGTTGTGAATGAGGAAGGGGCGATGGGATGAGGGAACCGAGCAAGCTTGGGGCGACTGCCTGTTTGGTACAGCAGGAGAAGCACCGCAGTGGTCAGGAGCAGGTGTCAGGCAGGACAAGACAGGTACAGGGAGTTTAGACCGGGCGGCGTCCAAGGTAGAGTGCAGTGCGGGTGGTGATAAAGGGCAAGCAGCAACGATGATCCGGCCCCGATATGCTGCTTGGCGGGTCAAGATTAGGGAGCCGAAAGCATCAGGTCGTTACACGAGTTTCGCGACAGCAGCTGGACCGCTACAGACAAGGATGCAGGAGATGGTTTACCAGTCACGCTTGAGTCAACTTTCCGTTTTCCCTCTACTCGGCCTACTGCTCCATATCTTTTCCTTTGTGTCGAGTCGCAGCACTTTATCCCCTCGTGCTCCATCAAGCACAAGGCACTATGTTCCTGACCGCGGGCCGAACCAGGCCGTTAAAGCCGGCAAGACGCGGTGAATTCATGCCGTCATCGACCAAGTTGGAATCTTAGAATATAGTAAAATCAAGCACCCACCCGCGAAAACAGTACGGTTGTGTTGTGTACGCGGCAGCACCAATCACTTCTACCTCTCGAAATGCCCAGTATTCAAGGGCCTAACTAGACGCTTCGCCGATCCTCTTGTTTCCTTGGACTATGCCCTGTCTGAAAGACTGCGTATTCGCCATAACCTGTCCAGCTCGCGAAGATGGATGACCGCTCTATGCGCCTAGAGGTAAGTCTTATTATACACGTCTGCCAGACACTTGTATCTGTCAAGTGTTTGTACCTTTTGGTCAAGTATCTATGCGCGTGCGCTATATCTGCATTCTTGCAACTTACGTTACCATCAGGCAGAGTACTGTCCCCCTCTCGATCCAGCTCTAGTTTCCGCCATCCTTTCTGACTACGATTTGAATAATGACCATGCCATACATCAAGCTCGCATAACCCTGGACATTCTTAAGGACACAGCCGTAGCCGAGGAATCCACTGGCTTTGACCCCTCCGGCAGCAGCTCCCTTGCCGATGGTTCGCCCGAATGCAGCAACTGCAACAGATCTGCGTCACCACAAACTGACATGACCAGTTTGTCAGTCGCCCTGTCTAGCACAGAATTTTCTGATGATCAATCACACTCCGCGCTTGAGGACCTGGAAGGCATAGAGAGCTTGGACAACGAGAGCAAAGTTCGCCTGATCAGCGATGTTTTCCCTTCCCTGAGCGAGTTCACCGTCACCCATACTCTCAGAAAGCATCAGTACAGGTGGTCGCAGACGTTCGATGACTTGCTCAACCAAGTGTATATTCATGAAAATGGGCACGTCGACAATTTTCATGCCAAAGGAATCGATGCCTTCTCAGACGAGAATACAACACACCGTGGCCGCAAAGGGAAAAAGAAGAAAACCCTGCCGTTGCATCTCGCTGAGAGAAGATCCACGTCTCTCCCTGGTACCATAGACAACGCGCCCCCGAGGACGAACAAGTGGCAAGCTGCGAGTGAAGATGTCAACTTCATTGCTGAGCGGGTCAATCTGCCCGCCAAAACCGTGGCCTCCATCTACAACCACGAGAACGCTTCTGTCCAAAGGACAATTGTAAACATTCTCGAGAGCTACCTTGGAAAACATCAGACTCTGCTCTCTGATGACCCTATCATACAAGTTCAAGCTCATGAGTTGGGCCAGGACTTCCCCACTGTATCAGACCAATACCGCCTTGCCATTATCGGAATCACTCGACAATCTGACATTGTCGCTCGTGAGCTTACCCAGGCCCTAGTTGCCAAGGGTGCATCTGAGGACGCCCATGCACATCATGTCGTCCCTCAGTATGCCCCTCTTCGTATATCTGAGGATGACGGTAGCTTCGCTGCTCCAGTTAAAGCTAGAGACTCTGCCCTGTGTTCACTCGATTTCGTGGCCGCCTCCACGAAAGCGTCTACTCTTGCTGCAGCCAGGTCTGTAGCCATGGGCCAAGCTCGCGCAGCGTATCGCAAGTCCAAGTCGAATCATTTGATGGGTGGTGCTGCTGCTTATTATTCGGAAATCAGTCGAGATATGAGAACCTCTTCACAGCAATACACCGAGGCTGCGGCCGATGCACTCGTAGCTTCGCAGTCGGACCCTTCCTACATTGATCTACACGGAGTGACGGCGGATGATGCTGTGCGCATCACTAGCATTAAGGTCAATCAGTGGTGGGATCGCCTGGGGGAGAATCGATACAATGGTAGACTTGGTGCAGATGATCGGTCCCAAGGCTTCCGGATAGTGACTGGGGCTGGTAGACACAGCAAAGGAGGCAGAGGTGTCTTGGGACCAGCTGTGCAGAAACTCCTGACAAGGGACGGTTGGAAATTCGAATCCATGACGGGTGAGATCATTGTTAGAGGCAAGGTCAGAGCCTAGCAGCTTTTATTTATTGTCTTGAATTTGTCCAGACATGGAAAGGTGCGATCGATGCAGAAGCAAAAGATGTGGGAAGTGGAAGCTCCAATCTGCCTGCACGACCGCGATTGCACTATTTCCGATCTTGAGCCACCAATCAAGGTGGAAATGGTACCTGCAATAATGCCGCTCTGGCACTTGTCCTCGTAGCCATGGATCTTCCTGGGTTTCGTTCGAATAAAGCATCCGGTCTGAATAATGATGAGCTGATGCTAGGCCATAGTGGCCAGAATTTATCTCCACATCGAGGAATCGCACGAATCAAGATCACACTTGTGACTCCACTCGAGACAGATCACAGAAAGAAACATGCCGTTGATCACGGCAACTTGTAAAGGATCAACTATGCAACCGCAGAGACGATCTGGGGTCGCCGCATAATCGATCACGCGACGTTCCCCAACTTGGCGCATACATCTGTCCTTGAGTCAGCTCACACCAATCCCCAGGACAGTATCGGCTGTGGAGACCCCAACAATAATGACACATGGGTGCACGATTCCACGAACTTTTTATTTCACGGCACCCATAGTGCATGGAGGCGAGAGGTGGTTGAGGACGACCCATGCCGCCATAGGCCGGCCAAAGCTAGCGCTCACTCACAAGCTCCAACTACGCTATTCATGACCAGCCACGCGATCATGGAGACGGCAGCACAAGTTCGGGTCCAGAAGGCATTTGCACCTTTCAGGCTAGCTCATTGAAGTTGTGATCGGCCCTTCTGTGGATTCGCACCGGATCACGTCCGTGCAGCACCCCAGGCTCTGCATCTGGGGCACATCCCGCAGTAATGCCGTAGCTGCGCAGTGTTTCTTTCTTACATCGTGCCCTAAACGTTGAAGCTGGTATGCCTTTTACCATACTTGGCGGGTCGAGCATAGACTCAACGCGACGGTGGTCACCGCCAGGATCAATTTACCACTAAGCGATTCAATTAAGTGGTCCGTCGAGTGCCACTTCCAGGGAGAAGTTGTACACGAAGTCATCATCACGGGTAGTCTCCAGATCACCACCTTGGGACATCGTGCTTTTCCACAATGTACTAAGATCTGCTAGGAAAAATAAAAAAGCATGTGCACTTCCTTGTCAGACGAGGCTACCGCAAAGTACTATGTGCTTTAAGTGGCACCTACAATAATGAGCATAGGGTTCACCATCAGCCTTCGAGACTTCAAAGCATGGCGAATCTGCAAACCTAAACTGGAGGAGACAGCGATGATCGGCCCCGATCCCACTCGGCATGGGGTGAGTTTACCCCAGCAAGAAGTTCCCGTGCAGGACCGAGCACAATCATTCGGACCGAGTACATGCGCTAGCAAGGTTAGTGACACCTCATTGGCATCTCGCCAGCGCTGGCCTCGTCGTTAGCGTGGAATTAGCATCGTTCTGGAAGGAAAGCTACTTGGTACGTGCAATACTCCAGGTCGTTCCGTGGAGACTACCCCATTCCCCATGGGTTATGCGTGAAGATCTCTGGTGTATAAGAAGAAGGCAATATCCCCTCCCAGAATCAATCATCAACACACAACAACGATCCAGTCTCTCATTCAGACATCTCGTCTCGGCTTACCCTCCTTCGTTTTTGGGTTGCATCCTCATTCTTTATTGAAAGGATCATTGTTACTTAACCTTCCTTACTACCACTCATATCATCACTGCAATGGCAGGCGGCGGTATTCCTCTCGCAACGACCACCATTGAGGGTGGTTACCTCACTGGACGCAAGCTCATCTACCCTATCTGCTTGATCACCTCGCTCTTCTTCCTCTGGGGTTTCTCTTATGGTCTCCTTGATGTCCTCAACAAGCATTTCCAAAATGTCCTCGGTATCACCAAGCTCGAGTCAACTGGTCTCCAAGTCATGTACTTCGGTGGTGGTTACCTTCTCTATTCTCCCATTGCCGCTGAGGTCCTGAAGCGCAAGGGTTACAAAATCACTATTCTCATGGGTCTGGCTTTCTACTCTGTTGGTGCTGTCGCCTTCTGGCCCACTGCCCACTACTCAAGCAAGGAACACGCATCTGCCTCTTTCGGTGGCTTCTGTGTCTGCACTCTTGTCATTGCCTGCGGTCTTGCCACCCTTGAGACTGCTGCCAACTCTTACGCCACTGTCATTGGTTCCCCTGCTACTGCCTCTGCTCGTCTGCAGTTCTGTCAGTCATGGAACGGTGTTGCTTCCTTCATTGGACCCCTCATCGCCTCCAAGTTCTTCTTCTCTGGTGCCAACGCCAACAACCTCACCAACGTGCAGTTCGTCTACCTTGCTGTCGCTTGTGCTGGTGTTGCTATCGCTGTCCTCTTCGTCTTCTCCAAGCTTCCCGAGGCTCAGGAGGCTCAGATGGCCATTCGCAGCAACTCCATCATCGAGGAGGGCCCCATTGACGCATACGGCAACGAGGTTGAGCAGGGTCCTCTTTACAAGCAGTACAACATGATCTTCGCCTTCATTGCCCAGTTCTGCTACGTCGGCGCCCAGGTCACCATTGGATCTTTCTTCATCAATTACGCCACTGAGAACGCCAACTACACCTCTGCCCAGGCCTCTAACATGCTTTCATACGCCCTCATTGTCTTCACTGTCGGTCGTTTCATCGCTACTGGCCTTGCTACCATCTTCGAGAGCAACTTCCTCATCACCATCTACGCTGTTTGCGCCATTGCCCTCAACGCATACATCTGCGCTGGCCACGGCACTCCTGCTGTCGCAGTCCTCATCGTCATCTACTTCTTCGAGGCTCCCATGTACCCCTCCATCTTCACCCTCGGAACTGCCAACCTTGGCAAGCACACCCGTCGCGGTGCCGGTATCCTCGTCATGGGTGTCTCTGGCGGTGCCGTCTTCCCCCCGATCCAGGGTGCTATCGCTGATGCTGCCAACACCCGTATCTCCTTTGTCGTTCCCCTTGTTGGCTTCGTCTACGTCCTCGGATACGTTGCCTTCCACTGGGTTCGCAACGGCATGCGCATCTTCCGCGTCAAGGACGAGGAGGTTGTCGCTGCTGCCTCTGTTCTCGGCGGTGCTGTCATCGAGAAGCGCAGCATGTCCATCTCTGGAGGCGACAAGGTCACTGCCCAGCACGTCTCTGAGCTCAAGAACTAGATTAGGGGTTTGACGATTTAGATTCGAACAACTTGTACATAGTCGCGAATTTATTACAGCATCGGTCGGATGGTTTTGCGGATCTACTCTAGAGCTTCTTTTATATCATGGAAAGCGAAGGCGCGGGTTTCTGGAACACTGGCATGAATCAATGAATTTATTTAGTATGAAATTTCACTCATTACTACACTTCAAAACCATCTTTCCCAATTTCACATTGTCTGTGAATTTCCGATGTTTGAATGTCTCTTCTGAACGAATGTTCTCCCGCTTGTATCCATGAAACGCCAACGCATTCGAAAGAACAATGTAGACGAGCGAAGGTAGTCTCCCGCAGTGCAGTGCCGCAGCAAGGAGAAATGTTCTTCCCGCGTGGCGTCGAGTCACCGAAAGTCTAACATATGACCTCTCATATTCAGGCTATTCTTCAGCCGCACACCTCCCCCGGAGATGGTATTAGTGCCTAACGTCTTTTTTGTCTGAAACCTTGCAGTAGTAGCTCAATGGTGTCAGAGAAACGCGGGTCCATGCTCCACACGCTAGGGAATACCCCAATGGGGAAGAGAGCGTGGGCCAATCTCGCAAATAAAAAATTGGTGGGGATGCCATCGTGTAAATTGCATTGCGACAGCTCCTTCCTACCCGTTGTGTTGGAAGATGGTCAGTATTGCCGACGACTATTGTCGCTGATCGCGTGCTGCTAGCTGCTTCATATGCAGATGTTGTAGGCGAGGAAGATGGAGCTACGGCAAATCAATTTGCGGTTTCAATATGCTGAAAGAGTCGAGATGAATATGTAGGTAATGCCAAGTCAAACTCAAGCATAGCGACCCTGTCCTACCTGCAGATTCACTGCAGACCCGCCTTTGGAAAAGTCCTTCTCTTCTGTGCCTATTTCACGATCTAGAGACCCAATAAGAAAGCCGATCTTGGGCGTAGAGTCATGGCTCTGGACCGTATGGCTATCCTCTATCTCGTTACAATCTTCAATTCATTCTTGTGATATTGAGCATGTTCGATCATTATCACAATTATCTCTGCTTTGTACCTCTCACACATTCTGTCCTCAGAATTATCCACTGCCTCAAAGCCAACAGGACAACCTCACCAATCCCGTCTCCAAGCACTCTTCGAAGATGCTCGAAGGAGCATCTGCGGGAATAAAGATTGCATTTGCAATATCATGGTTGTTTCCGACAAAGTACTTTGTGGAAATTACAAGATCGACCTACAAAATAGCTAACCATACTAGTCTTGTTGATCGCAAAAGTACAAGAACAGTACCAAAATGACGACAATAATGACGAGAGATACTTATATACAAGTCACCTAGCTTTATAACTTAATCATGACAAGGGAACATGGGGTATCTAAGGTAGAGGTACAAGGCTGTCCGTACATCTCCAAATGTGGGGTTGAAGGATCGAGTCCAAGTCCAGGAGCTTCGCCGACTCCAGATAGCTTGGCAGGGCTATTCACTCTCGGTCACGACGTACGGAAGTACACACACAAGGTACTTGTATACATCAAGCTACTATCTGTACGAATAAGACGTCACGCATTATTAGTCCAATTGTTTTGAAGACCTGCGGCGAGAGCACATCCAGTGAATATTTCAGTATAGCAGTATCGTCATCACCACAGCAGAGTAAACATGGACGAGTTTGCGCAAACCGGCGCACAGCAAGATGATCTCTTCGACGACATTCAATATGCGCCGGGAGGCGAGGAATCCATGCAGACGCGCGCGCCAGATGACCTTTTCGGAGAGGACTTTACACCAATTGCTGAGCCCGTTGTTGTAGAACAGCCTGTGCCTGCTTCCGAGGCCACAGTACCACAAGGCGCGAAAAGAGGGGGCCGTGGGGGAGGAAATGGGAGAGGAGGCAGAGGAGAGGCTCGTGGCAGGGGTGAAGGTCGAGGCAGAGGGGAGAGAAGAGGAGGTCGAAGTGGCAGGGTTGCTCGCGAACAACAGCAACAACTACAACGTCCCAAGGAGACTGAGATTGCCTCTACTTCCACTCCTGCCGCTACAGAGACGGCTGCTTCCCAATCGACAGAACAGCCCACGACTGAGCCTGCCGAAACAAGTCCAGCAACAGACACACCCTCGAGCACAGCCCCTACACCCTCAGGACCAGGACCCCTCGCCGACTCGCGATATGCCACCACAACCCCGACCACCGAACCCACCAAACCCACCACCACAGAACCTACCAAACCCTCAACCACAAGCAACGCCGCGCGAGGCGACCGCCGCGCCACCGGCGGCCTCCAAAAGCCCAAGCTGACCCCCGCGGAGCTAGAGGCGAAAATGCAACGCATGTCGCTGCGCAGCGCCGAACTCACCGAGCGGCACCAGCGCGCCGAAGCCGACCGCCAATCCTTTGACAAACGCGAGGAGGTGGCCAAGGAGGTCGCGAAGCAGCGCTCCAAGGAGGAGCGGAGGGACAGACAGCAGATGATGGGTGAGCGGGAGAAGAACCGGCAGCGGAAACTGAAAGCCATGGAGGGGAGGGAGTGGGATATGCAGAAGCAGGAGGCGGATTATGATCCGCGTGCTGCTGCTGCTGCGGCGCAGGGGGGTGGGTTCGGAAGAGGCGCGAACGGAGGCGTGGTTGGTGCTAGAGATGCTGGTGGTGCGGCAGCCCCGGGCTTTGGTCGCGACCAAGAGGACTACACGGATGGAAGGGAGTACCTGTATCGTGAGAACAACCGCGGCAGAGGCGGCCGTGGGGGAAGAGGTGGGGCAGGTAGGGGTGGCTCAGAGCAGCAGAGGGCTCCTAAGCACACTGATTTCCCTGAACTTCCTGCAGCGACAAAGGAGAAGGCTGGGCAGGAAGAAGCGAAACAGGCCTCTTCCGGTGCGACTCCTGCTCCTGCTGCGCTGGCGGAATTGCCCAAACCAGACGACAGTGTCGCCGCTGGAGGAAAGAGCTGGGCTGATATGATTGAGGGCTGAGGACGTGCCGCTACATGGACTATATGCTTTGTCACGACAAGGGATGACGGCATTTGTGCCGCGGTTACAGGAGGATGTAGTATGAACAGTGGGCTTTAGACCGAGTGAAAAGTCGTTGCTTGGATTTCACATGAGCTCAGTTGGTCAGTCATGCACATGCAGAAACAAGCCGACTGAAGCTGACAATCACGCAGACTGTATAGTGTCACTCGATCGTCAAAGATCATGGTTGGCGATTGTTGTTCAGTTTGGAGAAAGGCGGCAAAAGTCTATATCGGTAACATGGTCTAGTCTGTCAATAGAACTCAATCAAAGTAGCCAGGGAACAGCCAGGAAAGCCTCTCCTTGGCCTCCTTGCCCCGGCCAGCTGGGCCAGTGATGCCACCGGCAAACTTGGTCTGGCCAGCAAGGTGCTTGGCTGCAATCAAATCACTGTGCTCCTCTTTACTCAACTCGTCCAAAACACCTCCAATGAAGCGGCGGGCGTTTTCCGAATTGGCCTTCATGTTACCCATGACCATCTCGACCGTGACGTCGCCGCTGTCGTGCCAGCAGTCGTAGTCGGTGCTCATGCAGACCATCTGGTATGCAATCTCGGCCTCCTTGGCCAGCTTGGCTTCAGGGAGGACGGACATATTGATGATGCTTCCACCCCATGACCTGTACATGTTTGACTCTGCACGAGTGGAGAATTGAGGGCCCTCTGCGGTGGTAGTCATGTTAGTGGGAGGATGCATTGTTGTGACGGGAGTGACACATACCCATGCAAATAATGGTTCCTTTATCGTGCAAGTGCACACCATCGCCTTCGAGACTGTGACCAAGCTTCCTCACAACCTCGCCTAGCGCATTGTCAAAGGGGTCGGCAAATCCAACATGACCGACCATGCCGCCCTCGAAGAAGGTGAAGGGCCGGATGCCCTTTGTGCGGTCAATGACCTGGTCTGGGACGACAAAGTCTCTAGGCTTGATGGCTTCTTGTAGACTGCCAACTGCGGAAAAGGCGATGATGGTCCTGACACCAATGGAACGAAGAGCAGCAATGTTGGCGCGTGCGGGGACCTCGTGAGGTGCAATCTCGTGGTGCAGCCCATGGCGGGAAAGGAAAGCAATGGGGAAGGGCTTGCCAGTGGTAGGCGAAGGGTGGTGAAGGACAGCAATGGGAGACGAGGTGGCACCCCACGGTGTGTTGACATTCAGATTGGCGACATGGGTGAAGCCAGGGAGAGACTGCAGGCCGGTACCGCCAATGACAGCGACCGTAATGGGATCTGGCAGGTCACTATGTCAGATAAAGTGATGCAGACGGAGCAAGCCAGACAGTCTCTTAGCCCGCCGCAGTGTTGTATGTACCGGCATAGGAATCTGCGATGTTTGCCATGTTGCGGAATCCGACGTGTACGTGACGGATATGCGATAACAAGTAGCTGGTTGAAAGACGAGGTCTCACAAACATCATCTCACCAGCCGCATGCTGCCTCACTCTACACTTTTTGGCGAGCGCGTGGGGCAATACCCCGCCAAGCAAACGCCATTTTGGCCCGTCATCAGGGTCCACGTGCGGCAGCCATGCCCATCTAATGGTCTAGGATAATCATATCTTGCTCAAGGAGATGTGTTGCATCTTTTGTCGTGAAACGATATTAGTCTAGTCTATGCCTGTCATTGAAGTATGTCGAATTGTTGCAGCATCGCCTACTCCCCCAGTCTCGATCACCCACTAGCGGAGTAGCTCTGGGGTCCCGCAGTAGATACAGGCGCAAGCGATCATTGTCGAGCCAACTGCCTCTCTACCATTCGCCTAAGACCCTCAGTGCGCTTCCTTGACCTTGTTCGTAAAGTCCAGGAGAGACTTGTCGTGCTTGTACTTTGCGTATGCTGGCCTGGCTAGACAGTTGCCCGTGACCTCCATATCCTTCTTGATGTCGTCAATCAAGCTCTCCTTGCTCACATAATCGTATTCCGGCCGGATGAATCCCAAGATGATGAGGTTCATGTGGCTGCCGTAAAAGTCCTGGTCGAACTTGTGCAGGATATGTACCTCCACACTGCGGACCGTGTTCTTGTAAAAAGGGTTCCAGCCAATCGACATGACCATGGGAAACACGGCGCCCTTGTCGTGCGTCAATGTCTGCGATCGCTCTTCTTCCTCTCCCGAAGGCCCTCCTACTACCCTGACCACTCCATCGAGTATCTTGCGGCCTGCGTGCTCCATTTTCTCCTTGCTGCTCTCCGTGTGCGCCATCTCGCCGATCGCATTGCTTGGGGACAGTCCTGCCCAACCATAGTACACACCAGACTCGATGTCGGAGTGCCCGCCGACTGTGAGACCCGACAATGGAATGTTGGCTGTGGGAATACCGAGCTGTTCAGCCACGCTCGTGTCAGCTGGCTCTCTGCGCCTACTCGTTGGATGCTGTATGCATTGCGCCTCACTCACCTCTTTGCTTCCTCTTCCGAAACCCTTGACGACTTCGCCGTCGAGTTTTAGTGGAAATGGTGGCTCAGGTCCATTCTCCGGTCCCACCACGGAATCTCTAGGTCCGTTCGGTCGCATTATTACGAGATGAACTTGTCTTGTCTGCGCGTGAGTGGATGATCCAGGGCCTTGTGATGGACTGCATACAAAGGCTCAAGGTGATCTGCCCACCTCACTGTCCGGCCACTCGGCATGTCGGCCATGATATCACCGCTGCACTGAACAACGGCCGGTCCTGCCTGCGACCCTGACATCGGCCCGGTCCAGAAGGCTAATTGTAGCACACCTCATGTCATCTCCTTGTCCAAGACCCAGAAGCAGGCTGTGTGCATGCACGCACGCAGTGTATTATCATGCACGAGACGTGCCTTCGTCATTCGTATTAGGTATGTTACTAGGAGCCGTGTCTTCCCCTTTCGCTTCAAAAAAGAAAAGAAAGTAGCTACTATGGTGCATTTCCCATCTCCCACCATGTACGAGCTTGTGCAAAGTCTTGTACCCATAGCCAGACTCCTGGGCGCCTGCAGGCCTTCCCTCTGCATGCGCAATACCCAAACATAATTCACTGGCCCACCCGTCACACAATGCCGGCAGTATACGAATTTCACTTTTGCTTTTTTCTCATTGCTCCACTTCTTGCTAAATGATGGGAAGAAACTATAGTTGTCAGCCAAAAGGTAATGCGTTTGGAAATGTCTTCGGCACTCACATTGACGATGATCAGCATAGGAACATCAAATGGATCTCGCTTTATCGTCCAAGACAGCATACAGTCCACCTTGCCGTCTCGGACACCAAGCGCATTAATGCCATCCTCGCCCATGATCAATGGGTTGCCTGTGGCTGAATTCGTCTTTACGTCTGCCTCGCCAAATTGTGACGTGTCTGACGAGCTGTAGGCGTTACTGTTACCCCATCCAGGGTCTTCCTTGGTCCTGTATTTGAGTAGTTTGCATCTTCGTGATACAGTGCCTCGTGCATCACCGAACGCATGTTTGGCAAAGTCTTCATAGAAGCCAATCACACTGTCTTCATCAATCAACTCAGCTAGAAAGACTGACTGAGGACGGTCGGCATTGGCACCAGTGTTGACATCCGCAACTCGAGGTGTGGCAGTACCCCTAGTACTTGCACCTGTTGCAACGCCGGAAGTTCCGCCAGTATTGACGTTCAGGTTTGGCTCTGCGCCTAGGAGGACGTCTTTGCGCCATCCGGAGAGCAGGCTGAATTCTTTACTCGCGCTTGCTACTTCTCCTGTCCGACGGAACAGTACGGTGGGCGTTCCCAATGCGTGCATGTATCCCTCGTACTCGTAGAGTGTTCTCTGGAAAAGTTTCTCCATGAATATCAGGTCGTCATTGGTCAATTTGTTGCTACAGGAGATGAACGACGGTCGGATCGAGGCCAGTGCCTTGGCAATACGTAACGTCTTTTGAGGGTTAAAGCGCTTTGACACGAACGCAACCAGGCAGTGGAATCCAGTAGTATAAGAGTACGGTGCCGTGACAGTGTAATAGACCTCTGATGGATCGCGTCTCTTCTTGCGTCCTGCCGTCTCGCTCGATAGGAAGTTCTTGTTCTGCTGGCGGGCAGAAGAGCTCTGAGACCGTGAGAACCCTTGACCTTGAGCCTGACCCTGGCCTTGGCCTTGGAACGAATTGCCTGTGGTAGCAACGGGGCTGGATGCATACCCTGCTCCACCAAAGTCTACGAAGCCGCTCGGACTCGCGCTGGAGATGGATCCATTTCCTTCAGCGATTGCGAATGCATTTGGAAAATTAGCGTTGTCAAATCCGCTGTTGCCATCTGTGCCAGTCAATTGCGATGGGAACATTTGAGTGGCACTGTTTTGGCGAGATCCAGTGTTAGCGTTGGTCGGCCATTCGTTCGAGTAGGGGTTGTTGTATGGAAAGCCCGAAGACGGAGTGGAAAAGGAGTTGTTTCCAGTATCAAAAGTGACATTACTGGAGCGATGCTGATTCATGGGATTCATGAGATTGCTATCTACATCGGGAGTCTCAACGGCGCCGGAGGACATGTGACCAAGCATACCAAACTCCATGGCACCATAATGGTTACCAAAGTTGAAGGTAGAAATGTCAAAGTTGAAGATGGAAGGGTCGGAGGGGTCGAATAGAGGTGTGGTAAATGGCTGCGACTGCTTAGTGTCCCTTGGGGAACTTTGACTGATGCCTGTCATGGTATCCTGATTTGTCATTTGCTGTGCAGAGCCGGGTTGGAAGGCAGAAGACATGATGTTCGGCTGCTGGCCGCCGTACTGTGTGACAATTGGGGAGTCTTGGGTGGAGGGTGAGTTGACCGGTCCTGGGGTTTGTCCAAAGCCAGAATAATTACCCGTGGGTTGCTGGTTCGCATAATAAGAGGTGGACTGGTTCATTGACTGCATATCGGCAGGGCTAAGTTGTGGTGGTGCAGACATGGAGCTTGGTGTCTGCTGATATGGGGTGCTGGATGCAGCAATGAGAGCGTCGTTCGGGGCATCATGAAGGTACTTTGCCTTTTTGCGCACACCATCATGGCAATGCTCTGCCAGACCACGCTTGATGCATCTATTGCACGGTCGTTCGTCGCCTGTAGTGAATGGGTAATTAGTACAGATACAGAGTAGCCAGCCGAGGGCTTCAAGAACTTGCCGCAGGTCAGATGGGCGCGTTGACAGGCATAGCAGGCCCTGCGAGCCTTCTTACGGCGGGGTCTCGAGGGATCCTTTGCGTTGCGTTTGGCCGTGGAGTCATTCTCCTTTGCGGTCGAGGGCGACTTGTCGTCACTGTGTGAGAGGTCAATGTTTGATTCAGTCATGGCTGTAGAGATGGGATCTCCGCTGGGTTCGGGGGAGGAAGTTGCGCCATCTGCGGCGTGTTGAGCCATGATATGGGATTCGAGGGCTGTGAGAGCCACAGATCTGGCACGGGCGTATGTGGAGGACCGCCTCGGCGGAGTAGCACGTTGCGCTGCAGGTAGCCGTCAATGTTCCTTCGGAGTTGGTCCCAAGCAGACGGTGCGGCCAATGGGTGGTGCGTCCCAGGTAGCCTCGATCACGCGTGTGCTGACGGCTGGGGCCATACGCTGTCCCACACAGCGGCTATTGGGTCGAACAGCGAGGCCGCGGCAGCGCGCAAGTGGCAGTGTGGCCGAGAATGGAAAGGAAAGCAAGGTACTCGAGGCACTGGCGGTGCGTGTTCCTGGGGCGGCGCTCAGTCGGGAACGAAGGGATGCAGCTGGTGCAGTGGGTGGAGAGGACGAGCCGCTGCAGCGGTGCGATGTAAGCAGGGGCAGGTCGAGGGTGTGTTCATTCCAGGTCCCAGCAGAGGTCTTGTGCGACGCTCGCTTGCGCTCATTCTGCGATGGCCATGGTGTCGGGCTCTTGCCAGGTGCCGTGTGACTGTCTTGTTGTGTTGGAGCTGAAGGATGCGTCCGTCTCTTTCTGCACGCGCGGGGAGGTTGCCTCTGCGCTGGTTTGTGATGCAATGATATAATTATGGCAGGCCAGGCCAAGCACGACGAGTATTGATTATTGCTGCACTCTACTCGGTGCGCCGTCCAGTCCTGATTCGACCACTCTGGTCTTGTCCTGCGTCAAGAGTACGACGGCATGGGCCGAGGAGCCTCGCAACCTCGTCAAGTCTTCTGCAGCCGCAACGACGCCCACGGCCCTCCCGCAGCCTTGGCGTCGATGCGGTGGGAGACGCGACACCGACGGTATGGCTCCCCTCATGTCTGTGTCGCCACACCCACGCGTCCCATCGTGCTACATCCCATGCACTATGCTTTATCTGAATACTCTCTTCGTCATGATACGAGCTCTGCTATTCTAGCCTATTCAGCGCCTGTCTGTCTGCTGTCTGCTGTCACCGCTCCTTCTGTCTCACTCGCTCGCCTCATCCCTCCCCACCGTACATGTACCATGTCTTGATTCCCCCCACCAAGTGTGACATAGATCTTCACCCCCTGTTGTATCACGTGGCAGACCAGGACTCGTCTGTGACTGCAGTACTCCCGCGCTAACGTCTCTATTTTCACACATCTCCTGCCTCATTCGGCCTCAATGGTTTGCGAATCGACTTGTTCTGCGCAGTCTCTTGCCATATCGGAAGAATAAATAAGCTTGCAATTGTCAATACGAGTCTTCAACCACGGCTCTGGGCCCAGATACTTACGGAATGGCGTCATTGCGAGCGCCGGGAAGGCCAGTAGAGAGGATGCCTGACATGGACCTAATTAGCCGACTTGTGCTTCAACTTACAACTCCACTATCCTGTACTGTACATACCCATTGATCACCTAGACTTTTGTACATTTGAACTCCAAACAGTGGAAAAGCTACAGTCTTGTTAGATCTGTGAGAACCTGCTTGACCTTGTTTCCCTACCTGCTGCGAACGATGATCGAGCAAAACTGTTTGCTGCAAGCGCTGACGCTGCGTAGAGAGGATACTGTGATGCTGATCAGCTGCGAATCCAAGGTTACGCAGCAGCGATGATTGCCCAACACATGCATAAGGCTCTAATAGACTGCCCACACTTGCGAGATAAGAATACGTACACTCTCGACGAGAAAGGTAAACACCCCTGAAAATACGAAGATGTTACCGCTGTGAAGGGAACGTTAGTCGAAATGCTTGCAGGTTCACACTATTAGTTGCTTGCGTACAGGCCAAATATACCACTGAATAGTATGGGTACTTTTTCCACATGTTAGCAGGTCATTGGTCGCGCAAGGCTAAGACCTTACCGATCCAGGGAACCTAGTACCAGATCATTAGCTCGTACTCGATGTCGTCAAGGATGGGATGGTTCCGAAAGAGATGGCCCGCATGATTGGGACGCCCGCGTTAATCCGCCTGCTGCAAATAACCCAGTCGCATTCTGCAGGCGCAATTCGTCCAGAAGGCTGAAATCAAGACTTACGAATGAATATGAAGTCCAACCAAAACCCTGCAACTCTCAGTCAATATAGAATCACTACTCTTGGATCCTGTGGTATGACACACGAAAAGGCCAATCGGCACAAGTACAGCACCCCTGTTTCAACAAGTCAGCTAGACGCTTGACCTTATCATGCGACGCAGATGCTACATGCATAATAGTGGGCGGCAGGCGAAATTCAGGCTCGGACACGCCGCCATTGTTGTTCACCAGTCTATTATAATTCTTCCGCCAGATTGGGTCGCATGAAATGCCAATGACCATGCCTACAAGGATCCCTATGAAAGTTAATCCATTCTGACTCAGTGTAAATCCGTGGTTCCCCTCGAAGACGAGAGGGAAAGCTCCGAAGAATAGGTAGAGGATTCCTAGTAGAATTGCAGATAACAGGCAAAGGTTGAGGACCATGGGCTCGAAGAACAAGAGTTGAAAGGGACGTAAGCAGCTCCAAGCCACAGTTTTCAACACTGATTTATCCATCTATGAGGTCAGTGTGTTAGTTGTGATCTTTGCTCTGACCAACTCGCCATACCTTTTCAATAGGGGCCACATAGCGTGGGTCTCCCGTCTCACTTCGAAGCTTGATAGCCTTTCGGCGAAGCAGCACCGGGTGATAAGTCTCTGGAACTACAACTATGATTAGTAGTAGTTGAACGCCCGACCAGATTATAAGCGTATAGAACGTCCTGACAAAGTCAGTCTCCCAGGCAGCAGATATCCAGCAAACATCTGGTTTCACGCACCAGCGCCAGTCAGTGTATTGATTGATGAAGCCTCCTAGGATTGGTCCAACCTCCGCTGATGACGAGTAAGCTCCAATAAAAGCTCTGAACCTCAGGAAGTCAACTCACGTCCAATGAAAGGGCTGGCAGTATAAATCATCATCGGCAGTGAGAGCTGTGTTCTCACAAAGAGGTCGCCCACCGAACCTCCCGCCACACTGAGGAACGTGCTGCCAAAGAACCCATCAAGGAAACGTGATATCATCATGGTTGCCGTGTTTCGAGCGACGGCACAAGGTATAAGCCATATCAAAAAAAGCGAGTAAGAACTGCCACATCATTTAGTAAACGTTCATCAGAGCTGTTCGGAGGGTCTCTTACCAGATAAATATCCACTTCCGACCATAGAACTTCATTTTGGTCAGCTTTGGGTCTTCTGAGGAGCCGGGACACCGCCGAGGTTATACGCACTTCGGAAAGCTATTCATCGTTAGTATGCTTGAATTACATTCTCTTCACACACTTTCTTACGGGAGAAAGCAACAACGGTCCTGTCCCTAAGCCCATGACAAAGAGAGAAAGCCCCAAAGTAGCCACCTCCCTGGAGCAGCCAAACTCTTTTTCAATCTGAGAATATGTTGATGTGTACATGGCGCTTGCGCAGGTGACGCACAGTGAACTCAACGAGAGGATGATGACAATGGCCCACTTTCGTGCAAGGCCAATGGATCTAGGGCTCTTAGGGTCATCCTCACCATCCCAAGTGACGATGATCTCCTTGTCTTGGTTCGACCCTAGCTCTATGTTGTCCACTGGTTGGGTTCCTTCATCTTCAGAAAAGCAAGTATATCCATCTGGAGCAGCGTAGGATCGTTGGGAATGTGTTGATACTACTGACCGAGTGGGAAGTAAGGTTTCTGGACGTTTTTCATTCTTTGTTGGATGGTTTTTGAGTTCCTCGAACGTTTCTGAAGATCCAGTGTCCTGAAATGATCCATCTTGATCTACTGAAGTGTTTGTGCCTTGCACATTATCAAGGGGGGCATGCCTTTTTTCTCCTTCGACCAGCTGATGTTCATTCAAAGATTTTGAAAACTCGTTTCTTGTGGACATTATTGATTTGACCCCATATCGTATGTGATCGAACAAGAGCCTATGTCGAAGTCCAGGTTCTTTGTGTTTAGGGAAGTCCATTCATAATCTGTTTAGACACGGACATGTCCCGGAGATAAAAATGTTGTTGGAGATCGTGGGGTAAAATGTATGTCATCGTGAGGGCTGTCCCTCGGCAGTAAGGAACACAACCTTAATCTATCTCGCTCCAACGACCCCGCGCGCTGTAGCAATATTATCGTAGATACTCATACTCAGAGAAAAGAAGAGGTTATACATGGCTGGGAATGATCGAGTGCGTATTGCGCCCTTCACGGTGTTGATGACTCGTAAACACTAAACGTGAAGTGAAAGAGCCAAATTCGCTCGCCGTAGTAAGGCTGATGCCTCACATCTGTATTGATTAATAATGAAACAATAGATAGTCTGACATTGCCCCCAGCTTACTATCTTAGCCACATAGTCGTACTTGGGCCAATATTACTTCCTATTCTTCGGGTCTTTGTTCATGCAGTTGCCCAACCATAGCAGGACAATATGGCCATCTTCGAAGCAATGCCCTGGCACGGGGGCGAGGACCTTCTGCACCGGAAGCTTCATGTTCCAGCGGATAGAGACAATCCAACCGTGCCCATGCTATCACAGCAGGCTGCCAGAATGTTGCAAAGCGCCCCTTTACTAGCCATCGGAACTCTTGATGCAGAAGCACGCCCTTGGACTTCGCTTTGGGGCGGCGAACCTGGCTTTTCTCAACCCCTAGGCCAAAGCATAATCGGTATAAGGACATCAGTCGCGTCACATTTAGATCCAGTAGTCGAATCTCTAGTCGGAACTAAGCCTGGTGGCGAAATAGTGAAAGAAGAGGGCATCGGGAGGATGGTGAGCGGCCTGACGTTCGATCTTGCGACTAGAAAGCGCGTGAAGCTATATGGAAGGATGATAGCTGGAGCATTACAGTCTACTGAGCCGGAAGCTGAAAATCATGGCGACGCTGGATGCGAAATCCAACTAGTCCTGAAGATTGAGCAGAGCTTGGGGTACGTTTCGCAAGGCATTTCATATGTCCACTTTGTTCTAATCATAGGCACCAGGAACTGTCCAAAGTATGCATCAACGAAGTCAATAGTGACAGCTAGAGTTGATCCTCAACTCATATCGGATTCACCTCGTTTGACAGACGAAGCTATGGCGCTCATCAACAAATCTGACATGTTCTGGGTCAGTTCTCGACATGAGTTCAACGACATGGACACCAACTATCGTGGTGGGCCTCGGTCTTTCGTTCGTGTGTTCTCGGATGAGACATCCACGACAATTGTATGGCCTGAGTACTCCGGCAACAGACTGCAAGTATAATCCATACTCATTTGTTGATATGATCCACTGCTAACTCAATCCTAGCTACCAAACGTTGGGTAATCTGCAGGTGACACCTCTTGCGGGACTATGCTTTCCCGACTTCGACACCGGAAACGTGCTATACCTGACCGGCACAACGCAAATTCTGATCGGGGCCGATGCAGCCAATGTCCTGCCACGATCGAACCTTGTAGTCAAGCTCACCGTGACCGCAGCCCGTCTAGTAGCCAAAGGACTTCCCTTTCGCGGCACCGCCGGCGACCCATCTCCTTACAACCCTTACCTACGATATTTAAGAACTGAACGCCCTCCAGCCGAAGCCAGCAACCAAACCGCAAACAGCGCCAGGTTGATCAGGCAAACCCGTCTCACACCGACTATATCCCGGTTCTCATTCAACCTCGCCAATCCTGCTAGCTATCTGTCAGGACAGTACGTGACATTTGATTTCTCCTCCCATCTTGACGTGGGCTACAGCCATATGCGCGATGATGACCCCACCTCAATAAACGACGACTTCATAAGAACCTTTACCGTCTCGAGTGTGTCGAACAAGGCGGACAACCATGACTTTGACATCACGATCAGGAGAGTTGGGCCTGTGACTGCCTTCTTGTTCAAGCACGGTCTTGATGAGACAGACAGAGATCTACCGCTAGAAGTCGATCTGAAGGGTTTTGGTGGTGAATTTAATGTCTCTCAACGAGATGGACAGACTGTAGGGTTTATCGCTGCAGGTGTGGGCATTACACCTCTTCTACCGGCATTGGCAGAGCTTGATCCCCGCCGTTTGGTTGTCTTATGGGCTCTGCGGCGTAGCGATATCAATCTCGCTGCGGAGGTCTTCCGACAGTATCCCGAGTCTGCAAAGTCATTCATGCTCTTCCTGACTGGCCCCACGGACTCGCATGACAAGTCGGTTGAATTGGCTGAAGACGAGATCATCGCCGCAGGATGTCGTATGTTACCACGGAGGCTAGAAGCTGCCGATGTGACTGGAGATGGGCTGGACGCGATCGAACGCTGGTATATTTGCACAAACACTACGGTGCGAGAGCAGTTGTTGAAGTGGCTATCTGGCAAGGAAACGATTTACGAGGATTTCAATTTTTAGAAAAAGATCAGGTTGATTGTCCGATAATGATATCAATATTGTTATCATCATAATCTTGAGGGGAGTTTTGCGAGTGCCACACTATTGCAACACCGGACGCCTGGCTATGTAAACACAGTAATAGTAAATACTCGCGAATGTAACATCGTTTTCACGGCCTCAAGTAGCCTCCCATGATATTGATGAACCATGAGAACATAACGTTCCCGACCGCATCGCTGTCGACCATATCAATATGTGCAAGCCAAGTAGGATGAACGATTCAAGCAACCCAAGATGTAGGAGGAAATCAACCATCGAGAGAATCATCAAGGGATAAAACGCCAATGGGTTGACTGCGTAAGGCGAACAGGGCCAAGAAACGGTGGCAAGCTTGAAGGAAAACGCCAGCGCTTTGAATGCAAGGATGTTTGCGGGATGATGCAGACCTTTCATGAGTTGGTATTGTATCGTAGGTGGAGGTGGCATGATAAGGCGCGCACTTTGGGGAGCTTGCTCCACTGGTTCGTGGAGAGTAGGCGTGCTAATGGGCTTGGACCCTCGTACCATGACTCCAGCTTTGTCCTGCGTAGGAGTGGTCTCGTCGACTGTCTCTTGAATTGGCTTCTTGGAATGGATCACTTCTCCTGAAGATCGATGTCTTCCCAGGGATCCTAATCCAGGCCGTGGGATTACACCAGTCGATGGCCTTCGATTCTGTGTCATCGATCTACGGCGAGTTGGTGTGTCGACAGACGTAATCCTGGGACTCGTCTCGCCCAGCTCTGGCGACTGGAACCCAGGACTATCAGGATCACCGCCACCTTGGATTGCTTGAAGGATCTGGCCTGTGCTGGGTCTTTTAGACGGGTCCGGGCTCAGGAGTTGTTTGAGGAATCGATATAGTCGCTCGGGTAGATCTGCGCGCGATCTGATTGACTCGTCGAAACCATTCCACCTTGACACCTCTGCTCGCAACTCATCAATGTCCTCATTCTCTTCATTGAGTTCATCGGCGCTCGCGTACGGCAGATGGCCAAAGCACATGAAATACACAATCATGCCGAGCGAGAAGATATCTGACTTTGTGGAGAAATTGCCGAACTCGCCTCCAGCGGTCTCTCTCTTAAGGACTTCTGGAGCGCAATACGATATGGTACCAGTCGCACCTGTAGAGCTTCGTTTGGCGCTTGTTGCTTGAACCTCGCCGAAATCGGATACGTGGACAGTCAATTTCTGTCCCGACCGAGAAAGCAAGCAATTGGAAGGTTTCAGATCTCTATGAATGTATCCATTCGTATGAAGGTGGTGTAGTCCCGAGGTAATGTCGCGGAAGAACGAGAATATTTCCTCGAACTGCATCTTCCGTGGAGATTGCAGATTCGGTACACTATCCGAATGTCCCTTTGATTTTCGACGACGTAGCTGTTCTTTTAGGTCTTCAGCTTGAAGCGATGTCCTCAATGACTTGAGCATGTAATCATGGAGATCACCTCCATTGCAGTATTGCTGGAGTATGAAGACGCACGGTACACTCGGACCAAAGTTTGTGACGATGGCATTCTCCAACCACACATGCCTGTATGATACAAGGTTGGGATGGATGAGTTGCTGGAGCAGCTGTACTTCGACAAGCACTTTTTCCAACCAGGTGTGGTCATTTCCCACTGGTATACGCTTTGCAGCGTACTCGCCGAGGAAAACGCCATTTATACGATGCTCGACTAACAAGACGACCCCTCGACCTCCTCGACCAAGCTCACGTTTCTCAACAAAGAAACTTTTGAAATAGTTTGGGTTGAAACTGGAGGTGCGAATTCCTGGATCAGCTGCTTGTGGCGCAGGGGCGCTACCCAGAAACTCAGCATCCAGTGGTAACGATTGCTCGCTCGCTCCTCGAACATTACGGTCATGTGACGCAGGCAAACGCTTGAAAGGAGAAGAGGATCTTGATGGATTCGGAGATGGAGGAATGCTTTGAGCCAGCATTCGAAAGTAGTCAGGATTCACAAATGTTCTATCATCGTCCTGAGGAGCTGCCCTTTCATCATCTTCGTAAAGCGGCGTGGTGTCGTGTAGTGGTCGATGACACATCGGACATTCATTGGCTCCATCAAAGGTGTGTGAATCTTTCCTTAAAGAGATTAACCTCGACTGAGGGTCGTACACGACCACCGAGTTACCATGACGCCTGAGTAGGATCAGTAATGAAGGCACAAGACTGCCATAGGGACAATGCCATACAGGACGACCTCTCTCGAATCGGAAGCATAGGGCACTAAGGATAGCTGCCGGGGTGGATCAATAGCAGCCATGTTCATTTGACGCCCAGAATAGCCCAGAGCATAGCTAGATGACGTGAGCCTGATGTGTCCGCTTCAGTAGAGTGAGGCGACAGTGATGTGAGTTATATTTATGGTAAGCTCGGCCGCACTCTGGATGAGCACCTGGCATGAAGCAGATTGATACACAGGTCTGGATTCGACGATGCCCTATTGAAGCAGCGAAATGACTTCGTCTGTTGGTGCCGAGCAAACATGATTGTTGTCATCAAAGCATGCGGGTTGCGAGGGTGGTGGGGTTAGACTCGGGTCAGCAACGCCAAGAATCCTTGGGACAGGGATCAAGTATCAGTTGCTCAGTGTTTTGTTTCAAACACTGAGATGGTCCTCATGAAGTGAATTCTTATATTTTGCGCAGACAGCACAGGATGGAAACATTTGAAATGCATAAATTTCGTCGTTTTGTATTATTGTACAGGGTATCATAAATAGTCATATCTCGCTAGAAAGGATCCTCCACCTTGATCTCTTTTGCACGTAATCCGGCACCACTTGTTGAAGGAGCAGCATTGATGGCAGCACTTGCACTGACTGTGTCCTGGCCTATCAGGACACCAAGGCCTGAGAACGCCTCGCACAAGGCGCGCGAGTAGAATTCTTTAGGGTTATAGCCACCTGCACGATATGCAGGATCTGTCTTGAGATTGTCAAGCCAATCCCACTCATAATCTTCTTGCAGGGTGTGATAGGCTTTGTGCGAGAAGGAAAGGCCCCCAAAGGCGTCGAATGGAGGTTCTGGAGCGGCATCTCGTTTTTGCTTCAATCCCTTGAACACGAAACCACTGTTGCCATTCAGACCGTCGCCTGCAGTATCTGTGGCGTACAACTTAGTCTGGTGGTCAACGGCGGCACGCTTATCTAGACGCTTCTTGAGGGTGACGCGCTGGCCCTCGTCGGCAATTTTCTGGGCATCGCCTGTACCACTCGCTAGACGATTGATAATGTCGAGTCTGCCTTCGGCCATGGCCCTTCGCTCTTCTTCCTGTTCGCGGAGAGCGGCCTTCCTGCGCAGCTCCGCCTGATGTTTCTGGGCCTTAAGCATGGCCTTGAGGTCCTCGCTCTCCTGAGAAGCAAGGGCAGCATTGGCGTTGATGACCTTCGCATTCTCTTCGGCGTACTCCGCTATCTTGCGTTCGGTCGCCTCGACATCGATTTTATTGACAATGTTGTAGGTCATGTCTTCGACGAGGTTCAGATAGTCGTTGTAGTCATCTAGGGATTCAAAGTCGTCTTCTCTCCTGTTGAAAATGGCCGCAATGCGCTTCCTGATGTCGACTTCGCGTTGCATCTGGATATCCTCGAAGGTCTGATCAACAAACTTGTTCATGCGCAAGGTCCTGTGGCAGCCAGCGATGGGACATTTGTTTGGGCCGTTGGAGAAAATGCGGGCGACGCAAGAAGTGCACATGCGATGGTAGCATTCTGGGTTGACCTTGAACTTCAGGTCCTTTTTCAGATACCGCGACGTTTTACACACAGGGCAAGTGTCTAGAGGGGATGTGTTAGTACAAGCAGTGACATGGTGCAAGCAAAGGCGAGACAGGTCGTCATCAAGGGACAGCTCACCATCTTGGTCACCTTGCCATGCCCCAGCAGGCACCGTCCTTGAAGACGCGAGGCGAGACATGATATGTTTGTTTGTCAAGATGGTGAGCCGCGCGTGGCGGTGGCTTGACAATGAAGAGCCAGTTGGTCGTAGACATGGACATAGACGTGTGGAGGCGGCCGCCAGCAATCCTGCCCTCGGCTGCTTCCGAATCATCGACAACTTACTAATGTTAAAGTTTAGTGAAAGCTTCTAGAAGATATTCTATCACTTCTACTGCCGCATCTTCACCATTTGTTTATCCAAATATCTGACTTCACACTGCATCTGGCCCTGGCAACACTTTGCGCTGATGTCGTCACTAAACGATTTGGAGGCCCAGCGACTGCAGCTTGAGGAGAGCGTTGCAGCACTTCGCAAATCACTCCATCATTGGCGGACATGGGATGCTGAATACGAGGGTCTGAAAGAAGAACTTGAGCGGTCCGACGACCCCCAGAATGAAGGAGACTGTGTATGCTAGACTTTGGCTTTTGATGTACTATAACACTTCTGACCACCAACAGTCCCGCATAAGTGACGAACTTGGTGGCGAGCTCGTCAATAACAAAGGTAAAAGACTTGCAAGTTCTGCCTTTCCAAAAGAAAACGTATTAATTCCAAGTAGAGATTCGCGAACTTTTCGGAGTCGGAAACGGTCGAATTAGACCAAGTAGTCAGGTTGCCGGGCTTATCGATCGGAGACAAGATTGTAAGTAAGACGTGCTATACGCATCTTGTACCCTTGCTTATAATTCGATCCGCTAGATGTTCAGCAGAATATAAACTCCATATCGAAACAGCTTCGCTCGGTAGAAGACCGCCTTGAGCATATAACGCTAGAGCAAGATCGGGAAGACGACAGTGGTGGCGCCACGTTACCACTTACAGAGATTACAGAAGAACTGGACGATGATGGGAACGTGATTGGTATGAAGACGTCGTCTGAACTGCCGCAACCTCGAATTAACACCGAAAACAGCCTCGAATGTCTCTCAGCCGGAAAGTGCAACAGCTCAGATCATTGATACACTCCGCAAGGCCGGTCTTACAGACTTGGACGACAAGCCGCACAAGGAATTGTCTAATGCTTCAACAACTCCCAACGAGGTTCCTGAGCAGAAAACTTCTCAAGCTAGCCAAATTAACACGACTGAAACGACCGATCCGGCAGTGACCGAACAATCGTCGTCTTCGGCCACCAAAAAGTCTGTCAAGTTTGCAGACCACCACGAGGAGTTTCAAATCCCCTCAACCCACCCAAATGACCACAATGAGACTACGACCCCGAAGCCAGATTCATCCATGCTTTCAGCGTCTTTTGGAAAAGGCGAGCGAGTCATTGAGCTGGACGATGACGATGAAGTTGTTGGAGCAACCCCCTTCATACCGGACGATGAATCTCCTGAAGATGCCCGATTGCGGCGAGAGATGTTGCAGTATAATCTCAATGAGATAGGTTCGGTCGTGGCCGAGCTAGACCTCGACGAGGACTTCTCCGATGACGATGACAATGACGATATCGACCTTGACGAAGAACTCGACGATAGCGAGATATCAGAGGACGAGGACGAACACGGCAGATCGCTCCGCAAAGGGGTCAGCAAGAGCTACAGACAGCAAATGCTGGAGCTCGAGGAGAGGCTCATGGCACGCATGATCGAAAACGTTGGCCCCGAACCAGACGAGACTAGTCCTTTTATTGATCCAGAGGAGCTTCGCAAACTTGTTATTCAGAAGGATGAGCAGATGCCATCGGCAAAGGGCAAGGAAGCGGCTGCCAAGAAGGGAGTCCGCTTCGCAGACGACCTAGATGTGTCCGAAGCTCCCAAAGAGAAACAAGCCAAGCAAGCCCCAGCGCCAATGGCCGACAGTGTCCTTGAGCGAACACCAGGGGCCACGTCTTCTGTCTCCCTAGAAGACAAGAAGCCAGCCAGAGTCTCACGCTTCAAACAAGCAAAAGCTGCCCAAGATTCCGCACCAGAACCTGCCATGGCTGACGAAAATCGACCAATCCTGTCAAACTCAGTTGTTGAGCGCGCAGCAGCTTCCAGCAATACTACGGTGCCCACACCAGCAGACGAGCTAGATCCGGAAATCCAGCAACGCCAGCTGGCGTCCGAATACTACAGGATGAGAAACAACATGGTTCGACAGCAAGGAGGGTTCAAAGTCACAGACGAGGATCGCGAGACGCCCCTGATGGAGAATAGAGATGGCAAGGTGAAGAAGGTCAGCAGATTCAAGGCTGCGAGATTGAAGTAGAGCTCGCAGATCTTTCGTGTCTTTATATACATGTATATACTCCAAAGGATTTATCCATTTTCTGTCATTATCTATCAATGCTTCTCGTCCTCTCCGACGGTGTATCCACGCGCTACACCGGACCGACCTTCCTCCATGGCGGCTCCCTGAAGTTTACCTTGATCATCGTACTCGTACGCAATCTCGTAATCACTGCCCAGTCCCTGCCATGTTCGTTGTGTGCGCAAGAACTGTGCCCCTAGCGACACCTCGCCTCCAATCTGAGCCAAGTCGCCATTGGCTCGTTTGATCAAGCTCGTGGCCGCACCCGACTTGGTCTTTGCGTTCGAGGGACGAGCCATGGGTCTGCTTTGGGAAACGTAGCGGCCAGTCCGTAGGTCGAAAACGGGCGGCTCGGACTCTTCATCGCTATCGTCTTCTGCGCCTTCAGTCTCCGCGTTTTCGCCCACCTCGGTCTCCTCTCCAGCAGCAGTAGAATCGGGTTTCCTCTCCTTGCCGAGTAGAGCTTGGAAATTGCTATTCCACTCGCCCGTCCATATCCTGTCCCGTTCGTCTGTGAGGGCCAGTTCCAGCTCGAATGGAGTGATGATTGGTTTCCAAAAGTCTTTGCTCTCGATCAGACTGCTTTCCCAGCAGCCAATGACAACCCAGCCGTCGACCTCTGAAAAGTTGGCGACTTTGGCGGCGTTGACCTTGCCGACGACGAAAGTGTAGGCTTTCTTGCCGGAGCGGGAGATGAGGTCTTGCACATGGGATAGAGCGTGCATGTAGTTTTTGACGGAGAGGGTGTTGATGAGGATACCAAAGACGGAGACGGTGCTCAGCTTGGTGACTAGGGCATAGCGTCTTCGCAGGGTTTGTGCTGTAGATGCTGATACTACTTGAGGTGGGCCAGATGTGTCGTGGTTGGTGGGGTAGATGTTGATGGACTCCAGGCGTGAGCTAATGTTCAAAAGCAGAGATGTCGGAGGATCTGAGACATGGAAGAGAGAGTAGGTTTGCAGTGCAGTAGAGTCGGCTTCGGCTTCAGCAGGTACTGTTCGGTTTGGCAGAGGAGAGGAAGGATTATGCACGATAGACGTCGCGAAAAGGTTGGTGTAGCCAAGATCCTGAAGTCTTGAGTGCACAGTTGGGATGTGAGAGATGTAAGGTATGTCTGCCATCAGGATGACCTTGGCGTCCTTGTCTGGGTAGGTAAATTGGAAACTTTGAACAACAGGGTCAATTTCCAGAGGCCTAGAAGTGAAGACGTATATGACAGGTAACCTTGCAGTAGGCGATAGACATGTCCTTCCGTAGTGTACAACAACATCGGCTTCAGTGTGCTCGGCAGCAACCTCATCAACGCAGCATGCACCGTACGACGTGTCGCCTAGTATGCATAGTCTTTCCACCCCTGCCCATTCGGTGCTCTTATGTGGCTCAAGTGTTATTTTTTCCAATTGCTCGCTCAGGTCTTGACTTTCGGGCATTCTTTCTGGCTGTTCAACTTTTGCTGCAGACTTGCTTGAGTCCAACTCATGCTGGAGAGCATCAAAGACTCGAGGCGCATCGGTCAACATGTCATCAGGGAACTGCAGGGCTATCCTTTTCCATTTTCCTTGACGAATTTCATCGACGGTCCGCTTGATCTCATAAGTCAGGTATAATTGCTCATCGGAGTAGATCTGTAGTGTCGACGTATCAACGGGTGGCGTAGGGTCCTCGAATATATGAGTGTCCGGTGTGGACAATACAGGCGCAGTAGTGGCCATTCTGTTGAGTGCGACTAGATCTCGCTCCCTAGTAAGTCCTATCGTTTCTCTACTACAATATGCATGGTCGATACAGGGTCTCAAAAAAAGTTGTCGCAGCTTCCATGCGGAGCGGATTTTGCCGGTCGGTGAGAAAGTTCGCAGCGCGGCGACATCATCAATCTCAGGTGCTCGACTCGAATTCATTGACAATATAGCACTGACAACACACATCTCTCGTATTGCGCGACTCTGCATATCCGACTCACACTTGGGAATAAAGCGCTTCATCCCCGTGGCAGACGACGCCCCCAGCCTGGACTTTCATTTACCTCAACTTTCGCATTTCTCTCACACATAAAAGATGGATCACTCTCGGGATCCTTGCCGTAAGTCGTATGCGGTCTTGGGAACATTACAAGACCATCCACCCTGACTTTCTTCCAGCCTGGGTAGCCCTAAACGACTTCGGCGGTGCCTTCTGCATGGGTGTAAGTTCGCTCCTTCGTTTGCCTTCACAGACCGCATGACTGACATATGTCCACCAGGCAATCGGAGGCGCAGGTACCTACTCACACATTGACCCACATCACGGAGCTACAGCTAAAAGTTTGAACAGTATGGCACGGTGTCAAAGGTTTCAGAAACAGTCCTTACGGCGAGCGAAGGATAGGAGGTACGATTTACATGCGCCTATACCGCATAGGACAAACCACCCAGGAACACAATCAACTGACCACTACACAGCTCTCACTGCAATCAAGGCACGCGCTCCCGTTCTTGGTGGTAACTTTGGTGTCTGGGGCGGCATGTTCTCCACTTTCGACTGCGCCGTCAAGGGTATCCGCAAAAAGGAAGACCCATGGAACGCCATCATCGCCGGCTTCTTCACCGGAGGTGCTCTCGCTGTCCGTGGTGGCGCAAAGGCCGTCAGGAACGGTGCCATCGGTTGCGCTATCCTTCTAGCAGTCATCGAAGGTGTGGGTATTGGTTTCCAAAGGTATGTCGTCCCTTCCATCCAATTCTCACTACTCTACACCACCTCTTGCTGACATGATCTCCTTCACAGAATGATGGCAGAAAACACTCGCCTCGACGTACCCCCTCCGCCACCCTCGCAACCCTCCATGGAGTCCGGCAGAGCCATCGCTGCATAATCGCCGCAAAACCGCAATTCATATATACTTGCAACTATCACCGATCTCGAATCTCACGTCCAGAGAGCTCGAGTGGGCTCCCGCACGCATGCTTGGTGGAGAGGGGGCGGGCAATCAAATTCAGGCGTTTGGAGCGTTGGGGATTGCATGAGCGAATCAACAAAAAAGGTATCTTCACTCTCCCGGTTCCATGTTGTTGCTTCATTGGGGGAGACGGATTTAGCATAAACCAATCTGGAATGGGGATCCCACAGGATTTGCTACATCTGCTCCTCTTTATTTCTTCTCATCTTCTGTACTCTTGTACTATACTATACATGTATCTTAGACTTCTTCTCTCTCATGAAGGAGAGGGAGTGTCGGAGTAATGAGATACGTACTCCATTTTCCATGACTTTGAATGTCCCGTCACAGCCTCATCTGTATTTCCCCCTCCTTCTCATCCTCCAAGTCGTCCCAAATGTGCGGGAACCAGCCGCATGACATTTGACGCACCTGTAAAGAGGCAAAAGCCTCAAACCTCAGCCATACATCGAGAGCGAGCTGCGATTTATTGCAGTACATGAATATCTACACTATACACATGTACTCAAAAGGGTCTCCCTTCGTACGCCAATTTTACCCCCCAAACCAAGTAGTCGGATAGGTTAAACCCTTGCACACCAACCTTGCACACCAACCTAAGCAACTTCCACAGTCTTGAGCGTCCGCTTGTGCATCCTGCTCAACCACGTGTCATGGTAGAACATCCTGATCCTCTTACCATACACCATGAACACAATCAGCATCAGATTATTCGCCAACAAGACCGCACAGAAAGCGCCTGCGATGATCTTTGCGTAGCCGTTTTCGAGGATCCAGTCTAGGAGGTAGATTCTATGAGTCGCTTGTCAGTAAATGTCTACCCATAATGAGAGAGACAAATGGGTGTTGAGGTAGGTAAAACTGTACAAGAGAGAAGTACGAGAAGATGGAAACTCACCCCATGCCAAAGGAGATGGCCTGTTTGCCCAGATTCATCGCAATGAGCATCTCGGACGTGTTCGCCTGGTAGCTATCGACTGCATACGCAAGGGTGAAACTGTCATCACCAGTCAGTTACGTCCAACAACGCAGACATCCCACCCCGCCCAAGATCAAGAGGTTGAAGCTCGAAGGAACAAAACATACCTGAAGTAAAACAGAGACCCCCAATCACACATGGCAACTCCAGCAAAATACCCAAACCAATGCAGGTTCTTCTCCGCCGTGAAGCCATACACAATCAGTCCCGCAGGTGCAATAATCATAGCCGGCAGCAGCACACCCAGCCGCATCTCCGCCTCACGGATACCGTTGTTCTTCTTGGTGAGACGCGCAGCAAGACGGTCAGAGCTAGAACTGAAGGGTACAGCTAGGGCATACCCAACGATATTGGCTAGAGCTATCAAGCCTGAGTTGTTGGGACTCCAGTTGTATGGTGGTGCTACGATTTTGATGGGAAAGGTGTAGTTGAAAGCTAGGGCGCCTAGACCTATGTAGATTCCTGCGCAAGTTGTTAGAACCATGTTGAGTTGTGTAATGAAGAAGGATGGAATGGCATACCGAAGCTTGTGACTACCCAAAGCACGCTGGGTACAAGAAAGTACGTGAATGATCGAGCGATAGTCATGAAATACTCTGCGTTTCTGTCGATACCAGTCCATGGCTTCAGTGTCTGGATATATGGTCGCCGAGGTGGTATAATGTCCAAGGTTTCGATGCGCTCCACGTGCTCTTGCTTCATCTCCTTCTCTGGATCGAGGGATGGCGTAGGGGTGGCTTCTTTGCGAATGTATGCCGTTTCCTCGACGAAGAAAAAGGCCAGGATCAGCAACGCTCCGGCAAAGGCGAATTCGACGTAAAAGTAGAGTCGCCATGAGTAGCCTCCTGCTAGCATGTACCCAGCATAAAGAGGTCCCGTACTGCCTGTGTTTCATTAGCTTTCATGATAAAACAGAAAATATCGGCGAGGAATGGTGATGTTTTACCCCAGCACAAGCAGACGGTATAATATCCAAGTCTTTTGCCTCTTTCATGGAGCTACGATACTGTCAGCATCTCACACATGACCCATTGAAAATTAATATCTCACGAAGAATATGTCGTTCACGAGTTGTACTGGCAAGGCCTCGCACACACCCGACCCAAGAGCATGCACGATTCGAGCTGCCATGAGCCCACCATAAGACGTCGCTCTGGAAGCCCCAAGGAGACCAAACGCAAAGAGGACCAGAGAGAACAGCATGACCGGACGACGACCGAATTTAAGATAGGCAGGTACTAGCAAGAGCGATCCAAAGCCATAGACCAGATTCGGGTACGAGATGAGACCAGAAGCTTTTGTGACGCTGATGCCGAATTCTTCCGCGTAGAGTTCTAGATAGACAGATGGCCCCAGTAGGGCGCTGTTGCCGAAGAAACTGTAGAGAGAGCAAAGCACCAGGATCATCGTCTTCTTCCAATTCGGCCACAGAAGAGGATCATTGGGATCATCGCTTGGAACAGGATACAATGCTTGACCGTAAGCCGTGTCATCTCCCTCAACGGCCTGAAGATTCACTGTGCCAGGAAGTCCTTCTTCATGAGCATGACTGTGAAGTATTAATGACCTGCCTGCTCAACAATCCAGAATACATTGAGTACCTATGAATAAAATGTGGGCCACTTCTAGTCGTCTTGGTAGGTTCTTCCATCATGTTTCCGAGTCCTTTGCGACGAGATGCGAGTCAAGAAGGTTGACCATGAAAAGAATGGGGCATCATATGCGAACATAATAACGAGTTCGCCAATCCTCCGTTCTGGTCGAGTATGTCTCAAGTGGGACCAAGGGACCATCCCCACTCGTGCAGCGCCTTCGTGGGGCCCCGCAAGCAGGGGAGTGCTCCATTTAATGCACGCCAAACCTAATCTTTGCCCACATGGATTTAATCCTCTTACTATTTAGTACAACGCTAAGCTCCACTCGCCTGGGAACTGCTTTGCGTGCGTGTTCCGTGGTCCAGGATGGAGACGTTCCTGGCCGAACAAGCGTGGCCATTGTGGACTGTGGGGCTATGACTGGGCGGATTCGACTTCTGCCTCGTGACGCCAGACATCGATACCTACTCCGCAAATCATGATTACCGAATTGCCTCGATCATGTTCGAGTATGAGGAGATTGGAAGGATCCGCGACAGGTGTGAATTTACGACGCGCTCTTTCAATTGAGAAGCCTTCGGTCCCGGTCTTCGCAGAGTCGATGTGTAAAGTCCAGATCTTCAATTGTTGATCAAGACCAGTAGTCGCGATTGTGACAAGGTTAGGATCAGGCGAGTCAAGAATCTGTAGGCTAGTGACTGCTGCTGCATGCGCGCGGGGCACTACCAATGTCGCCACCTGCATTCGTTAGTGATTATTGAAAGGTCGACCTTGGCTGTAGCATGTCGAGGATCCTTACCGTTGGAGTTTGCTTGGCTTCTTCCCCCCACGTGAAACGGGTAATGGCAAACGCGCTGTCGTCGCCTGCCGTGACCAGGATACACTCTTTGTTCGGTATAAGCCAATGGAGTGACATGCTGTGAATCGCATTCTGATGAATCTGATGTCTTGAGGTCCATCGTAGCAATCTCGGGTCGCCGCCTTGATTTACGACTCGATGGCCTGCAGTATCACTCTTTATAGGCCAGAATGCTACATAGCCATCGGTCCCAGCTGTCATCAGAGTACGGCCATCAATGTAGCTCTCGTCAAGGCATTGTGTCAAACATGATGTCAAGTAGTTACCCGTCGATAGGATCTGCCACTGGCCCTTGACAGAATCTGAGCGATACAAGTAGACTCTCAAAGTCGAATCTGAACGAACCATGCTGATGACAAACTCCGACACACCTGTGTTGCCCACTTGTCTCGAGACTTGCCGCGCTGAGAAGCTCATGATTCTTAGGTCCGGCATCTCATCCTCTGCGGGACAAACAGACTCGCATACGACTCCCACGTCGATCAAAGGCATAGGCTGGATCTTCCATATGAAGAACTCTTCGAAACCTCCGCTGCTGAACAGGAACTGCCCATCTGAGCTCCATTGCAGGTTTTGAATGCCGGTGTTATGCTTTCTCAGAGTTCTGACAGTACGAACTGTTCGTTCATCATGGGAGCTGGTATCATAGGCACAAATCTTAATGTTAGTGTCTTCTGACCCAGTCGCAAATAGTTTCATGTGGGGCAAGGCATCATTAGAGAGTTCCGGGCGGACTGCCACTGCCTTTATCTCCCTTCCGTGTCCCCCAGCATCGATACTGACCGAGGCAGCTTTCTTCGGAGCCGAAAGACAGAGTTGCGAGGCTTTGATCCAAGCAAACCTGCCCCCCGTTTCGGAAGCTTCAAATTTCCAGAGCCGATTAGCACCGCCGCAATCCACTGTGATGATCTCCTTCTCTTGCGTCATGTCAATGACAACGAATTGCTTTGAGCGGAAGCCCCAGCAGATAAGAGATCCATCCTGCTCGTTCGCGCGAAGGCCTTCAACGACCATCCCAGTCGGCAGGCTCGTTCGGTTGACCAATACAAGCTCTGTCATGGCAGATGGAAGAGACATCTGCAGTGTAGCGAAAGTTCCATCTCTGCCAACAGAGAAGATATGACCGTCAACACCTGGTGAGGTCTCATTGCCGACCCAAGCTAGGTCTGTCACAGCATCTCTGCCATGAACACGCTCGAACATTGTCCTGTGGGTGATCGAGGGTCTATGTTTAACGCCTTCACTCACGTCTAAGCTGAATAGTGCGATTGCTCCAGTCCTGGAACCTAGTACAAACTCAACACAAGTACCTGGGCTATGTGGTATAGGCAGAAAGCTTGTGACGGTAAAGTGGGCAGGCAGCTCTACCACCCACTGGGCCGTGTTGTCATATCCAGTAGCTCCAGTGGTCGAGGATGGAGTCAATAACAGCAGCGTCGAGGTCTTTGATTCGATGTTGGCAACAAGCAAGAACACGCCAGGGCTGCTGCAGCCTGGTAGCAACAACTCTCTCGCAAAAAGGGACGTAGTTTTACCTGAGCATTTGGTCAACAAACTCAATTTCGCTGGAGATTCTCCTTCGGTCATGAAAACACTTCCATCCATGCCAGCAAAGAATGATAAAGAAAGAGCCGGTAAAGTTGTGACGACCGAATAGCCTCGAAGAGAAGCTTCTTGGGACACAAACGTGCAAGCCGCCTCTGAGTTGTGAGATGCTCTCGAATCAAGAAGGAAAATATTGCCTGAATTTGTGGATATCACGAGAGACTTTTCGTTAATAAAGGCGAAGCCACGTAGCTTGTCGGGCTTGCTGGCAACCTCTTTCGGGGCGGCGGATGATATAGCCTCGATATCCCATGATTCGATAGAGTCCGACGTGGCTACAATGGGTAGTTTATGGCTACTCAGGATCACACTGCCGTCTGCCCCTCCTGTTGCTACAACAATCCCTTCCTCGCCGCTTGCCGTAACAGCGGACGACCAAATATTCTTCCCTGAATGCGCATGTATTGTTGCAAGATGAGTGAGTTCCTTGATAGAGCCGTCACCAATCGAATGTCCTGGTGAGGTAGGTGAATATCTCCAGAACTGGGTAGTGGCGTCTTCGCCGAAAGAGACGAGGTAGGTGCATTGATCTCCGACGGATGGCAAGAAGCGGACGCTCCAAATGCGGGAGACATGACCCCAAGCTCTTGCGATGCAGTGACCGGCTTTCGCCTCGTCAGGCAGGGCGTCCGCAATGTTGACACCGAAGCCGGTTTCTCTCGCTGACCGTAGATCAGCTACAGCCTGAGGGTCCAAGTCTGTCTCTGGTAGCTCGGCAATATCCCAGAGTCGGACTGTCCGATCGTCGCTGCAGCTGGCCAAGAGTGATGGTTTGTGATCTAAAGAATTCAACGAATCCGCCTCTAGTATGCGAACGCCGAATATAGAACCATCGTGGCCGCGAAGCAGCTGGTGCAGGATGGACCGCGGAGGCTTCTTGTGCGCTAGATGACAGGACCAGAGTATGATCTCGCCAAACACGGTTCCAGACGCGATGAGGACATGTTCAGGGCTGATCCAGCGCAAGTTTGCAGAATACAGAATGCATCTCGAGGTCGCAGTAAGATCGGTCAAAGTGGGATCTATGTTAAATGAGGGATCGAAGTCGAGCAGCAACAGAGCATTGTGAGCGGTGAGCACGGCAGCAGATTGAGGAGCATCCGTAGCAGTAAAAGGGCAAACAGAAACATCGAGAATCCAATCTTGAGCGCGCAAAGTTGACAGCAGTCTTAACAGGTCTTTGTCTTGAGTGGGAAGAAATTGAAAAATGGAAATGAAGCAACCACCCCAAACTATAACCACAGACCCTGAAACGACGATGCCATGGATAGCCTGAGAGGAGAAGGCTTCATAGGTAGCCACGAGTGAGCCATCATGGCGATGGTGTATTTTGAGAAGGGGACCTTGTGCAGCAAAGAGATATTGACGGCTGAAAGAAAGAGCAGTCACGGGGACGCGGTGGCTTTCATGCTACCGATGTTGAGCATATTGCATTTGGAGAAGAGAAGCGAGCCTGACCAACCTGTAGCATTTGTAAGAGGAATGACTATGGCTTCTCGACGAAGACTCCTGGCTATATACCAAGCGAGTCTTGAAGGAGATATTTTGTTCTCTCGGGTGGATAGATTGACAAGATATGCACGTTGGACCCTGACGAGGCAGAGGATTAATTGTTAGTGGACGAAATCTTGGCACGTCTAGCGTCGGGGATTTGAGAAGTTACTGCCGATGGGAAATCTTTTGGACCATCTTTTACAGATAATTGGTAGAACCGGCGACTGACGCAACCATGTATTGATCGAGGAAGAGCAGACAGTCAAACACATATACCAGCAAGAATGGACATTCATCGTTCGCGATTCGTAGCATACCCGTCATCGCCCATCAACACTCTCGCCTTCTCCCGTTCCAACGACAAGAACCTGACAGACCCGAGGCCTGCGCTGAAGCTCGCCCTCGGCCGTGCAAATGGAGACATAGAGATCTGGAACCCCGACAAGGGCGACTGGGTGCAAGAGCTGCGCATACCCGCCTGTGACAACAGGAGCGTCGAGGCCCTTAGCTGGATCCAAGAGCCAGACGACACAGACCATGAGGGCAAGCCCATCCTGGGCCAGTTGCGCCTCTTCAGCATTGGCTCGACGGCCGCCGTGACCGAGTGGAACCTGGCAACAGGGCTACCGCAGAGGGCGTCGACAGGCAACTTCAGCGAGGTGTGGTGCTTTGCCGCCCAACCGCGGTGGAAGGCAACCAAGGACAAGAGCCAGGTCGGTGTCGAGGGTGAGTTCCGTGGGCAGAACCTGGTGGTTGGCTGTGGCGACGGCTCCCTGGCCATACTCTCCACCGCCGACGACGACCTCGTCTTCCAGCGCTTCCTGGCCCGTCCAGCGTCCAAGAAGGCGCGCTGCATGAGCGTCACCTGGCAGAACCGCCACACCGTCGTTGCTGGCTTCACCGACAGCACCATCCGCGTCTTTGACGTCCGCAGCGGCAGCATGATCCGTAATATGAGCTTGGGTGCTGGAGTGCCGGGCGCGCCTCGCGACTCTCTAGTGTGGAGGTTGAAGTGTCTGCCCGATGGCAGCATTGTTTCCGCAGACTCCAACGGCGAGGTCCGCATCTGGGATCCACGCACATACACTCTGTCCCAGCGTCTGGTGGGCCACGATTCAGATTGTCTGGAGCTCGTCACCAGCGCCGACGGCCAGACCATCTTTTCCGGAGGCATGGACGGCCGCATCGCCGTCTACAAGCTCGGCACCAAGGACGGCGAGAAGAAGGGCCGTTGGGCAAAGACCATGCACCGACGCATGCACGAGGGCGACATCAAGGCCATGGCCGTCTACGACTCCAAGCACATGAGTGTCGTCGTCTCTGGCGGTCTCGACACCACCCCCGTCGTCACTCCGCTCCGTACCTTTGGCCAGGAGCTTCATCGTAGACTACCCCCCCTCCCTCAAGCTCCTGTCTGTTCGAGTGCTCCCTCGCAGCGCTTACTAGTCACATGGTGGGACCGCGAAGTCAGCATTTGGCGCATCAATAAGCAGAACCCCGACCGCATATCCCCCACCCCTGACGAGGCAAGGAAACTGGTTTCACGTATTGCTATCAAGGGTGACGACGACATCGCCTCCGCAGCAATCTCTGAAGACGGCTCCTTGTTGGCCGTCTCCACCCTGAAATCTGTCAAGGCTTTCTGCCTGAGTCCCACAAATGATCCCATTGATGACCGTCTGAGAGTGCGCAAGCTCAATCTCCCAGAAAGCTTTGACACCATGGGCGCAAGACTGCTCACTATCTCTCCCGATGCTTGCTGGCTGTCCATTGTTGCTCCGGACAGTGAGGTTCACCTGGCCCGCCTCGAGCATGCCAAGCAAGATTCGAAGCATACCGACTTCCTGCCAACCGCCGTAGAGCTTGAAAGACCCAGCCGCAAGACAGCCAAGCAGACTGGCTTCCGCAAGTACGACCGAACCATAACTAGACTGGCTTTCTCTCCCGACAGCGCAGTCCTCGTTGCAGGTGATATCTCTGGCTACCTCGACAGCTGGGTACTCGAAGGTCGCTTTGACGAGACCGCTCCCGCAACCGACGTCGCCAAATCATCCCCTTCAGCATCTTCTGAGGAAGAAGCATCTTCCGATTCCGACTCCGACTCCGACTCCGACAGTGACGACGAGGACGAGGACACCATATTCTACGCTCAACACTGGGCCGAGAACCCTACAGGCAATTTGCTGCCCAAACTTGACTCCACTCCCCTCCTGCTCTCCTTCCGCCCCTTTGCAACCAAGCCCACCGAGCCCGCTCATGGCAACCCAGGCGTACATGCTACCCGAAACAATCCCCACGCACACTCCCATGCTCTCCCCAACACCAAGTCACCTCTGTTTGTCATCACCGCCCACCACCAAGTCTACGAGTTCGATGTCCTCGCCGGCAAACTGACCGAGTGGTCCCGCCGCAACCCCGCCAGCGTCCTTCCCGCCGAGTTCCAAACCATCAAAGACAGAGTCATGGGCCTTGTCTGGGATGTAGACGAGACACGCGCACGCACCTGGCTATACGGCAGCAACTGGGTCGGCATGCTTGATCTCTCGCAGAACCACGAAGTTCACCCTAGCGAAGACGCCGTCGAAGATGGCGACATTGAATCAGAGTTCCAAACACCCGGCAAGAAGCGCAAGAGACGCGAGAGCCAGGCGAGCAACGCAAAGTGGAAGAACCTGCTCGAGGCTCGCAAAAAGTCAAAGGGTGCTGCCGGTGCAGGCGACAGAGTGACCAATGGTGAGCGCATGGGCGCCACGGACGAGGTCAGAAGAGTCGAGGACGGCAAGGTCGTCGAGCGGGATACCGAGGCAGGAGCTGATATCGAGGACGACGACGACGACGAAGACGCCATCATGGACGGACCCCTCGCAAGAACCAACGATGAAAACGATGCAGATGCCGACAGCGGCAGCAAGGACAGACGAAGGAAATGGTGGTGCACTTACAGGTATCGGCCGATCTTGGGCATGGTGCCGATAGGACATCAAGCCGCGAGCGACGGGGCATCCTCCGAAGATGGGACCTTGCCAGAGGCGGTGTTGATCGAGAGGCCGTTGTGGGATCTACCGCATCTGAAAGAACTCAGCAAGGCCTGAGCTGAGTCGAGTGCTACATATCATCCTACATTTGCATATTCATTCTTCTTTGCGCATTGTTTCGGCGTTTTCCCATTCTGGTGTGAGCACTTTGGCGTAGGATGTGGAGCTCAAAAAAGTCGAAAAGGGGGATATTTTCTGGGTGTGCTATATGGTGTGTATAGTGAACATCAAATAGAAGCGCAAATATTGCTAGACATCTATCAAAGCAATGTACGGCACTTGCTTTTAATTGACTGCTGCGCTTTAGAAGACATTGGGAAGTAAAGGCGAAATTGCCTTCCGCCAGGTCCACACCCTGGGAATAACCACAGTCTTCGCTGCCACTTGTCGGGTGTTTTTTTCTTTCTTTTGAATTGCCGCAATTTGATTACCATACCACAGTGCAGTAAATCGTACTAGAGAGAATCGCAAGAAAGAACCCCAATGCTATCAGCAACGTGCTAGCCAGTCGGAAGACTGTCCTGAATGCGAATTGCAAAGTGTATATCATGAATAGGGTCGCCCCACAAAACCTGGCCATAGAGGGAGAAAGGTTCAGAGTGATGATTGAATCATATACGGTAGTATTCGCTTATTGGGTATATGCGCTATGCTATGCTATGCTATGCTTTGCCATGCTACACTATCTTATGCCACACCATGCAAGTCTCAAACCCAGAAAAGTCCATCATCATGCATGCTCTCGTGCTGTCTCTCGTTGTTTCAGAACAGACTCCATACCAAACGCCTCGAAATAAAGATAGAAACCTCGCTCTATTCTCTCACGTGCACCACGCCCATCCACAAGCTATCGCTCAGTTATGGCGATACGGCTCGTAAGGCGAAGCAGCGTGGTGTCCACCAGCGTAATACTCAGCCGCCTCTCCATGACCATGCATATACCCCGTCTCCTGAGCATGACCATACGGCTCCGCCGCCACAGAAGTAAGCGGTACGTTATCCCCCTCATGCTGTGCGGTTGCATAGGGGCTGGCAACAGGTTCGTATGCGCCACCCGCACCTCCGCTCATCTTCTCGCTTTCGAGATCTCTGTTTCTGGTCTTGCGGCCGAAGCGGCTGCCGAGACCGAGACCGGCGGCGGGGGCTTCGCGGTTGCTGCGGTGGTGGGGGTTGGATTTGCCGGAGCAGCAGCAGACGCTGAAGAGCCAGAAGAGGGTTGCGAGGAGGGTGAAGGCGGTGGCTAGCCAGGTTACGGCGAGGGTGTGGGTCGAGGTTGAAAAGGTGACGCCGTAGTCGCCAAAGGATTCCTTGAGGGCTTTGACGAGGATGGGGAACATGATTGTTGCTGTGATGGAGCCGCCGAAGACGAGGACGGTGGAGAGCTGAGAGGATATCGGATCAGTACGATTTTCCGTGGTTGAGGATGGGTAAAGGATGGTATGGGAAGAACTTACAATCGAAAGAATCCATGTGATGAAGCTGAACCAGCGAGAGAAGATCGCAAGACACCCGAAGATAACAGTACCCAAGAGAAGCCACAAGCTAGCAAAGTAGGCTGACCACAACCACGCCGAGAGCTTCTTGTATGTCTTCAACGCATCACGGGCACTGCTTCCGAGAAGCTCATCCTCGATGGCGGTGCTGTTGCTTGCCAGGCTCTCAAGAACAGAGAGGACACTGCTATCACCGCTGACGGAAGACTCGGTAGAGTTGATGATGCTCTCCACATTCCAGACCTCGAGCGGGTTGAACCAGAAATCCTTCTTGCGCGACGAGCACCAGTCGATCTTAGTGCTGTTGCTGCTCGTGGTAGAGCTTGTCGAGTTGGCAGTGCAGTAGTTCCACAGGTGTATTTGGTAGACGTCGGCAATGTACCCGTCTGACTTGGCAGCTTCCAAGAGTAATGCGAGTTCGGACGAGCTGTCGGATCCTGTTGTGAAGTTCTCGAAGTTGGCGGAGAAGAAATTCAGGTTGTTCAATGTTGTCGAGCTCTTGTCGTAGCCTCCAAGGTTTATCATTATGATGCAGACGAAACTGGCAATGGTTAATGCCATCGGCGTAAAGATACACGCGGCTCTTCCTGCTTTGCCCATGTTTACGAAAAGTTGCTTGGTTTATCCTAGTGGTAGAAAGAGGCAAAGAATGATGGTTGAATAAAGGCCGTGGATCAACCTCTGTTTTGATATTCTATAGTCGCACAAGCGAAACGAGTGGGGTTGGGTGCAAGGTTGGTGTTTTGCCACTTCTTTCAGTCCGAGCGTGGATGATCACCAGTTAGGACGCGATGAGAGATGAGACTGGGAGGGATGCAAGACGAAAACGCGAAACACGATTGATGTATCGAATGGCAAGAACACTACACAATACATACCGGAACTACATATATAATTCATACACAATCAAGAAGCCATGGTTGCTGCGCAATGCACAGTCGTCGTGTGCTGACGTTGCCCGAGCGGGCGTCGCAGCTCAGCCTCGTACTAACCATCTATTTTCGTAGCACGAGTGTACAGATGCGCCTCGCTCGGCAGTCTTCTCTCATACAACCCATGGGAGCCAAGACAAAACGTTACGTGCACGGCGGAAAAAAAACTTGACTGGCAGATCTGGCTGGGAGTGGTTCGTCACTGTGCTAGGGTTGTGAACTGGAAACGAACAGCGTGAGGGAAATATGCAGGATCGCCGAGCGGTATAAACGTTTCAGCCCAAGGCCGCGTCATGTTCGGCTTTCTGAGTTGGCAAATACGATCACAACATCTTAGGGCATAATCCGTCAGTGTCGGAAAATGTGTTCATTCCTCTCTACACCCTGCTACTCAGGTCTCTCTACAGATCTCATGCAAGCCCCGTAATTTTCCCTTGCCCTCCTCATTGCGGGCATGAAGTTCATGCATAAGAAATTGAAAATTCGTAAAAGACACTAGAATCTGTAAAACGACCACGCAGGTGGTCCATGATGTGCGCCGCATAACTCCAAACCATGAAATGAAGAAGCGCAAAGGTGCAAGGCCGTTCCCAGGAAGAGCTCATACACACCATACGCCTTGCAATCGCTGGTATAGCCCTCGAAACAATGACCGTCACCCCAGGTCCCGTAAACTCCGATAGCGTTCAGATGTGTGACAAATGAGATGATAGATTGATCGATGCGCGCAAAAAGGCGGAAGAAACTAGGACGTGGTGTCCGAGATCTCATAATGTTGATGTTGATGTGGTTGAAGACAATGGTAGACAGCAAGTGTCTCAATGGTAAAGATCAGTCCCAGGCTGACAAACGGAAGAAGGCTCACTCGAGCGCCCATATTTGGTGTCGTATATTAGAAAGAATATCGAATAGGTTGATTAGATCGACATGCTAGTGTTGACGTTGATCCCGTGGTAGGTTTGGGTCTTGCATCTGGCCTCGAGATCGTGAGCGAAGCGCTTCGCGCTCCCGTTGCTGTTCGAGAGCTTTCTGGGCGTCCGGGTTGACCCTTGATCCGCCGGGCCACATGCGACTGATTTCTTTTGCAAGACTTTCGATCATGTACTGTCGGAACTCGCGGTCTTCGCGCATGTCCTCGCCTTCAAGACGAAATTTGTCGGTCTTGTTCATGTCTCGTCGACGCATGGAGCGGATCTCGTCCATGATATGTAATAGCTCAGCTTCGGATGCTTTGCTGCGAGGCAGGCTATGCCTTGCCGGATTGCGCACATAGCGACGGGTCACGTCCATGGCACCATCAGCAGAAAAGGCAATACAGTAGCCTAGTCTCTTCTTCCAGCCTGACAGAGATGATCAGTATGTAATCTAAAGCAGCAACGAAGGACGGGCGGTCGGAGCATACCTTGAGTATATATGAGGGGCTGATCCCACAGCTCCTCAACACAGTCGACGTGGATCCAGCGCTTGCGATGTACGCTGTAGACCTCGGTCCAGACATGGTCTTCGCTGTTCCATACCCAGCGCACTCTGCTACCGACAGCGCGGGCCAGCATGCCGAAGCAGGTAGCCCATTCGCCAACACGGCCCTTGCGGGTCTGAAGAAGGACAAAAGCGTCGTTGTAGCGGGGAAACCGTTCGCAGGAATGGCAATGTGCGTTGGAACATTGGTACAGCTCGACCCTGGAGGCGCCGCGGGCCTGCTCATCTGGTAGTGGGGCGGCCATACCCATGGCAATTGTGGGGGCATTGCACTTTGCGCACTGTGGGTTGTTGATCCAGACGAAGAAGTGCTTGTGGAACCAGCGCATCAGCGCGCGGACGACGCAGTCCTGGTAGCCCCATGCAGGCTTTGTGTTTGGGCCGAGCGAGGCAGCCTCGGCCATGAACAAGTCTGACTCTTCTTGTGCTGCGTCATAGATGCGCTCGAGGGGGATGACTCGCAGGGCCTCGTCGAGCAGGCCCGGATTCTCCCAACGTGTGGGAGTTTGCGACAAGGAGATGAGAAGGTTCCTGAACTTGAGTGACGTGCGGTCCGAGGGCGCTGTGGGTATCAAGGGGAGATTGCGGAGCGATGCGTACGACGGAGGCGAATGTGGTGATCTCGAGGCGGCGGGGTTGTGTGCGTGCTCGTAATTCGGTGACGGACGTTGGCTTAATGTGTTCATGCGCTTTGTGCTGAGCAGTCGTCTGAATTGGTCCGTCAGGTCCTTTGCCCAAGTCTCTTGAAGTCCTTCGGGCACTGGTTGTCGCCGACGGCTCGGTTGTGTGCGCTCAGCCATGGCGATGTGTGGTTATGTAGGGAAAAAGGGCAATTAAAAGAGCGACGGGCGGCGGATTGCCGTGGAAAGGTCTGCGATACGGGTCCTGGGAGTGATGATGGGAAATGGAGCAATCGAGGGATGGAGCTGCGGTCGTAGTCGAAGAGATGGGCTCAAGGCCAAGGGTCCGGTGCTGCTGCGGGAGTGAGATGTGGGCGGGCTGTGCGGCTGTGTGGGCAAGTGGGCTGCACTGCCTCTACTGGTGCCAATGCGAGCCTTGACGAGGCGATTAGACGCTGCTTTTGCGCGTTGGCGACGCTGGAAATGCTATAGCGACAACGACAGCGACGGCGACCTCGATGAGCTGTGGGAAGAAGAGAGTAGGGATGGGTGATGAAGAAGCCCTTCGTGTGCCGGGGATTCGTCACGCTCGAGGACGGGCGTCGTAAGCCGGCCACTTTCGTCCCCCGCACGGGCCGCTTCTTCATTGGCGTCTAGATCTTAATGTAAACGCGGGTCAATCGTCACCCACCTACGAGTGCTTTTCCTGGGCCCGCACACTGTACACTGTAGTATTGTACACGGCCTGCCTGCTTCAGCAACCAGATCCGTCGTCTGCCATTGCCTGTCCAGCTGTCACCAGTACACCGCATCCGAGGGGCTTCTGCTGCCTTGCCAGGCCTCCTTCCCCGCGTCCCCCTAATCATGCCTAACCATCTCACCCTGGATGCGCTTGTGGCAAACCTGTCAGACAGCACGTGTAGACCTACACTTACGTTCCCAATGCAGCTAGTCACCCTGCAATTCTCTTGGCCGTGGACATTGCGCCCGAGCTGTTTGTACTGTAACCACTGTACAAGAGAGCTAACAAGTAGGGCGACGCGTACCACGTTGCCCGTCAACGCAACGCACACTCCGTCGCCGATAGCCTGCATAATAAGATAGCTGTCTAGCTATGAACTCTCGACGTCTCAAACAACCACATGAAACCCTTGTTGAGCCGCTTTTCCCCATGTCGCTCTTGCTTGATGTCTCAGTATGCGTTCTTCTTTCCAAACCCACTATGCGTCTTGTTGTACCTGAAGATTCTCTCGCACTCCTTGTAAAACCGTCAATCTCGCCCCGAAAGTCTAACTTGATCAGCGCCAAGCTTCTTTTGTTTTTGGCACATCTTACCCCGGACTGGACGCGTAGCCCTGTCTTTTACACCTCAAACCCAATTGCGACAACTCACCTCCCTACCCTCTTCGGAAACTCTTCGTCCCCTAAACCGCGCGTGCAGCAAAATGAACACATACCAGATACGATATTCCTACATGTCTCTCTCCGCCCCCACCTCTACTCTCCGCCCCCCATTCTGAAGCTACCACATTTGACCTTCAATTCTACTCGTATTGCCTTTTGATACGGCTAAATTTGATGAGCTGACGAATCTGACGCCTTTCATTGCTTCCTATACACTAGCAGCGCGCCAGTCGCGGCAAAGGTAATGGTCAGACTCCACTTTGCTCCTCACGTGCTCTCTGCTATCTAACTTCACCCCACCGAGTCTAACACCTAGACGTGTTGCGTCGTCGTAGCCAGATGAGCCCTTGGCACATATCCTTCGCTGGCTGCTGGACGAATATATGCCGTCTGTAGCTCAAAGTCGTCCTCGTTCTCTGATGATTCCCATTCGTCCTCTCTTCTTGCGTTTGCCCGTGCGGCTAGAGCGCTTGTGTCCATTGCTTCTGCATGCCTCGTCAATTGGGCTTGGCTCTCCGAGAATTCATGCCTGGGCAGATTAGCCCTTCTTTGCGAGGCTTGCGCGTCCCCTGCCTCTCCGTGGACGCCCTCGTATGCCACGGATGGCGCTTCTGTTGGTGGATTACTACGGCCCCAGCTCCGAATCGGATACGCTCTACCTTTCCTCCACGCCTCTGTCACCGGTCCAAAGTACTGCCGATACGATATCCAGGCGCAGAGTATGCCGAGTAAGCTACCTGTGATGACGTCGAATGGATGATGCCTGGCGTCCATGATTCGTGATGCCGCAATAAGTCCTGCACCTATCGAAGGTATGATTACGACGAAGACCTTCCACGTCTCCCCTTTCGAGTCCCACATGTGCAGTTTGGCCGCTACCCAGAGGGATAGATAGAAAAGGCCCGCGAAAGAGCCTACGTAGCCATCAGTCATCATGTCATGGTGGTGTTGCGCCTGGACCTCCTAGCCCTAAACCGCTGAGCGGACTGGGCAAGACCATATAGTCGGGCCGGGATAGTCAACTTACTGCTCGAATGACCCGAAGGGAAACTGCGGAACCCATCCTTCAGTATTGCAGCATCAGTCTGAGTACAGATTGTGTAATTGGATAGTCCATATGGCGAGGGGTCAGCACTTCCAGCTTGAGGTTGACAACGGTCAATAATGTCCGGCCTGGGTTTTCCAACAGCATTCTTGAATGTCCCTGTGATTACAAAAGCCATGCCCTCTGAGAGTGCAAGTCCAAGCAAACCACAGTTCAGCTCCCAACATCGATCCTTGAGTCTGTATCGGCCGATACGACGTCCATTAGCTTCGGCTGCAGATGGTTGCGTGTGCGAAAAAAGCCCATCAATGACTAGCGTCCAGACTGCAATGATTATGGCAGGGCATATGACGACTATTACGTAGCACCACCCTGCTGGGACACGCTCATGGACCGCGTAGGGATATTGGAGGGTATAGTTCTGCAATGAGAAATGCTGTCGAAAGCCACTAGGTAATAATCTTTGTCAGATCGCAAACAATTGCGTACGCCATCTCGGTTCATTATGAAAATGATGTTCTCAAATAGTTTTTGGGTAATTCGCACAGGACCATAGAGGTTTGCTATGTAGAAAATTTGATATGCAGCGATATCTCTTATTGTGCAAGATTGTTTAAGACGTTGGGACAAAATGACTTACTTCACGGCATCGAGGGCAAGGAAAGCAATTGCGAGCAACCTGTGATGTTGACTACATCAGTCTCTGCTGCAAGCCAGGCGTTTGAAGTGCCTTACACAATGATAACATAGTCCAGGATATAGCTTTGCCAGAGCGAGTTAGCCTAGAAAGTCAACGTGTAAACATTCTTAGCATGAGAAAAGATACCTGATGACTACCTTTCTGGGCAGCTTCTTACTGGAGAATGGTAGTCTCCTTGCTCGTAATGCTTCCATGATTCCGACAGTCACTTAAAGCTGAACAGAACCTCACGTTATGAGGAGGACGTCTAACATTATTGGAGACGTGGAAGAAACGCCTGGCATGTCACAGGAGCAGTGTTTGAGGCTATGCTGCCAATGCTTGGTGCGACCACTCGCAGTGCTCTGATTGGCGGGACCCGACATCACTTAAATTTAGAATACATTATCAAGATACTGCCACACGAGTGGGTTCGACTACTTCCGGAACCAATTATATATCATTATGAAGCAAGCAGAATATCTTGATACTGTACTGTATCTACAGCATCGTCACTATAACCATACCAGACAAGCGAGACTTTCCCCGATTGGCAGGATCCCGTTTGAAAGGATCCCCGTGCAGCCGTCCTGCCTCGGCTAATCTTCACCTTTCTCTACCATCGACCGTCCTTCGAATTATATGCCTATCTAGTTTCTGCTCACCAAATTATACACGATCCTTTAGCGTTGCAATGCGTGTTACTGATGTGATAGGGAGAGAGGTGGCGCTGTTTGGAATCGCAGCATCGACCATTGTCGCCGCGTCCGGTCTCTATCTCAAGCACATGCACTATGTAGAGGCCGATATTATCAGATCTCCGCTGGACAGGATACTCAGCCTTCCTTCCCATGAGCAGAAGCGTCTGCCATACCCACCAGATATGCTACCCGGTACGAGAGAAGTACTGTCGCCTTGTGGTAGTATACGAGTCTATGAGTGGGGACCGGAGACAGGAAGGAAAGTGCTGTTGATTCATGGCATTAGCACGCCTGCGGTGGCCCTGTCTTCAATTGCCGAGGAGCTTGTCAGGAATGGCTGTAGAGTCATGCTATTTGGTAGGTACCACAATCTGTTGCTTTCAGAGGATAGTCAGCGACCGCCATTGTGATCCATATATCTTATTGGTCACACTGGTCGCGATAGCTGTTTTTGTGAAGCCACAGCCATATCACCTGCTTCTTGTCTTTTCTTGTCTTGAATGTCGTACCCGCTGCAATTGATTTGAGGTCTTGCGCCAAAGGTAGCGCTCTTATCTGCCTAGTATCATCTCCTTCAAATGTGTTCGCACACTTGTAACCTGGTTGTGCTCGGTCATATTGGGTGCTATCTGGACTCTCGGCTAGTAAACCTGTTCTCTGGATGCAGACTGACATTCTCTCCGTAGATCTCTTTGGTAGAGGATACTCTGATACTCCCGACCCAAGAAAGTATCCCCAGGACATGACATTGTTCACGACCCAGATCCTGCTTGCATTGACATCTTCTCCGGTTCATTGGACTGGGCAGGAAGGCTTTTCGCTGATAGGGTACTCACTCGGTGGCGGCATAGCAGCAAACTTCGCCTCATATTTCCCAATGGTGAGAAGCCTCATACTCATTGCTCCTGGCGGCCTTATGCGTACATCTCGCATCCACTGGACCAGCAAACTGATATACGGTGGCTTCCTGCCTGAGAGACTTGTATCATGGCTTGTATGGAGACGACTCGGCGGACATAACAAATCGGAGGACAAGCATAGCCAAATCATGGCCACAGACATGGTGGACGAGGAAGCAGCGCCTCATCCAGCATTATCTCGCGACTCTCCGGCGCCTTTGTCCCCGAGACGCCCTTCTGTCTCAGTATCCGACGTCGTGACGTGGCAGCTGCACAACCATGTGGGATTTCTCCCCGCCTTTGTCTCATCCATTCAGCACGCGCCCATCAGCAACCAGCACGAGCACTGGCGGCGCATACGTTCAAGATTGGAGAAACAGCGGAAAAACCAAGCCAGCGCCGACGACATTGACGAACAGTCCTTGCGAGAAGGGAAAGTGTTGATCGTTCTCGGCAAGGAAGACGACGTCGTTCTCGCGTCTGAAGTGGCCGAAGATGCGAGGGCTGTTCTGAGCGAGGAGTTTGTGGTCATCAAGCAACTAGATGGCGGACACGACCTCCCCGTTGTAGCTTGGGCGGCTGTCACGCAAACTATTCTCGACTTTTGGAACGTGCCTTGTAGGAAGGACGAAAATTAGCAAGCAGACTCGAAACGCTCGTGAGCATACAGTACATACTCCTTCCGAAACGGAAGCCATAGTAGCTCGTCCTGGTGCACATGGCTGATTATCCCAGATCTCCGTGCACAACACTGACTTGCTCGTGCTTAGCATGTGGCGTCTGTCTACTGCAGGGTGAGCTGGATAGGTATGTCGCATGCGTACGTGGTACAAATGTGTGCGCATCCCCTTGCCCCTTCCATACGCAGAGCAGATCCTTCATCTCAAAAGTCTGGATTATGCCAAAGTTATGAATGACTATGGCGGTGAAGCAGGATAAACATCTGTGGATCGGGTGGGAGTGGGAGGAACACTAAGATCATATGTATGCAACAGTCACAGCATCATGGCTTAGCAAGGAGAAATAAACCCCCCCCCCCCCCTGCATGTCTCGCATTGCATTGTGTCCTGCACGTCGCTCATGACATGACGCCTGGTCGCACTGCAGCTATCCGTCCTGCGGGGACCAGGGAACCCGCAGCGACAATGCACAAGCTATAAATCGGGTCCATCACACGGGAGTGAATGTGAGTGGAAGAGTACAGGACTAAAGATGGGATTGTGGCACATTGGGAGATGCGAGCAAACGCTTTGTGATTTGGTAACTTCGGGTATCAATTGGGACTGCCCGAACCCATCTCTCTCTTTCTTCTCTCTATATCATCATCGGATGAAGCTCGCGCTTCCACCCCGGCAATTTGTATCTCTTGTGGCCCAAGAGCAACTTCCTCGGTCCCGATTGGCCATGCCACTGCCAGGTCGATACGACCAGTGAAGCAATTTTGTTTTCGGTAAACGCTTTTTTTTCGCCAAATTTGCTGCAAGGAGCAGCCATCATATGATGTATTGAACATTTTGGAGGGTACCGCCTGTGTTAAAGGTCGGCTATGATAAAAGAAAGACAGACGCTAAGAAATACTAGAACATTTATGCAGAACGCTCGCAACGCTGAATAAAAGTGGAAGATGCAAGAGGTGCTGATACATGTTGTTACAGCAAGTGAACGTGATGCTGGGCTTGCCAGGCTGGGTCATGAATGTAAAATGTGTGAGAGAGGTGACCAGTGACGGAACACTTCTATGGGTATTGTGCTTGGTAGGACGAGTAAACGAATTGTTGCGGCAGGCCGGGTAGTGGCGTCGGCGTTGCACAACCGTGCATGCGGGATGGCACAGGTTGATTGTAAGCAGCATTCGAACTGCCATAGAAGTCCTTGTCTGGTGTTATCGGAGGAGTCAAGACACCAACGGGTACCACCGGGTAGCCTGGCTTTTGGGGTGTTTGTGGCTCCAGGTAAGCGTTGCTGGTCATCTGTTGAGCTTCGGGCGCTGGGGATGGAGCAGAGAACTGGGCAGCCTGCATATTCTGCTTGGCGACGATAGATGCTTGTCTCTGCATGAATTGTTCCACAGTCGTCGATGCGTTTGACAGATTCGGAGATGCGTACTTGCGAAAGAGTGCCTGCGATGGTTGGGACAGATGGGTCGAGAGGGCGAGGACGACATTGGAATCGTATCTTGCTGCCCATTCCGGCTGGGCGATTTGAGACCTACCCAGAATGTACCTGGCAAGAGCGAGAGAGGAGCGTGCCATGACTGACGATCTGATCGAGATGAAGTCCTTGTGATAAAGTGCCATCTCAGATATGTATTGAGCCATATGGTCAACCTCAGCATCGTACCCAATCTCGGACAGGGCTGTTTCGAGGAAGCTTGTGACGGTAGGATGGCCGACGATCCAGTTCAGCGTCTGCAGGACGTGCCATTCCATTTGAGTGAACATGTCATCATCGTATAATGAGCAACACATGGACTTGAGTTCCCGAATAGTGGGCACGCGCTCCTTGCGGTCGCCATACTTAGCAGCGATGAGCAGGGAGGCACATCCTACAAGCTGATAATGACGCTTGTAGACGACTCTTTTTGAGCAGTATCTGTCCAGCAAGTTGACAGCCAAGAAGAGAGTTTCGGGGAGCAGTTGAAATGCGTGGTGGGCTTCCAACAGGAAATCGAGCAGGTAAGGTCGCATGTACCACTGTATCTCGCTCTGTATCTCAATCGAGTTGATGTCCGGCATCGTTTCGGATTCCATGTGCTCCATGTGGTCCAAGACATCCTCCATGTACTCGTCGCTCGTCATTTGTGACAGCTCTTGCGCCATGTGTCTTTGCTGGACCTTTGCAATAGCACGCGCCCTCTCCCGGTCTGCAGCCGCTCTGGCAAATATTCCATCGTCGTCGTCATGGTTCTCCACAAAGTATGTGTCACAGTACCCGTAGTTGGCAAAAGGGGGTTGCTGGCAGTCCATGATGTGATGAGGATCGAACGAAGCTGGCGTCAGTCTTCCAGGCTAGATCCGTAATGTATGAGAGAAAAGGATGCTGAAGAGTGAAAGTGACAAAGTCCAGCGTCGTAGTGAAAGTGAAAGCGAAAGCACAGAAGAAGGATTGTAAGTAGTTGGTATAGTGTGCTGGAGAGGAAGCTAGAAGGTCTGATCTGCCGACCGTCGATGGCTGGAAGATGCAGATGAAGAAGCTTGAGGATAGAGGCCTGGAGCGTGCGGAACAAAATTAGCGTCCATACCACCCGGAGGAGACGAACAGAGCACGCGACGAGTTGCGCTCCAGATTATGTGCATACCTTGAAGAGTAAAGCGGGAGGGACAGTAGAATTGAGTCCCTTGGCTGTGGGATGGAATGCCGCGGATTGAGCTTGACCGATGTACAAGGCTTGATAGTGGTAGATAGCGAGCTAACGCCTCCACCAGGGTGACTGTTATTGTCGGATAGTTACCGATCTGAACAGTAGAAATCTGGGGAATGTCAGTTGACTGAAGAGGTTCACGCCAAGCAATGAAGCAAGGTGGCACGCGAGTAAGTGATGAAAGAACGAGACCATACCTCGATGATTTCCAGAAGGTGCACGAGCAAGGTCTTGCCTTGAGAGGGTGCGGTGAGATGTATGTCGGAGTGGGTCCGATTGACGGTTGTCGAAGGACAGAAACTGTCATAGGAGTTGTTAGCTAGATTGCCTAAGATAGATGTCAAACGAGATGTCCAGAAAGGTGCTGAGTGGAAAGTGGGGTCGGAGCAGGGCCGTGCTAATCTCCAAGGATGGCCAAGAATGTTGGAGATGATTTCCCATGAGCGTGACTCTGGATTGTAGAACAGTCGTGGCCAGAGTGGTCTATCATGACCAGATGTATCGAAGCAGCCGTAGTCATTTCGACACGCAAGGTCGTGCTCTCCAGCAACGCAATAGCTTGTCCCAGTGCCTTGATTCTCATGTTCATTTGTCTTCGTTCATGACGCCATCAAAGGTGGTATGAGTCTTTGACAGAAGCCATCCAGCCCAAGACAAGCGATTGAAAGCCGTTCGACCAATGAATGCAAAATCGATCCTGTTCTCTTCTCAAGCCTCCGTCTCTTCATCGATTTTTATTATAGTTCCGATAGGACGGATGTCCAAGAGGCGGTATAGGCCAGCCCGGATGAGTCGAAATCAAAGCCCGGATTGAGGTTGCCGAGATACGAGCATGCACAAGACAAGATGAGAATCAGCAATAGGCTTACCTTGACGAGAAGACTCAACGACTGAATGAACCCCGATGAGTCTTTTTTCAGGTGCAATGACAACGACGTATACGGACGTTGAATAAAGTGCAGATGAAAGAAGCTGCCGAGGTGGTAGTGATGGTCGAGGACGGGAGATGAGGGGAGGTGAGGTAAGAGGAGTCGGACACGGATGGGAGACTAGGTGGAGGAGATTGAATGCCGTAGGGAAAGAGGTCAGGCACCAACGCTTATTTGACCCTCTACTCCATGGACAATCAAGTGATGAGGAAGATGAAGGGGCGAGGAGGGAGTGGTTAAGGAGAAACGGTCAGTCGCGCTTCTTCTCTACGTGTTCGTGGGTCGGAGACGGCTGGCTTCGTCGATTGTACCAAGCCCCCTGCACGTTAGTTACGCTAATTGACTTCGGACTCGGTGGCATTGACCATGCTTATGCATTGCATCCATCCGTCAGATTATTATACTCCCTGGCCTCACAATTTTATATGCCCTGGAATAGGCCTCTACCATGTTCTCGTACAATTTGTCTTTTCATATTACACTGGGCCATTGCTCCTCTGCCACCTTCATTGGCCCTCAGCAGCCTGCCCTGGGCGGCTAATCTTCATTTGCCAGTTCAGATGCATCGAATCTCGCTTGTGCAACTTGCCGTTGGAGGAGCTACAAGGACGCGCTTATCCCAGAATCAGGATTACAGCTCGGACGGCAGCTGAATGGCTCATGTTGCCCAGCGAATCTCCTTTGCGATCGCGCTCACCACAACGCCGCCCGATAATATCCATCCTCGCACACGAGACGCGACCTGGTAACACGCTAGATCAAAAGGCAAATAGCCTTTGCTGCTTTCACAACCCCACACGCCTGGTCCCAGACTTTGCCTAGCGCTTGTTCATCGGCCTCGAATAGCATTGCACATCTATCCACTCCTGGCCCCCCTGTCTGGAGTTTGGATCCTGGCCGAGGCCCCAATTCCTGGGTGCACCCTACCTTATGCAAGCACGACTGTTTGTGAAGCTTGATGTCGCGTCTCTGCACTCGTTTCTCTTGCGACTCCCCAACGTCATGGCTTCCACGCTATTCCACCCCTGAGCATCAAACCTCGCACACTATTGCACACTCGCGGATCATCACGCCTTTCTGAAACCTGTGGGAGACGTGTGTTTGGTGACACCGTATCTGCGAGATTGCAGGTGCATACAGTCACGACCGGTCTAAATGTAGAAATCATCTCTTTTCCCCCAATCTCAGTACCAAACCTGGCCTGCATCTTTTGACTTTATTTCAATAATTGTCATGTGCTTCGTCGTACATATTCGGCACCAAAAAGCATGAGTATCGACCGTACCTCGACGGGTTGATCGATGAGGCAGATCGCGAACTCTGCCCTGGACGCACCATGGTCGCGTCTCAAACGCGAAAGCCACTTTACCGGCCTGGCCTTGGCTGTGACCACTACATTCTCCGTTATACCTTCTTGTACTTATGATGCCGACCCGCTCTCTCTTCATTATTCGACAAACATACCTTGCTTTATACTCTGCATAAACAAAAGCTTTGCATGCCCTTCTCCATGCGAGCTCTGGTCGCCTCGAGATCCTATTTCTAATTCGTCACACGACATGGGGAAGCAAGAGTTTTCCGCCAATATGATCGCGAGCGTCTTGGTCCGGTCCTCAAAGCTTTCGCACCATGATCCTCTTCCTTGCATCCAAGGCACGCTCTTACGTCTGACCGCGTGAGTTACTTCGGCAACATGTCATAGCATATCCACTTCCTCCCATCTCGCCGAGTCTGAAAGAAAAGAAAATTCTTCCATCGTCAAACCAAAGAACAGTTTTCTCTTGTTATACCAGCTACGATATGCATAGTTGGTATATCTAATATGCATATCATAGCACGACGTGGCAGCCTGTCACCGAATAGGCAGGACTAGTTTTCCCGCCAATTTCCGGCAACACGCGCTTGATCTCATCGTCGTTTTCCGATCTGGTTTGTGTACATTGACAAGCGGTCTACCATAGCCGCGACGGCTATCAGGCCACTGAATGCTCGACCATTTCATGGTCGCCGAGTTCTCTCAGACGGCAGGAGTTGCAAACGCGGGTGCCTGCAAGGAGTACTCGCGGCGGAAACACATGAAATATACTCGGACATACGACACAATATGCATGATTCTGACATCTCGCTTCGCGTGCTGACTACATGCTGACTATATTCAAAGTACCGAGAGATCTATAGCACAACTTGAGAAGATCAATACGTTCATATAGATACTTTTTGTACAGTACATATATTGGTGCTTCATGTTCCAGAAAAGCCAACGTCGTGTCTCCGCAATGGAGCACTCTCCGAGCTCAGACAACACTATTGCACGAAGTCGTAGCGGTGTCGTTATGTCACAGGCACTTTACTGTACATGGTCGGTCTGCACAATTGATGGCAAAAGTCCTAATATCCATTCCCCTACGCGGCGAACCCTGCAATTCGATGGTTGGGGTCCAGAATTACAGTCGCTCAGCAACATAACGACTGTCGCTTATCGCGACCCTCTAAAAACTATGAATCAGGGGTAATAATTTCTCTTTTTTGGGAGCTTCCACGAGTGCAGAGGGAACCATTTATGCAGCGCCGTTATTTCTTAATCCAGCTGGGCTCCACCTCCGTTCACTCCCCGCGCGCGAATTCATGCGTGCAACTTCAACGTCTTCGAAACGAAACTCTGTCTTTCGATTTGGCAGGTCAACTATCGCTGGCTGTGCTCATCCAAAAATTGAGACCCACTTAGTGGACGAGTCGCCGCCTCTGACACTGAATTCGTCGATAGTGTTGCTCCTATTCGTCTGCAGTCACTCGTGTCTCGTCTTTCATTTGCCCTTCTTATCTATGCTGCATCGCTCGATCAACGTTAAGTTGAATGTCTGAACACATGGCCGAATGCGGAATAAGCATTGTGGACCTAGAGAGATGAAGATAGCCTTTTTGGCCCCAAAATGCGAGTGCACTTCGATGGCGCAATATTCGAAGATGTACCTGCATAAGAGTCAAGCACACACAGGTGCCCCGTATTTTCCGAGGTGAAGATGTCTTTCCATTGGTCTCAATACCTGGGAAATGGCTCTCACGGAGCAAGGCGCGCTTTGTGAAATCCAACAATTCACGCTCGACATCCACAACGCGCTCTCACTGCTCTGCGCTGGGTTTTTGGATGTACTTGTATTTCAATACAGCTTTTGCCATGTGCTGATGGAAAGTTTTACTTATAATGGCAGATTTTGAGCGCCTGTCTGCAACCTGTCTCGGACAATATCACTGTAATTCGGTCACAGCCCGATGTCGTGGATGGACCAGAATAAGTCGTATGGTCTTTTCGTAAGTCAGACAAAGCACTGACTCCAGTCTCCTCCACTTCTAGCGAAAGATAAGCTGTCGACAAACGCAGTCAGGGTGCATCTCCCTAGTGCATCTCCATCGCAGGTCCGAAGGGGGATCACCCGATCATTCACGATCACACGGACGAGCTCTTCACGATGGCCAAGACACTGCAGCTTCTCGAAGTAAGCCCTCGCCGCGAAAGGCACAGTCCAGGCAGCTGAATAACCATTGGTCTGCGAAGTGGATTCGACAGTCGTATTAGACAGCAGAGATGTGTCGTTGTAGAGTCCCAACGCAAAGAAGATGCCGGTTAGGTCATTGTCGTGAGAGAAATCGGCATACAATTGTCTGCCTAGCGGGAAAGTAGCCGAGTTGCTGTCCAGAGTGCTATTCGTTGAAGTGTGGTCAACCACAGGCTTGCTGGTGAGCCTAGCGATCAACTCATTGGTGAAGCCCACGCCTTGGGTAGGACCCAGAGGATTGCCTGATCCGAAACCATAAAACTTGTTCAGAGACTCATAGTAGCCATAATCTTGCCACTCTTCCTGGGTGAATAGCCCGCAGAAGTCTGAGACCTGTCCTGTCACGGACGCGACGGTGTTGAAAGGACACAAATCCATGACATATATTGTCTCGGTAATTGTCAAATTGACACCCAGTGCAGCACTGAGACGGGACTGGATCGGCGGCACGAAAACGCTCGCCCACTCTGCCTGAGCGTTGCTGGCGATTTCAGAATCGGGACCATCCTCGAAGGAAGTACAGAGGCCATGGTTGAGAGTATTGTTGGAGCCGTCGGCTTCGGAGATCACTACATCGACTGATGGAAAACAATTGCTGCACTTTCCAGCTGTCCAATCGCCTGCCTTGGCAGCAGAAAATCCTTGTGTCCAGTTTTGAGCCGATTCGACAACACGAGCCTCGCTAGATGACCTGACGAACGGCACAGACTTTCTGGCTAGGCTCTCATAGCGCTGGTAGAATTTGATTCCTGAATTGACCAGTTCTTGTTGACCAAATGTCGTCAATTGGTCTGCTCCAAGGGTATACTCATAATTGGTGAGAAACGCGTATTTGCCGGTCAACTTGGTTGCGCTCGAATGTATCTTTGCAATGGTTTTGTTGTATGCTGTCGTTTTAGATGCAGTCGGGTCTCTTGCACCATGACGAGATAGGATCTGAGCAAAAGTGACCGAGCAAGTGGCAGGTACGTCTGACGAGATCTCGGATGGTACACTAAAGTATGGGCTATATTGACCCCAGTAGTGGGAAATGTCATCCTGGCATTGGTAACCATACTGGACAGTGTCACATGATGATTGAAAAGGACTAGCAGCGCTGCGAACGATCAATTGACATTCTACCATCAAGAAAAATCGCTTTGTCAGCGTACCTCAAGACTGTGCCAAGGGCAAGAAGACCAATAAAGGTAGCCATGGCCATTATTATCACGCAGAGACAATGTGCTGCAAAGCATCTTGGAGGCCGCGGGCGTTGATCGTCCTTTATATAAGATCTTGAGGAGGCCCATTTTGGGAGGGTGCGGGCTGTACTGGGAAACATCCCGGACATCACTCACTAGTGCCGTGAAAAGAAAGTAACGACCCACTCATTTGTGGAATTGAAGGGCTACGTATCGCACGGCCGAAAGGTATGATAGAGAGAATGTCCCGAGATGCAGCAAGCAGAATGCGCTTAACGCTGATGTATACCATCAGAGCCAGAGAACACCGCACGTGGTCGGCTTGCCGAGCTTTCGTCCCCACATCAATCTTCACCCGCACTAGACACATGTATTACTATCTGAACTAGTCTAGATTCTGTTCGAGGCTAGTAGCTTGAATATTTCCAAGAGAAATGTATTAATCTTGAAGAAACTTGGTAAGATATTGTTTTTTTGCATTCATTAGAGTCGCTATGAAACGCCATGATTCTTCGATGTGATCTCAAGTAGATATCATAGTTGGTACAGGTAACCAAGCATACGCCGAGTATATACATATGATATGCCAAAAGGAAAGGGTCAGATATGCATTGTTGATGAATCAATTCGTTTCTTCGTTGATAGGAGGGGCGTTTGTTCTCGTACTGCCGAGCCTAGTAAAGGGCGGCGGCTCAATGGGTGATGATTCGACTATGCGAATACTAGGGAGGCGATCTATCGCAGGCAGCTGTGGAGGTGGTGGAGAGGCCTCTCGGATTCGCGATGCCAAATCTTCATATGGCGGCGCCTCTTCGAAGCCCATTGAGTCGTACTGCGGCGGATCAGGAAGTGGTATCCGGCTATTTCCTAAGTCTGCTTCTGCGCCCGTCATATGTGTTGAGGGTCTTCTTAGACTGAGAGAATCGTCTTGAGAGCGGGATTGGGCACGTGACCGAGTTTGCTGCAACGAGATGACCTCGAAGTCACTTCCATCACGGTCTATACCTGAGTGATCATTATCGTCCAGGCTGGATGTTGATATGAAAGACGTCGAAGAGTGCATGCGATGATGGGTAGAAAGGGTGGTTCGCGAGGCCCATGGGCCGACAGAAGCCATACCGGTTCCAGCAGCGTCTTCCAGGAGAGGCTGGTTATCTGAGTTGGCAGAATTGGCACGCACCCTTGTCCCATCGTGTCTGGCAACACCCAGGTCGGCATAGTTGACGGCACTCACTCTTCTCTCGCGTGGCATCGAGTGATGCTCTGCGATCATGGCATTAGATCCGTTGTTCTGGCGATAGGTAGATCTCAGCATTGATTCATGACGGAGCGCGGACAGAGTCACTGTATCGCCCCGTGCCCTTGCCTCTCGTCGTCGGCGCCTCCGTTCTTCCCTTTCGGCGGCCTCGTTTCTACGCTGCTGGCGTATACGCCACAACGATTCCATCTCTTGCTCTCGCCTGCCTTCCTCCTCCTCTGCCGTTTCTGGGAACTCCAGCACCGTGTCCATGCCCTCTCTGTCTCCCTCGCGACCGATGACACCTTCTCCATCATGAGGGACAGCCGAGTATGCTGGCAAGGTTGCGATGCTGCGTACGCTGGTATGGCGGTTGACAGCAGCCTCCGGATCTTGTGAAACATTTTGGACCTCGATTGTGGATAAACCTGAACGTGGGTTGCTTCGCCTAGGAAGACTTGATGTTAGACGCCGCAGCCATGTGCGACGTTTAAGACCGTGTCCTTCCACATCCTTGTGATGGCGAACATTCCGAACCACAAAGAAGAGGATCGCACCCAACAAGAGTGTTGCTGCAATGCTCACTATGACCTGAAATGTCCTCTTAGCACTCAAGTTCATGCAGAAACAATAACATATACAGCTTGATGGCACATGGTGTATACAAGTACAGCTACTTACAATGACCGCCGTGTGCTTACTCCCGCCGTCAGAACTCGATGTAGCTCGCTTTAGCAGTTCACCGCGGCGCATGGTGGTCATCACTCGACCAGATCGACTTGTCTTCGTGCGAGTCGTGAGTCCAGATATGCGCACGGACAACTTCGGTCGTTGAATGACGCGGGAGGATGTTGGGGTGCCTGACGGACTCGAAGACAAGGCAGACGAGCAAAGACGATGTCCTGTCTGGGTGGAGCGTTCGCAATGCCTTCAGTCGTGTAATTAATTGGCGATCACGTCTGAACTACGTTGACACAAGCAAATGAAAAGATCTCACGATTACGAATGCACGGCTGGGCGAACTTCCACTTTGTTCCGCTGCGTAAACCTGTAAGCACCACGCACTCAGCCTCAACAAGGGTCGTTCTTGGTGGTGGCGTATGTCATATAGCTTGGAGCTAAATGTGACCTAAGCGCTTGTACCTGTTTATATCCCGACGCTACCGTCTTGGTAGACGCAGTCCCATCAGATCTGCAATCCGTTAGGCGATATCTTCCCCAGTCTGTCTGATCACCACATCGACGCCAGGGGTAAGGGTCAGCAGCATCCTATGATCTGCCTACAACACCTCTCTACAAGGAATGGTATCAACTGGGGGCCAAGCAGAGGCCTCGGACTCGCACACTAGAGTCATGGCGACGGCAGTGGCTGGAAAACAGCCTCCATCAGAAACAGAGACAGAGACGAGAACACGGAGATCCATTATCTTTAGTCTGTGGGCTATCATAGCTTTCCTTGGCCTGCCGGTGTGGTATGCGACGACTACAGTCCCTAGAGCCGATCTCCCTTTGAATGCCATGAATCAATGGGCTGAAGGACGAGTAAGGTTTTCTGACTACGTTTTTGCAACTTGATCAAAACTAAATTCTGTCAGGGAAGCACTTTGGAATTTCCTGTACACATTGCATTACATGCTCTGAATGTAGAACATGGCAAGGTGCAAAGCCTTGCTCATATGGTTCAGGCAGACGTGGATCAGCTGGCCAAGTCCAAAGTTCATCGTTTGCGGATTCTGGCCGTCACACGCGACTCTGTTCAGAGCAGGACAGGCCAGGAGTCTAACGCTTATGTTGACCCGATAACAGGCACTTCAGTCAATTATCAGCTAGCAGTGGAGCTGAAAGAGGCGACCGACTTATCAGGGCACTCGACGGTGGCAAATTTGCAACCATTCAACCCGGTGCTTGATGTGCAATATCGTCCAGTCTCCATGTCGAGCGAAGCCGAAATGCTAACCCTAGCACATTTCATCGCGACTGAGCTGGATGGAATATTTGAAGAGGAGCGCGCTACTATCTCGCACGTCTTGGCTTCTGATCCGGCTTTTGCCAACAGCCTGGGCTTGCAAGATCAGGCGTCTGTATCACAAGAGTGGAAGCAACGGTCTAATCGTGCCTTCAAATATGCTAGCGCATACCACTTAACCATATCTTTGTTCTCTGGCTCTGCTACACCTTCCTCTTGGGACATCAAGGCAGCGCTTGATGAATACTTGAACCCTTTTCTCGAATCGTTCGCCCCCATCAGTACCTTCACGGTAGATACCCAAGTGCAGCTGTACGCATCGCTCTCGTCATCCCTTCAAGGACCCTCTTACGACGAATCCACCAAGCAATGGACTTTGTTGCAATCTGACCTAAGTGCATTCATCAACGCTGCGGAATGGCCACTCAGCCCAAGCATTGGAACCGGGCCTACCATTAACTTTGTTGTTTACGTTCCGCACGAAGGTCAAAGTCCACTTAGTGTACGTGAGAACGGCGGTACCAGCTGGTTGATACCACAATGGGGCGGTGTGCAAATCGTCAATCCGAGCGCTGGACCTAATGTCACGAGTCTAACAAAAGAATCATTGGAGCCTGTCATGCGCATATTTGCAGACCAATTGGACTCCTTGCTGGGTCTACCACACTCACCACCCTCACTTCCCCTTCGTCTATCCAGTCTGACACGCGAGCGAACAGCTTCGTTGATCTTGTCTGCATCCTCGACTTTAGGCGCTCTAGCCAGGTTAACTCTCAAATTGACCGCCATTGCCATCCCGGATAATGTAGCGGTATCTGTTTCCAAGGCGATAGTGCATCTCGAGCATGCCTGCGAAGACCTACGCGGCGCTAGATATGACAGTGCTCTGGAGCACGCACGGTCCGCAGAGGCTCAAGCCGAGCAGGCATTCTTCGACCCGTCTATGGTAGGCCAGGTCTACTTCCCGGACGAACATAAGGTTGCCGTCTATGTTCCATTACTCGGGCCAATGGCTGTCCCTCTGATTATGGCGGCGGTGAAAGAGATAAAAAGGATTCGGCAAACTAGATCGCTAAGCCGCTAAGAACGCGCTGCACATCCTCACGAATGGGGAAGCAAGACTTTTTCACAACTCGGGGTGGCTTAACAGAGCAGTGCGCAGCAGCACGTAACAACCTTCCACTGATGTGTTGGACCGTCCAGGAGACTCAGATACACACGGAAATGTTCCGCGTTCAAAATACCTACACATCCACCACGATGCACCTTGCCAACATCAGCACCAATTTGCGGATGACTCGCGATTCGTTGTCAACCACGCCTAATGCTGATGCTACGCCGGCGCAAAGGATGGCTCAAGTTAGTCCCGAAAGGAACTCTCATATCCGGTTGCCATGTTCCGTCCGCGGCTAGATCAACGTCGAGGCGAAACTTAGATTTCCCCATCTTCCCCCTCAAATTGCGGGGTACAACGTGGGGACTTGGTTCTAAAGGACATCCAAGACCACGGGCGCGGGCAGAACTTGTTTCTCGAGGATTACATACTACGTAGAAGCAGCTCAAAGTACACAGAATTTGAACTCAACCGAGCAATTGGAGAGAATGTCGTCCCACAATCAAAACGTCCACAAAGCTGTGCAGTCTTCGTTAGACAGTGTCACGTCTGATTCGAAATCAGGCATCTCGGGTATCGTCTTTGCTGCGATTGATAAAAATGGCGATATGATCACTGCAAATGCCTCGGGCAACAGAGGTCTGAACACCAAGAAACCAATGACACTGGAGACCGTTTTCTGGATCGCCAGTTGTACCAAGTTGCTTGCAACTATTGCGTGCATGCAACTTGTCGAGCAGGGCAAGATCGACCTTGATGATTCGAAGCAATTGTATAAGATTGTGCCCGAGTTGGAAAAGAAAGAAGTCCTCCAGGACGACGGAACACTTGTTCCTAAGGAGAAAGAAATAACGCTGAGGATGGTCAGTAGCTAGACACCAAATGCGTCAGACTATCATACTAAAGACAACCAGCTCCTTAATCATACCGCCGGCTTTGGCTATGAGTTCTTCAATGAGAAGTTGATGGCCTATGGTAGGCCAATGGGTTACGACGTCTTTAGCGGTGACGCTCACGACATATACAACATGCCTCTGGTCAATCAACCAGGCTCACGCTGGGAGTACGGAGTGAGTCCCTCACCATCATCTGTAAACTATAGCCATTAATCCGAGCAAGATCAACATCGACTGGGCAGGAATCGTCCTCGAGCGCATTTCCGGAATGACTCTCAACGACTACATGCAAAAGCACATATTCGCGCCCCTCGACATCAAATACATCAACATGTTCCCAACCCCGGAAATGAAGTCCCACCTCGCAAGCATGCACCAGCGCCGCCCCGACGGCACCATCTCCGAAAGCGACCACTCCCTGCGCCGCTCCCTCGTCGCCCAGACCGACCACGAAAAAGCCCACATCTTCAACAGCGGCGGCGCTGGCGCCTTCGCCCGCCCCACCGACTACGTCCAGGTCCTCGCGGCCCTCTTGAACAACGGCACACACCCCAAGACCAAGAACCAGATCCTCAAGCCGGAGACGGTCGAGAAGATGTTTGAGAACTCGATCCCAGAGTTTCCGGATTTTGCGCGCAACACTCCGCTCCCGCCTTCTAAGGTTGAGTTGAGCAATGCGGCGCCGGAGCTTTATCCTGAGGAGGGCGATCCGCCGCAGGGGTGGGGGTTGAGCTTCATGCTTACTACTAAGCCTGGTCCGACTGGTAGGGGCAAGGGAACAGCTTGGTGAGTCTTTTCATTCCTTTCTCCTTTGACAAGTCAAGCTTCTTTACGGTTCCTGGGTCTGACTATTCTTCTAGGTGGGCGGGCATCGCCAATCTCTTCTGGTACTGTGATCGTGAGAAGGGTGTTGCGGGCATGATCGCCAGCCAGGTCCTTCCGTTTGGTGACCCTGCTGTAATGGGACAGGTGAGTAGCTCTGGGCCCTGCCGCCACTTTGAGATGTTGATGTGCTGACTTGATGCAATAGTGGGGTGCTTGCGAAAAGGCAGTCTACGATGCTGTTGCCGCATGATAACGACAGCCTTTACCTCAGGACAGTCTTGTGTATGACTTCATAGCCAAGTGCGCACCACTTTGATTGACCAGATCTGTGGGTGACACCAGATTTACCTTTTTTAGTTGGCAAGTCGTTTAGTTCTTGTTCATAGTCTTGTATATATTCATCGTTAACAACAGCGAGTCTTTCGTATAACAGTCATCACAAAATTTTGATCCCCTGTGAGTGATGGTGGTCTCATGTAGCGAAAGAGCTACCACGTGTTGGTAACGTGAGGACCACAAGTAGACGCTTCCGCCTTGAGAGCACACCGTACAGCCGCACAGACTCATACGAGTTGGATCACGATCATGATGTAGAAGCAAGTCTGATTCGATAATTTATCTGCTTGCTTATTTGGCCTCAACGCCGGTAAATGCACCGCAGACCTCCCTTGCCCAATGTCCGATGATCGTCAAGCCCACGCCAATTTTCATGTAGCTCCCAATAAAATTAATGTACACGCTCCACGAAGCACTCAGTCGTATCTCGGCCCATCATCAGCAGCGGGCGTTTCGGCATTCCAACCTCCTCCAGGAGTTGAGGGGTAGCCCCCTGGAGTAGGTGCACTCGCACCCGGAGTCTGGTATTGGCCGTACCCGGCTCCAGGAGTTGGTGCGTCGAGGTTGCCAGGAGTTGGTGCACTGTTGAGACCTGGAGTGGGCGCATCGAAAGAGCCATAAGCGGGAGTTTTTGAGCCCGACTCGTAGGCGGTACCACCGGAGTGGAATGGTGTGCGGTTGTTGGGATTCCAGGTACCCTGCTGACTGTCAGTATACCGATAATATTCGATAGATCCTCGCGATTCATATATTACTCACTCCACCATATGCAGTGCTGCCGCCATAGGATGTACCGCCACCATATGTTGTAGAGCCGCCGTACGAGGTGCTACCACCGTAGGCCGTGCCACTGCCTCTTTGCCACGCAGGTACATTACCTCCATATGCGGTCCTGCCACCCGAATTTGCCTGCCATGCTGGGGTCTTGCTCCCTGCTCCTGCTCCAGCCCAGGCGGGAGTTCTGCCACCATCGTTTCTCGGCGTCCTTCCAAAAGCTCCTCCAGGAGTAGCGCCACCATAGGATGGCCTGTTGCTGCCGGGCATACCCATGGGTGGGGCACCTGCTCTGCGGCTTGCATCCTGCTGGATGACGGCGCCCGTGACAGGATCTCTGATAGTTAGGAGATCTTTGCCGATAGAAATGGTCTTCTTGCTACCATGAATCTCGACACGGGCTTCTGAATCTGTGCTATCCTTGACAATGCCAAGCAGACCTTTGTGAGGGCCCTTTCTGATAGTAACAGTCTTGCCGATGAGCCTATCCCTGCCCATGGACCTGGGCGGGGGCATGGCGACACCGCCGTTTGGCACACCAGGTCTCTGCGTAGCGGGGTTCATCTTCATCAGATTTGACGCAGCACTCCCAATGCGTCCTCCCTTGGCAGCGATGGTCTTGACATTATTGGTACGCACGACAAAGACGCCGGCGTTCTCAGTCTGCTCGCGGTTGTGAGCAAAGAGGAAATTCCTGTGTATGTGAAGCACGCGGCCATTCTTGTTCTCGCCTCCGTTCTCCTTGATGCCGTCCTCGATGCGAATCTCATTACCGTCCGAGTCGGTGGCAACGGCATTCTTGCGACGCTCGAGCTTGTTCGAAATATTGGAGTGTAGCAGTGATCGAACTGTGCCGGTCTGGTCGAGGACGCGAAGAGACTCGCGATCAACCTTGATGACGCAACCTACAGTGGCAGCATCAAGCTGGACCAGGTCATGCAGGTCGTACTTCGAGACGCCTACTTGACCACCAGAATCGGTAGCCTCGCGCAAGTCTTTGCTGAAGACAGTGATTTCGGCCTGATTGGAGTCGGTAAGGAGAGTGATACGATCCTCAACTACCTTGACAACCATGCCGACTTCGTCAAAGTACTTGCTGCCACCGATGACCTTGACGTGATCACCCTCTCTAAAGAGCTTCCTCAAACCCTTTGTGGGCGACTCGATGGTTTGGCCCTTTAACGGCCCATCAGACACGGCGATGCGAACAATGTCAGCGTGGACCGATACAGCCTTGCCGGTGACACCTCGCTGTTCGCCTTGGAAGATCTCCACCATGTCTCCAGGAAGGAATGCACCGGCAGTGTTGCTCTTGATGGTGGCAGCCAGAGCTGACAGATCGAGGTTCTCTGTCCCGTCTTCAGCATCGCGGGCAAACTTGGTGACTTCTTCAAGGGTAGGGTTGACGTCTTCGCTCTGGAGCATGTTGGTCTTGAATTCCTTGATGAGGAAGCCGTCCTGGTAGGTCTCGTTGTTGTAGGTCCAGGTGTTGGCGGAGAAGCCAGTGCCCTTGGTCAGGTATTTGCCGTGTCTCTTCTTTGCCTCGTGCTCACTGAACAGGCGTGGCGGAGGTCGCGGGCCCGATTTGGCTCCAAAGCCTCCCCTCTTGCGTTTGTCACCCAAGCCGCCAGCCTGCTGCAAATCTTCGTTGGCGCCGTAGTCCAGACGAGGCACCAAGCGCACAGTAACCTCGACACCATTGGATTCGACTTCTTCGACAAAGGCCAGATCGCCAGCGTAGGTGCCGCGCTTGATGCGCACGTACATGCCAGGCTCGAGCTGCTTGCTCTTGGTGGTACGCAGTAAATCGGGCATCTCGCCAATGGGGATTAGCATGGGTTTGGTACCCATGTAAACGTTCTGTAGGCCCTCTAGAGCCGTCATGACGTCGCCGATTACACGGGCTTCGACGTACAGGTTGCCAGCCATGGGACCGCCACGCTCAAAGGCCGAGACAATCTGCAGTGGCTCTCGTGTGCCTGCACGGTCCTCGATTCTCTTCATGATGCCAAATACGACCTCGCGTTCTTTCCCGGGCTTGCACTTGAGTCGCCAGATGTGCGGGTCATCAACACTGGGCAGCAGGAGGCGCTGAGGCACGACGGCCGAGTCGGCGTGGCTGGCTCTGTTGCGGCCGTAGCGCTCCTTGAGAGCTTGTGCTTGTTTCTCTGCATCCATGCTCGCGGCAAGGTCACGCTGGCGATCGAGTTCACGGTGCTTGCGGTCGTCGCGTTCAGCGCCGGCGGGGAGCTCGAGTAAGTCGTCGGGGTGCATCTCATCACCAGCCGCCAGGTCATCGTCCTCTTCGGGTTCCTCCTCATCCTCGTCGTCGACTTCTGCTTCAACATCGAGGAACTGGTTGCGAGGACCCTTTCTACGTCGCTTCCTTGGATGACCCTTTGTCACGTTAGTGGGGAATCATGGCGGCGTTTAATTCTGGCAACGTACCACATCGTCCTCGTCATCTTCATCTTCCTCATCTTCTTCGTCTTCGTCCTCCTCCTCTTCGTCACCTTCTTCCTCTTCATCATCGTCGGCGTTTGTCATTTGCTGGTCAGCATTAGAGCTGCTTCGTGGGCGGGCGCCATCTTGGTCGTCGTCGTGATTGCGCGCTGAGGAGGGACGAGACTGCTGTTGTTCGTCGTCATCGTTGTCCTCGGCTTCATCACCAGAGCCTATGTGCGGTGCCGGGTTGAAGTCGTCCTCTTCCTCATCGGAACCAAAGTCCTGACCCGCGTGGTTGGACATGGCGAGTGAATTCGAAACCAAGACAAAGGCAGTGGGACAGGAAGATGAGCGGCGTCGGTGGCAAGCGCCGTGTGTAGATCGGAGTCAGTCGTGGGCAGAGCTCAAGTTGGAGGCAGTCGTGGAAGAGATCAAGCGTTAGGTAAGGTGATGTGGTCAAGTTGTGTGAATTATTGAGGAATCATGGAGCTGCGTCTGGATGCCACTGGCTCGAATCAAACTGCCCAGACGCCGCCCTTTGTTTGCATCTCCGCTGTCATATGGCACGTGCACCGTTCCGCTAGATGCCCGCACAGCTGCATTCCACATTTTGATTCACCAGCGCAATAAGCCAAGAAGAGTAAATTAGCGGAGCAAGACATCCCACTATCACAATCTGGGAGCCCTCTCTTTCCAACCAATAGAAACGACCGCTTTCCCCAGCAGCTTTCGGTCAGCGAGATCTTGCAATGCTCTTGGTATCTCCCGAATGCCCTCGTACACCCGGGAATCAATCAGTGCCTTCACAGCGCCTGACCTTAGCAACTTGTCATAACCTTTCCATGTGTCGACCAAAATCTGTGGGTTCTGTCGTGATAGTTCACCGAATCGCTTGTAGGTTAGCTGTGGGTCGATGCTTGAGCCAGGACACATGCGACTCACGTATCCAATCACTTGAGCTCCTTTCAGTAAGATCTTGTTCATTGCCACTTTTTCCATCACTCCTTCTCGCCCTGCGAATCCTACCAATACAATTAGGCCTCCGAACTTTAGACATCGCAAGCCATCCTCCACAAGCCCTATGTTGTCGATAATAGCATCCACGCCCCTCCCTTGCGTCAGACCCTTGACCTTTTCTACCCACTTTGGTTCCTGCTCCCTCGCAATCACTTTGTCCAAGTCAAGGCCTCGCCGCAGGAAATGGGCCTTCTTTTCAGATCCCACCAGTGCAATCACTTGAGCACCTGCAGCTCTTGCAATTTGACAAGCAATGATCCCTAGGCCTCCATTCGCTCCTGTGATAAGTACTGTCTCCCCTGCACGCAATTTGGCCACGGTGTGGACCGCAGCGTAACTGACAAGTCCACCTGCCAAGGTGGCAGCCGAAGCAGATGTCACCCCTGGGGGTACCTTGCTTGTCTCTTCTACTCGCACGCATATATACTCTGCGAATGCACCATAGCACTGTCCCATGACTCGGTCCCCGATATGCAAGGCCTCGCCCTGACTAGGAGCATTCGTGATTGAGAGCTCCTCCACGATGCCGGCAAACTCGAGGCCCAAGGTGAAGGGTGGAAGCACGTGGCCGTGCTTAGCATTGTTGTTCTGATGCTTCCCTCGTGCGAATAGCAAATCAACTTGTTGCAGAGATACATGAGTTATGCGAACAAGCACCTCGCCATGTTTGGGCTTAGGTCTGGGTATCACAGTTGGCCTGAGAGCGCTATAAGGCACATTGTCAGGGAGAAAGGACGTGATTTGGATGGCCTGCATGCTTGATGTTTCATGATATCGTAAAATGTGATTCATAATATACATAAATATTAAAGAGAGCTCGAGGTTGAACCTCGGTTGGCTGCGAGCGGAGAGATGCCCGTGTCGCAAACACAGCAAAGCCGACCCGGCAATTGTTGCCCCACGTCATTGTTTAAACCATCCTTTCCCAGGCATGCTCAACTCATCCTGTGGACTATTCATCACTTTATTGATGAGTGTGTGAATGGGCTGGCTATAACGTACGCTGTCACGCGCCCTGTGTTGATGCACACGTAGTCGCTGAGCTCAAGTCATCACATGCTCCACAGAGTGCTGTAGGCTGTAGCAGGTTCGCGTGACCATGGACACCAGGTTCGAGACATCGCTGTCGTCGTCCGACTCACCAAGCAGGAGCTGACATGAAGGGATACAGCTCGTGGCTAGGCAAGGCCGTGTCTCGCTATTCGCGCTCACTCTCTCCCGATGATGCTCGTTCACACTCCAAAACACCTCGCTGGCGCACTCCGTCGCCCATGAACGCTTCCATGATCCCTCCGCCAATCGTCTCGAGTGCCTACGCAGCGCCGTCTCCTTCCTTGGAAGCTCCAGCAGAGGAGTCTGCAGTAGATTCAGAGCTGCTCTTCTTCAAGCAAAAGCAGAGACGATTGGAGGCCGACCTGCAAGTTCTACTCGATGCTCAAGCTGAAGGTCTTCTTTCAGGTCTTGGCAGCAAGACGCTCGAAGATGACGTCCTATCTACTGGCTCCAGTACACCGACGGCACCAAGCTCAAAGCTCAGAAGTACCCGGGACGGTATCCCCAGCATGCAGAGGCAGACCAAGATGGGCCTACGCGAAGCTCGGAGAGGCCTACACACGAACATGCGCAGGCTAGCCCTTCTCAAAGCCCAGGAGTTCGACCATCTGAGCCCTGAGGTCGAGGATTGTGAGGCTGTCGTCACACAGCTCGACGTGTGGGAGCAGAAAAGGGGTCGTCTGGAAGAGCGGACGCGCCAGATTCACGAGGGCCACGAGCATGCACGGGCGAAAGAGCTGAGAGTAAAAGCAGACGATATGCAGAACGAAATCAATGACCTGGAGGCTCGCCTGGCTCACATGAAGACGCAACAGAGGAGGCTGAGAAGAGAAGCCACCGAAGTAGAAAACGAAGTCAAAGCCAAGCTGACTTCATACACCGCCAGCCTAAGTATGCTTGACCAGCAAACCAAGGATTTCATCACAGATCTGCAAATGCACAAAGGTGCCCATACCTCTACTCGGCCAGATCCTGCATCCGTCACGATAGAGGCAACCCGGCAAGCCTTCCGCCATGAACGGACCCAGCTGAAACGCCGTCAAGCTAGCATCGAGAAGGAGAAGGAGGCATTGGAAGAAGGGGCTATCATGTGGAAAGACGTTGTGAGAGACGTTTCCGAGTTTGAGCGCCAACTTCGAGAGGACATGGCCCGTCTCGGCACCAACAAGACAAACGGCAAACTACGTGAAGAAGGCACGGGAATGGTCGACGACAATGACACATCCGGAACTCCAACCAGCGACATTGAAGGTCTGCTGGCAAAGCTTGACCAAACAACAACGCAGCTCGAGGCCAAGTACAAATATGCACAGACTCGAGACTGGAAATTGCTAGTTGCTGCAATAGGTGCAGAACTCGAGGCTTTTCTCAAAGGCAAGGACATTCTAGAAGCTGCGCTGGAAGCGTCTGCTGTAGATGTCCGACTGCCAGCTGAACGAGGCGCTTCTGAATTGAGCACCCAATCAGTATATGATGATTTCCGTACTCCGAGGAGTAGTATCATCCATCATGTGGATGATGGTGAAGCAATTAACGACCTAGACCAGGCATTTGAGGCGAGGAAGAGCAGCAACACAGCGTCAACAACGTCGGACACTGACGAATCTGACGGTCCTGATCCCGAATTGTTGATCAGCCATCAGCAGGATACGGACACTGAGTAGACGGCGAACATTTAGATAATCTTGAAGATCCTGCACAAGTGCTTTGAATGATACCCGTTAGCGTAGTTATTATTGCAATACGATTTATGATACTGCATGACGACCATGATGTTACCTTCCTTTATGCATCTCCTCCATGTGACGCTTGCTTGCACCTTCCTCCGCGGCGTTTACGAGACCACCTCGGTCTGTCAACGGCAATACTCCAACTAAATCTTCATGAAGGATTTACGAAGCTATTCATTGTTTTTGACGTTTTACTACACTGTATCGAAGCTATGAGAACAACTGTATGTCGAGCGACGTGAGCAGGGTCGGGTAATTAGATTGTGATGGTGGCACGGGTCGTGATACGCAAATTGGTATCGAAATGCACGACCGTACGCCGGACTATGTCTTCACAATACCGTCGCTGGCAGATAACATAGCGCTTGATTGTCGCATCTATCATCCACAGAGTTTCGAAGATGTGGCTTTACGTGGTATGCCGAAGACCTGGCAGACCAAAGGAGCCGTCGTCGCGCATCCGTATAGTCCTTTGGGCGGCTGTATGGACGATCCGGTCGTAATGACAGTGGTTGAACAGCTTTTGGACTTAGACTTCGTTGTCGGTACATTCAATTTTAGGTGAGTAAACCTTTCATCAGTTCTACATGTTTCAACATTGCAACCGCTGACTATGTTTTCAGAGGCGCTGCAGGCTCGAAAGGCAGCACGAGCTGGACGGGCAGGGCAGAACGAGAGGACTACATCTCATTTGTGGGCTTCCTCGTTCATTATCTAAACCAGCTGCGACTATCGGCCGGAATTTCTCCTCATACAGAACAGCATGGTGGCGTTCCTTCTGGAGACACGATCACTCTGATCCTCGGAGGGTACTCCTATGGATCCTTGATCGTTACACAACTCCCAGAGATCAACAGTCTACTACATCATGTAAATGATTCAGCTCTTGCAGCCAGCTCGAACGAGATCCTTCTCCGAGCTCGCAACCTAGCGGCGCAGACGACCGAGCGCAGCGATGATGCCCTCCAACATCGTGGCCGACGCGAGGAGCCTACAACACCAAGTGCACGCGGCCACCGCAAATCCACCTCTCACCATTCAATCATCTTAGGCGGCCAAGAAACGCCTCTCGTGACAAGAAATTTGAGTGATGAGAGCGGCAGCCGGCGAAGTGTGGATCTACCCGGACGCATCAAAGACCGCATGGTCCACCACCACAGCAGCAGCAGAAGCATACGCAAGTCCTCGAGCCACAGCGTTCTTGGTAGCCATGATCCCAAATCTCACCTGATCCCGGTGGCTCGAGTCATAGAGGACGGACTGCCCCATGTTGACGCACGCTACCTCCTCATCTCGCCTCTCCTGCCACCTTTATCAGGCTTCCTGTCCATGTCCTTGTCGGCGTTCATGTTCAAGACGCCAGAGCCAGACATCTTAATCAACAATCCGACTCTGGTTGTTTTTGGGACCGAAGATGGGTTTACTTCAGCTAAGCGGATGCGCGCTTGGTGTAAGCGGATGGAGAGGCGCAGTGGTGCGGTAGGTGGAGCGTTCACCTGGCATGAGCAGGAGCGTGCCGGCCATTTTTGGAGGGGGGGATTTGTGCTGAATGGGATGATGGGGGTGGTTGAGGGTTGGGCGGGTTCGGTAGTGGCTAATAAGAGCTGATTACAGCTGTACTTCTGATCGTTGAATCATACCCAAGGGTCGATTCTAGGACATACAATAGTATATGATATCCATGACTAAAGGGCAAGGAGTGAAGGGAAACGATTGTCAGTCAATAATGCGATAATGCGGGCTGCGCAGGGGCGCCAAATCATGTTGAAGAATCCGACTTCTGTTAATAATGATTGCATACAGATTTCATAGAAGAGAACATGACATCTCACACATCATTCCCAGGAACCTACTCAACACGTCAATGGGTGCACAGAGTAAGCCTCGTATTGATGAGGCTGGTAATGGCCTTGATTTTCCGTAAGCAGAGTATTTATATTTCATACATCAAGCATATTGATTTCAAAACCAGTAACTGAAGATTCTTTTGTCTATCAACCTCGCCATATAAGAAATTCATTTCATTCATCACACTACTCATCAATTCTTGCCGACCTCAGAGCACTATATTAAAAGTGCTCTAGCGTCAACGTGCAAAGCTTCAAAAGTAGTCCTCGTCCTTGGGACCAGCACCCTTCTCAAGACCATCTGCAGCGCAGAGGGCCTGGTTCGCCTCGGGAATCTCGAATCCAGCAATGAGGTCCGTTCTCGTGAGGAACTGCATGAGCAAGCCCGCCTCCGTGTGCCACGAGATATGACAATGTAGCGGCCAAGCGCCAGGATTGTCAGCAACGAATCTGATCAGGATCCAGCCAAACGCCTCGACACTCGCTGTGTCACGACGGAGCGGGTTGGACAGATCCAGCGATTCATACAGAGGGTCCAGATTCTCCCTATGCATGCCTTCGAAGATTGATTTCCTGGGAGGATAACCATGTCCTTGTGCAAGAACGAAATACTTGTACCCGTGCAGATGCATAGGGTGATTTCCATCGTCGAAGTTCGAGAAGAGGATATCGATGGTCTGAATACCCGACGACTGGATGACAAGCTCTCTTTTCATGTCAAATGCTTCCGTGTTAACAAAAGCACCTCCAGCGGCTTCACCATCCACCACGGCAGGTGTGAACGATGAGTTGCCAGATTGCAGGCCGTCCACTGTTCGTGACAAAGTAGGGGAATGCATATTGGGGCGCCAGCTGCTACTGTTGAACACGCCCCGACTAAGCTGATGTGCACCGATCTCGAAGTTTGCACGGAGATAGAAGAACTGATCAGCTTTTTCTGGGGCTGCTTTGACCTCGACTGGGACCAGCTCGGTGGTGTTGAGATCACGACATTCCAGGGCTTGAGCCTCCCCCCAGTCCTTCGTGTCCGGAAGTGTTGTCGCCGGAACGGAGTCCCCAAGGGCATTGTAATGCACAATGCCATTTACCTCGCCAGCCATATAAGGGTTCGGCTCAGCAAAACATGTCGTGATCATCCTTGCCCGCATGCGGAAGCTATCCGATCTCGAGTTATTCGTATGTAAGATGACACTGTAGCGCTGCGCAGGGTTGATGTTGAGCCTGTGATATGACACAGGAAACACGTCGGTTCCATCGACCTCTGTTACGGCCAGCTCATGCTCGTCGACTTGAAATTGAAACTCTGCAAAAGCGCCCACGTTGATGATTCGTAGTCTGTGGTGCTGGTCTGGGGCAAACGTGAAGCTGGGTAGGCCAACGTTTGCAGTGGTGTTATCGCACTTCCTGTGTGGTAATTCGTCACAATTGCGAATGGCACGGCCATTGATCAAGGCGCCATCAGGCACCGGCTCCGCGTTTTCCATATCGGGCGCCAAGTACAACTTTGCTAGATGTCCCGACAGGTCGTGATAATGATCAGATAGCATGATGACTCGATCAGTGCTGTATTCGATCAGTTGAAGCTTCTTCTCGACTTTCGAATGGATCACCAAGGGGCCATGTAGTCCGTCTGAAGATTGCACGCCTTGATGAGCATGGTACCAATACGTGCCACTTTGACCAGCTACTTTGAATTCGTAGGTTAATGATGACCCTGGAGCAATGGGGCACTGCGTGATTCCGACGGTGCCATCCATCCAGTTGCTACCGTTTTGGTACAAGCCATGCCAATGGATCGCAGTGGCGTTGCTCATCGAATTTTGGACGTTGACACGAATAGTGTCACCCTCGTTGACCTCGATCAGTGGACCAGGAAAATGGCCGTTGATGACCAACATGGTTCTGTAGACACCATCTGGATTGTGCTCAACCTCGGTAATGGTCCAATTGAATTCTCGAAGCATAGGCTCAGCTTCGAAATCCCAATCGTGAGCAACAATATAGTCGTTTCGTGCTTCTGTCGGGAGTTGCACGTCCGTCAAGCCAGGAACTGCCGCAGTGGTGTTGTCTGGGTTCCCATGCCTGTACGATCCCTTGTGTATGAGCTTGACCGTAGCAGGTACAAGCATCGTGCAACAGACAAGAAAGACTACCAAATGCCACCATCGGATGATGAAGCAAGGATCTCTCTCTTCATATTGCCCTGCACGCTTTTCATCTCGTGCTTCGCGAGATGATGTATATTGGTGTCCTAGTAGTGCTTCTTCCTGTTCATTACTCGGCCGCCAAGATGCAGTATATCCATTAGTCTTGAGACCACTTTCCTCTATGTCCGTCATGTTGACACTCGTAACTCTTGGAAACGCTCGAAACTGCGCATTTCAAGTCTCGTGTGAAGAAAACATCAGAGCCAACGGCACATGCATATGTCCTCGGCAGACGTGCGTGCTGGTAGACGGATAAATTTGGCAGTCGCCACCAACAGAGTTCACAGGAATTTCTAGAACGCCACCGACACACATTCTGTTATGCACAAAGGACCGATGATCAGCACTTATGGTCCTGCAACTGGACCAGGTGAGAGAACGTGGTCGCTATATGTCCGTCTTATCCGCAGTCCCATGGAGATGGGGCTCAGGGCAAGGGTCCCTGCGGGGTCCGAGGAGCCAATGACGAGCAGTCAGGGGACCATGTGCCTGCCTGTCCGGCGTTGCTTAATTCAACAACGTCCTAACAATAACCGGACTTCCTCATTCCTTGACGATGTGGATCTTTGTCTTGCGAGCTACTCTGTAGACCCTAAGGCAGTTCGACCTTCCCGAAGTCAATGTCCAGCGAGCAGGGCAACCGCGTGCTCGCATCCACCAATGAAGATGATTCAATTACATCTGTTCTTCTAGAGAAGGACCCGCCGTACCCGCCACACGGCACAGGTGCAGACGACAGGCCTTCAGCCAACCGAGTTCGGAAGGTCGCCATTGCTACTGTAGCATGCGTACGTGACAAAATCTTCTTCTGCATATCGTACTGTACTGTAGTCTCCTATATATACCTCGAGCCTTCCCTTTCCTTCACCAAAGCAGCATTGATCTACTCAGTTTCCTCTTTGACATAGAAGAAGAGTCGAGTCTTCGTTCGTTCGATCAGCATTTTGCGTAGAAGCCCTGGCTTTTGAATATATCCTAATTCGTTGATCATCAAGATGTTGACTGCCCTCATCCTCTCTGCGGCTGCTTTTACTAGCACTGCCGCCGCTGGTTTCCTTCCATCTTTCCCAAGCCAGAACCCCAACGTCAACACTGCCACGGGGACTGCACCGGTCTACGCTGCTCAAGCTACTGCGAAGACTGAGAGCCCTAAGTCCAAGGTTCCTGGCAAGGCTTTTGACAGAATTGCTATCATTTGGATGGTATGATAATCCCAACCTCAGCCTAGAGTCCCCTTCGGTATCAGATCTGTTCACACAGGGGCTTGTAGAAGCAGTAGATCTCTACCTGCGAAGGTCAATGAAGGCCTTCTGGAAACCGCTACTTGTACAAGTCCTTTGTAAAGCCTGTGACGAAATTTCTGGTCACACTTGCTTACCAATATGCCAATAGGAAAACACCGATTTTGACAAGGCTGTTGGTGACCCAAACCTGGCCTGGTTGGCCAGCAAGGGTATCACTCTTGATAATTACTTCGGAGTCACTCACCCTTCTGAGCCCAACTATGCTGCTGCCATTGCTGGTGATAACTTCGGCATGGACAACGACAACTTCAACCAGATCGCCGGCAATGTCTCCACTGTTGTAGATCTTCTCGAAGCCAGAGGCATCAGCTGGTCTATGTACCAAGAAGACATGCCCTACTCTGGTTTCGAGGGATTCCAGTGGAAGAACCAGGAGACTGGTGCAAACGACTATGTTCGCAAGCACAACCCTGCTATCCTTTACAACGCCAACACAACTCCGGACCGTCTTGCCAAGAATAAGAACTTGACTATGTTCTACGAGGATCTCGAGAACAACGCCCTTCCCCAGTGGATGTTCATCACCCCGAGTAAGTGACTATATTGTATCTGTACTCATGACATATCAATCTAACCCATGAAAAGACATGACTTCTGATGGACACGACACTTCCGTCACCGTTGCTGGCTCATTCATGCGCGGCTTCGTTGAGCCTCTCCTCAACGACACCAGATTCATGGAGAACACTCTTGTCCTGAGTAAGTCCCCAATTTTATCGATATCTCGACAATGGTGGCTAATGTGCGACAGTCACTTTCGACGAGAACCACACATACACCATTGGCAACCGCGTCTTCTCCATCCTCCTCGGAGACGCCGTCCCCGAAAAGCTGGTTGGCACTTCTGACTCCATGTACTACAACCACTACAGCGAGATCTCCACTGTCGAGGCCAACTGGGGCCTCGAGACTCTCGGTAGATGGGATGTCGGTGCCAATGTCTTCCAAGTCGTTGCAGACAAGACTGGTGACCAGAACACCCAGTGGGAGGCTGCAACTGGCACCAGCCCCACTCACTTCTTCAACCAGTCTTTTGCTGGTCCTTTCAACTCGGTCAAGTCTTCAGTGCCTTACCCTGTCCCCAACAGTCTGCTCATACGCGATGGCCGTATTGTTTCTCCTGAAATTACGCTTGAGTGGGGTATTGCAGAGCTTGAGCAGAAGTCTTACTACTCGAACACTGTCCAGATCCCGGATGGTCTTAACCCTCCAAGCGGGTGGGCTAACTAGGGTGGTGCGTTGATGATGGTGTGATATTTGAACATCGAAGTCGTGGATCTTTCACGCAATGAAGGATCCGATGAGGGATCTGATGTAATTTCAGTATCTAGATATTTGGCTGTCAATTTACCATAGAAAAGCGATCAATTCTATCTTTCAAGACCATTTCGTAAACATTGTACTTCATCGTAATAAGATGACTGGCACATGGGCGAAACTGCCAACGTACAGATGTACAACGCTCTCGTCGTCAAAACTTCTGACAAAATTCGCTGTGCAGTTATTGTTATGGTCGCTCGCGGGGGCGGGGGCACTAAATCAGACTTTATAGAGTGGGAGGCAAAGAATGTAATGTATAGATACGGTGGCCTCTCTCTCTAAGTTTCCGCCTTTCATTCCTCACTTCTCCACAATTTTGAGCTCCAAGTCATTCCAGCGTCACGGAACATACGGTGTATCTCTATTGCTTGTTTCATTTGTCAACTATGGTTCTTGGATCTTTCAAGGCTCTGTTTTGGTGGCGTAAAACCGACACCACATACACTCTCTTACCAACTTCTGGAAATGATCAGACACGAGACTCGTCACTCGAGTCCAACAACCCGTATTCAGAGAAAAGTACACAGCTTGTCAAGCAAAGCTCTGCATTCAGGATCGATCCCCGTATCGTTTCAGATGCAATAATTGGGCTTTCCGACGGTCTTACTGTCCCATTTGCATTGACTGCCGGCCTGTCCGCGCTCGGAGACACCAAGCTAGTAGTCTATGGCGGTCTTGCTGAATTAATCGCTGGTAGCATCAGCATGGGACTGGGAGGATATCTTGGGGCGGTCAGTGAGGCGTGAGTGGAGGTATAACCCACTATGCAGTGCAATGTTTCTGACTTCTGTCCAGTCAATCATACCAGGCGACACTCTCAGAAACGAAGAACATAGTCTCCCAGAACTCGGAAAATACACGAGATCTGGTGGACTCGACCTTCCGAGACTTTGGCTTCTCAGACGATCTTCTCGACCTCATGACGACTCAGCTTTGCGCATCCAAGGACAACACTGAGAAGTTTGTTATGCGGTTCCACTATCAGCTCCCGGAATCATCATATACGGCCTGTAGAGCCTATAGCTCTGCTCTGACCATCGCTATTGGCTACCTGCTAGGAGGACTTACCCCTCTGGTCCCATATTTCATCTTTGACACAAATCAGACTGCTTTCTTTTGGAGTGTAGCGGTAATGACTGTTGCCTTGTTCGTCTTCGGATACGTCAAGACATTTGCTGTGGGCGAGACTAGAAAGGGTCCTTGCTTCAAGGCAGGCGTTCAGATGATGGTCCTGGGAGGAGTCGCCGCAGCAGCAGCTATGGGCTGTGTCAAGGCATTTGGATGAAGCTTTCTACTGCTTCAAATGTTACACCTTGATCATGGCCAACTCTTTTTGCGGATTCGAGGCACAAAAAAATACCACCGAATCGTCGCCTAGCCTGAGGCAAGCTTCACAAGGTCAAACAACTCCTGCGACAGTCTTGCTGGTCATATCCTCAAGCTCTTCCGGTACGAAAAACGTCTTGAAGTGGTTCCCCTAGGTCGCGCAGAATGTGCTATCCTCGGTCAGCAGACATAGCGGACCTGGGTCCATATACTTGTCTCGGTTACAGCAGGCTACCATGGTGGAGATTGGTCTCGTTGATTTAAGTGAGTCCCAACGGAAGTATATCAGGACAAGGAGCAGTGAGACAGATGACGTCCTCGTCAATGATAGGTCAGCCTTAGATGAGAGGCTAAATTGAGCTTTGGGTGGATATGATGGAAGCACCAAGAAAACCAGGGCATATTTGGGATTCACACTCCAAGAGAGATGCGAATCAAATAGATGAGAGGAAACCTCAGTTGCCTTCGAAAAAGTTTGTGACCTTAAGAAGCCTATGTTGCCATCCAAGAAATTGATGTAATAAGAGCAAGATTATGTATTTACCTTTCATGAAGGCCTGAAGCTTTATCACTCCGAGAACTTTCTGAGCTTCTGAAGTCCGCGTGACAGTGATTGTGGTTGCATTGGCTGGCACTACTGTATGGTGAGATCATTCTAGATTTGGATGAATAGCAAAGGTATGGAAGCGTCTTTTGAACTGGTGTTCGATCACCCTAGTATATTACAGATGCCATAGCCATGATACGCGCACCTTGGGTACGAGATGAACAGCTGTGGTACCAGTATAGTGGAGCATTCGACTGATCATTTTCAGGCTACTGCGGCCACTATTTCGCCAGTCTATCAACCAATGACCACTGCTATGTTTGTGCAGATGACCGAAGATCGTTTGGTCGATGGCGACGAAGTCGGTGTGCTTTTATAGGGTTATGTAATGTCGAGATTTGGCATCACGCCGAAATCTGGGTTCTTGGTGTAAGTTGTCGTCACAGCGTCAGTCAATGTCCGAACCCGTCCTAATCAGTCAATAGCTAGGGGTATGATTTTCCCTTCGCATTGTCGCGAGCATGGGAAAGGTCGTGGGTTCAATTCCCACAGGATCCATGAATTTTTATTCTTGTCTTTTTGTGGTATGGAGGCGGGGCGAGGTTTGTGGAGACAAGGTTGAAAGCACCTCGACAGTCGAGCAGAAGTCTGGCATCTGCTTGTCAACCACTACTTTATGTGGTCTGGCCTTGCCCACGCACTCCCAACACTCGCGGTGACTTGGTTTCCCAATTGTAAAATACACTTCCTTAAATGTAAGTAAAAGCATGTAGTGCACGGGTGAACGCGAAGAGAAGGTCTCTTCGCGTGCAAGAAAGAGAGTATGAGTAATATAAGCATTGCATGGGTCGCCATTGGACGTCACACACGAAGGTTACCTTGCTGAGGGGTATTGAAACTTTTGGGTATTGACACCATGGGTAAGTTCAAAAACCTACCTAGGGCAAAGGGCTTGAGCTGAGAAGTATACACACATGAGGCGGCACCTTCGCATCTCTACAAGCGATTATCTCACTTTAACCGAACTTTAATGCTCAAGCGGTGAGTGTGCCTTCATTATTGAAACTTCGCTGACTCTTCTCTCTACACTTTTCCTTGCGACTGACTTCACTTACACTCTTCTGTCTGCATCCAACATTAAGAAGATATATGTCACCGATGAGGTCGCAAAGACATCATCAAGTGCTTTCTTATGCGCCGCCACAGTACAACTTCGACGACGATGAATTGTCTCCATTGACTCCTCCCACGAGTCGTGATTCTTCTCGTCGATGCGTTGATGACGGACACATCCTACCCCTCATTCAGGCAACCAAGTCACCGTCACCATGTCTAGCAGAACCAGAACCAGAGTCGCCATGTGTAGTCCGAGCTGAGAAGCGGATGTCAATCAAACACGAAACGATACAGAAGAATGGGAACTTCAAGTGGGATAAGGACTCCAGATGGGCATTGTATCTGCTCAGAACAGAGTATGGCTGCAGTTCGTCCCAGGCGAAGCCTATTTTCGACCGTCTCTTCGCTAGACAGCTTGCCACTACCCGCTATACTGATTCCGGGATGTCAGTGACTGCGCTGTCAGTACAGTACAGTGAAGCTAGTAATGTACAGTGTGCACGTCGTTGGGGTAGCATCACGAAAGCAGAGCTGAGTCCAACAGAGGAGGTTGAGCGTAAAGATCTTCTGAGAAGGATAGACCGCATTGTCCAAAGCAAAGGGCGTAATGTCCCAGCTGCTCGGGCACGGCGCTTCATTGCTGACGATCAGCAACCCATGACAGCAAACCATAGAAATTCGCATCATGCCGGTCTGACTACTACCAGCCCTCATAAGAGCTCAGTTGGCAGTAACGGTGAGAGTCACCAATCATTTGATACTCATCTGCCACCACCGGCACGTCCGACACCACCGGCAACACCAGCAGATTGCAGCTCTTCTCTGGCTACGCCAATTTCCCGCACAAGAGTCATCTTCGGAGAGACAGTCAACATCATCACTCCAAGCAGTCCAACGCTACATTTTCCGCCAGTCTCTCACGAGTAGGCCCATCCCCCAATGCCAGCTCTCGTTTTCCGATACTACGATGAATACAGCAATGGCATCAATGGATACGGAGGCTTCATAGCTGGATCCTATATCCGACTCACGTTAGGATTTCCACCACCGCCAAAGTATGACGATCCACGCCTGTTCAGCGATTTCGAAAACCATCTAAATCGCAACGCAATTTCCAGCCCGTTCATATCAGTATCATGCTACCTCTTCTGGGTCATCCGGCAAGCATTCAAGCGTGCAAATGGTCTCGGCAAGGGCACTGTCGCAAAGTATCCCAGGATCTCCATCATCGACGCGCAAGCGGTTGCAGCAGGGGGCAAGGCATTCGCAGTTCCTCCATACCACAAACGTCTCAAGGCAAAAAGAGCCTTCTACCCAGGAGTGTGGAACTATGGCGGCTCGCACGAGTTTGTTGTTTGGGCTGCCATACCACAAGCAGCAATCCTAAAGGACTTTTCGCTCGACGACTTTCAAATTGCAGCTTCCAGGATCCCGGTGCTGGAGTCTGTCCTGAATTTCCAGGTCTTGCGAAGGCCAGCAGGCATGGAGAAGCTGAAAGAAATGCTAAAGCAGAACGCTTCGACGTTGGACCTTGAGCTGACTGCTGCGCTTGCACAACTCTGTCTGGCCTGCAACATCGACGTGTCTAAGCCCTCGGCTATGATCTCAAAGCTGGTCTCAGACTTCATTCAGGGATGGGAGATCAAAGTGGACAGCGACTCCCCTGCCCGCTGGGAGTTGCTAGCCGGCGCTTTCTTGCTCGCTCTCACGAATGACAGGGACATCACCACTGCGCAGATCTCGTCCATCAAGAACGCATTCATTGATGGTGTCGCGTCCGGTATTGGGACTTATAATTGGCATAGAGCAGAGAGGACTGCCCGGGCACAGCAGAACAAAGCCTCGCGACTGGGACTAGGGTCTGGGGGAAGGAGTGTCCTGGTAGCTGTTGAAATACCAGTGGTTCGGGCTCGACTGAGCGAATTCATCTACAGAGGTTGAGGAAAGCAGGTTGGCGAAGTCGGTCTGTATGGCGAGTCGGAGCGCAGTATGAATTGAGGATCTATCTGATCCAGGGCCTCTATGAGATTTTCTCTGGAGGCAATGCAAGAGAATAACGGACGCCCGCTATATGGGAGAAACAGGCCCAGGTGAAACGCAAGTGCTACCCAGTCATTAAGGCCTTTGCATAATACTCCTCGCAACGCCAGATGGTAATGAAATAGAGGAAACGGAAAATGGGGGAGAAGACAAAGAGAACGGCTAGACTAGTGCGTGGTGAAGTACCATATGACAATAATAAGGGCAATCACAACAAGGATAGCAATGCAGATGAGCAAGCACCACCACTTCTTTCTCCTTGCAGACCGAGCCTTTTCTGTAGCGACGCCCAGGTGCTCATTAGCCTGGACCATGTGAGTATTAGTCTCCTCGGCCTTTTCCTCGATGTTCTGGATGAGCGGCTCCTGCTGGACAACGATGGCGTCCAAGTCTTGGAAGAGCTCCGCCAGTTCCATCATGGTCCTCTCAATCTGCTGAATAGCATCATGGCGTTGTTGCACGTTGCGGAGGGTGGATTGTGCCTGTCCTCTGCGGTCTGCGTTGAGCAAGGCCTGTTGGAATATCTGTGTGTCGCCTCCCGCTTCTGTGGCCTCTCTGATCTCAGCCTCGCTAGCATCTGGGTTGACGATGAGGTATTGTCTTCGCTGCTGCTCCTGCACGTCTTTCCTGAACTGGCTCTCGACCGACTGGAAGTTGTTGATTGCCTTGCGGATACGACGGTCCAGAGCATTGACTTGGGGTTCGTTACGTGGTTGGCGAGCGTCTGGTTGAGACTTGATACGCTTGACTCGCTCGGCCAGCGAACGGTATGTACTCATGATGTCGGCGCCCATGGCATCGATCTCCTTGTTTGTGGCACCAGTTCCGGCAGTGAATTGGCGTTGGACGCGTTGAAGATCGTTCAGACGAGTGTCGAGCTCATCAATTGCGCGGCTGACTTCACGACAAGAGTTGAGGATGGCATTGGGATCGCGAGAGGCATTCTGCTGCTGGTGTTCGGAGTACGGATCCTCGAAGGGATTGCTCTGGATGGGTTGCATTTCCACGTCTGCGGTGGGGCCTGTGCGGGAGAGTTAGTATGAGCTTTGATAGAGGAGTAGAAAGTACATACGGTATGTCGGAGGGGTATCATAATTGTTGGAGGCATACGGGTTTGATTGGCCATAGCCGCTGTTGCCGTAGCCATTGTACTGCATCCAAGTTAGAAATACTGTTCAGGCAAATGCATGGGCAAAAGTCTTGCGGCTTACTGCCATGTTTGCTTCGGTCTGGCCTGCAGACAGAAGTTCGCTATGTCTCTAGAGTAGAAAATGGAAGAGCACAGCAAGGACAGAAAGATGAATGGCCGCGAGATGGGAGATCAGAGATGAGACTTCACAATGAAAAAGGATCAAAAGGAGCAACAATCAATGCAGATGGGAATCGTCGTGTTTAAGCACAAGGAGATGCTTTACTCCAGCCGAAACACGAGCTCAAGCCCCTTTCGGTCCCCTGGCACGTCCTGGGGCTCTGGCGGCGGTTACGAAAGACTAGCGTCACTCTAAACTCAGCCACGCCTATTCTTGTTGCCTGCCAAGCTCTGACACTCTGGAGACCTCACTATTCTCACCTGTCATCCTCCTGCTAGCCACAAATACACTAAGACCGACATCTGTCCCATCAAAGTTCACCGAAGGATGAGGCTGTGTCTAACCTGGGCTCATCGTGACATTGTAGATCGCTCCTTAGTCTATGGGGTATATGGTAATGCTGCAGCCTCAGCTACAATCACCTTGATCTACTGAAACCCTCCACCTTCTTGCCACGCCTGAACGTCAACGTTGGGTTCCCCGATGCGGCTCGAAGTTGGCCATGTAGTAGACTGCACTTTCACGCCGCGCCCCAGCGCTTCGTCTCGTCGCCGCCCTTCCAGAACTTCTCCTCATACCCAAGCTCTTTCTTGGTCGACGCGACGAGATCCTGAGGTCCCATGTTTTTCCCAAGGTTATCCGAGATCTTTATGCATGGCCGCCCTGCCGCTGAATCCAGTTTGATGACAATGTTCAGAGGCACACTCTTCTCGCCACTGCTCTTCGTCAGGAAATCATTCGTAAAGAAGGTGCCTACACCAAAGCTTGGACTGAGGCCAACCGCCTTTGTAGCACTCAGGTACTCAATGCACCGCTCGACATTCAAGGCGTCGGAGAAGACAATGGTCTTTGGCTGTGTGATGCCTTGACTGTCATAAAATGCCCGCATGCGCTTGATGAAATCGTTTGGATCTCCTGAGTCTTGTCGGACCCCCGTCCATACCTCGGCATAGCTGGGGTTGGGTTCGTCGAGCTTGGGATCCGTTGACTGGCCTGGCGGGACGGGCTTCTTGAAGGCGCTGAGGAAATTGGGCGTGCCAAACGTGTCTGTAAGTGCAATACTCAGTACGCCTCTTCCATAAGTGCCCGTCCAATATTGCAGAGCGACCTCATTGGCCGCCTTGTAGTCATTTGTAATGGCAGCAATGCCCATGAACCACTCGTGAGCTACAGTGCCAATGGGCGTGACGCCGTACTTCATGGCGAAGTGGACATTGCTGGTTCCGGACCACTTGCCAGAGAGCTTCAGCTTTTCGCCCTCGGCCGCAGCATCACTCAGACCGCGCAGAACTAGATCATGCGTTTTGTAGTCCCTCCTTCTCCTGCTTCCGAATTCGGAGAAGAGGCAGCCTGCCTCTAGCAGTCTCATGCCTTTCTCCTTTGCATTTTCTCGTTGTCCAGAGTGATCCCAGTCAGTGTCGCAGAACTTGAAATATGCTTCTGAGGTTAATGCGAGAAGGGGGATCTCGTATAGTATGGTATCGAGCCAGTTGCCCTTTACTGACACAAAGACGTCTCCTACATCCGAGTCTGAGTCATTGGTGGTTGGGTGCAGAGGCTCGAATGTCATGTTGACATGTTTGTCAGGATACAGTCGGAACTGCTCGAGGAAGTTGAGATATTCGGAGCTGAAGTAGGTACAATTGTTTCGCAGGAAGAGCATCTCTTCTGCGGACACGGTGATGCTGGCGAGCTTGCTGACTTGAATTTGTAACCAGTGGAAGGCTGCACGATTGAATCTCATGTCGTGAGTTCGGTTGGTGAATTTGTAAGAGACATCTAGGTACGTTTAGTATCCAAGATTGGTATCGCAAGGATGCGGTATGCTCACCGACATGCGGGAAGTATTTCAGGATGGCGCACTGCATGGTGAGTTTGTAGAGGTCAGTGTCGAGGAGGGAGAAGACGCCATCGGGCGTGTCATGGTCAGGCCCATGGTTGCTGTTCGCCATGGCCATAATGTCTCTCACAGTTGTGAGATCAGAGGTTGCGGCTTGAACCAAGGCTACCTGACGAAGGTGGGATGCGTGAGGATGTCAAAAACATGACGCGGCTATCTCTTGTATTGTTGTAGTGGGGCAGATGACGGAGATAATGTCCTGCTAGTCCGGGCACCTCACGATGAAAGGTGAGCGATGTGCACGAGTCATGCAAACCTTATAATTCTAGCTCTATGTTGAAGCCATGGATGAATGTGATTGTGCCTTCAGCTATTGCGTAGCATTGACCTGGTATGCGACTTTTGCCTGCCGTGTACGCATTCAAGTATTGAAAGGTACTTTACAAAATGCTAAACTTGATGGAGTGATATCATGTAGCAGAATAGGAACAGGAGTCGGAGAGTCTAAAATAGGCAATGACATGCGCGGCGGTATGACTTCACAGGGTCCCAACTTTCAAAAGAGTTCAGGTGCAGATAACACGAGTTGAAACGCACATTTCACATTCACACCTCGACACCTGTGACCGACCTCTTCACGACGTGAATACTTGCTTGTCCAGGTCGCGTCTCATCTTCCGCTCACTTTCACCTCGATCGCCCTGTCTCTACATCATCTATTCCCTTCGCGCCCTGAATCCTGTTTCCCTTCTTTCACCTTTGGCCCCTTCTGCCCCCAATGGCAGGTGTTATAAGATGGTCAGTAGAGCACATCACGTCGCTCGGCATTATCTCATTATTGACCCTTCCTTCTCAGGTACCAGCTGAAGCTGGCTCAGCGTCCACTCCTCACCCAGAGTATCACTACCGCGGTACGTTGTGAAGCCACGAATGCGCCTGCCTTAGCACCCCTGACTTGTCATAACAGGTCCTTTTCGCGACTGGAGATGCCATGGCCCAGACGGCTGTTGAGAAGAGAGAGCTGAAGAATTATGACTGGGCCCGCAGTGGACGAATGGCCTTCTACGGCGGCGGTACGCCATACAATCTGCTTATGCCCTCTACTTGCCTTAGCTGACGTTGCCTCAGCCATCTTCGGTCCTCTGGCTACCAAGTGGTTTGGAGTCCTTCAGAGCCGCGTTCGCATTCCCAGTTCGCCCAATGGCGAGATCCTTGCCCGTGTCGGCCTTGATCAATGCGTCTTCGCTCCCGTCAACCTGTTCTGCTTCCTCAATTACATGGCCATCATGGAAGGCTCAGACCCAAAGAAGAAGATTGAGTCGACATACCAGAGTGCCTTGACCAAGAATTGGATGGTCTGGCCCTTTGTCCAGCTTGCCAACTTCAAGTTCACCCCACTGCAACACAGAGTTCTGGTTGTCAACGTTGTCTCTCTAGGTAAACACTCGCTCTGAGCCTTTTTACCTGCTGAACATGCTGACACTCATTATTAGGCTGGAACTGCTACTTGAGCTTCCTGAACAGCCAAGGTGGCTCTGGCTCCGATCTGCCTCCCTCATAGATTGAGGTTGCAGCTTGAGAGCCAAGCGCTCGCGCCCTGGTTGCGACGAGTTGATACTAGCCATTGCCAATGGGATCCTCCAGTCGACTCCCATACATATACCCTCGAGGTCAACATAGAGAGCCACTCTCAGGAAGAATCTTGCTTGTCCTTTCGTAAATCTCGTCGACTTTCTCTCGCGTCTTTCCCTGTGTACGCATGTGTTCCTCGCATCTAGAGCCGGACAGTGCGTTGTCGTATCAGCGGGTTTAGCGTTATTCTGCTCTATGAATCTGGATTCGGGTGGGACGTTCGCATCAATGGATCTCATATTACCTACAAATGAAGCAGCTCTGGTTGAGTTCCTATATTGAAAATGTGTATTGTGATGCTTACTTGGTCATCATAAGACTTTTACTTTCACGCGAGCGCCGTCGTGATTGCACGAACAGGGTCCCCCTCAGAATAAATACTTTCAATTCAGCAATGTCTAATATTGCAATACAAATCCTCGCTAGTACTTTGATCAAGCACTGGCTCTCTCTTCCTCCTCCGGTGTTCTCGTTCGCAGTTGGAGAGCATGTATGCCACCCTCAGTCGCCATCTCGTCCTTCAACAGGGCATAGACCATGCGATGTCTGGCTGGTTGCATTTTAGACTTGAAAGCCTCCGAGACGATGTTCACGCTAAATCATCAGCATCGATCGTCGGTGCAAGCATGGATGAGCCCACCGAAAATGTGTTTCCTTTGATGTACTCCCGGCCATGGCTTTGTGGTGAGCGTGTTTGTGAGAGTCGTTGAAGATCTCAAGAGAGATGGGCTTCAATTCTTGAGTGATCTGAAAGGGTTTGAACATCGAGAAGGTGATCCTGCAATTCGAACAAGCCTTACCTTTGCTCTCATGACATCTTCATATGGGGTCATGGACGTAGACATGGTGGACAGCGGCCTTTTCGATGCCGATGATACTGCGCGCCGCCACATTCAAAGTATACCAGTCGGTCCTCTACGTGTAGGGTTAGACCGCATGGCTGGCGTGAGACCGCAGATGAGAAAGACTCCTACTTGATTTGCTGGCTACAGTATTGAAGATCCTCGCTCTACCTTGTCGATTCGTACTGCTTTCGAGTAAGATATCTCATTGGCTACCTTACACAGCAAGGTACTGTATTCTTGGCGAAGAGCGGCAATGGTTGTTGCCCTGTGCTTTGAAGCAGGCGGCGTCCAGCGGTCGGTTCGAGGCAGCTATTCGCTAGGACATTCCCCTTTGGGGCTATCGATGCGGCCTCCAACGTGGGGCAGCTCGCATGGGAGATCCCTCTTCGATCACCTTATCAGCATGAATTAGCAATTGGTACACGCGCACAGTAGGTTGGAGCTACATATACGGGCAGCCTCGCCTTCCCTCTCCCCCTATGCTCCCCTCTCTCCTTCGTCCTTTTCTACAATCTTCTTGCAGACCTTCATTCCTCTTCACTGTAGCAAGATCCTCCCATCACATACCCCGCAGGCCATTTATAAATATTGTCTCAAGAGCCATGTCTGGCCTCTCCGTCGACATTACTGCTCCCAACGGGGTCAAATTCACTCTGCCGACCGGCTTGTTCATCAATAACGAATGGGTCAAGTCATCCAAGGGCAACAAAGTCACCAGCATCAACCCTGCGTAAGTTGCTGCCAGCTCCACCCTGAGAACCATGGCTGACCATCGTCTACAGAGACGAGTCTGAGATATGCTCCGTCGAAGCCGCCGAGCCTGAAGATGTTGACAAAGCCGTGGAGGCTGCCAAAAAAGCTGGCAAGGGTGCATGGAGAGACATGGCTTCCACAGACAGAGGTGATCTCATGTTCAAGCTTGCCAGCTTGTGTGAAGAGCACAGGGAGACTCTCGCAACAATAGAATGCATGGACAATGGTAAACCCTTCACTGTGTGCCGTGACGAGGATTTATCAGAGGTCATTGGCACCCTCAAGTACTACGCTGGATACGCAGACAAGATCCACGGCCAGGTTATCGAGACGTCCCCCGCAAAGCTTGCATACACCATCCGTGAGCCCGTTGGTGTTTGTGGACAGATCATTCCCTGGAACTACCCATTGGCCATGGCGGCATGGAAGCTTGGCCCGGCTTTGGCTTGTGGAAACACTGTCGTCTTGAAGCCTGCCGAGCAAACCCCTCTTAGCATTCTCTACTTTGCCAACTTGGTCAAGGAGGCAGGTTTTCCTCCAGGTGTCCTGAACGTTGTCAATGGCTTCGGCCGCGTCACTGGTGCCGCCATTGCTCAGCACCCGGACATTATGAAGGTCGCCTTTACTGGATCTACTGCCACTGGCAAGGAGATCATGAAGATGGCTGCCCTTACCATGAAGAACATTACACTCGAGACCGGCGGCAAGTCACCTCTTCTTGTCTTCGACGATGCAGACCTCGACCAGGCAGTCAAGTGGGCACACATTGGAATCATGTCCAACCAAGGCCAGATCTGTACCGCTACATCCCGTATCCTGGTTCAGGAGGGCATCTACGAAAAGTTTATCTCTGCTTTCAAGGACCACGTCAAGACAACATCCATTGTCGGTGACCCTTTCAAGGACGATACCTTCCAGGGCCCTCAGGTCACCAAGGCACAATACGAGCGCGTGCTTTCCTACATTGAGACTGGCAAGTCAGAGGGCGCCACTCTCTTGTCTGGCGGAGAGCCGGTCAAGGACGTCGGCGGCAAGGGCTTCTTCATCGCCCCTACCATCTTCACCGACGTCAAGGACAACATGAAGATCTTCCAGGAGGAGGTCTTCGGACCCTTTGTCGTCGTGTCAAGTTTCAAGACCGAGGAGGAAGCTGTTGCACGTGCCAACGACACCACCTACGGTCTCGGAAGCGCCATCTTCACCCAAAACATCACAAAGGCCCACAGGGTTGCAAGAGATATTGAGGCTGGTATGGTCTGGATCAACAGCAGCAACGACTCCGACTTCCGCATCCCATTCGGTGGTGTCAAGCAGAGCGGCATCGGCAGGGAGCTGGGCGAGGCCGGTTTGGAGGCCTACACAAACAAGAAGGCTATCCACGTTAACCTTGGACTCAAGCTTTAAGAGGATGATAAACGTATTTTGATGATATCTTGCATAAAATGATACCTTTTCTTGTTCATAATGAAAACAATTTGTTCCATCCTGTACAAGGTGTGACACTCCCCACTTCTAGACATTTGTCACATCAAGCTGCAGCCTCGACGTCTCTCCTAGGACCAGAGTCGAGGTCAGGCATCCAGCCTTTCGGTCGTTCTCGACCTCTGATGACGAGTCCATACAATGCCTTCTCGACCTTCTCCACGCTCGTCTGCATGACATCCATCTTCTTCTCTACATCCCTGGCAAATGAACTTCCCTTGCCAACATTCAGTGCTTCAAGCTCTGCTCTGAGTGCCCGCAAGTCGGTAAGGACATCCCTTTTGCCATCCACATCCATGTCGCCCGCCTCTGCCTTTTCAGACGCCACAGAAGGCAGTTTCCCATCCGTAGCCATGGTCGTAATGGCAAAGCGCATCAGCTCACCCGTCATGTCGAAGATACCAAGCAGGTAGTCTTCTACGCTCAGATCAACAGGGCCACCTTGGCCGCCCAGCTCGCTCAATAGCGTGCTTGCTTCTTCGTAGGTGATTAGACGACCAGTCACAAGGTAATGCTGAAACGAGGCGGCTTCCATCCATTCTTGGTTTCCGCCAGTGATGTTGCGGGCATAGCGGTATGTGTTTAGGCCTTGCAAGTCTGCGGAGATGGCATTGTAGCGTTCGCGGATGATTTCGTGGTATTGCGTGTTTGCTTTTGTCACATGCGGCGGTAGCGGCTGTGCGAGTTTGCGGATTCTTTGTTGCGTGTGTAAGTCCACTTGGTCTATCTTGATCTGGTCATTCCAGACCATGTGGGAGCAGTGCTAGGGATATATGGCTACCTTTGGAGAGTGAAGATACTAAAAAAGTAGACTTGTGGTCAGCCGTATGGTTCGGCAGGACTTGTAGGCATGTTCGCATGTGTAGTAGGGGTGCTACTATACACAGAATATGCGACAGAATCATAGCTGAGCTCACATCTTTTTGGATGCAGCCGTCACATCACGCGAGGCTTTAATGGTCCGCTCTCGTCGGTCGTGGTGCTCATCCAGCTCGGCACGGAATGTCTCGAACATGGGCATGAAGGGCGATTCGTCCTGTTGATCCATCGTTGCCGAATGTGGTCGTTTCTGTCCCATTTGAGTTGGTCGGTCTAGCTGTGTCTGGTATAGACTTGGTCCGCTGTCACAAAGGATTGATCAACTTCATCTTTCTTTCCCCGCTTACACCTGAAGCTTTGTCTGAAGGGCGTTTGGCCATGCGAATGGTTCTGGGCTTGGCGGTGCGGCTCTGGATTTCTTTACAGACAGCCTCCGCTCTGCCATCTATTTCCGCTCTCGACATCTGTAGACAAAGGTGCCAGAAACAAATTAGCTCATTGTACTTTCCCCTTGCTTCTTGCTAGTGTCACAAAGTAAAGTCGAGCCGGAACAAGCCAGTTTCGATGTGTCTCGATGAGTACGCCATGTGCTCAGAAAGTCTGCAAACGGAAGCAACACCATGGTAGTACGTGGACAAGTACAATTGAGCTTCCAATGCTGGCTCCATTTCACATTCCTTTCCATGTCAATACTCGTTCGTCAGCATATAAATCTATACCAATATGGGAGGCAAGAAGATTCGTGTTGGAAAGCCAGCGCCTGATTTTACTGCTAATGCTGTGATCGATGGTCGTTTCAAAGGTAAACTTTCCTCGACAAGCAGTGTGCACGAATTGAGTAGAAACACTGATTCCGTCATGCAGAGATATCTCTTGACGCATACACCAGTGCTAATCACTGGGTCGCTCTCATCTTCTTTCCCAGAGCCTGGTCATTCATCTGCCCAACCGAGATCAAAGCCTTCAGCGCTCGCCTCGAGGAGTTTCTCTATTCCCGTTCCTGTGCCGTAGTATTTGCTTCCACAGACTCGTTGTATTGTCTCAAGGCTTGGAACAATACTGGTGACTTGGAGGGTGGTCTGGGCGGCGTTCACGTTCCTCTGATCAGTGACTCCAACCACAAGTTGAGTAGTGACTATGGTGTTCTCATCGAGGATGAAGGTGTTGCTGAACGTGCTCTCTTCATCATCGACCCAAAGGGTATCGTCCGGAACATCACCGTAAGCGACGCTGATGTTGGCCGCAGCGTGGACGAGACACAGAGAATCATCGATGCCTTGGCCTTCAAGGACGAATACGGAGAAGGGTGCCCTGTGAACTGGAAGAAGGGAGATTCAGGCCTGAACTATGCGGCTCAAACCAAGGTCGAGGGTCCGATCGATCTTTCTGCTAGCAAAAAGTCTTGGGGCGAATGGGCTCGTCCAAAGTTGCAACGCGCCTGGAGTAATACTTCACACCGATCTTCGGCCGGTCTTTCCATCAACTCTACCATGAATGCGAGCAACTCAAATCTTCTGGGCTTACCGCTGTCGCCTCTTTCGTCAACGAGGAGTGCTGCTCATCTTGTCATGGAGCGAAACCAGGATGCTGCCATGCAGAACTATGGCGTTGGTGTTTCTCATTAACATGACAGAAAGGAAATGGTCCAACACGTGTAAATAGACAGCACAGATTTACAAGCCAAACAGCTCGAAGTACCTCGATCTTTCTGTTCTTTATTGGTTCTGAAATCAATGACGATAATTATATGGTTTTCATACGCAATCTCGCTTGATAGTCCATGCCAAGACTTTGCAAAGTGTCCCCTCAAACAACCCCTTCACGCGTGCTTCTTCATTATGTAGCCTCTGCTTCGAGTAGCAGAACTTGAATTGTGTTTCCTTCCCTGTTGTTCTCAAATCAATCTTATCCGTATGGCAATTAAACCCATCATCTAGACGAGAAGTATCAACGAGTGAAGTGAAGATGTCGTTCTTCTCTTCCCCTTCTCTCGTCTTCACCTCCGCAGGGCTGCTCCGACTCGTCCTCCTAGTATGGGGCCGCTATCAAGACACACACTCGCCCTTAAAGTACACAGATATTGACTATCTTGTCTTCACCGACGCCTCGCGCTCCGTTTCCCTTGGCCAGTCACCCTATGCACGGGAGACTTACCGCTACACGCCGCTTCTCGCATGGCTGCTGTACCCGACCAGTTGGGGTGGCTTATGGTTTGACTTCGGCAAGGTCATTTTCAGCATCGGCGATTTGGTCACTGGATGGCTCATCTACCTTGTTCTGCGGTCGAGTGCTTTTTCCAAAGGTCAAGGCATGATGTCCAAGGAGAGAGCACTAAAGTATGCAAGTATTTGGCTGCTGAACCCTATGGTGGCCAACATCAGTACCAGAGGCAGCTCGGAAGGCTTGCTGGCTGTTATTGTAGTGGCGTTGCTCTGGGCCGCAGCTGGTAGACGTGTCTGGCTGGCTGGATGCTTGCTTGGGCTCGGTGTGCATTTCAAGATCTACCCCTTCATCTACGCCGTCAGTATATTCTGGTGGATGGATAGAGGTGTAGTAGGGTCCTGGGATGGCAATGCAAGTCAAAGCAGCAGCGGTTCGGTCATCACGCAATTCCTGCACCGAAAAAGGGTACACCTAGCCTTTTTCAGCTTTGTTACATTCATGGCACTTAATGTTATTATGCTCAGATGGTAAGATATACAGAATGGGGAACAATCTCCCAGGACAGAGCTCAGCTAATGATAGTACAGCTATGGAGTGGAATTCGTTCGCCACAGCTATTCCTACCACTTGACTAGGATTGACCATCGCCATAACTTCTCCGTCTATAACACTCTGCTTCATCTCAAGTCCGCCTTTGGTCCCTCCTCCGAATTCGCAGTTGAATCATTGGCGTTTATACCGCAACTGCTTCTCTCTGTGGTTGCGATTCCTCTTGTCTTGGCGAAGAAAGACCTGGCGAGCACCATGCTTGCTCAGACTTTTGCATTCGTGACCTTCAACAAGGTCTGCACTAGCCAGGTATGCCAGCTCGAGACCTAGGACACACACAGAACGAACTTTACTGACATCTTGACAGTATTTTCTCTGGTATATGGTGTTCCTTCCATTCTATCTTCCAAATTCGTCTCTTATGCGCCAGCCAAAGCTTGGATGGACAGCATTAGGGCTATGGGTCATCGGCCAGGTAAATTCGTGTGACAGGCAATGGAGTGACAGCAGCTGACATTTATCAGGCCCTATGGCTACAACAAGGCGCCGCGCTTGAATTTTTTGGAGAATCGACCTTTGTGCCAGGCCTGTGGCTCGCGAGCCTTCTTTTCTTTGGCGTGAATTGTTGGATCCTAGGGGTAGTGGTTGCCGATATAGGCGGCAGTGCGATATCAAGTACCACGAAAACGCCATAGGATAGACAAGTGCCAGAGTATTGAAGACGAATTGTCACTTGGGCTCAGGGCACTGACCTTGTTCATCCATCATCGTCATCCAGTATGCCCTCGTTTTGAGCTTGTGTGCTAACCCAGTTCTCCAACATCTGAGTACCGGAGCCGAGACCATTCGCGGGAGCTTTCTTGACGCCTCGGCGCTTAACGATGAGGCATAGGATACGTCCGTAGATACTGAAGCCTTCGTATGCAGTCTTAAGACGCAGCTTCTTCTTATCGTCGGCTGCATCTTCGGCTGCATCTGCGACTCTCTTCCGTTTGGACGGTGGCTCTAGAATCTGCATGTCGTCGTCTTCTTCCTCATCAGACTGCACAAAAATCGATTCTTCATTCCGGCCGCGTTTCTTTCCTGTACCATCTGCCTCCGGGATCTTGTCCAGGCTGACCTCGTCTTCATAGTCTTCTTGTAATATCTCGGGTGTGTCGTCATCCTCGACGTGTATGGGATTATTGGTGGTATTGGCTAAGCTTGTGAGTTTGCTCGTATTGCTTTTCACGCGAGGCTTATTGGATATCGTCTTTTGCTTGGTAAGGAGGGCATGGTGTGTTGATGTCTCGGTCAAGAAGATGGAGACCTCGAAGTCATCTTTGTGGATAATTAGAATACTGTCGTGCCTTCCTGGGGGCGTGAAATGGTAGAGCATACCTTCAACCACTACATCTCTGACACCTTTATTCTTCTTCTTTCCTCCCTTACGTTTTGCGTTCTCATTCTCTTCCCGCAGCTTTGGCAATACAAGTGGTCGGATAGCATCTATTACTCGTGGCAGAACCGGATCGCGAGAATTAAGCAGCCAGGACTGCGCCAGGGCCGGGTTGTCCAAGTATATGCGGACTTCGAGCACTGAGAAGCGCGTTATGCGCAGGTATCGCCTGATTGGTGCCATGACTGACCACTTATTGATTACAGCAATGGTTCACCAAAGTAGCTATGATACATGGAGGCTGTCGTTTTGATGCGCCAAAGCCAAAGGAAGACGTCACAGTCTGGGGTCGCTCGAGTCAGGTGCAGGTCCATCAGCACCTCCGCTCCGCATGCTGCAATTGCGGAGTACCACGCTGTCACTCTCACATATACATGCCAGACCACTCGCTCTTCCAGACTTTCCTAGTTTGAGATGTGAATGTCCTCTTGTTGATGAGTGTGAGATGTCCGAGAAGCATCTCGAAGCTCTCGTAGCCGAAGTAAAGGATTATCAGCTGACACATGGCTCGCTACTCAAGCTCGTTGCCTTCGACGATGCTCACACAGTGCCGGCTAGACCCATTGGAGTGTCTCTATATCCTACACCGTTCCCTCGCTCTCTCTTCCAAAGAGCTTATGATCTCGCCCCTGTATTCAACAAGTTGTACGCTGCCATTTCTATGGACCAAGATTGGCTCTATGATGTATTAAAAGGCACGATCAAAGCAAACGACTTTATAAGTACGCTTTGGGCCATCCACCAGACTGCTAAGAACGAAGGGTTCGTCCAAAGCCACGTCCTTGGTCTTTTCCGATCAGACTACATGCTGCATGCTGCCTTTGAACAACCATTTTTTTCCGCTAAGCTGAAGCAAGTCGAGTTCAACACATTTTCTTGCGCGGGCGGAGCACACGGCAACATAGTGGCTGACATGCATCGTCACCTTGCCGTGAAAGAAATGTTCGATACCAACCTCGTCAACATGGATGCGATGCCACGAAACCACACCATAAGGTCCATTGTAGAATCACTGGCGAACGCAGCAAGCGTGTACAGGCTCAAAAACCAAGTGAAACACAATACATGTATCCTCTTCATAGTCCAACCTCGCAACTTCAACATTTGCGATGAGCGGCCTCTGGAATATGCGCTATGGGACAAAGGCATCCCTGCATATCGCGTGGTGTTTGGCCAGGACGTACTTTCATCTTGCCGGCTTGGAGAAAGAGGTGAGCTATTGTTCACACCACCAGCTGTCTTAGGTGTTACTGCGGTAGAGGTCAGCGTGGCTTACTTCCGAGCCGGCTACGATGCCGAGGAGTATGATGCTGCCGGCCAGGCAGCTCGCCTCATGATCGAGAAATCGCGTGCAATCAAGTGCCCCTCCATCACATGCCATCTGGCCACGCTTAAAAAGGTTCAGCAAGTCCTCGCTGTGCCTGGCGCTATCTCACACTTCTTGTCACCCGAGGAGACTGAACAGGTAGAGTCTGTATCAATGGCTCTCCATTCACTAGATAGCTCTGCTGAGGGACTTCGAGCGAGACGCCTCGCGACGGACCCGAGGACCGCCGTGAACTATGTCCTGAAGCCCAGTTTGGAAGGTGGAGGTCATAACGTTTACCGCCAGGACATCCCAGGTTATATGAACCAGCTATCTCCAGAAGACTTGGAAGGTCACATTCTTATGGAAACCATCAATCCACCCGAACTTGATGGGACATTGATGTCGTGGAAAGGTCTGGAGCATGGTCCGGTTGTGTCGGAATTAGGCATCTTCGGCTCGTGTCTGTGGTCAACCAGGAATGAGCCACATACCATGGACTTTGCACGAAATGAAGTTGTTGGGTGGTCATTCAAGACCAAGTTCAGCGAGGTGGATGAGATGAGCGTTGCCAAGGGGTATGGGTGCTTTGACAGTCCACTCTTGGTGGACGATGAAGCAGAAAATTCGTGAACATGGTGGCCATCGACGATCGATCAGCTAGCTTGGGAGCATCTCGACATATGTGATAGCGTCAATTCAAGTCATGATACCACGCCTGCCGTTGTCGAGTGAACTGGCCGTATCAAAGATCCGGACTGAGCCGTCCTGAGGACCGAGTGAATGGCTTGGATTGACAATATAGAATGACAAGAGGCACGAAATAACCACAGCGTACATGACCACCGCCACCAAGGTAGCAAGCCGCGCAGTGGACGATCAATCGGTAAAGTGAGCTGGAAACGTTGTAGACAAGCGCGCATACTTCTTCATTTCCTACGTACTCGCGTGGGCTCTATTTGATAGGCCGGCATTCGTGGGAGCAATAGCGGCATCGAAAATGGCAGCGTGACGATTCTGCGTACTAGTATCTAACATCGTGTTCGGGACACCGCCCAAGCACCCACTTCTCCCACAATTTCCGCTTTGTATTGTCAACAAATGTGCCATCGTCGCCCAAGTCTTCGACGCTCTCGGGATAGCTTTGGCCATGGCAATTGCACCATGTGATCGAGTTCGGAGTATCTGGGGAGTTGAGGCGCGAAGGGAATTGAAGCTCATGAGCCGCAGGTCCGTGTTCGTCATCTGCATCCTCGTGTTCAGATTCAGATGTGTGTCCGCTTCCAAAGTCATCATTGTCGCCGTTCTCGTCGCCATCGACATCGCCGTACCCTGATGACTCAGTATCATCGCTATTTTCGTCATCCTCATCTTCAGTCTCACTTCCGCTAGCACCGCCTGGAAAGTCGTCCGGTATCTCGATCCCCGGGTTGGCCCAGTGCTCATCGAATTTCCTGGCGTAACCTATACGCCTTAGGCTTACCCAATCCAGACGGTGCATATCGCTACGCAAGAACCCCAAGATGTCTTTCCACATACTCCCATCCTTGAGCAAGACATCACGTAGTCTAAGGCCCTTTAGTCTTTCTCTGTGCCTTCTTGCCAAATCAATGATCTCCTCTGCGTCCAATTTCCAGCCTTGCACACCAAAGGCGATGAGTTTCTTCCACTGAACATTATGAAAGATCATTTCCAGGGGTAGATTGAGTGGACGTAATGCTGGGAAACCAATGTGCACAGCCTCCATGTTGACTGCGGCAGTGAAGACAATGTTAAAGAGACTGCTGAGCTCCTGCATCTTCATGTCCAGGTCTTGACCATCATCAAAATGGAGCTCGAGGCATGTCAGACGCTCTGCGAGCGTGGCGAAACTGCTTGGAGGATTCGCTGCGAGTACGATTGCTGACTGCGGGCTCAGCATTGGACTCGAGAATCTCGAGCACGTGCTTTGGCTTGCGAGAAGCGCAGCACCAATCGTTTTGGTGCTGTGCAGACAAGCAGGTGCCCAATTCAGCTGGATAAAAGGCAGCGCCATATTGTCATGATGACGAGAGAGTGCAAGAAGTTTGTCGTCTTCCCGGTCTTGAACGCGAAGAATCTGGATATGTTGCAAATTTACAAAGGCTGACAGGGCTTTCTTCAATATCCGAACATCCTCTCCTGAACGAACTATCTCCCGTTGTTGTTGGACTCTATGTTTGAAGAGCTCAACATCGATGTCGAGGTTACCCACAGTCTGTTGGACCATTGGAGCCAATGCCTGCGTATTCTGCCGGTCTCAGCACAAAGTTAGTTGCTCCGCTCGCCTTCATATGGAAACCAGCCCCAAAGGTACCTTCATAAAAGCAGGGAACCATGTAGCTGAACTTCTTAACATGTTCCGCCAACTCTGGAAAATCCGAGATGCCGTCGAGTCTCTTCAAGCCGGACTTTGAGAATCTGGTAGTGATGCGACCATATTGTTGTCGTGCACCTATGGCAAGAAGTTTTCTACACGTCTTCCTGAAATTATCCACATCTTTCCTCTGATCCCGTGGAGGAGGTGAGGGAGATCTGAAGCTCTCCTGGGAAAGGTAGGCTCGTTTGTCCACGGTCAGTGAGGTGTCAGGGTCCGCGGCAAGATAATCGACAATGAGCAGGAGAAGCTCATCTGCTAGGTCAAGTAGCCCACGGTATTTTGTCATACTGAGGGTAAAAAGTCTGGGCAATCTGTGTCCAAATGAAGAGACAAGACATGTCCCATTGAGATACCGAGGGCGCCCGCACGAGAGAAAGCAGTGCTGGGCAGGGTCAAAGCGAATACACGGTGGGTAGAGGAGCTAATCTAGAGATATAAGCTTTCAAACAGCGCATGACGACTGCAGTGTGTCGCCGAACAAGTCAGGCGGGTGCGCTGTCGAGGGCTGCAATTAACACTGGACAGAGAGACACACAGACGGACGCCACAGTAGGTACTCTGTAGTTGCGACGAATTAAATGACCGTCTGGAACATCACATGACCGGTAAATTCTGCATGCAGGTGCAGGAAAAGGGACGGCCCTTTGGTCGCGCAGGTCCTGGGACGGTAGGCAAAGGTTCTCATGCACTATTTAATGCAGGTGCGGCGCCGGTTGAGTTGGCGAAGTAGTGGTTGATGTGCCGTACATTGGCCGATGTCCGATTGCGGCACTTTATTAGTGAAGAGCAGCACCCGGCACCTGGTCAACCTTTCAGCCGTGGTAATCAACGACAGGTTGCATGGTATCAGAACATGCTTGCTCAGTGTTTGCTACACAAGAGGTCAGGAAGGATCCAAGATCTGAGGTTGGCTATCTAAAATATGTGCTGCGTCTTGGTTGGGCGAGGAGACAACTCATGCAGCTAGAAAACATGGGGTCATTGAAACCAATCATCTTTATGGCGCACTCGGGCGAGAATAACACTGCGCGTAGAAAATGCTGTTGGTCAATTAGGCAGATCTACCAAAAGAGTCGAGCACTGCTACATATTAAGAGCATTTGCGCGTCGTTCATGTTGTAAATATGTGATTACGAAAAATTCAATTTCTCTACAACGCCTTATATGACATTAGTCTTGTTTACCTAAATCAAGACAGATGTCAGATTATTGTCTGACTGTCTCTCACGTCTTGCAGTCGTAGTACTGGACGGCTCACCGAATGGTACCACGTGTCAGGTTTCGCAGCTGCTCAGCCCAAGTCACTAGAGATGATACGCCTGGAAACACACGTTCGTGTCGTCCACGTCATTCCGGGTATGTCAGTATATGTAGATTGACTGGGGTGGTGAACTGCCTTTACGACACAGGGCATTGGGCTGCTCATGGATAGCGAGCAGCTACTGGCAGCGGCAGGGTTCTTTTCGGTGCTGGCGTTTGGCCTGCTGGGATGGTGCCCAAGTAGCTTGGAGATGTGGTAGAACGATGCACCTCGCTCAACTTTGCTCACATTGAAGGCCTTGGAGTTCTTCGTGCCAATTTTTCCCTTATTGCCGTACTGCTGATCTTACTCTGATAAGTTGCACTTTCGGTAGAAGCAATGTCGCCATCTTCTCCAGTAACGTCTAAAACATCCACTTCGAAGACTTCTAACGCAGGCCAACCCTTTTCAGCACGTTTGTCATTCACAGCCTTGCCGCCAGAGCGTGTCTCACCAGAGACGATCAAGGTGGAGACGTCTCGTTCGGTAATTGTTGGGCCAAAGGGGTCCCAGATCTCCACGTATCTGAGCTCCAATGTATTGCCGTATGTGATATGAATTGCATGGCCATTCGGACCGGGATTGTTGAGCTCCTGTACCTTTACAAGCTGGGTGTCTGGGTCTGCGAAATCCAGTACAGATTTCAGGAATCCATGCACGGAGGCCTGCCGGGCAGACCAAGATTCGAGATACTCGGCGTGCTTTTTGTTCTTCAGTAGCTCGTCACCAGTGATGCCAATGGTAAGGATACCCATGGAGTCATCCAAAGCAAAGGCAGTCATGGTAAGCAGTAGCTTATGGCCCAAGTGCAAATGGTCGAATGTACCTCCTACGGCAACATGTGAGCTTTTCTGCTTAGCTTCAGGTCTTGAGACGGGAGCGCTGGAGGCGGAATTGGGTCGATTATGGTGATGAGCTGCATGCTGCTTGGCAGCAACGAAAGCTCTCACAAAAGCCTCGCCAGCGTCAGTCTCAACACAGAAAGCGTATTGCCACTGGCGCTGACTGGCGGCGAGACGTGTGAGATTGACGACAGGGCCGAATTGGCAATTCGAAGTGGACGAGGCATCAGGCGACCAGGCAATGGGAATAATGCGGGCGTCCACGCCACTCTTATCCTCGATGTTGATATTCTCAGAAGTAGCAAGGACACAGATAAGCTTGTAAACGGCGGCAATGACAGATTGAGTGGATTGGTATATGGACGATCTCAATTTGGTCTCTTGAGCAACCAAATGGGGCACAGCCAGGGCGATGTCTAGGATGGCCGGTAGAGTGGACTCTTGAGATGCAGAGGCGACTTCCTTGAGGACTTGAGAAAGTGTATCGCCGTATGCAGCCTTGAGGGTGGAGATGGTCAGAGCAGGAGGTGGCGGGGGCAAGAGCAACAGGAAAGTGGCAGGCGCATCCTCGACGTCAGCCATGATGGAAGCAGCAGCACTTTTGATCAAGGCAATGAAATACACCTTTCTGCGTGCTCTCTACGAGCCGAGGTATAAAAGTCGGAAGACGTATAGTCTTGCCAGTGTGAGGTAATTGCTTGGAGCAATGTGAAGCGTCCACGCGTATAGTGGCAAGCAAACAACAAGCTATCTATAATACTGTAAAATCCAGACGAGGTAATGTAAAATGCACTGATCTCAATGCAGGTAAGGTACGTGGATACAGTACTTGTAGGGCTTGGCATGGAGCCGCGAGCCAGCCCTTCGACGTGCGCGGGAACAAGATGAAGTGCAACCACCAGCATCAACGCCGACGCCCATTGACGCCCGTCAGTCGAACAAAGCGCGCTCGCATTCGGGCCAACTAAACTAGCTACGAAGAGCCACTCAGTCAGTCTTGGCAATTGTGCAAGGCGAATCTATGCCCTTCAGCTCCAAAGCATCCGACCAGCAGTTCTCAAGCACCGCCACTCGTCTAATAGAGGGTGCGAACACGCTCGGCGCCGTCGCGTCACCCAACCTCGCCGGCCCATCCACCATCTTGCACGCCAACCAGCACTCGCTCGCGGCTCCCAGCACAAGTCGAAGAGCAAGCCCAGGAAGAGGACCAGGAACCACAGCAGAGGCAAGAGCAGGACCGCCGCACGGGCACACTATCCCTCGCAAAAGCGTGGCCGGGCAGTCAACGTCGGCCTTGGCTGGGTCAGCGGCAATGTCCAGCGGGCTGCCGCAGAGTCAGAACGCGGGTGCGCATTCGTTTGAGACACCCAAGAAGTCTTCGCATAGCTACGACCGAAGAGGCGACGACCAGCTCTCCGACAGGATGAATCCCTATACTTCGCCCGTGCGGCAAGAAAGCTACTCGTCCAATGCAGCCCCAAACATTCACCTGCACCAGGCCACTCCCCAAGGCCAAACCTTCACCTCTCCCTCTGCAGCACCCTCTACCGCTTCTGCTTCCGCCTCTGCCTCTGCCTCTGCCTCTGTCGGCGTCCCGGGCGCGCTGCAGCCAGGTCCGTCGTCAAGCAGAGCTGCCTCGTCCACAACCTACACTGCCCCTACCACGGTGCCTACAATGCCTCCGATCAACACCAATGCCCAACAATACACCCCGAGTGCCCGCCCCACTCTCAACACCTCGCATAGCCATTCAAGGTCCAGTCCTGCAGGGCTCGAACAGAAGTACATACCCTTCTCCGCCACCACGCCCTCCAAGTCGTACAGCCCCCAGACCCCAAACATGGCTGCCTCCCATTCCCCCCTCGGTCTGTCCGACATCAGACCTCGCATGAACCACGACTTTGGAGCCGACAACTACAACAGCCACCACGTCTACGACTATCCCCCTTCGCAGACCAAATGCAACTATTTGGCTCCTTGGGCTACCTACGCCTATGACTGGTGTAAATGGCCCGTCCATAATGGCAATGGCTGCGGCAAGATGGCCGTAGCAAGTTACCTCGAGGACCCCCACAACTTTGTGAGTATGGCTCTACAATCAGCCTTTCTTTCCGAATCTAACCCTCCCTTTCCTCTAGATCCAGATTTTAGATACCCAGATTGTGCCCCAGGATGTCACCACCCCTGGCGCTCCAGCCTACGGTCTCGATTTTGTAAAAGTCGCAGAGGCCACATGCGCTTACCCAGTCACGCGCATATCCTGGGAACCTCCGTCATCCTCCAAGCAATCCACCGACCTTTTAGCAACCTCCGGCGACCATCTGCGACTCTGGTCCCTTCCACAGTCGCAACAGTCTATAGTGTCAAACACCATCAACCGGTCCTCCGCAGTCAATCAACGGGATGGTGGTGTGCAGAAGCTACAGCCATTGGCTCTCCTGTCCAACTCCAAGACCCCCGAGCATACCGCACCGCTCACCTCCCTCGACTGGAACACTCTTTCTCCAAAATTAATCATCACCTCCAGCATCGATACCACATGTACCATCTGGGATATTCCCACTCTCACTGCAAAGACCCAGTTGATTGCGCACGACAAAGAGGTCTTCGATGTGCGCTTCTGCGCCGGCAGTGTCGATGTCTTTGTGAGTTGCGGTGCCGATGGCAGCGTTAGAATGTTCGACCTGCGTAGTCTTGAGCACAGCACCATCATCTACGAACCTTCCGACAAGACGGAGAAGGTGGATAAAGGTATGTCGACTGACCATTCAGTGTTTCATGTGCTCACACAATTCTCAGTCTCGCCGCCGGGTGTCCCCACTTCCCCAACAAAGCCCTCTCACACCATGTCCACAGCTCCTCCCCTGCTGAGACTAGCAGCTTCGCCACATGATGCTCATCTGCTCGCCACATTTGCTGCCGACTCTAACGTCATCCGTATCCTCGACGCTCGACAACCGGGCACCGCTCTATTGGAACTAAGGGGCCATGCTGCCTCTTTAAACTCCATCGAATGGAATCCAAGCCGCCGGGGCATGCTAGCAAGTGGTGCAGACGACTCGCTCGTCCTGGTTTGGGACCTACTGAATGCTGGCAATGGATCAGGCATCAATGGTGGCAGCGGACACGGAGAGCCTCAGACCAAAGGGCCGTCGGCCAGTTGGAGATGTGACTATGAGGTCAACAACATAAGCTGGGCTCCACAAAGTGCTCTGACTGGCCAAGGGGGCGACTGGCTGGGTGCATGCGGTGGGCGGGGTGTCTGGGGTGTGAAGCTCTGATCTCGGAAGGCAAGTATGCAATAGCGACCTCGAAAGTCCTATCACGACGGCAGGAGGAAGGTTACGAATAAGAGAGCCCTGGATGGGGATGCATTTACGAAGCGATGGTAGCGTGGCGTTGGTTCCACAGTGGAAAAGGGGGAAGGCAGGCGCCTGCATCGAGACATTGTCAAGGATATTTTGCCTCGCCTTTTGGCATTTTGTGCATGAGTAGTAGGATAGACTAAAATATTTGATACCACCATGCGAGGACTCGATCTGTGGAACTCGTCTTTGTTGACGAGCTTTGGCTTCTCGCAAGCCGTGAATCTCATTCTGTCTTCCAAGCGACGACTGGCGCGTGAGGGAGATATGAGCACGGCCTGCAGATTTGCGGTGGCAGAATCAATGGCGTGGACGGACGTCCTTCGAGGCGTTCTTTGAGACTGATCAGGTCTGTGAGACGGTGTCATATGAGTTTCCTCCGCAGACCAGCCTGTTGGTATCCGAATCCGGGCATACAACAGTACTGTAACTTCGCTGCTCAATCCTCGACTTCGATTTTCGTAATGTATTGCCCAGGTACCACGACCAGTCCCACAAATCTTCGAATCATATCGACCTTGACATTTCCTGAGGCGCCGCTGTTCTCCAGCTCGGTCGCTGCATCATGGACTGCAGACACCGGTGGGTGACGGTATTCGTGGGATAGTGAGAGGATTATGTTCCGATCCTTGATGTACCTGATTAGCTCGTGCATTCGTTACCACGCAGCCCTTGCGCTATCAGTAAATACCTTGTCAGTGCATTTCATCTGCCCGACGAAAATACGTGTGTCGGTCGTATGGATCCGCAGTGTCTTGTTCAGGAGGAATGTGAGGAAGTCGACAGCTTCCACATCGCTCATCGTGGCCATGTGCCGTGAGTATAGAAGGATTAATGTAGTGCTGCCACTACGGTTTCGTGCTAGTTACAACTTCGCGAACGTCACTCCGGAGTTTGGGGCCAACGCCGACATCCCTCGAACCTCACGCCTTGCTTTCATCTACGCCAAGTGTGAATATTCCTGTCTCTTGTAAGAACCGGACAGGAACAGTGGGCTAATAGCGAACCGGAAGACACATATACAGAAGCTGATTGCGGATGTTCCATGTTTCTCCGCGCCTCTAGCTATAGATTGGAAAGTCTCACGCTTACACTTCAAGAAGTTTGTAGCAAAAAAACGCAACGGAGAAGCCCACGATCACTAACGCCCTCGTGATCTCCGATCCCAAGTCTGACCTGATTATCCGTTGGACTCTCGTACTACGCATCTCATAAAATTGCTTGTGAGGAAGCAGGGTGTATCAAGACTGGTAGTAGATCAGTAGGAGAAGCACGAATTGGCTCGCTCTTTCGTCGCTTGCGGTCATCTTATCATCCCCATTGATTTAGCCTCAACATTGTATCCAACACTTGTATCGATCATGTAGGTGTTGATCTCACGGCTCCGTTAGCTGACGCAATCGTTACTTGCTCCAGCCTACCACGCGCGAAAATACTTCAGACGGTACCCCTCCAGAGTGACAGCGTGACCTATATGTCTTTATGACTGGCCTAGAACGGCGCGCTGAAGAACGGTAAGATATTGAAAGCACATCTTGATCATCCACCCTTCCAAGTGCAAATCACACAGGTCCCCCAGCAGGTATATGTGCGGTGGCTGAAACTAAAGGGAAACTAGCTTTGTGCAAATGAGCAATTACCAGTACTACCATTGGTTGTAGCGAGAAGGGAGGGTCACTTGACGAACACCAGCTTCTGCATTCTATTCATCTCTAGGCGATTTATAATAATTCAGCAGGCCTCAACCTCTTCTTTCTTCCTTTCTGAGATTCTCCCCTTTGCAAGTTTGTAAGCAGGCCTCGTGACTAACACCTAGTGTGACAGCCGGCCCTTGACTGCGTTATGTGTCCTCCATTGTCCGGCTTGCTGCCGAGTCATGAGCAAACAGGGAAGCTAAAGTTCAGGTTGAGAGAGCAAGCAAGTCGTAGGAGTCATCAAGGCACCGATGAGTGGTCACAATCCCAAGGGACTGGTGCGGCCGAGCCCATGACTCCATCTTCAACTCAGGAGACGCACGAACCCTCAAATTCTAATGAACGCGAAGAGTCCCCGTACTACATCTCTAGCGAAGATGAGTCCGACGAGGAGGATGGAGAGGTTTCCACACCGTCTCGGCTTGCAAGAGCTCCACAGGACACAACGCCTTCGGCAGCTTTGGAAGCGCGTCAATCTCCCGGATTGGCACTATCATCACTTCGATCCAATAAGACACGAGCTGCAAATCAGATCTTCTTGTGGGATAGAATCCATCGGCATGCTCTGGAACTTCTCATTAAGAAGTTTCGATGCACTGTAAAAGACGCTGTCCACGTCTTCAACGTGCTTTTCGAGGACGACATCAAGGCCAATGGACTCTCACACATGTCAGAAGTCAGGTTCGCAGCGCAGATTCGACAATTCAAACAAAGGACTCCATGCTGGCGAGAAGCCTTGGATGCGCAGCTAAGCACTCAGGATGCATTGGAGGTGGAAAAATTAGTCATTGCTATTACAAAACACGTTCCATTGCGATGTTCACCATCATCGGGCATCAAAATACCCGAGCCGGGCCCATTGACATCGACTACCCCACCATTGCAGTCCTCGTCCTCACGTACTGGCCCATCTCGTCACATCTCCACTGGCGGTGGTGCCGCCAGCGGCGCTTTGGTGACACTTCCAAAGAGCTCGCATCCTCCAAGGAATACATACTCAGCTGGCAATGATCTAAGCGCCAAAATTCGGCTCGGGGCTAGACTTGTCAAGAGGCAGGTGAACATGGCGTATCAATATGAACCCGTATGCGACACTGATGCACACCCGCCATTGCCCGCGCTCTTTTACCGTTATTACGATGACAATAGTCTGGGGATCAACGGAGTCGAGGGGTTTGTTGCAGGGCTATACCAGTTCAACAACGGGTTTATCCCACCGCCTCCGAAATGCGATGATGCTCGCATGCTGCCGGATGTGGAGAATCACTTGAACAGAAATCCGGTCAATTCGCCGTTCATAAGCGTTGCAACAGACCTGTTTTGGGTTATCCGCCTTGCGATGAAGCGTGCGAATAGCGGAGGGGTCCGCCCACGGCTGTCCTTGATCAACTCAGAGATTGCCGGGATTGGGAAGAGCGCCTATTACGCGCCTCCATATCACAAACAGTTGACTCGAAAGAGAGTCTTCGACGGCTATGCCTTTCGTTACCACGGTACTACCGAATTCCTCATCTGGGCACACATACCACCAGAAGCGATCATTCACGACTTATCTGTTGATGATATTCGGCAACAAATCGTCGATAATCCAGTCATGGCTCAAGTGATGCAGCTCGACCACATATCGAAACCGCATAATGTGGCGAGGGTCAGAAAGTATATGGAGGATGCCCCAGTGTCTTTGGATACGAATCTGACAGCAAGTCTTGCGAATCTGCTACGAGGTTTCGGGATGGATGCCTTTACACCCTCAGATATGATTGCAAAGCTCGTCGCTGACTTCATCAGAGGCTGGAAGATCACACTTGAAGAAGACTCGTTTCCTAGATGGAAAGCTCTCGGGATGGTCTTTGCTTATGCCATGACCGAAAATACCAGACTTCGTGTCGAGGAAAAGCAACTCAATATCCTGCGAGACGCCTTCCTTTGTGGACTGAGGTCCGGCGTCGGTGAGTTGAATTGGCAGTACAGGGAGGAACGCACGAGGAAAATGGCGAGAAAGGCAACACAGGCAGGGCTCATTGAAACAGATGCAGTTCCGAGCGGAAACTCGACCGAAGCCACTAATATGGCCAGTCTGACACTCACGAGGACGGTTGAAAATTGCGAACATATGAACGTAGCACTAGCACATGCAAGGGCAGAAAACCGACGCTCAGAGGATGAGGACGAGCACGAACACGTGGCGGGAGAGAAAGGCGTCACGGAGGACGAAGACGAATCGGAAGTGGAAGACGACATGGATATCAGAGACGATTTCAGAGATAGAAATGATGTGGACGAGGACGACGACGTGAGGCATGAAACGGGAATGGAAGCGAGATTCTCGATGGAAAAGGAAGCAGAAGTGGGCAAGGTAATCGCGGTAGACGAGATTGGAATGGGGGAGGGAGCCGGAACAGGAGGAGCATCTGATATGGACGACGGAAGCGAACCAGGAGAGGGGTCGGATTTGGACACGGGAGTCGCGAGAGTGCAGAAAACGAAGCCTACAACATGGAGAATGAGACGGGATCGGAGTAGTTGATATATCTTCATCCTGTTCTTCTTCTGGGGGCCTCATTCTATCCCATCTTACATGCTGCACATTAAAGTGACCTGCAAAAGCGAGACGATAATCCGCAATAGAATGAATTACCAGACTCGGCAGAGGACCATACCGCCAATCTTCCTCTCAACACATTCTCTAGCTTCCATGATGCCCCGGTCGGTGCTGACGAAAAGGCACTCGCCCACACCGCGCATGCCCTTGATGAATTGAGCATCTCTTCCTCGTACAATGTGGCCCAACTGGTGCGAGTCGAGCCAGATGCGCTTGGTGGGCTTCGACTCCATCCTCATCTTCTTGAGCACGGGCTCGCCGTCCCAGTACTTCATGCCCAGCCATAGCCGCCGACTCGCTCTGTTTTCTTGTGTGACTTTTTCCACTTCATCCAGCACGCTCGCCTTTGCTTGATGTGGAAGTGGTGCGGCGGGTTCTGAAGGCGGGAGTAGCTTTGCTGGAGGAGACGGGCCACCGAGGTTGACGGTTGCTAGGAAGCCTTGTTTTTGGAGATGAAGTGCTAGCCCGAGATGCAGTTTGGAAAGTGGGATCGAGGTGAGGCCTAGTCGTGCAAGCGAGGCATTTTGCAGATGCGAGCAGACGTGGGAGAGATTGACTAGCGACATTGCGCGGGTTGGTTGGCCCCTCGGGGCTCGTCGAAAGTGACGGAAATGGCAGAAAGGAGGTGATGGAAGCGCGGACCGTATCGAGGTGCGGTCGGAGTGTATTGGTCGTATAAGAGAAGGCGGCGATTGTGATGAAGAGGGGCTGCTACAATAATCATCAATTGTCTCTTTCGAGAGAAGTCGACTGGAAACTGGAAACTTTGGTTGCATGTTTGCTCTGTTTGTACAAGCACAACTGTGCAAAGTGACAAGGCCTCCGCTCGCCTACACTTTCCCTTTCGTGGCAGCAGCTGCACCTGAGTCTGCACTGGGGTAAGCACTTGCATCAACATGAACTCTCACTTCAAATTAAGCGCCCACTTGAAGTCACGCTCTCATCGCCCCATCCAATGAACGCGTCTATAGCTTACTTTGCCGCTGTGTTTCCCGATATAGCATGTTGGCATTAATCCGTGCTACTGTACAAGGAGGTATCTACCTCAGCAGGCGGCTGACATGCCTTCAATCATCTTTCAACTTGCCTGCTCCCTCCTCTCACTGCTCGCCACCGAATACATCGTTCATTTCCTCTGCACCGATTATCTCGACTCACTCATCGAGTTTGTCCAAGCATATATCACAATTGTAGACCTTGTGCGAAATCGACCCGCCCAGAGACATCGTCCTTGATAATGCCTCCTCTGTCCGGGGAGATCTGTCTATTGACACTGTCAGTCACTGTCATCCGAGTTCACTCTTCAATTTTAGATGTGTCTCGATCATGTGGAAATCTAATCCTCCCTAGCTTTGCCGATGTTCACTACTACTTCGCCGTACCTTCATCTCGATCAATTCGCGATCGGTTCGACAAAGGCTCATATGTCTATCTGTATCACATTCCCACTCAGCGCAAGCTTCGTCTAGAGATAGCAAACGCCGCTGGCACTCCTGATCAAGATGCTTTCAACGGCTGTGCGTCTCTGCCTCGTGCACCTCTCCATTCTGCTTTCTTCGTCCCTCTTTTCTGTCGTGCGGTTTTGTCTGACCATCTTGAACCCGAATAGACCTCGATGGCGTACTTTTCAGGCACAAATACCGCCAGCCCAATCTACTTTCTGTCATAGCAGATGCTATTCCTTCTCAACCTCCGCCAGCAAATTCAGATCAAAGCCAGTGGCGACTTCCAGCTTATGATTGGAGGAACGAGCAAAAGTACCTTCGGAAGGTGCATGCTGTGGATCTCTACTTTTGGACTGCCCATGATGCTTTGCGCGTATTGGACTTACTGCAGGACCTTTTACCAAACCACCAGCTTGATCTAACCCAGCCTCCTCCCGCCACAGAGCATCGTGATTCTATGAGCCCTGTAGTAGAGAAACTAGAGCAGGCTGCTATTGAGAGCCCTCCCCAGGAACGCATCCCAAGTGCTCTGTCTGCTCAGGCGGCTCCTGCAACAGGTCTTTTGCAACCCGCACCAATGGTTCCTGCAGCAGCTCCTTACAATCCAGCAGCTCCTGCTGCTCCCGAGCCTATAGCTCACAGAGAGAAAACTCCACCCCCAGAGGATGCAGAATCTGGTACTGGACTCGCCGTCATTGCCACCAACGAGCAAGGTGCGACTTTCGCAAATACTCCTTCCGCCTCACATTATATGTCGTATCAACAGACGCCGCCGCAGCAATTCTTCCCAGGGTCGCCACAGCGCAGTACAAGTATGCAGTCGCTGCCGCCGCCGCCTCCTCCACTACCGCGGAACCCGAGCGATGTACATGCAACTGCACCATGTCAGCGCACTCAGCCTTCTTCGATCTCACCGCTGTCTAGCCTGCCGTTGTCTCCTCCGGCTGGCCATAACAGTCCACATGGACTGGCATACCAGACTCAATATGCCAGCTATGCGCCACACCAAGGATATCCTGCTTCTCAGGTGGCAGGCGGACTCCAGTCTCCCGGATTTCCAAGCACAACTGTTGCTCCTCCATCATATGGACAACCTGCCCCATTGAATTCGCCAGGAATGTTGTATGGTGGACTGCAGTCTCCCGGGTATTCGCTGCAGCTTTCCAGTCCTCCTGTTGGTGGCTACTCCGACTACAGTTACACCCAGCACCCACAACCATCACTTGGGCAAGCCGATGCCTACAATGTTCATGGTCAACTGTACAAGCCTACAGAATCAGAAGCCGCACACGGGCATGGGCAAAAGCCACCCAAGAGCGGACCAGTGAAACCTGGCGGATTCGAAGATCGGGTAGGAAAGTTGGAGAAAGGCGTCGGCAGATTTCTGCGCAAACTTGATAACAAGATCTAGTTCTATTTTTATTAGATTGGAAAAGCCATGACACTTCGCATAAATGAGGGATGTACATAGTAATTGTTACAAGTGCTCGACTAAGCGATCGCCAATGAGTTTCGTTACGGCTTGCCCAAAGTAACCAAGTCCGTAAATCATGCGCCGAGGCTGGCTGATCCACAACTTCACTCAACAACTCTCAGATCAATGGAGATGCCAACTCCATAATACATAATAAGCGCGCTTACGTGCCAGTATCCTGGTGAACAAAACTTACGCGTGATCTCCTGACCTTCTAGTCGGCCTGGATGGCTAGAAAATCTACGGCTTCAGCACTACCAACCTTATCTCTCTGATTCGAGCGCCAAGCCCAATATGGCTACAACAAAAGACGAGGTCGTCTTCTTCTACTACCCTGAGTCCGCTTTCCAATTGCGAGTGCATTGGTATTCATCTTTCCGAGATAAATCGAATGCAGCAGTGGCTCATTACCTTGAAACAGGTACTTGAAGTTGGCAGGTATCCAATATACAGAATGTGTATGTCTCCCATTTTAGGTCTACGGCGCGGACTTCAATCCCATCCCATTATTCTACAAAGTCTTCCCAATTCTATCACTCCTGGTCGTCGTAGTCCCTTGCTCCTTGCTAGGTTACAAGTATGCAAGCATTATGTTAACACTGGGATAGTTCCAACCAGCATATATGCCGCGGCCTGATCTTTCGGCCCTCGGGATAGCCTATCGACGTATACCCATTGTCGGCATTGGTTCTCACATCTACTGCGACTCCCGTCTCATCTTGAAAACCCTCCAAAGACTCCATCCGCTCAGGCATGCGCCCCTAAGTCCGGAGGACAAAGGTCTCGAGGCTGTGTTGCAAGGCTGGTCCATAGACAGCGGCGTCTTCCGCCACGCAGCCAACTTCATCCCATTCGAACATGCGCCATTGGCAAGCGATCCGGACTTCGTGGCCGACAGAGTCGATTACATGTTACCTCATCCTTTCTCGCCCGAGCAAGACCGAAGCGCCCGGCCCGAGTCAATGGCACAGCTTCGCGTTCAGTGTGAGACGCTGGAATACACATTCTTTGCCGACCGCCGAGACTGGATCCTAGGCAGCGATAAGGGGCCAAGTGCGGCGGATATTGAGGCAGTGTTCCCATTTTATCTCATCATTTTAGTGTGGAAGGCGGAATGCAGCATCATCCAAAAGCGCTACCCTAGGCTGTACTCATGGGTACTGCGTTTCCACCAGGCAGTAGCTGCTGCAACGAAAGATGGGCCCAAACCAAAGGTGGCTAGTGGTGATGAGGTTGTACAGAGGATGCTCGCGACCTCAATACGAGGCTCAGTATCTGCGAAGATTGATGAGGAAGATACGTCAGGTCTCAAAGCCGGACAGTTGGTGGAGGTATGGCCCACAGACAGTGGTATCAGTGGTCGCCAACGTGGTGAGCTGATTACGCTCGGTACAGAGGAGATTTGCGTGCGGACCGAAAAAGGTGTGATGGCTCATTTTCCGAGATGGGGTTTCAGGATTGAGTCCGCGAGCTAGGTGATCTCCAATACAGTAATATTGAAGACAGCGCAATGCAAGGCAGAAGCATCGGGCTTATACCAATCTTACCATACTCGGTCACTTCTCACCTTACGTCTGGCTCGAATCACTCTCTCATTCAGACTACTCCTCACCGTTCCACTGAAACCACAGCATGCAACCCTCCAGACTTCTCCATGGCCTGTTTTCTACCAGTACTCACGGCATGTGGTCCTCCACGCTGCTTCCTCTATGAATGCTTCTGCTATGCTGCAGACTATGTCTAATCACTACACTGCATTGCAATCTGCGTTGACGCCCTCACTTTCGTTGCTACCACGTAACCTCTGTGCTTCTACGAGGCACCGTAGCCCAGCAGCCTAAGAAGAAAAAACTGTCTTCGTAAATATGCTTGTCTGGTATCTTGTTAGCCTGATATCGGTAATAGCTCGCGTGCTCCACCGCCGTATTCCAAACACATTCTGCGAGTGGCTAGAAGCGTCCGCGTATGTTACAAATCGCCCGACGGTCACGACTGTATACATAGAGATTAGTCTTCATAAGAACGCAGTCATAATTGTACTTGACAGGCGCTTGGAGTACACTTATACTAGTGGACAATACAGTGAAGCTTGACCAAGAGGGTTTCAAATGAGAATGTAAACGCTGCAAGGAGCAACAAGCAGCAGCAGTATATGTCAACCTAGCCTAAAGCAGCTAGAGCGTGCGTAATGTCTATGTCCTGTTGAAGCAGCGATAGACAGCGGCGTGAGTGGCATTATTGCAACACAGCTGTAACTTGAAGCTGTTAGCAATCCTGCAATATGTTTATTCGAGGTATCAAGTGTGTATCATTCAGAGGGGGATCTATCTAGGTCTTATATATCCCTGCTAGGTGGTCTGTAGGTAGGAGGTCTCGATTCTCAACAATGTTAAGACATTGCACCATTACGCGACCGGTACTAAGATGCGCAGCGATAGAGTCTACATCAGAGAGGGAACACGAAGTCGAGGCTCTTGTGCTACCTTGAGCATGCGATCTTCATTGGTAGCTGACAGCACAACATCATACTGTTAGAGAAGAAGGTTCTTTTCGTGGAAGTCTGGTGTGATGCTGGTCACGGGTAGTATTCGCAGTATCAACAAGGACTACCAAGCGCAAAATGTTGGTATACATGCGGTCTGCTACTGCGGGATACGCTTTGATTAGTGAGTGATCTGGATATCGGTCAGTGTTGACAATCGAGGCCTCCTACCTACAGACCACCAAGCAGGGATACATTTAACCTGGATAGATCCCCTCTGTATGCAACACACTTGATATCTCGAGCAGTCAGGTGAAGTGTCATTTTTGGCTTCATATTGGTCGCTTTGCACGAGTACCCCATAACACGACTGATGATCTCTCATAACAGATGTCTGCAGTGGGTCAAGGAAGGGGGAGGCAAACAAATGAGATGCAAGAGCAGCAGTGAAGAAAATAAGAGAACTTTGGTTGATTCATCGCTAACAATTAATTATCCGTGTATATATTTTCCGATTCCCCAGGTCTATACTACTACAGTGACTCCACCGGTATCACCTTTTCCGTGCCCTGTACATGCAATGCTTGCAAGTGTGCTCAATGCATCTAGAGAGTCACAGCATCAGGCTCGATAGCCTTGAGGTCACCAGGACCCTTGAAGACCTCCAGGATCTTTGCCTGCTCGGAAAGCATGAAGCGCTCGGCCTGGTGGCCCACCTTAGCCAACTCCTTCCAGCGCTTGAAGTCCTCTGGGTTGCGCTTGTCTCCGTGTGCCTTTTCTGTAGAGCCAGTCAGTACCACTACCTCGCAAGAAAACAATCTACTCGCGAGAGCAAGATGAAAACTCACCAGGGTAATCCCAGTGTCCCTTGGAGAATCCAAGCAACGTAGTAATAGTCTTATTCTTGATATCGTACACAAGCGAGCAAATGGTGCCCGTCTCCTCGAGCCAGTTGCACTGCCAGATCTCGCCGGGTCTCACGCACTGGAATTGGCAGGTCTGGTAGTTGTAGCGGCCGGCCATGGGACCGCCGTGGATGGCGTAGACTATGCGGTCCTTGCTGAAGAACCACATTTCGTAGCGCCACTTTTCCGGGTTGCCCTCGGAGTCGGCGGCATCGTAGTCGTAGATTAGGTGGGTGTCCTTGATGTCCTTGTCGAAGGAAGGGTCGAGGGGGGTGTTTGTTTGGAAGGACATGGCTGTATGATACTTTGAGTGGTTTTGTATTGAAGCGTCGAGGGGGAGAGCAAGGTGGCAGGGAGGTGTAGATGTTTATTGAATGTTCGTTAGGGATAGCTATGAACGACAGGAAAGCAGAAATATATACATAACAAGCCAATGAGGTCAGCAACTCGAGCTTCTGTCTCAGTACCCTACAACAGAATCAAGACCTCGGAAGTCGTTTAACGGCTGATAGCACGGGATCCTCTCGTGCATGTACTTTTGCACGTTCGCATAGCTTCTGTAGCCGTGAACAAGCACCGCGATAGCTAGATCGGGCCCAAAACCGGCAATTCCTTATGCCTGGGAGACCCGATGATCTGGTGACTGGTCCCGAATCCTGCGACTGCACTGCCGTTGCCATCGATAGTTTGACTTTTTGGGGACCGCGAAAGGGAAGCTTTTCTATTATTCTTTCGGTAGCGGCGGAAGCCTGACGTCACGCCGCAAATATCTCAGGTAAGGTGCGTCGTCTACTTTATCGTGTTATCGCTGGTGACTTTGACGATTGAACGGTAACAAGCACAATAGTAAGGTGCATCGTCAACTTTATCGTGTTATTATTGGTGTGACCTTGACACTGAACAGTAAAAAGCACAATAGTAAGGTGCATCGCTTAATATACCGTACGGCTCGTCGACGATTCTTAGGACCTTCTTCGCTTAATTTGTACTATGGTACGGTCTCAATGTCGCCGGAGTCGAGTCCGGCTGCGGATAGTGAATAGTCTGGTAAGGTCAGGCAGAATACTCCGATGTCGTTCCGACGTGCCATCTCAGTGGCTTGCTATCGTAGGTAGATTCAAAACTACATTCAATTCTATCTTCATCACGATCAAGGAATCACCTGAAAGGTACAGCACAGTAGCCCAGAATCGTTGCTGGAACAAGAAATCAAATCTGGTATCGTCGCTAAGAGCTATACAAAGAGAGAGAGAAGGAAACCAAAACCAAAGCATCCACGCCATTTACCAAACAGTTCAACCAGAAGTACAATCCAATTCCTGGAAGCATAATCCCAATAGAGAAACGGCACCCTAATCCCTCCCATCAAAGAATGTCAACCTCCTACCATCATCCGCATCTCTCAACCTCAACTTCTTCATCCTGTTCACGGGCGCGGTCCTCTGCAGCATCTCTAATTCTTGCTGCCGGTTCATGTAACCCGGCAGTACCGGTGTACCCACCTCACTGTTGTCCCAGAAACTCTCATCGCCCTGATTCTCTTGGTCGTTGGGAGGTGTCTGTTCCCACTGCTGAGAGGTAGCGGCGATATCACCTTTGACAGGCGACATGCCTGGCGTGCCCCAGAATGTCGACGCAAGAGACGCACGCGCCATACTCTTGCGGCTCACGCTGGGCCTTCTTGGCTTTGAACTGCCGGCACTATCTGTGGCGACGACATTGCCATCAACGTTCTTCAACGAAGCAGGCTCCATGCTCTTCCTGCGCCTGTGACGACCCGCTGCCTTGGATTTGGTTCCGATGTCGTCGACATCGACCGCGTATTCCTCACCATCTTCATCCATTCTCTTGCCCTCCTTGTCGCAGTCACTCACCCAACGGCTGTTGACACAGAATACGTGTTTACTGGCACCAGGAGAATTACCGTCCTTGTTGGCAAGTCTGACTTTCTGCAGAGTTGCAGGCGAGCCGTCCTTGAATACTACATGGGTTACACGGTCACTCCACACCTTGGTAGTACGTGCGCCTAGACGTTGCAGAAGAGCAATGAACGGACCCGATGCTGATGAGCCGTCAAGAGTATAAATCTCCACTAGGGCAGTGACGGAGCTTAGGGGCTGACTAGGATGAGGAGTCATCGGGAAAGGCGCTGGCGTAGCTCCTGGTGCCTTGAGAGGGATCTTGATAGGCGTTCGCGGGGGAGGTTTCGGAGTCTTTGGTCGACTCTTGCGGGCCGAGGGCGTGTGCTTGCGTGGCCTCGCACCAGAAAAGCCAACCTCTGGTGTCGCTGGCTGCTCCTCGATACAGACCTGCGGTGTGGGTGCAATGCTACTAGTACGAGCCATACGTGGTCTCAGTCCAGAGCGGCCAGTATCAGGTGTTCTAGTCTCAGAAGACATGGGTGTCGAGTTCAGCACCTCATGCCCTTGGGTAGATCTGCGGAGTGAAGATCTTCTGTGACCGATCGATTGTGCTTGTTTCGCCGCCCAAAGCTTAGCAAAAGCCTCACTCGTAATAGGCTTGATCGTAGTCTCGGCAGTGACCGGTCGTTTGCAAACACTCTTGGGGGTGGCAGGGGCAAACGAAGAAATCGTTTTACGGCGAGAGCGGGTTTCTGAGGCGACAGTAGGTCGAGCATAGCGTGGCACAGTGGGAGTCTTGGGGTGGTCGTCATGTCCAATTGATGAAGCAGCTTCCTCAGCAGGCACACTGGTAACCGCAAAGTCTCTGACAGTAACATCGATATGATCAGAGACAGGACCGGCGAGCTTGTCCATATCGTCCTCATCTTGCATGAACTTGGACACACTGCTCTCAGAAGAATTGACTTCAGTCTCCACAGTGGTTATCTCGGTGTCCTTGGGAATGGCCTCCTGGTCAGGAACATCATGGTGCGTCAACGAGCTGCCAAGGGACTTCGAAGGGGAAGCGGCATAGTCAGCTGGCTGAATGACAAGGCTGTCGATGAGAAGGCTGAGGCGAGGGCTATCGGTGTGCTCCATTCTCACACTTCGACGCCCAGAGAAAGCAGAGGCCGGTTCCATTGTTTCGGCTTGAGCAGCAAGGGAGGGTGATGTTCTTTCGGGCATGATACCGGCTAACGAATCTGCTTCTTGTGCCAAGTCGAATGCATCGTCAGCATTGAATAGAAGAGAAGGATCAATGCAATTTGAATTAGTCGTTACTTCAGACTGTAAGGGAATCTCACTCATGGTCGGAGTGAAGATCACGTTGGATTCCCTGAAAGCTCTCATATGCGGAGTCTGAAGCATTCTGGCGTTGGCGGTGTTGAATGACATACGGGAGGAGATGGCGGGGGTCTGAAAGTCATGGTCGGTCAAGTCGGGCACTGATGTTTCAGCAGCAAACGACAGTCTTGAGACAGGAACAGGATCGGTTTGCGTCGGTGTTTCTGCTTCTGCAACGTCATGGACTATGACAGAACCTGGAGTAGAAGGCTCTGGTGAAGAATCATTGTCGATGCTGTACACGGTCACAGAGCCTGGAGTAGAAGGGGCCGGAGAAGACGCGACGTCGGACATGTCAATGTCCTCGTTGGGTTGGCACGAAACGGGTGGGGCGGTTGGTATGGGGGAAGAGTTCAGCAAGTCGGTTTGGAGCTGTGGCTGAATGAGAGTGTGGTCGTCGTGATCAAGCTCCAGGTCGGTGTCATCGGCCTCTTCCTCGGACATCTGAGGAGTGTCGTCTTCATAATCCGCCTCCTTGATGTTATCGTTAGGAGCGTCCAAAAGGAGCTCGTCATCTTCGTCGTCTAGAAGGTGTCCGGCACCATGGAGTTCGTCTTCCGAGTCTGATTCGGGCGAGATGGTGGCAGATTGAGTAGAGTCGGCTTGGTCGACGGAGACAGCTTCTGATTCTTGGCTGGTGTGCTCGGTGTCAGGCTCAATGACACACGGTTCTGCGAGTGAAGGGTTATGGTTCACTTCTGCCACGTTGGACATCTTTGAGGGGCTAGGTTCAGGAGCGTTGTTTGCGTCATCGGGACGAGGCAGTGGTCTGAAAACCATTGGCTTCGAGGTCCCTCTGGCAAGTGTCATGGGCCTTTGAGGTGAAGCAGCGGCAGGGGCTCTGATAGGAACCTTTTGCGTGTAGGGTGTTGCTCTGTGAGGATCCAGTAGCAGTCTCCTAGCTGGAGTTTGCAAAGGACGAACGGCAGTACCAAAGGTGGTAGCTGCTGAGGGTTTTGCAGGAGACCAGCCTCGTCGCATGGGTGTTTTGGGCCCGCAAATCTCATCTTCGGACTCGTCCAAGGGCACAGCATCTATAAGATTACGATCAGGACCTGCGAATTCATTTGCTGCGGCAGCTTCTGGAGATGGAATTGTGGCTGGTGGATCATGTTGCTCGAGTATCGCCGCCTTGTTTCGTGTCTTTCGCAACGACTTTGGCGCTGGCTGTGACTGTGACTTTGTGTGTGGCGTAGGATCGACTTGTTGGGAGCAGACATGTATTGTTTCGGCATCGTACACGTCCTCGTCCTCGTCCTCGTCCTCGTCCTCGGCGGCATCCTTTTCCACTTGGTCTTGGTCTGGTCTGGCATCCGCTTGTCCTTCATCCTCACCCACATGCTCCTCCTGATGTTCTTCTGCTGGCTGCTCTTCCACGATCCCGGCCTTCCCGCTCTCCGTTTTCTCTTCGTTGACCTCCTTGACAGCAACCTTCCGAGGTCTCTCTCTCGTTGCGGGCGCCTTGGCTGTCGATTTGGCAGGCGCAACCTCCTTGTCTGATGACTTGGTCGACGCAGCTCTCAATGGTCGTCTTGGCTTCGCGTTTGCGACAGGGACGGGTTTCTTTGCTTCATCCTCGTTCCGCGTGGCGGGTTTTGCTTTTGCAACTTGGGTGATCTTCTTGGGTGAAAGAGGCTGCTGAGTCTTGCGTGTGTTTCGTGTGGTAGTGGCCGTCTTTGTTGTAGTTGCAGGTTCTGGTGCAGCTCGTGATGATGAGCGTGATGGATATGATGATTCTTCTTTTGACGCTGCTGGCTTTGAAGATGCCGAAACAGAAGATGTGGATGGCTGTTGTTTTGTTGCTTTTGCAGTTGCGCGACGGACGGGCTTCTTCCTCAGCCCGAGGGTCGTGTCCTCTGTGTCGTCGGGGGCGACCTTTGTGGCCATTGAACGTGTGGAAACCATATCTGATTAATTATGTTGGGCGAGTCGATGCTGAGATATCAGGGCATCTACTCGTAGCAATGTTGTCAAACACAAGCACAATATCTCAAAGAAAGATGATGGTTTCAGGGTCCTTGGTCTGTTTACAAACAAACCGTTCCGTCCGTCGGCGCCAACTTGGTGTAAACTCCGAAGGGTCTTGGCTTGGCTTTCCCCACATTATGTCGCATGTCTGTGCCGTCATGAAGACTGCAGTGCTGTCTGTGCTCCAACTTATTACCTTGAGCCATTCAGAATATCTGTATTACTAGCTCTTCGTCATCTGCTATACACCACAATGGGCGCATCAGGATCAAAGACTGCTCGTACTGCAGGAAGTGCAGCCCGTAAATACCCTACTCGCCCTTCAGGCCCCTCTGCATCACCAGCAGCAAGCAATGCGCCGCCGACACAACCTCCGCCCGCAGCAGCCAGACAACCCGGTCCAACTGTAAAGCCGCAGGCACGCGCAAGTGCAGAAAGAGATGAAGGTACACATATCTGATACCTTCCTTACCTGTTCGGGTTCATTCCTAACCATCATGTGTCTCGCAGCAATCAATCTCGACGCCTCAGACCCCGACTTCGCCCGCTCACTACGAAAACTAGGTGCTGTCCAACCCAATCCCACCCAGTCGCACTCGTCGGTGTTCCCCTCACATCAACAAAACCCTTCAATGAGGAACATATTTCCGGATCCGCGAAAGAACCCCGCCCTCGTTGTCCTCGACTCCCGGAACAAGATCCAAGACGCCGCCGATGCAGAGTTCCTCGAAGCAGGCCGGAAAGGTTTCGAGGGACGACAGTTTCTGGATGTTGGCATTCTGAGGCACATACTCATGCTGCGAGAAAGAGGTGTACGCGAGAGCAAGATTGAAGCCGACCTGGGTCTCAAGGCCGGCGTCGTTGCTCGTCTCGGTCCTGTTGGCCTGGTAGGAACCACCACCATGCCACCTGACGATGAGATGCACAGAGGCCCTGTCGAGATGACCTGATGTCAAGCTATACTATAACTACACCTGCCATCTGGCGCTGCACTAATAATCACCAATTCCCACACTTGTGGCTCAGAAAAACATTCCGGAGAAACTTGTGGCAAAAGAAGGCGCTTGCTATAGATGGAGAACAACACGTAGGGGTATATCGACATATGACACTGACCAAACACAACCTTCTCCCATGCACGTGCTCCCACTCCCGGACAAGATTGACCTGCGCTGCATGGAAACGAGCTGGCGCAACCAAGATTGTGAACTGACGAGTACTTTCCATCGCCGCGCTACTTCACCCTGGCGGGAACAACGTCCAAGCATATGGTGACATCGCTGTCTGCAGCGGTCCTGTCATCCGATGGATCATCCGCCCGCCCAATTCCGGCTGCATCCATGGCGAGTATGCATAGTAGACAGTACGGTATTGATGTGGAGCATACTAATCTCCAACTCTGATAGCTGGTCCCGGTGCGACACCAGGAGGACCAACTCCCATCAATCGTCCTCCCATCATTGGTGCTGGTGCCAGCGACCCTTCACTAAAAGACATTGACTTGCCGTCTTGTGCTGGATGCAATTCAGAAGGAGGCGCCGCAGGCACGCCACCATGTCCCGCAATCATAGGCTGTTGGACAGGTGGCGGCCTCATCGTTTGTTGCATCTGGCCAAAGGGTTGATGATGGAAGTTGAGCTTCATCTTCTGCCCGCTACGTGGGAGCGCGAGTATTGCGGCCGAGGGCATGCTCGTCGTTGGCCCATCTTTACTGCTGTCGGATGTCCAGGGGCCATGTTTCGCGGACGCTCCCATCTCCTCTTTTCGGAACAGAAACTGGTGCGGGGCAGCTGGTGGCTCCGAATCTCTGTTTGACTCAAGAGAACCACTTTCCATTCCCTGTTGATGCTGAGCTGCAATATGAGGATGATGCATGAATTGATGTGGTGACTGTGGGTGCATGTGCATGATACTGGGAAGCGTACCATGAACCAAAGCTGGTGTTCCGAGTCTTGTGGGTGGTAAAATAGGCGGTAGTACATGAGATTGTATGCTTGCCATGAACCCATACTCAGTCCGTGGATCGTGATGTGGAAGGTGCATCAAGCTCTGTATCTGCCTGTAGAGCCGCCACATCAGGTGAACACGTTCGTGTGACAGGATACAATTGATATTCAGTGCCCCGCCAACCAGGAGATCATCGAGCGCTGACATGGCAAACTTCTCCATCTGGGTGCCATTTGTGCCTTGCTCGATGCCTTGAACTCGACGAGACTTTGGTAAGCTCGACGCATGGCTCGCTTGCTTGTTCTTTGAGACAACATTGCTCCTGAAGATCTGGACTGCAGTGCGAACCAGCAGGAGCATGTCTTCGTCAGTACAGCCAATCAACTTTAAAAGGTACTTCTTCCCTGCCGAGGAGCTTGATACAGTAGCTGCACGAACCAGATTGTCAACGTTGGATTCTGTGTCATTTGTCAGTACTAGTGTGCAGATCCATACGGTGGATACCAATTACCTCGTCTTGGTGGCAGTATGGGAAGCTCCGACAAGGGCTGCCCGGTAGAGATGTTGAGCGTGTCGAGAGCGTGGCACGCTACTCGAAGCTTCCTAATGATGGTCTCTGGACTGTCAATTTGCTGACCCTGCGTTGAGGCGATATCGAAGTCAAATGTGGAGTGATCATCCGAAGAGGCAGCAACAATCTGCTTAGTAGACTTTGCATTCTGATTTCCTGCATTGTCGCTTTTTCGGCCTGGCTTAAGAGTGATTCTTGATTTGCGAGCAGCAGCCGGGGTAGGGGTCGTATCTTGCTCAATGAAGTTTGCTAAGAAGTCCGCCCCATAAATGGTTTGGTCAAGTGATGATGCGTCCGATTTGGGCGTTGAGGGAAGGGTAGAATCCGACAACATGGTTTTGCGGGCAGAAGACTTGGCTATGGTTGACTTGAGATTGACATGGGCAATATCATCATCATCATATCTGACACGGCCAACAGATTGTCGTTTCGGACGAGTGACTACAGGCTCTGGCGGTCTGTCCGGAATGCTAGAGCTCGAGTGGGTAAATTTAAGCTTGATTCTTTTGCGACGGGGTTCGCCTGGCACATCTTGAGCAGGCGCCGCCACGTCGATGTTTTCATGAAGTGACGGAGAAGCATGGCCGGAAGCAGATCTTAGTCGTAGTGCGGGCATGCTGCTGAGGAATGCAGGCCTTGTCTCGTCTACTGTAAAGTATGATTGGTTTGAGGATGCCTGGAATATCGAGAGCGGAAGAGGTATCGGAATAGTTTATGAAAGTAGTGTGGCCTGGTAAGAGCAGTGGAGATTTGCGTGTTGCGTGGGGTGCTTGCCAAACTCTAAGCCGTTTTATGTCACATGAATGGTCCTCCTTCAGGTAGGTGGCCAGGGCTTGAGACGTCGATGGTATCTTGTGATATACTATGGCACAGGTAGTGACTGTCAAGGAAAATTGAAACTCGTGATGTATGTCCAAAAGATCAGATGCATGTCTCAGAAGGAGACCAGCAAGTGGTCCTCTGAAAAGATGACCTTGTACATGGCGACTTCCTACATGGGAAAGAAGGCGCCTGCCTTCACTTTCCTGACCTACCCTACATCTCGGCTTATTCACTGTTGAACACGAGGGAGACAGTGATATGAAATCACTGTATAGCCAGAAGAGAAAATAGAAGTCCACAGTGCTAAATCGTATCAAGTTGCTGTTATCCCATATCTTGACCGTCGCACTAGCGGCGGAGGAGTCGTGTCCGAATAGGGAAATCTAAGCGACATGGAGCATGACAGGTAGCTTCTTGAACTGGAGCGTCGTCACGCATAGCTGTGGCCGTTTGCAGCATCCATCTCAACAAGACAAGGCAATTGCAAGAATGAAGTTCGCAAGTGCAATTGTATTATCGCTGAGCGCCGGCTTGGCTGCCGCGGCCGACTGGGGCTTCCAGGACGCGACCATCAGCATTTCAAGCAAAGGCGCTGGTGTCGCAGGCGGCTTCAAGGAGAAGTATGTTATACCACTCAGGCTTGTCCTTGACCAGGAGACGACGTCGACTGACACTCTATTAGGCTATCCTCTGGAAAGGCATTGGGAAAGGAAGTGACATTGGGTGTTCCCGACACGCTCAAGGTCCTGCTGACGACAATCGAGGGCGATGAAGCCAAACGACCTCACCAGGCTTTCCTCTCCATCAGGGAGCCCAAGACCGGTTTGGAGGAGTCTTTTCCCTTCAGCATCAAAGACAGTGGCAAGGGCAAGGTTGAAGTGGTATGAGCCTGGAGCATACAAAGACAACGAGAGCGGATCCCTTTACTAACATTGTGCAGACGCAAAAGGACCTCCCAACGCAGCTTCTGACCGCCGGCCTGCCACTCGAGGCCAAGCTCGTCATTGCCTCCTTTGGCTCGTCGACCCCCTACTTCGCAAAGGCCTTTGAGATCACTGTTGCTGCCGACCCCAGCGCCCCCTTTGCTGTCCCTGAGCCGCCTGTCCGCTATGGCAAGAAGAACGAAATCAACCACATCTTCCGCGACGATCCCAAGTCCCCTCCAAGAATCATCTCCGCCTTCTTCGCTCTTGCAATTGCCGCCACTCTGCCCATTCTCCTTGGCGTCTGGGCTATGCTCGGAGCCAACCTGAACCACATTTCAAAGGCCATGAGCGCCAACCCCATCTCTCATGCCCTGTTCTTTGGCAGTATTGCCGGCATGGAGGGCATATTCTTCCTATACTACACCAGCTGGAACTTGTTCCAGACTCTGCCAGCAGCCGCTTTGTTTGGCCTTGTTGCTTTCCTTAGTGGGAGCCAAGCATTGAGTGAGGTTCAGGCAAGGAGACTGGCTGGCTTGAGATAGATGGATACTAGGAGCACTGCGCCTCCATCGAACAAGCATGCCTAGTGTACCATGATGATCCGCCTCAAACCATAACAAGATACATCAACAATCAAAAGTTCCCATCCCGTCTGTTTTTCGGGGTTGGGATATATATACCGAGAGGAAAATATGTACAAGCTCGACCGTCGAGTTACAAACATCCAGGGGAACACCCGCTTCTCAAGCCTATGTGAACACTTCTTTCTCCTTTTGCAGATTGACAAACGTTTCTTCGTCGTGCCCGGGGATGACGCGTCCCCTGGTGATGCGTTCCAGATGCTTGAGTCGCTGAGTGCTTCTGAACCATGCTGGATGGTCTCTTGCCAACCAGCCTTGAGGGATGCCGTCTCTCCACTATTGTGCAGGTCAGTGAGCGGACGTATCATTTAGGTTCGAGCATTCACTTACATTCTCAATGACGTGGCAATGATCGGAAATGAAGAAGAAAGTGCCCGAATCAGGAAGGTTGATTTGCATACCAATCAAGCCACTGCGATTCATATCAGATGTGGTCAACTCAACTTCATGGATATCATCCGAATCAATGCACTTACTCAGTATGGCCCGGGAGATGGTGTAGAGTGATTCCCTGGCAAAAGTCCATCGATCTGTCGTCAAAGGTCTTCCAATTACTACGCAGCAAGTCAGCATTGCTCGTCACCATGAAACATGCCAACACCATCTAAGTCGACGTACAGTCCAAGCTTGAGGTAATGCTCGAGATACACGCCCACGTCGGCTCCAGTAGCAACACTCCAAAATGCTGATCTCAGCTCCGTATCGTGCACCCAAATCTCAATATCCTTTCTATCCAAGAACATGTCCAGCCCTCCAGCGTGGTCGAGATGCAAATGGCCGATGATAATCTTCTTGACATCCTCCAGCTTGTGGCCAGTGGCCTCGATCGCATTCTTCAACTCGTGTCTCTCCTCGTACTTGACCCTGGTGAACACATCGTGGACCTGAGGACCCCAAACCTCAGGATAGTCCTTTCCACAACCTGTCTCCCAGAGGATGACACCCTCGTGCGGGTGGTCGATCAAGCAGCAGTAGACAGGTAGCTGGCGGCGCTTGTTCTGGAACGCCTTGTCCTTTGTGCTGGCGAGAGAAGTGTTGCCGCCACGGACGACAAACCCCTCGTCACATTCCAGCCATCCACACTCTAGGAGCCAGAGCTTGGTGCCAGGAGGGCAGACATTGGAGATGTGGCTAGGGACCGCACCCGAGTCAAGCTGTGATTGGATACCAGCCATTGCTTAAAACTATGTTGCACTTTATATTGCGTCTCTGGGATTATTTAGATTGCCTGTCGAATGACGATGGTACGCACTATATGAACAGGAAACAAGTAAGTTGTATGACGGCAGTCACGGTAGTAGTAAGCATAGTGATGCACGCAATGCCCCGCATACATCCCCATCTAGCCCACCATGAACCCCTCTTGCACTGAAGTCATGGCCCCGCATCATCTCTGCAGGACGCTGCGGAGCTCTCTACCGAGTTGGAGACATGTTCCTTATCCCCGGTCATGGCAACGTGAGCTAACACAGTTGCGAGCAGCTGGGCGGACCTAATGGATCACCAAGGACAGGTCTAGTCGCTCCTCTCTTGACTCTGTGGAGACGCTTGTCCAAAACCGCATTCTAATAATTACTGGAATATCAATTGACACAGTAGAGCGAAGGCAACGTACTTTCTGTATCTCCATTGAGGTGCAGCACGCCTGATCATACCCATTTCCCCACAAACAAATGCCAAGCCCATGCTCTCCCCTCATCCGTCATCGTCTTATATCCATGCTTAGCTCCGGAGCTCGTCCCCGGCTACCTTTGGTAGTCCATGCATGTATATACCTTATGTTCTGCATGTACCTTTTCCAGACAGACAAGTAAACATTCATTAATGATACCTGACTCGCATTCCATACCACTCTCAATTGTACCCAATGATTCCTTGCCTGAGCACTCTTGATCCTAGCGGTGTGTCTCGTACAAGACTCACTCTCCGGCCGATGACACCATCTCCTCCAACGCCCAAGTCCAGCTTGGTAGGCAATTGGAAGCTATCACTGCCTCCAGCATGATACTCGATACTTGGTCTAAACGCGAAAGAATGTAGTATATCTTGTTGATTGCTCGTCTGTCTTAGGTCTCCTGTGCGGCTACAATGGTTGTCAGACTCAGTTTATGCAAGATGTAGCTATGTAGCAGCTACCACAACGACGAGGGCATAGTGAGCTTACTGTATGATAATCTGGCATTTCTCAAGTTCTTCTCTGTATGCGTAATTGCCAGGCGGGGATTGTATCGTGGCTGTCGTGAAGGCGTGATCGTATGAGTTGAAGAGAAGAGAAATGTCTGGGACAGGACTGTCTTTCGTCTCTCCTTTGAGAATGGCTATCGTGCCTCCAATGCATGCTCTGTTGCTGTCGCCGCACATTTTGTGGTTTGTTTCGATTGTCGTGATCTCGATAAATAGTGGTCTAGACAAGACGATATATGCAGCTGTGCATGTGGATGGGAATCGAATAGGACGAAAAGGATATCACTGAACGGTGAAGGCCCCTACGATAGACAGTATACATCTTCGAGCCCATCAGGGTGGACTTCACGCCCATATAAGATATTCACGCCATCAAGGTGTTGGACAAGGGCTGGGGAGTCCGCAGCCCTGACCGCCAAGCTGGCGTTGCGGCGATGCGAGCAATTGAGCATATTTACCAGCCGAGCGTTATGAGTCTCTATGAGCAAGTTTTCGGATTTGCAATTATTTAGATCTTCTCTAACAATACTCGAGGCGCCTGATGAACTATTTCCGGACATCCTGAAACGTGGATGTCACGCTCAATGAGATGTTTTGGTGGCCTCTTACACGATGCCTGTCAGGACTTGGCTGAGGGCGCCCGATCTCACAGTCTCTCATTGTACAAATCACTAATCCTACTCGAATGTACGGACAATGGCAAAGTGACAACATACACGCAAACTCATCGTAATCAGAAGGTAAGTCATCACTTCCATTATTGCTATCTTGAGGATGCAACCAAAAACCAATCAGACTCAACAGTAACGCCAAAACTTGAACAGCAAGCCTAAAGGTCATATCGAACCCCTGTCCCACTCGCTAGCATTGCACTATTTTGATGCATTGCTAGTCTTCCATATTCCCCCACCCTGCTGACGTGGTATCTTTCTAGACTCTACTTGTCTTCCTTCATCTCTTGTTAGATGGTCACCTTGAGATGATGCACGATCTCTTATTGCTCATCCATATTCTCAGAGGTCTTCTACAACCCAATCCATTATGCGCGTCGATGCTTAGGGGACAGCTTGACTCGTTTGTTGCTTAAAGAGAAGGTTTCATCAACAGGACTATCCCGCTTGGAAGAACGTCCCGACGAGGAAGACTTCTTTGAACCACGTCTAGATGAGGGGCCACCTCCGACAGCAGCATTGACCAGGCCAGTTGGAAAGTCCGATGCGACAAAGGTGCGTTTGGGATGACTGCACTTCTTCACAGCAGACGCCTTGGCCTCTCTCCACATCGCCGCTGTTGCGGCCTTGACACGAGGATGGACCGCTGTGGTGGGCGAGGGCTGGCGAGAATAGCCATCCTCTACAAGTTCAGTGTTCAGCTCCGCCAGAGTAGTCGCCACATCCTTCTGCTTCTTTTCCTGATCATGGTGAGCTCTGTAGTGCTCGGCCAGCAGTCCCTTGCCGTAGGCAAAAGTATGGTAGCAGATGCGGCAGTATTCCTCTCGCTCCAGGATTTCGTTCTCAGCCAGGTGGCACATTGTTTCCTGGTAGCAGAACTGATCTCTGATTTTGCCGTCTTTCAACAGTTCGAGGGACTCGGCCAAAGTAGGAGTCCATTCTTCGCCTGCCTCGGCACGGATGGACTTCTCGTCGTAGAGACCTTGCAGGTAGTTGTACCTGTGAAAAGCCCAGTGTACGGTTGAGGTATCCTCTGTCAAGATGCTTTTGAACGACTGGTGGCATACTGGGCATTGTCGATCCTCTTTGAGGTCCGCGATATCGAGGTCGTGAAGGGCCTTTGAGTACCGCTCTCTAAGATTTATCCAATCCGACTCGGTGGGTTTCTCCGGACGTGGGAGCTTATGGCCCTGGGTAAACTTCCTCTCCACGCAGTCTTTGCAGTCGTTTTCCTTACTCCACTTGGAAACTGGGTGATAGATGTGCTTGCGTAGGTGCGCCTGTTGGTCCAATCTGTGCATGAAGTGGATATACGATGGATCCTTGGTCCAATCGGTCTCGTCGTGGTCCAGAATGTCATGCTCCGAGTCATCTGAAGTGTCATCTTCAACTTCTATGGCAGCCTTTGGTTGTTCCGGCTGGTCTGCATGGTTTGCATGGTCTGCATTGTCGTCAGGAGTATCAATAGGCCCGTAATGAAGACACGGGCTCTTGAACGGCACTCGCTCAATGTACTTCTCGGGGATCATCGGTCTGGCTACAATGAGATGAGCAGGCAAGGATCGTCTCCGGGAGTCATAGTAGACTTACAGCGTATGTTTGGCCATCCCTTGTGCTTTTGTGTGTAACAGTCAAGGAATATGAGCGGCGCGTTTCTGCTTTCGTACTCTCTGACGTCAAAGGCCACGATTGTGCCGCCTCCTTCGATGTTCGTGTCTATAGGAGACGGTGCGGCAGATCGGCGTGCGTGTGCTTCAGCAGCTTCTCCTTCATCATCCACGACTTCCTCAGCCTGTTCCACAGTGGGAAATATGTCGTCCGGACCGTAGTAATCCGACATAGTTGCTGGCTACTTCCAAAGCTTTGGTTTTGGCAGTTGTTGATAGTCGATATTGACTCTGAGACAAGAGAGAGACTTGAGAGTCAAACGATGGCTTGCTATCACAAAGTGTTCCCGATTGTGAAAGAGGAATCAAACAGTGAGACGAAGGAAATAGAAAGTCTTTCTTGCTCTTTGCTACAAAGCACACAGAAAGCTCTTCTTGTGCCGAAAGCGGATGACAACATGTTTTCGGCCTCTTTTCGTGACTCTGTAGAAATGCGTCGACGATATAGAAAGTCGCCATTGTTCTCTTGACCAAGCAAGACGTGCCAATTTTGCCTCTTGCTCAGAACAAATATTGCGTCGCATGCTTCCACATATTTAATGGCAGACAATCGCATAGTTCCAAATATTCGAGCTCATCATGATGAGCCATATATCGAACATTCGCTGGGTAGGGTATTATGCAGTCCGTCATCTGCTAAAGCCGCACGCTCGGCACTGGCGCTCTTGTGGAATGTTGACCAGTTTAGACGAAAGCACACTGAGGCATGCATTTCAAGACGAAGAGGGTCATCTATTGCCTAATGCGGCATTAATGCTTGAAGCACAAGGGACAAAATTGTAGGACATTGCAAGGCTGACTCACAACTCTGATCTGTCAATTTCCGCAAACGTGTTACGCTTTTCTTGACGAGCTGCAGGCTTGGAGTCGTCAAAGAAGCCCTCCAAATCCATCCATTCGGCAGTGAAAGCCGCAAAGAGCTTGGTCCAATCTTCGACCGTGTCCGAATCAAGATGTTCACCGTCATCGTCGATATTGTGCCATACAGAAGGAAATGGAGCCGGGATCATGTGTAGTATGTCTACACCTCTTGCCTGGAAAGGGATATGATCATCCTCGATCATACCGCCCCACCATCTATCACTGTCACTTTTACCAGCTTCGGTCAAGAAAAGAGGCTCATCTCGTGGTACTGTATTGGCGGCGTCGCGCTTCGAAGGATGGTTTGGCGACGATTTGAACTGCTGCAACGAGCGTAATCTGTCCTCAACTCTGGCCATGCGTTGATAAGCCCAGTGTGTCGTCTTGAAATAGGAAGGCACTCGTGGACTGGCGGACCCAAGTAAGTCAAGCAACATGAACATATCAATCGAATCGAGTGGAGTGCGATAGGTGGACATGGCTGGGTTCATGGTCTGCTCCCATTCTTCGGCGAGCGAACTAGTCATTGTCAGTAATTTCACAACACGTGAACCCTAGACTATCTTCATACCGTGCGCCGTAAATTGAGTCCGTATGCGACCAAACCTTGAAAGCCTCCTCGCCATCAAGTAGGAGGATTTGTATACCCGAGTCTTCCTCGACTCCCCCAAACCCGCCCGCACCGACGCCTTCAGCCTCCATGGCAGCCCATTTCCGGGTCAAAGCATCATCTATAGATCGCGCGACATGCATAATCATGGCGCATGGTGCAGCGCTGTCGATGGCTCCGATGAAGCCTGGAGGGTCCAGTTTACTATCATAGTGGGCAACTAGCGCAAGACGACCAACTTCGCCGTCAGAGGCCCACGGCGGATCACGAGTTGCTATTAGATTGACGAATGGTATCTCTGATTCTCCGGAGAGCGGCGTTCGTGCCGTAGAATTCTGGAAGATCAACTTCCACTTCGGTAGTGATTGTTGAAAGAAGTTGACAAAGTGGTTAAGGACAGCAGTGGATCCGGGAGTTCCGGGGACCCGTGTTTGCAAAATCGGAGCAAGGATAGCGCCCTTGTTGATGTCGAAATCGTTCCCTGGGCCAGGCAGATTGCGCAGTGTCTCGTCGGAAAGAGTGGTATATGCGCTTCCCACCGAGAGCAGGCCTATCAAGCCTATTATGCGATTCAAAATCATGGTAGAGCACACGTGAAATGATTGGACACGTGGAACATATTCCGTTAACACCAAGTTGACAAACGCGCCCAGGAAGCAAAAGGGGAGGACGTTATAGGAGAAGACTGTAGCTGCAGGTCTGCCAAGCGAGACTTGATGGAGCTCCTAGATGTGGAGCACCAGGACAATTGACCCCGGACAGCAGCGCACAGGGATGAATATGCGCCGGCGTCAACGGGTTCGGCAAGCAGCCTAAATCCCTGACCTAAATCAGACCTCATCCTATAAGCAATTCATAGTGAAATTTGTGGTATCTTCATATGTGCTCCGTATAATGATATGAGTACCCTTCTTCTGCGGTCAATTCGGCCATGTCGCCAGCGCTTTGCGAAGTCGCCCTTGGCCCCGTCCCGCTTATTACAGACAAGGCCTGATGCCGTTCAAACTGACAAGGCTTTAGCTCCATCACCGAAGCCTGTCACAGCTGCCTCATTCGCCCATCATAAACGTGATGGTGGTATGGCATACACTCCTGTTCTTAGTGTCTAGCTCTTCTCTGCTGACTGGAATAGCGTTCAAGTGCCCTAAGCGTTTGCTCATATACCATTCCCCTCCCAGCGCGACTGCGTGGATCGGTATTGGCAAGGCTACTACGTTCACTGCCTTCGGTTTTGGCTGTCTTGTACTGGCGCCAGCCTTGTACTTCGATGACAACTCCCCCTTATGGATGGTACCAGCATGTACGGCAACATTTTGACCCATCGTTGAACCGTAATTGACACAGTACAGGTATTGCTGGTAGCGCCATACCAATGATAGTGGTCTCTTTCTTGACGACGCCCTACATCGCCAATGTCTTCATACAAGTCCCCGCATGGGCACAAAAGTCAAGGTTGTCTGCTGTGACTTTTGCTCGTCGCATGCCGCCGGACACCGCTCTCGAGATCCAAAAGATAGGGTTCCTTCCTGTTCCAAGGACGCGTACATTGCAATTGTCAGAACTTCGAACATTGAAGAGTGCTTCGATCGCGAACTTTGAGCACGTCCCTCGATCGCTGGAGGGAAAACATCTGCCGCTATGGAGGCGCATGGCCCGCTATTACCTCTTCGCTAGGCCGAGGTCAAGCTACTGGCGCAAGACAATTGTCCCAGAGATATGGCCGCTTGTTGTCGAGCAGGCGGAGAAGAATGCAATTGAGGGTGGTGGGGCGGCCGCGCCCTCACAGCGTACGACGGGCAATATTGCTGCCGGCGTGAAAGGCGAAACACATTTGCCGACCTTTGCAAAAGCCATCCCAAGGGTGCAACCAGTGCGCCGTGTGGGCCCGTCCACTGCAGCTCGCAAAAAGCCATGATAGTAAGTAAAATGATTTCACAAAATCCATACGACCAACAGTAGAAAAGTGTTTCTAGATTTGCTTGGTATCTTGTGCAGATGTGACCAAGGTATATGATGCAGTCGTTATCGGCGTCTGTCTGTCGTCAATCAATATGGCATGATGATAGTCTAGTTGGTTGTGTGCAAAAAAATACCCCTAGACACTGAGTCTGTTTCCCAAAGGAGGCTATCAGTGCTACTATGGGCGGTCTCTCAAGCACTTGTGTTGAGTTCCTGCCTAAGGGTCCTGCGCTCGATATTTCGTCTGCAGTCGATTGCTCGCAAATGCATGATGCGAGCGACACGCTTATTGTGCTTGTCAAGCTTAGGATTGAGTATATTTGCCGCAAGGCTCCAGACATGCGCGCTCTACGGTGTGTCAGGAAAGCATTGGTGACATTCTCCTATGAGAGTTGTTGCAGAGGTGGTACTACTCTGCGGTTAGGCGGGGACTGAAGATTGGCTTGTACAGCTGGTCTTGCCTGGCCCTTCTGTAGAGGTATATCGTGCCATGAAGCTGTGCAAGGAGAACCTCTGCTATACATCTGTGGTATCGACCAACGAATGCTGACCTCCATATAATAGTCACATAAGCCCTCAGCGCTGCACGCGTGCGCCCGAATGTTAATGATCCATCGAGGTGGACGAAGAAACCGCTCAGACATTACGAACCCCTGCTGGATGCTACAGCCATGGACAAGCTCGCCATGTTCTTGTTACCGAGACGTCAAGGTCCAGAGCTACAGTGGATGAGACGTGGCAATCCTGGAGACATGGCAGAAATGTCCTGCAACAATTCAGGGGTTCCGCCAAGCCATACACCACGGCGACACGATGCACCCACCTCTCAACCACTACCGTGCGACCACCCATTCGAACGTCAATATCTGCATTATCTCCATCATCACGACTATGGAGTACTAGCAAAAGCACCAGAATAGTCCTCGTCGTCGCCTCCTCGCTATGGTGGAAGAATTTTTTTTTATTGAATAAGGTATATAACCAACTTAAGGCGAATGGTCCTCAACATAAAAAGGGCAGTTGGCCTAACGGTCAACGCGCCACTTTCACGTTAAAAAATGTCTTGGGACTAGTGGCAAGTGTTCTGATAAAGAGCGCTCACTCAGAACTTCCCAAGAGTTTCTTACCACCTTCGGGTGTTAAGTTTTTGTTGCTGCGTCTGATATTATCTATCATTTAGTCGAATGCTCTATCCTTTCTTTCATTGTTATGGTCGTCGAGATGGTGACTCGAACGCGTGCCATTTTTTGTCGATGCGCGTGGCTGTATGGCGGCCTTACGATGCGTTGATGCGTTGATGCGGAGAGTGGTATCGAAACATCTCAGTCCACCACCCTCCTCCTACACAGACGAGGCATACGGCGATACATACTACTAACATGCTCAGCATCATGCTATAATCCTGATTCTCCGTCTCCTCAGTACTTCGCAATCAAAGCGATGCTTTGAGTCGAATGTAGACTGCACCACTTTTTGTTCTGAACATGACCGTCGGCTGCTACTGAGCTAGGGCATTGTTTCTTTGGCGATTCACGGTCACGACGCTCCATCCGAAAGGCAGTGGTGATGATCGACAAGTTGAGATACCGCATTTGCGTTGTCGTGTATTAGACAAGACGCCAGGTCACTTAATATATATACAAAGACCAACCCAAACGCCATGCAATGCCACGCACCATCCTTTTCCCTCTAGCAGAAAGCATCATCATCTAGACCCCGTTTTCTATCGTACAGTGACAAACGCTGGAACGTATAGCTTATTTCTTGTTTCTCTCCGCCTGCATCTTTTCGTGTTTGGCGATGAGCTCCTTCTGGAGCTGCATGGGTGCAGGAGAGTAATGTGAGAACTCCATGCTGAACTCACCCTTGCCTTGAGTGGCGGCCCTAAGCTGGGAGGAGAAGCCAAACATGCTGTTGAGCGAGCAGTCGGCGTAGAGGGTGAAATCTTCAGGGCCAATTTCAGTGTCGGAGATTGTGGCGTTGCGCTTGTTGAGGAGACCAACAATGTTTCCTTGGAACTCGTTGGGAGCAGTGATGGTAGTCTTCATGAGGGGCTCGAGGACTTGAGGCTGTGCAGCCATGAAGGCTTTGCGGAAGGCTTGTTGGGTGGCGTTTCTGAAAGACATTTCTGAGGAATCGGTCATGTGAGTGGCACCATCGTTGATGACCATGGAAGCTCCAAGGACCCGGTGACCAAGAAGAGGACCCTTTTCGCAAGAGGCCTGGAAACCCTTGTCGCAAGCAAGAAGGTATTTCTCAGAAATAGTACCACCAGTAATTTGCTGCTCGAACTTATTCTCACCCAGAGCGCCAGTGGGCTCCATCCAGCCGACAACACGAGCGTAATCACCAGCGCCACCAGTCTGCTTCTTGAGAGTGTGGTCGAAGGGGGTTCTAGCCTGAATGGTCTCGCGGTAGGCGACCTGAGGCTGGCCAACAACACAGTCGACCTTGTATTCTCGTCTCATTCTCTCGACATAAATGTCAAGGTGGAGTTCGCCCATACCGCTGATAATAGTCTCTTGCGACTCGGCATCGACGTGAACGCGGAAGGTAGGATCCTCACGCTGGAAACGGGACATTGCCTTTGAGAAGTTTGGAGTGTCTTTGGTGTTCTTGGGCTTGATGGAGAGGGAGATGACTGGTTCGGGAACGAACATGGAGGACATGGTGTAGCCGAGCTGGCCGTCGGTGAAGGTGTCTCCGGATGCACAGTCGACACCAAAGACGGCGCAGATTTCACCGGCACCAATCTCGTTGACCTCCTCCATCTCATTGGAGTGCATGCGAACGATACGGGGGATCTTGACTTTCTTGTCGGTACGGGCGTTGTAGACAGAGGCTCCCTTGCGAAGACTGCCTTGGTAGACACGGATATAGGTGAGTTGACCAAAGTTGGACTCTTCAAGCTTGAAGGCAAGGCCAACGAAGGGCAGAGCGTTGTATGGAACGAGCTTGACCTCGGCCTCGTCTCGTCGCTTGTCAAGGGCAAGGTTCTGAACTTCGGCGGGATTGGGAAGGTAGTCACAAACGGCGTCAAGCATGGGCTGGACAGACTTGTCGGCAAGAGCTGAGCCCATCAGGACAGGAGTGAACTTGCGAGCAATGGTGGCTCTGCGGATGGCAGCCTTGATCTGAGGAATGCTGGGCTCCTTCTCATCCAAGAATAGCTCGGCAATCTCCTCGTCAACATCGGCCAGAGCCTCAATCAACATGGCTCTTCTCTCTTCGACGACCTTTTGAACGTCTGCTGGAATGTCATCGCTTTCCCTGATGATCTCGCCCTTGGGGCCGTCGTTGTAGATGGCCTTTCTTCTGATAATGTCAACGACTCCGTTGAAGTTGTCCTCGGAACCGATGGGCACCTGAATAGCAGCAGCGGGCATCTTCAGCTTGTGGTTGATCTGTTCGACGGCCTTGAAAGGGTTGGCGCCCATGCGGTCCATCTTGTTGATGAAAGAGAGTCTGGGAACGTCATATCTTCGCATTTGTCGGTCAACAGTGATTGTCTGTGACTGGACACCACTCACGGCGCACAGAATCATGACAGCTCCATCCAAGACTCGCAACGCTCTTTCCACCTCAATAGTGAAGTCAATGTGTCCGGGAGTATCGATCAAATTGACGTGATATTTCTTGTCCTCTCCCGTAGCTGGATCGTGTCTCACCCAGTCACAAAAGGTGGCAGCGGATTGAATGGTGATGCCTTTCTCACGTTCAAGGTCCATGCTATCCATCTTGGCTCCTACAGAATCTTTGCCTCTGACTTCGTGAATTGACTTGATGCGGCCAGTGTAGAAGAGAACGCGCTCAGTTGCAGTGGTTTTGCCACTGTCAATATGGGCAGCGATACCGATGTTGCGTACTCTGTCGAGGCGTGCCCACTCCTTGGGATCTAGGTTGTCGACAATGGCTTGTTGTGAGAGTTCGGACGGCTGCTGCATAGCTTGTTCGAGGCTATCTACGATTAGTACGTGTCAATCAAGATCACTCGTCAATATCTGACATACACAGCTGCAGCAGTGCCGCTCTGATATCTTCTTGGCTGCCATGTCGTCTGCTTGCTAGTAGAGTTGACGGCGGCGCTGTTGAGCAGTGTGGGTCCGGACAGGCGAGCGATGGTGTAGCTTCTGCGCAATGCAATGTTAGAAGCTGTATTGAGACTACGCAGAGCACCAAATGGCGCTCTTGCGACACCGTTGACCCTCATACTGCTGATGCCAGATAAAGGTAAAATGTACTGATGCGGCGAACTCGGGGGTTTCAACTTTTTGGCTGACCATCCATCTTTGCGGAGGTGACTTTAACCGCAGTTTTCCCGTCACTTCCGTCTCCGCAATCGATGAGATGTCGGCGACTTACCTCTTTCATTGATGAGGTTTGGACCGGAAGGCCAATTCCTCGTGCAGAGCAAAACCACCAACTCTTTCCGTCTTCTCTTTTTCGGTCAGAGCACTGAGAGAGGGCAGGTCCGCAGTCAGTTCGGCCATGTCAAACCCTGGTAGATAAGGCACCTGAGGTGTCTGGGTGACGTCGGGCACAGACTGGGTCCGCAGACCCACTGCTTGCTTGAGAGCAGCTTGCCGTGCTCGCCTTTCCTTTCTCCGATCGTTCGACTTCGTCAAGGCAGGAGGCGCTGAGCTGGATGACAGTGTCATTGACATCTGCTCCCGCTTTGCCACAAGCAGCTGCACCCTGCGATGCAGCTCCCCCTCCGCCCATTGGATGTCTTGAATCGCTGCACAGGTAATTAGCTCCGGCATACTTCTGGAGGGATCGATAGACTTACTGTGATGACCTATGCGAGCATCCACCAGACCAGTAAGCAGGTAGTTTGCAACACTAGCCTTGCAGAACATCTCCATCAACTCGACAAAGCGAGCTGATGGCAGAGGGTTCTGCCTGAGGATAGAAAAGCAAGGCTCTTCGTCCCCAGTGAGACTGGCAGCACCGCCAACATCTCCAAGGCGCTCAACCATGCGATTGCACCAATTGAGTGAGGAAGGGTAGACCGTCTCGAGGTCGATGTCTAATTCTCTCATAGCGAGCATTATAGCAGCACGCTGGTCTGGTCTGGTCCACAGAAAAGTGAACGGCACTGCCGTTGCCTGCATGGTGGTGGTTGTGGTGGAGGTGGTGATGGTGATGTTGAAGTGTCTGCTTCAGGAATGGTAAGGACAAAATGGTTGTTGTCAAACGCGCCTTAGACAGGCAGGTGCGACTGTTTACAGGTAAACGTGAGTTCGATGCGACCAATGAGCAGGCACCAACACAGTCATATCGCCCGAGTAATCTCAATACGCAATTACAGTACCAGACTACGTGGGAGCAAGGCATAAGCAATATAGTGCAACCGTTGATTGTAAGGAGAGTGTGCATACATGTACTGTGCCAGAGGGCATCTGAGAACAATCAGCTTCCAGGCCTGCTTGTGGTCTTTTCTGCTTTATACCCCGGTCATCGATAACATTAGCACAGTTTCCTGTAAGTCTTAGTCGTCCACTCGTTGTTCTTCCCTCTTCATCTTTACCTGTTGCTCTCTTCTCTGCACCTTTGCCTGTCTTCCTCTTTTCTACATATGTGCCTGCTGTCCTGCTCTGCCTGTTCTCTCAGCTTCCGTATGTTAGCCCTCGCAACTATACACCATGTGCTTCATTTCCGCATCTCAGCTAGCTTCTTGACATTTCCATAGCTTGTCGTGAATGCTTGAATCTCCTTCATGGAGCCCGCCTGGGCAATACGTCTACGCATAGGTTCAGCTGGTCAAAATTATAGTCACGAGGGCTGAGATACTGCACAATGTTCAACATTTTGTAGATTATTATTCTATCAGCGTCATTCATCCGCCCACACCTACAACATGACAACACCAACTCCACCTCTCTGGCTGGCATCAACGCGGTTGTTTGCATCAACTCCAGATGGGATGTCGGCAGTGCGGTAATTGAAAAGGTAGTAATGTAATTGGCCATCGCCAGGTCCAAACAATTGCTTCTCCAAGAAGAGTGGGTTGTCAAGGAGAGTGAGGGCGTTAAAGACGTCAAACTTGGCCTGTAACACAGATGGTCAGCCTTTCTTTCTAAGACAGGATCATGGATAAGGCGGATAGCAACGGCGAAGGTCAGGGCAATTGGTGATGGTTGGTCTCGTAGCACGAAGCTCTGAAGTAGCAAATACGAAAAGGTTGCAAAACATCATTCAAAGGAATATTCGGAAAGAACGCTTTGACATACCTGTTTTGCGAGAATCAGAGCATCCTTGGCAAGCTGATTCAGACGTTCGCTGAGGACCTTGTCCTCCTTCTGTTCAGCAAAGGCGCTCTCGCTGCCGTAGTAGAACATGTAGGCGGCTTTGATGATACCGTTGGGGCCTGAGCCGTGGATGACGCTGCTTTCGATGGAGTAAAAGGAAAAGAAATCTGTGATCTTCTTGGAGGAGTCTTCAACGACGTATGTCCAAACGACACGCTTGGGGCTCTTGGGGTCTGTCTCCTTGTCGATGAGCCAATGGGCAGTCTCTTCTTTGGTGAATTCTTGTGCCATTGCCACACGGGCTAGGTAGCGGTTGAGGAGGTCGTGCACGGCGTCAATGTCCTTGGTCTCCATGAGACGCAGGCCAGGGGTCAATGTGCGTTCCGGAAGCTTGTACTTGATGATTTGTCTTTGTTTAGTGCTGTTGGATGGAAGTGGCGAGAAGCCGACGCTGTAGAGCTTTTCCCAGTCGAGAGCGCGGTGGAAGTAGCGACAACTGGCGACGGGCTTGGGCAGGACGACGCCGGCGGTGTAGATGGCTTGGAAAATGCCCTCGAGATTGCATCGGCGAGTAATTTCCATAATCAGGACAGGAGCCAAGCGCTTTGCTCGCAGCTTCTTGTGAATGCAGAGGAAGTTGATCTCGGACCCATTGATGGTGCCGTCGCGGACACGAAGACGTACAGGGATACCGGAGATGAAGGCAACGAGTTTGCGAGACTTGGAAGCGCGAACACCAACGTGCCAGCTCTTGCGCCAACCTGGAGCCTTGAGGGCCCATGCCAACGTCTCCTTGAGGTAGTTGAAGCGGAACATGGCGCCGTCATCCTCAACGTAGTGGTTGCAGAGCAGATCTTGGACCTCGTCGAGTTGCGGGGCGTCTTCCAGGTCAACCTCGCACCATTCAAAACCGGCGACGAGAGGTGAGGGTTCTGTGGGCACCTTTGTAACATCGACTTCTTTGATGGGACCCTCCTTCTTGACCTCCTTTTTGGCAGCAGGTGTAGTGGTTGAGAGAGCGGCAGCTGCAGCAGCGTCCTCGTCGAACTTGGGGACGGGCTGAGTAGACCAGAACTTGTAGCTGGCCATGTCCTTAGCATTTTTGCCTTTGCTCATTCCGGTCATCAATTCGGCAGCGGAGATATTCTTGAGGGCATCGCGTAGCTTCTGCTGGTCAGTGCCAGAGCCGCTGCCCAAGATCTGCTGGGCAAGGGCGGGGTTCTGAGCGACAAGGGCGGAGATTTGGGAGTCGCTGAGTGAGTTGATGGCGGAAGCGGGCAACGGATCAGATGCCGAGGCGGGAGCAGATGAGGAAGAAGGCTTGACTGAGGCGAGGGCGTCCTTGAGCTTCTTCTTCTTGGATTTCTTCTTCTTCGACTTGGCTGCATCGGCCTCGGTGCTAGCATCACCTTGTGCATCGTCTGATGATGATTCCTCATGCTCTTCTACCTCCGCCTTGCTATCGGCATCAATCTTGAGCTCGGCCATGGCTTCTTGGGCGGCGTCCTGGTCCACAGGCTTCGACTCCTCCGGCGGCATCTTCGAGGGAATGTAGCAGGCTATATCGAGGGTTTGTGGTGGAGCCAAGGTCAGTCCTAGGCGAGGGTGATTGTCCTTTTCCGGCGAAGAAACTCGAATGCTTAGCTGGAGGTTGCGTTGCCTAGTTCTGCGCCAGCGCTTGGAGCAAGAGGTAGCGGTTGTGTGGAATACCGACACTGCAGCTAAAGGTAAGGTACAGGTAGCCACATAAACTTGCTTTGACTTTCCACCTTCCGAGCTCGACGCGTGCGCGAGTCAGACGTGGGGCAGGGCCCTGCCTCGGTCATGCCTTACCACCTCATTCTGCCACGTGCCTGCCATGATATCAGGCACCTTTGTACTTCTCGAAACCATAATAACACATCTTGTCCCTCTCTCTTCTAGGACAACGAAGAAATGCCCTTTCTATCTCCAGGTACTTCAGTATTCTGGATCGCAATACCTTTCTCTACATCTTTTGTCAACATCACCACTGGATTGCACGTCTTTACGTTATAAACTCCACCAGATGGACATGGGTATCTTTTCTAGAAGGGCTTCGATCAATCAAGCCCAGTGAAGGCGAAGTTCGTCGCTTTGCCTCCGGTTTTGTCCTTGTTTCCCTTACTTCTCTTTCTCTTCTTGCGCCTCTTTCGTCCTCCCTCTTCTTCGTCGCTGCTGTCACCCTCGTCCGAATCGTCTGAACCGTCCCCATCTTCGCTCATGGCCTCGTCACTGTCGCTGCCGTGCCCTCTCTTCGTGCTGCCCTCGACGTAGCCTCCATTGTCTTCGTCCACCTTTTCATGCCACACTTTGATCGTGCTGCCTCCACCTGTGACAAGTCTGCCGCCAATGTCGAAATCCAGGCAAATGACACCCTCGAGCTCGTCATGTTGAATCTCTCCAATGACCTTGTTCATTCCGAGCTTCACAAATCGTACCTGCCCGTTGCCCATGCCAACTGCTACAACCTTGCCGCCCGGTCCAACTCCATCAGGTAACAGCTTGACAACATCCAAACTCTCCCCACCACCAGCTGATCGATCCACTGTGATTCTCTCATCTTGGTCGTCCCAGACTCCCTTCTCCCACAAGGTAAGGACACCGTCTCCGCCTCCTACAACCAGCTTCTGTCCTTTGGAAGTACCTCCCCTCCTGGCCGGCAATCCAGACACGAAGCACGATGATAGCAGTATCTCTTCCTGATCCTCACTGCGAACCAACACTCCTCTTCGCAAATCGGTCACCGCGATCGTCGTATCGCCTGTGCTCACCCATTGTTTGCTGAACCCAGATGTACTTGCTTCTGAGGGTGGTAATGGCGTCAACGAAGTAATGTAGTCTGCGTGAGGGTGGTGCGTTTGTTGTGGCTTTGTTGATGCGAAGGTAGTCAGACCTGATGTCTTGCTTGATTCACCTCCAACTCGGATGTCATATAGGTGCAGGGCCGAGGAGTCGGTTGCAAGGAGGAGCGTTTGAGGACTGAGGATGTGAAGCAATGACGGTTCGTCCACATCGTCTGTAGATCTGCCATTCAGTCAACACCGGAGCACGGAAACGAGATTTGACACACCTACGGATCAGCTGGCACTGCTATCTTGCTCACCACCTTTCCGCTCTCGCTGTCGGCTATCTTGACAATGCCATCTGTACCCGCACTAAACAAGCTACGCCCATCTGGCGCGTATGCCAAGCTCCTGCAGCTTCCCTTGTGCCGCCGTGTTTTCCACGCAGTATCGATATATCCGAGACCATTGGGTGACGAGGGAACATCCTCGTCATCCTCGTTCTCCTCGTCTGGCTCCGCGGGCAGCCTCAAAGATGCGACATGGCCAGATGAAAGCCCAACTGCTAACACAGGCTGGTCTGGATGAATGGCCTGAGCAAAGAGCTCCGACGAAAGCGGCAGTGTGCAGAGTGTGTCGAACATGGCTTGACCATCAACATGCAATGCCAACCTACACTTCGCATGTGAAAGGCCATCTTTTGCTCAAAACTTCTATAGCAATATTTTACGCTTTACACTAATAATCCGGGGTCTACCTTGGCGGACCGGAGTTACTGACGACACCCCCGCGCCCCGCATGCACGCTTCACCATATGGACTAGCATTCAATGATCACGTCTTGCCGGGTATTAGGCCGCAACCGATCCACTCTTCCTCTCATCGAGTCATGACTTGTTTAAGCTTCGAGTGATGTGATAGCTGCCCTGTTACAAGGCAAGGCCTCACGACCTTGCTACCCTATCTCTCTCCAATTCCCTACCTAGTATCCTATACTGTATTATTTGTCTCATGCCGAAGCAGAAACAAAAAGGTATCACATTTGGGTACTGTGATCTCAACTCTGGCCAACGAGTCTACCCAGCATCGTCTGACAACATTCCCGCGAAACTGCCCCCACAAGTGTATCAAGATCTAGATAGCGAGATGTACGCGTGTATCACTTGTGTACCACCAATTGGTCAGGCTACCATTGTTCCTAGGGAACAAAGCTCAGTATGTTCGTTTCGTGCGTCCATTGCTCTGTTCTGATGAATGCATACAGGTTCATTTCTCGGTATTGCTTGAAACGAACTCTTCTGCACTAGGTTAGTGGCTGCGAACCATCAATGCGTATCCTAGCTGGGAGCCTCGATCGATAGCTTCAGAAGAGCTGTCTCTGCCTGCCAAGCACAACTGACACGAGATTAGTTGAAGATCAAGATGTCAAAGTTGCTATATGGCACGATCAAGGACGACACGATTGGACAGAGTTGCCATTGATGGCCACTGACAGTCTGAAGGATACGGTGCGTATTTCAGGTTCCTTCTCTAGAGACTGGATCTAACAGGTGCAGCTCTTGGTAAATTCAGCCGATCATGCTTCTAAGATATGGTTCACTGGGGAACTTCCTGGGCGACCAGACAACTCCAGTCCTATTGCATTCACGGTCAAGTTTCAGCTCGGCAGTGAGAGCGGTTGGAAGTGGGTAGGTGACCAAAGTCAGGTTGGAGACGGCACTCTCTACTATCAGCAAAGGCAACAAGATATTGGATTCCCTGGATTGTTCCATGGCTCCAGCTCCGAGTTGAACATTCGCAGCGTATCGGCCGATACTCCAGATACAAAATTATACTATGTCACGGCAAAAGTAAAGCCAGCGAAGGGCGAGGACTCCGGGTATAGTCACCACAATCTTGGACTACCCAAAGACTACTCACACTGGTTCTCTCTCGTACGATTGTGGAGCCCCTGGCTCGCTCCACGTCATGGTAAAGACAAGTTTACACCTGACAAAGATGCGGTCCTTGCGGCATTCCTTCGCGACGATGGAGCGCATGTTGTATGCCTTGGCATCAGTGGCCTCGACGACGTTGTCACTGTCTTCACTCACGATGGTAAAGGCAACGTCGTCATTCAAGGTCGTAACGATCTTGAGCAAGAAGGTACATCTCGGGTTGTCGTCGCTGTTGCCAATTCCTTTGAAGTGGCCAATGCAGCTGTCATGTACTACGCTAGAAGAGTAGTCGCTGGTTATGAAGCTGCAACTGGCCAGCAACAAGCTGAGGTCAAGGCGTTAATGGACAACAACGTCAAGCCCGAATGGCTTGAAGAATGGTACGATGGGTTCACTTATTGCACCTGGAATGGCCTTGGTCAGAATCTTACAGAGGACAAGATTAACACTGCTCTGGATTCATTGACAAAAGAAGGTATTAATATCAGCAACTTGATCATTGATGACAATTGGCAGTCTCTGACAGAGGGTGATTCTCAATTCGATAAGGGTTGGGTCGAATTTGATGCGAACAAGACTGGCTTCCCCCAAGGCTTGAAGGCTACTGTCAGCGGCATCCGCAAGAAACATCCGAAGATCCAGCATATTGCAGTTTGGCATGCAATCCTAGGCTACTGGGGCGGTATCGCCAAAGGTGGCAAGATTGCCAAAGAATACAAGACGATCGAGGTCGAGAAGGAAAAGGGCGTGGCGGAAGGCAAAATGTTGGTCGTCGATGAGCCAGATGTGCAACGCATGTACAACGACTTCTACGCCTTTCTCAGCGATGCTGGGATCGACGCGGTCAAGACTGATGCGCAATTCTTCCTCGATATGCTCCTCCATGCCCCCGACCGCCGCAGTCTAATCAAAGAGTACCAAGACTCGTGGACCATTGCACATCTTCGCCACTTCTCTTCTCGCGCCATCTCCTGCATGTCTCAAACACCTCAGATCCTCTTCCACACTCAGCTTCCAACCAACAAGCCCAGACTGCTTGTGCGAAACTCGGATGACTTCTTCCCGGAAGTGCCAGCCTCTCACCCATGGCACATCTTCTGCAACGCACACAATTCGCTCCTGACTCAGCATCTGAACGTTTTACCTGATTGGGACATGTTCCAGACCAGTCATCCCTGGGCAAGCTTCCACGGCGCCGCACGATGTGTTTCTGGCGGCCCAATCTATTTCACTGATGAGCCAGGCAAACACGACATCAAACTGATCAACCAAATGACAGCCAAGACCCCGCACGGCAAAACCGTAATCTTACGCCCAGGCATAGTAGGCAAGTCCGTCAACGCATACACCGACTACAAGGACGAGGTACTGCTGAAAGTGGGAACCTACTGCGGCTACGCGAAGACAGGAACAGGCCTCCTAGGTGTCTTCAACTGCGTGGAGCGACCTCTTTCCGAACTTATTCCCCTTGACGATTTCCCTGGAACCGAACAGGGCAAATACATCATCAGAGCTTTCAACGGCGCTGTGTCTCAGCCCATGGCTCGAGGAGAGAAGCACGCTTTTGTCGGAGTAAAAGTCGGCACTCAAGGCTGGGATATCCTAAGTGCGCATCCTGTCCGCCACTTCCCACGAAAGATCGCCAGCGACATCTCCGTCGCGTTGCTGGGTCTTGTGGGCAAAATGACTGGTATAGCCGCTATACAGAGCTCAGACATCTACGTCGAAGATAGCGGCAGATTGCGCATCTGGGTCAGCTTCAAGGCTCTTGGTGTGTTTGGTCTGTGGATCGCGGATCTGGCTGGGAGGTCTGTGGATGAGGATGTCATGATCATGGTGTACGGTAAGCCGATCCCGAGACACTGCGTAGGCAGGAGCAAAGAGTGCGATAAAGTGCTGGAGGTGGATTTGGAACGTGCGTGGGAGGAAATGGGTGAGGATTCGGGGTGGAGTAACGAGGTCTCGCTGGAGGTGTTTATCAAATAGTACTACTGGCTTTGAGCTGAGTGTGGATGGCAGTATCGTACAGTCCACGTCTTGGTGTTCGGAAAAGCCATCCACCTATGCATCTTCGAATTCGTTACTATCTGATTTTCTTACACAAAACGTGGCCGTTTAACGTCACCTTGAAGGCATGCTGTCTTCAAAGTAGGATCGCTACCATTGTGATGTCTCCTCGGAAGTGATACATGTACTTTCAACAGCAGTACCCATTGCGTCGCCTATGATGACTGGATGCCCCAGAATCGATACCCAATGTCTGGTAGAGCACATATATCGCGAAGTTCGAAAGTAGCGTAGTCCTCTTCACAGTTTTCTGTTTGCTCCGAATATGGGAGGGTTTTCACAGCATCTCATCTCTTAGACATCTTTTTGTTCAGGCATAGTGCGACCGATCGTGGTTCTAGACACTAAAGATGTGGTACACTCCGAAATCATAGTGCGGTATGCTACAGAGTCAGAAAAACGATTGTGAGACATCTGTCTGGCGCAACTGATCTTCACCTCAATTCCCTCTCAACATAATGTCCTCCATCGTAGCATTCGTGGCCATTGGAGTTGTTACAATTCGGGTGAGTAACCTCCAGCTTCCTTTCCAGAAACCTCCTCTTCAGCGCTACCACTTTCAGACACGTCATCACCAATCTAACTCAAAGAACTTCCCTCATCTCCAGAAGAGGTATCAATTTCGGAAGGGAGGCTTCCGAAATTGAGGCTGTCAAAGTCGTCATAGTCTTCCTCCATTACAAAGTCAGGAATATATCTTGGGGGCGAAAAATAATCAGGATCGATGCAATAGCCTCCAAAACAAGATCCATCCAGGACACGTTTACCAAATTCGGGGACAGACAGTTGCAGCTCCCTCATGCCATTTACGATATCCATGAGGAGCTCTGCAGAGAAGCGAAGTGGTTGAGGCTGGGCTTCGAGGATGTCTTCAAGCTCTTTGGTAAGTCTCTGGCCCCATTCGTATTCAGGATCGCCCTCAACCCATTCTTCATTACTATCAATGCTCGCTTCACCGCCTTCGAACGTGCAATCCTCCATGCACACCAAGACTCGCTCATCGTCCGATGAGTGCTTTGCAAGGTCAAGCTCAATTGAGCATATCCAGTGTGTCTTGCCACCAATCCTCCGTCGTACATCGAGTTCTGCTGACAAGCAACGTGAAAATCAATTTGCTTGATGTTCGAGAGCACATGTTCGTACTTGACCTGATCTTGTGCAGAAAGTTGCTGATTCAGTCCATGACTCCCTACGTAAAGATTGCCGCCGATGTGGCCCGGACCAGGCAAATCTTTACGTTCATACTTTTTGGGATCATTGATGTCTAGAGATATGTGTACCACACAGTGCTCAAAAAACACTGAAAGGCACTCTTGTTCCAATTCTGGGAAGACGGACGAGATTGCTGGTGGGAATCCCTTTTCGCGCAAGTCCCAGGTCGATTCGGAGGCTTCATCCCACATCAAGTGGTATATCATCCTTCTGATCTCGAGGGGAAGACGGAGGAAGTGGCAAGGACTGCTTGAATTGTTTTTGTCTGTCATGCTGAACGTCTGTCAGTATATCACACCACAAGTCCATCTGCCAGAGACCTACGCAAGTGTCGCCATAGCGTCTGCGACAGCTGCCCGATCTTGCAGAAGGTGTTTGAGGCAAGCAGAATGCTTTTTGTACGAAATGAGTGGAACAGGTTGGAAGGTGAGTCGGAAGAGGTAAGACGCGTTTCATGGAGATTGTGAGAGTGTGGAAGGTGCCGTACGTTTGACGTAAGAACATACACAATACTTCGTTGGGAAGGAGCGACGATTCTCTCACACAATTGTTCAGGGGTCTCCGAGACGATTGGCTCACCATAGTGTAGACTGTCCTCATGGCTCAAACAACCACGGCTAGTCTTCCGCTGCTGCTCTTCCAGTCTGCAACCCACTGTAAAACTTCCAGGTTGCCTTGTGTTTGGGCGAAAGCGGTGTCTTCTTCATCAAGGCACGCAACAGTTCAATCGGCATCTGTCCCTCGCGCATGATTCGATCATGAAGTTGCTTCTCTCCTATCACCCCACCACCTACAAGCTCTTTCCGTAAAGCATATAGCTGCAGTGCCCCTAGCATATAGCCAGCTTGGTACAACGGCGGATAGTCACCCGCGAACGACCTCCTCACTTCACCTTCCGCGGTCGCACGCTCGTGCCCTCCCTTGTTGACAAGCAAGTCGATGCATTCTTGCGGAGTCATCTTGCCCAGGTGAAAGTTCAGGGAGAACATGATCCGGCAACAGCGGTGCATACGCCAGAAAAGCATGCCGATCCTGTTCTCGGGGGTTTTGGGGAAGTGTGCGTCATCCCACAGGATCATTTCCCAATAAAAGGCCCAACCTTCGATAGAGAAGCAAGTCTCGAACATCTGACGGTAAGGTCGATGTCGCGCGTTCATGAAGAGTTGCAGGTGATGTCCCGGTATGAGTTCGTGGAAGACTGTCGACCGTGAGAAGTGGATATTATTGCCGCGCATACTCATCAGCTTGGCTTCGTGGTCCATGGAATTGGTGGGATAGGAGACGATGATTTCGTCACCGCCTAAGAAGAAGGGGTTTACCAGCTGTCGTTCTGGAGTCATCATGTGCATACGTATCGTCTCTACCGCAAGCGGTGGTACTGTTATAAGGTCGTGCTTGATTACGTACTCTGTTGCCTCCTTGGATAGATTTTTGACGAGCTGGGTCTGCTGTCCAGGATCCACAAACAGAGTCTTTACATGCTCGAGCGCTTTGCGCCAATCGACTCCATAGCCAAGCTCTCGTGAGGCCTTTTTCATCTCTGCTTCACACCAGGCATACTCCGCGTCACCAATCTTCAGCAGTTCTTCAGGTGTATATGGTATCAGCTCGGCACGCAGATCGGCTACCAGTCCATCGCGCCCGATTGGATCACCAATGATCACATTTTCGTCGCCTGGCTGGATACCAAGCAACACCTCGTGTATGGCAGCAACATACTTCGTGATCTCGTCATCAACTTTGGCATACGGCTTTGCAGCCCACCAAGTGGTCATCGGATCGTAGGCATTATAGAAGCCGAACCATTCCTCGAGATGGTGCCTAAGCTCTTCTACTGCCTTTGTGGCACGGAAAGCACTCGCTCGATCCAAGTTTATCTTTCCGACCATAACCATCTGCCTGGCCTCGGCGATCTGGATACTCAGCTCGTGCAGAGACTGGGCGGCCTTTTGAGCATCCACAGGCTTGACTTTCTGTCGATCCTCACAGAGCTGTATAAAAGGTTTCGCAAAAGGGAGGAGAGCCTCCATCTTCTGGTCCTTGAGTGTATCAAGCTTGGTCTGTCGGAGACCCTTTTCAAGATAGTTTTGCAGAAGCAAGTAATCGATCTTCTCTTCCTGATCGTATGAATCGAAGGGCGCGTTACTTAAGCTTGCTAGCTCTTCCTTGTAGTACGTCTGGAGTCGGGTCTTGCGCGCGGGCGATATGGATATGTTGTAAAACATGGTGATATCCTTGATATCCTCGCGAACTCGCTCGATTCGATCTCGTATGGGTTCTGGTATCGCAGTGTCATGCCTCGAGGGGCTGGCGACGATGCAGTACTGCTCCAGGTCATCTTGGATTGCTTCCATATCTTGGTTCTTCTCGAGGTGCCTCATGGTCCGCGTGTCGCCTTTCGCTGATGCTCTGTCAGTCGGTAGAGAGTCCGCTCATCAGCTACTAATAGCTCCTTTCACAAGCAAATATGCTTCAATCTGGTAAGTGTACCAATGGCAGTCTCGGTCCAATCGCAGTTCTATATAATAGCAGGGAGCCTCATCTTCGACCAGAGATATTGGCAAAGACAAGATAGCGCCTGATAGGCGACCTATACATTCTGCCTGCCTGTTGGGGTATACGGAGCATGCGGAGAAGATGGGGAAGATACGTGCCTGGCTGACTCGATTTCACAACCGATAAGCTGCGGGTGCTAGATATATGACTCGAGATAGCATTTTTGAAGATAATGCCATTCTAGACTCCAGATAAACATGGTCGAGGTAGAGCATTTTGGTTCCAGAATGATGCGATGAGCAACTCGGTCTTCGGCTCGTACATTATTGTGACACACAATTTCGATTCTGACACCCGGAGAGCCTCGACCATGTCTTTCAGATTTAGGGCGACCCTGTCCGAGATGGAGGCCTGGCCGCTCACACCCTGGAGAGGCTTTCTGCAGTTCAGAACTGGTTCGAGACTTCGTCGTCGAGCATGACATGTCCTAGCATATGCTTGTTTCACATCCCATGCGGGAGGTCAGCCTAGCGAACAGCGTGTTGGAAATTTAGCATGGTGACCGCTTCAAGGGTTGCGGATGCAGATGATTCCACAGCATTCAGTGGATGTTCGTGATCATTCATCACTGACACTTCAAAATTTCACCCCCCTATGTCTTACTTGGCTAATATGACCATGCTGCATATCTTATTAACATTCAGGTTCCTCAGTACCCCTTGAAGTCTTTGTCACCCGCAGAGTCTATCAAAGTCCAATCCGTATGCCATCCTTTGCTACGGGCTATTACACAAACTCGCATGCAAATGCAGATCAGTCTACAAAAACCGTCAGTATGGCCAAAGGTATAGCCAGACAAAAACGAAAGGTCGACCCACATTGGCTATTTTCTTCAAGATACCACTTCCCACAATCTCACCGATGACCACCAGCTTCGACTTGATCCACTGCCGTTGCTTATCGGGCAGCTCCAGAGTCGCGGAAGAAATGACCAAAGGCCACACCAGCGCATGTGCCCTGTTCGCACTCATGCCATCGATAGCAGCAGCCTCAGTGATGTCAGAACCTTTATCCGTGCCGAAGAAGAAGGATACGCTATGGCATATATCGTCCACTAGAGACTGTATCTTCTCCTGAATCTGCGCCTTGACCATATCGGTTGCGCTTGTTTGGACGATGCTATACGTGTGCGCCAACGCCTTGTTGATCAGGCCGTTCGTTATAAGACGAGCGGCTCGGTATCGGTTCCAGGCTGAAGCGTGCATGATGCTAGAATACACGTGCGTTTTGTCTCCCCAATGCAGGCTTTCGATGTGATGGCAATCGCTCTTGAGCCTGGGTTTCTCATGGAATAGCCAATCGCTAGATAAGTTTGTAGCCCAGGCTACGAGGCTACGATCGAGCACCGAGGCCTCTTGGACCAGCCAATGAAGCTCTGCGAAACAAGCATGTTTCTCGTCAGGTGGCAAGCTTTTGGATCTCCTCAACAGTATAATTGCACGGCTGCGAAGATCAACGAGCTTGACAAGACATCTGTCGAGACCGAGTTCTGGTTCTTGCTCTCCGAAGTCGGCTCCATTGTGTAACCAGATAGGGATGGGTATTGCTCGGAAGAGAGCAGATCTGATTACCTGTCTGCGAACGAATTGGTCAAGCCGCAGATCTCGTGTGTCAGTACTCCCTCGTGCTCGGAGCTTGAGAAGTGCCAGAGCGCCGTCTTGGTGTCGAAAACCTTCGCTGAACAAGCTTTTTTGATCGAAATTGCCAATCCTGTGCTAATCGTGCAAGGTCAGTTTGAATGTACATATGGTTGCGGAATTGGACCGATGTCGCTCGGAGGAATCACAATGTCTTTAGAAGTATAATTACCTACCTCAAAGGCAGAAAATAACATAACAGCCAGCATAAGCTGATCAGTAAGTGCCATGCCTTGCTGCATCTCGTCTCGGATCTTGGGCAAGGCCTCACTGTAGATCTTGCAGCCTGCGACAATTGAGCTCGGTACGCCACGTCTTTGGCCAAAAGTGGCGAGTGAGATTGCCGAGAGGGCCATGTCCAGAAGTACAGATGATGAAGGCGGAGAGCTGACAACCTGGACATTGTGCAGAAGAGTGAACATACACTCGAATCCTTCTTCGCACACAAAGTGGACGCGTGCAAAGTCTGCCATGGCCTCATCTTGCAGAGATCGACGCATGGGGCCCTGTATGGATACACAAGCATATGGCATGTTCTGGGAGTCGAAGCGAACAATGGCGCCGTCAATGGCATTCTGTATTCGGGACGTCGTCTGACGAGATTGTGGTCCAACATGCAGGGCAGTTCGTGACAAGCGAGGAGGTGGGTGACGTCTCCTAGATCCGCCACGTGGACGACGAGTACCGCTGCTCACGTAGACGTTCTCATCTCGGAACATCAAGCTGCTTTCGTCTCCTTCGTAACCTATGCAATCTCGAGAGGACCGTTGACATTGGCCACATTCAGGCTGGGCCTCATCACACTAACAATGCGGGTTAGTAAATACTGCTTGCACGCGCGCTATGGCTGACCTTGAGATGTCGTGTCCTGCATGTATAGCAAGCTCGACTTGGGAATGGCATGGTGAATCTTGCTTGGCGAAAGGTGCTATATCCGGAAGGGCGAGCTTGATTCGCAGAGGAGATTCACACTGATCAATGTAACAATCTAAGATGTTCAACAGCTTATACTGCTTCTTCGGTATATAAAATACTTTCGACTGCAACAACATGAATCGCCACAGTCTGCAGCATAGTCTAGTCGATCTCGGCTCGCCCGTGGCGGATCTCGTTGCACGTTCATGAAGCAGACTTACTGTAGAGGTCGACGGAAGAGATCCTTGGCTTCCTGAGGATTCTCAAATTGACTTCGTAACTACAGGAAAGAACGCCATATGCGTCAGAATTGGCAGTCTTCGGAGTGGTGGCCGTGGTTCGAAGGATGACATGGGTTGGCGGTGCGAGTGACGCTAATCCGCTTCGAGCAATATCCGCGGGCTACAAGTGACGAATGGCAACCTGACTGGGATGTACATTTCGCAGTACAAACAGTAAGGTACCAGTCTTCTCTATAAGGTACCTTATGTTTGGAATATGCGTGGCCCTCGATAATCACTTTCCCAAGCCTTGATGGTCCCGCGCGAGTGGTCTAATGGGAGAATGTTTCTTTCTCATTAATCGTGCTTTTGCAAATATTCCTGTCAACGACTCAATAGGCAGCCGAAAATGTGTGCCTCTATGATCTAATCCCAGTACTTGATCAAGCCGTCAAGCGCACCAGTAGCAACCTTACTCGTCTCCCGAGGATGCCATTGCGCAGCCACAACAGCGCCTTCTGCAGCCTTGATCTTGTGCCACATTTTGCACGTCTTCCAGTCCCAAAAGCAAACATAACCTCCACTGTCACCACTCATGACCATGCCGCCGTCCGGAGATACAGATACATCAATAGCATAGCCAGCATTGTTGTGACCGCGGAAACTCTTCTTGCGGTTCTGGCGGAAACGCTCTGTACTCGCGTACACAACGATTTGATTGTCCGAGGATTGGAAAGCGGCGTATTTGCCTGAAGGATGGGCAGAAGAGCGAACCATTGGGAACATGTAGGGTTCCGCGATGAACTTGATGGGGACCGGGATGCCGTACTCCCATGCCCTGAGAGACTTGTCGTCGGAGGTGGTGATGAAACGCCTGTTTTCGTCGCAGAAGGTAATTGTGTTGACTGGGCCGAGATGATGGTCGTATTCCTGGATTGGCTTGCTGAGGTCGATGTCGTTGGAAGCAGGATTTGTCCGCGTGTCGAACTGTACAATCTTTTTATCGTTCATGCCAGCCAAGAATTCGTGGGCCTGAGAAACTGCGGGCTGGAAGCGCAAAACATGAGGTGTAGCTCCGGTGCTGTAGCGGGAGATGCAAGTTCCAGTTTCTGTATCCCAAAGCTTCATTTGGCGATCGTAAGAGCCAGAAATGAAGCGCGAGCCATCGTAGTTGAAGCACACGTCTGCCACAGACTTGGTGTGGCCCGAATAGGTGCGTAACAGCTCGCGCTGGTGATAGGCATCCCAGATCTTGACCTTTGTGTCTGCAGCGGCCGAGAGGAGTAGATGGCCTGCATCGGGGAAGAAGCGTAATTGCGTGATGGGCTTCGTGTGCCCCTTCCATGTGTGTATCAACTTCTTTGGCGCGTAATTCTTGTGATCAGACAGGTCACCCTTTAAGTCGATATCCAGATCTTGCGGCACATGCATGTATGATCGTCCTTGGTAATCGTACTCTTGACTGCCATGAAATTCTGTCGTCTCCTTTTCGCTGCCAAAGTCCTGGTATCCGGTCCCTGCCTTGCTCGGCGCAGCAATAGGATTGGGTGCAATGTCGTCCTCCTCGTACTCGCTCACTTCTTCCACTTCAACTGACTCGCCATCACTATCCAGGCCTGCGTCTGGTATTTCTTCCTCGTATTTCGCCCAAGGTCCCTTGTATGCGCCGGCGCCATAGACAACACTGCTGTCACCCTTTGCTTCGCGCTTGCGTTTCTTGGACGGCGGTTCGTGGTTGGCTTCGACTGCGCGATGTGCGGCGCGGAACGAGGCCTCGCTAATGACAATCTCGTCTGCAAAGCCCGTGGGTACCTTGCCCTTCGTACTTGTTTTCGACTGGTCTCGTAATTGCAGCGCCATTATGTGTGAGTGGATCGACTAAGGAAATGGAATAAAGTTGGACCAACTCCGTGGCTCGATAGATGGAGCTGGGCAGAGGAAGGTAAGCCGACAACGGCACGTGACCTGCATCCCTCTGAATCATTGTTACAGTAGAGCGGTGAAAGCGGGGTGGGTTTAGATCTGGACAAGCAATGATTTGAGAGAGCTTAAGTGACTGATTTTATTGCGGCCAAAGAGGTATCTTTTCATAACAGCACGAGCGCGAAATGCAAGCCCTCCTCTCCAAAACTGACTGCCTCGGTCTGTACCAAGCCCCTCTCTGAGAAATCTATGCATTCGTTTCTCTCCCTTCTCCCATGCCCTCTCCGTTGCGATCGAACAAATCCTCCTCATGTGATTCAGTGCATCATGATTGCCGTAAACATCTTGAATAGCGACCCATATGTGCACTTCCCCGTGCGTGAAATAGATACTTGATCAATCTTGCTCATTATCTGCCATCAACGCCCATCAGAGCGAGATATTGTATGGTGCTGCTCCTGCTCTTACCACCATGAGCATGACAAGCCCACATTCCGTTCAAAGTCCCGTACCGCCGTTCGCGATACTATACGCGTGAGTATCGAGGGGCTTCCTAGTGCGACTCGTCTCGGATGAGAGCCACAATCATGCTGTACAGGTAGAAGAAGAACATGACAAGGTGGAAACCAAGCTTGATGAATGATTCCTGGAGGTGCACAATTAGCAAGCTGTCGGTAAGAAGTTAAGGTAGGCGATGCGCACCTTCTTGTGCACGTTCAGCTTCCTGAAAATCTCGGTCGCGTCGAGCAAGTGCTGGTTCTCGAATATCTTCTTCGCGTTCCAGGCAAGCAGAGGCAGATTCAAAATGATCGCGAGCCAGTAGCCGTTGATGATAAACAGGAATGTAAGAAGAGCGTGCACAGCGGCTTCGGGGATGATGTAGGTGTTGAGGCGGTTGCAGAGGTCAATAGGGTTGATGTAGTCGCTATAGAATATGTCAGCTGGGTGGAGCAATACTGAGGGAGTGCGGCACTCTTGAAATGTGTCATGTAGAGGCATGCCACGGGCGCATCTTCTTACCATTCCAGATCGCTGTACATGATGGTGAAGAAGACTTGAAGGAACAGGTTGATGGCATTTATCAGTACCGCTATGAGGTACAACCAAGCTTCGCCGGACATGATGGCTGTTCTATTGCTCGTGGAGCTGTATTTGAGGGGTGGTAGGGTATGTCTTTGCTGTAGACGTTAACTGGCGAGATCTTGGTGTGCTATCGTATGGACGTGGAAGTTGGTGTGTACCGTTGAGCTCGGACTGCAGTGACGCGGGCGCCGAAGCAGGTTCGGGCTGCTAGCTAGCGCTGACGTCCGCTGAAAGGTAGCTTTACAATTGGGTGAATGTTATAAGGTAATATAGTTGATAGACGATATGAGTAGCTACACAGAGACAAGAGGAACAGGGTACAAGACACGTCGTAGGATTACTGCTCCTTTTCAGTGCGCTGCTCACAAAGTCCAGAGCCTGGCTTGTGTGCTGTGAGCGTCAAGGGTGGGGCAGAGCGACCTGGGCTCTCTTTGCAGTGCATAACTTTTGTGCATATTTATGCCCCCAGCCTGATGCCCGACAACATCTACCATCTTATCTTTTGCATTGTGGAATCGTTTTTTGAAGTGTCATAGGTTCGCGATTGAGGTACCAAATGTCATCTTGTGGGTGCTCAGCTGGATGCAACCTATATACAAACAATTCTTCCAACTCGAAGCTCTCGAGCCTCCCAATGTAGCATATGCAAGCCTGAAAATGCATCCAAGAAACATCGCTTGATGGCGTGACGTACTTTCAGTACGCTCATGCGGAAATCTAGACGGGTATCAAGTCCGGCCCTGCTGGGCCCTGTGGTAATCCATTTACGCTGCAGGCTTCTCAGCTTCGGCAGTGCCATTTGTCGTGGCCTTGGGCATTTCTACTTTGCCACCAGGCGAGTTTGGTAGCCTGGCAGTAAGCACCTCGATACCATCTTCGGTCACAAGAAGGGTGTGCTCTATACATGAATCTTAGTAAATTGTAAGGGGCCTGTCTCATACATCTGAAAACTTACCAAATTGCGCACTCAAGCCACCATCAGCAGTAACCGAAGTCCAGTTGTCGGGCCATGTCTTGTCCTTGTAAGATCCAGTGCAGATCATGGGCTCAATGGTGAAACACATGCCCGGCTTCGCAACTCCAATAGCCTTGTTCTTTGCGTAATGAGGGACGTTGGGAGCGCAGTGGAAGAGGGTGTTGATTCCATGTCCACAGTACGTCTTGACGGTGCTGCAGTCTCTGCTCTTGGCGAGCTTTTCAATGACAGAGCCGTAGTCCTTGAAGGGTGTCCCTGGCTTGGCAATGGCAATGGCAGAATCGAGACAGTCACGAGCGGCCTCGACAACGCGGACAGCGTCAGGGTTTGCGAGTGCCTTTTCGCCGACGTAGTAGGTCTCGTTGATGTCGCCGTGAAAGCCTCCGTGGTAGAGAGTGACGTCGATGTTGACGATGTCGCCGTCCTTGAGTTGACGCTGATCGGGAATGCCGTGGCAAATGGACTCGTTGACACTGGTGCAGACCGACTTGGGGAAGTGGCAATAGTTGAGCGGGGACGGATATGACTATTACGGCAGTGTTAGATGAGTAACAAAAGCACACAGTGGCGAGGTTGCTCACATCTCTTTCTATGCAGGCATTGTGGACGACCTCATCAATGTAGTCGGTAGTGACTCCAGGCTTGAGGGCGGCAGCGGCGATGTCGAGGACCTCACGAGCCAGGCGGCAGACTTTGCGCATGCCCTCCTGCTGTGCCTTGTCCAGGATCGTGATCTTGTTCCGGCCGACAAAGACCTGCTCCGAGTGGGGAATGCCATCGTGTGCGTAATCGGGGCGCACAATGTGGTCTGGCAGTTGGCGGCGGGGAGAGAGCGGATAGACGGGCCTCAGGGGGCCGGTGTATGGGAAGGTGGGGAACGGGTTGTATTGACCGGTGGCTGGATCTGGTTCAGAGACTATCTTGGGGGTGAAGAGGTTGCTGAGGGGATTACTTGTAGGTTTGTGCATCTTCTTGTGTTCACTCTACAGGGTCAAGAGGTTAATTGAATGTGTTGGGCCGGGTCGCGGTGTGATCTACTTACCCAGTTCCGCTTGAAGCATTCTTGACTGCAGAAGAAGCTATCCTTGCCCTGCTTCTGACATGTCGGACACTGCAGAGTGCCAGCATCATTACTGCAGTCCCCTCCCTCGCATTGCCGAGCCATCTTTTTCGCCTTTGATATTCGTTGCCTCGGCCAGAGTATGCGAGATCAAATCAACGCGTCCAGAGGAGAACTGGGAGTGTATGCTTCTATTGCTTTATTAGAACTATCCACGAGTGCTTCGCTTCGCTAGGACCGAGGGACGTACAATATGATGGGAATGATTCTTTGAGCGGCGCGCAACAATGGACGAAACTTGTGATCAGCAATCAAGCATTCACTAAACTCGGATCTGGCCGAGCATCAGACCCTGTCCCTCTTTGCCCTTGTCGCTGTGTCGCGTGGTCGACGTTCAAACGCCGACAAGTCCGGGCCTCCGCGACCGGATCTTAATAATGCTGTCATAGAAGCCGAATTTTAGTCCAAGTCTAGATTTATGACTGGTCCATATATATGATCTATCACATATCCATCATGGCTGCCTCATTTTGACATCATTCTCCTTACTGAATACAGAAAATGGCCAATCAGAAGGTTGTTGTGATAGGTGCTGGCCCTGTAGGAGCCCTTGCTGCCCTTTATGCAGCAGGGCGGGGCTATGAAGTCGAGGTCTACGAACTCAGAGGAGGTATGTACTCGTTTTGCCGCTTCGTTGTTGTTGATTTCACCTCTGCACGATCTTCTTGAGATCACTTCATCTACTCCTTCTACACTTCAACAGCGACATGAACATATCAATTTTATTTCTCCGCACGTGAAAATATCCCCCATGTCAAGAATATACCCCACCTCACTACTCCTCTTCCGGGTTTCCAATACCATCATTCCTGAATTATGTTTCATGTCTCATGACGAACTGCGCGACCCCATCTAATTCGACATGTAGATCTTAGAGATCCACAGACTGTCCCTCTGAATTTCACAAAATCAATAAATCTTGCAATGTCAGAAAGAGGCATACATGCGCTGAAACATGCAAACGTCACGAACCTGGTCGAGAATATCATGGCAGAGACAATACCCATGCATGGCCGCATGATCCATGGCGTTGACAACAATGGCTTTACCGAGGAATCTCAGAACTACGACATCCACGGCAGATATATCAGCGCAGTCGATCGGGCAGGATTGAACAAACGCCTATTGGACGAGCTGGAAAAGCTCCCCAATGTCAAACTCTTCTTCAACCACAAACTTACTGGAGCAGACTTCAACTCAAATTCTGCCTGGTTCGAGCAACGAGGTAATGTCGGGACTGAGGAGACACAGAAGTCCGCAAAGGGACCTCAACAACCGCCACCTCGAGCAACAGAGGTTGAGAGGTCTTTTGATTTCATGCTCGGCTGTGACGGTGCACACTCAGCCGTGCGATACCATCTCATGAAGTTCACACGCATGGACTACACCCAATCTTATATTGACACCCTCTGGTGTGAATTCCACATCTCCCCCTCCAAATCCGGCAATTTCCAAATCAGCCCGAACCATCTTCACATCTGGCCCGGCAAGGAATTCATGTTCATCGCCATTCCCTCCCAAGACAAGTCCTTCACTTGCACACTTTTCATGCCCGCCAAACACTTTACCACCTTGGACGCACAACCCGCAAACCTCATCCCTTTTTTCAACAAACACTTCCCCGGCGTTGCTGGCCGTCTGATCCCTGAATCTGAGATGCAGGAGCAGTACACGCAGAATCCACATCTACCACTCATAACCATAAAATGTGCTCCTCACCACTATTCATCATCCGCAGTCATCTTGGGCGACTCCGCCCACGCCATGGTGCCCTTTTACGGCCAAGGCATGAATGCCGGCCTCGAGGACGTCAAAGTCCTCTTCGACTTCCTAGATGCCGCACCAAACACACCGGAGGGCAGAGCGAAAGCACTAGACCAATACTCCGAGCAACGCACACCCGACGCCTCTGCCATTTGCGATCTCGCGCTTCGGAACTACCAGGAGATGCGCGCGGACGTTGCATCGCCTGTGTACAAGCTTAGGAAGTGGATCGAGGAGAAGCTGTCTGTCGCTGTACCACGGCTGGGCTGGGCGACACAGTATAGTCGGATTTCGTTCGGCAATAACCGATACTCGGAGGTGGAGCGATTAGCGCAACACCAAGGGCGGGTATTACTATGGAGCATGTCCGGTCTGGTTGGTGTGTTGGCAATAGGCGCAAGCTATGGTGTCTGGGCGTGGTGGCGATGGAACCAGGCAACTAAAGCCAGTCGGGGTTTTCTGAAAGGAGCAATTGGCTTGACTGCCATTAGTGAGAGGATAGGGAGGGTTTTCACTTGATCTTCTTGGGCGATACTGTATAAACACGTCATCTTGTAGGATATAGGACGGACTAGAATTGGGGGAAACAGATCTGGCATGTTTGGAGTATAACATAAACCCCCACCACTCAATGTGTATGCAGATTCATCTAATACCCCTACCCATACGCCATGCGCAAAAGGGGATCGTAGTCTATACCAGTAAACATACCGCTGGAGAAATACGCTTTTCCAACCGCGAACTTGTTCAATGCTTACAAGCTCTGCCAGCCTATTCAATCCAATCAATTCCGCCGCCAGAGCTCACCCTCCCGTCATTTGCCCAGAGCCTTCTCCTTGATAAACCAAGCACTGATGGCCGCCCCCAACACAAGCGCCACCTCGAACGCGAACGCGCCCCTCGTACTCTTGGCATAGCACTCCCTCACAATCTCCCTGACCTCCGGTTCCAGCGTAAGAATATACGCCAAGGACTCCCTCACCTTCTCCGCGATCTCTCTCGCCGCCTCGCCCGAGTTCAGCGACGCAGTAAGCGACTCGCGCAGGGCCTGATTGGCGACGGTCGCAGACATGGAGACGCCGAAGACGCTGCCGAGCGAGCGGAAGAGGTACGAGCACGCGGTCGCGACGGCCTGGTCTTCCTTTGTGGCGTTTGCGATCAGCCCGATCAAGGTGGTGGTGACGCCGATGCCGTTGCTGAAGCCGCAGATGCACATGCCGATGATCATGCCTAGGGTGCTGTTTACCACCAGCCCGGAGAAGAGGATGATAAAGGTAAGGCCGACGACTAGGCAGGAGTACGCGACGATGGTCAGGTAGTAGTATTTTCCTGTGCGCTGCATGTAGAAGCCGCCGAAGAGACTGCCGCTTACGCCGCAGAGGATGCTAGGGATGAGGCGCACGCCGGCCTGGGTGGCGGTTAGGCCGTCAACGGCTTGGAAGTAGAGGGGGATGTAGAACATGGCTGCGAGCCAGCCGCCAAAAGCGCAGAAGTTGGCCGTGTAACAGGCTACTAGGCTACGGTGGAAGATGATGTGGCCTGGGGCGAAAGGCTCCTTGGCTATCTTCATCTCGACAAAGATGAAAAGGGCGAACAGCGGGATGCAGAGGGAGATGGAGACAATGGTGATTGTTGCGCTCCAGCTGACATTGCTTCCTCTGTCGAGCGCGAGAAGGAGTGAGAAGACTGCAGCAATCAGGATAGCGGCACCCAGAAAGTCGATCCTGCGGAGTTTGGTCTTCCAGTGATCCTGATCCAGAGGGGGCAGCTTGAGTAAGATGCTGACAGCAATGAAAGCGACCAAGCAGAGTGGGGTCTGCCCGATGAAAGCCCATCGCCATCCAATTGAGTCTGCGAGAATACCACCAAGAGGTGCGCCAGCGCCTGCTCCTGTTGCATACACAATGTTGATGTAGCCTTGCCACTTGCCGCGCTCTCTTAATGGTACACAGTCTGAAAGCAAAATGCTCACGACTGTTGTCATACCACCTCCTCCTATGCCTGCAAATGCACGGGCGGCAATAAGCTCACCCATCGTACGAGCAAGACCACAAGCCAAGCATCCGAGGCCAAAGACAATGTACGCAAACAACAGACATCCCTTCCGGCCAAAGATGTCGGACATTTTGCCGTATAGCGGCTGGAATGATGTCAAGGTGAGGAAGTACGCAGTTGCTATCCATGAAGTGCTGTTCAAAGCATGTAATTCACTGCCAATCTTGCCATACGAGGACACAATGATTGTCTGATCCGCAGCTGACAGCAGCACTCCAATTGTGAGGGCGGGAAAGATGTATTTCATCCTGCTCTTCATGTCTGCAATGCCTTCGTCTTCGTCATCCTGTTCGTTCGCTGCTGTTCCTACATCTTCTTCTCCTTGAGCGGGTGCACCTCCGTCTTGCGAGAATGTGCCATTCCCTTGAATTGTTCCATTCGCTATCGCTCCGTCCGGTGCTACTCCAGCGCTTGGTTCTATCGGATGAGGGGCCTGGTTTCCCAATAGCGGGGATGTTTCTGTGGCATGGCCATTGATACCGTTATTTGTTGGCATAATTGCAGTTTATGACTCGTCGATGAAAGTGTTGGAATTGCGTATCACCGCAGAATGCACCGCTATAACATTGTACATGAAAGAGAACCAGGAAGAGTCATTCTGGGAAAAAGTGTTGGAGTCACCAATAAAGATATGCTGATCCAATGCAGCGCTAAAGCCGAGATCCGTTGCATGAATAAGGTAATGGGCCCGCCCGCGCGCTTTGAATTATTGCCGGTCGGCTACGCTGATGCCTGATAAGGAAGCTGCCTATCGGCGCCCGTCTCTGGCCGCGGGCAAGCTGATAGACGACCGACTCACTCTTGGACAATCAATGTCACAACCTGATTCTCAACATGCGCAAGCAATCGCACTTTTCATTACGACGAAGAGTAAGACAGAACCTTTGTTAGCATTGCATTCTGCATCAGACATCTTTAAGCGCAGAAGCCTTTCCCTTCGTCCACGCTGTGCACTTGATAATGTTCGAGGATGATGTCGGAGTGGCAAGCGAGCATGCAAGAAGATAGAACAGACTGGTCATAACAAAATCGAAAAATCAGTTTAAAGAAGGATGAGTACCAATGCAGTCTATATACGTAAGTGTTGTACTCAGTGACCGCGACTCATGGCTGTAGTGCGTGCCCTCTCAAACAACATGCAGACCATACTCGCCACGCTTCAGCCACTCGCGGCCCTACTACCTGGACCATCATTGCCAAAGGCCGGGAACCTCGGCGCTGTCGTACCATCACAAGAGTACTGGACCAAGTAAGGACTGGCCGTGGTAGTGTTAGGATCAATAATGGTGCTTCCATCCGGCGCTGTGATGGAGAAAGTAAATCTTGCAGTACCTTGAGCGTTTCCGAACAGGATTCTCAATGGCGTGTAAGATCCCTGAATCAGATTCAATGTGAAAGTCCTAGCGTCCGCCCCGCCTACAACATACAACTGAGTCAAGTCGGCGTTGTTCCTGTTGTAGTTGTTGTATGCCTTGGTGCTTGTCCAGAGGAAGGTGGCGTCGTCCGTGTCCGGCGCACGAAACGTGTAAGTACCTGAGGCTTTGGCATACAGATAGCCTCTATGATTGATGGCAATGTAAGTTGAATTGAATTTGTCCGTGCTGTTGTACACGGAGTAGGTACCACGAGTTGTAGCGCTATAGTTGAGCCGCGTAGTCGCATCCTGGTACTTGACGTGCGCTGTCTGGAAGTGAGTAACGTTGAAAGCGGAGTATGTGGCATCATTATTGAAGTATGGGTTGTCGTAGACGGCATACGCAAATCCAATATTGTCACAACTTAGGTCTGGGACATTGCTAGGGACGCCCACAACGACAGTACCAGGTTGGGTACCGGACGGAGGGGCAACAGTGCTCGTGTACCCAGTTGCGCTCGGTGGAAGTACAGAAGTCACTGTCGTTACTTGCTCAGGTACGCCCACCAGAACAGTTCCAGTCATTGTTCCTGATGGTAGGACAGTGCTTGTATAGCCTGATGCTCCAGGTGACAAGTAAGACGTAGTAGTAACAATCCTCTCGGGCACACCTACAACGATAGTGCCAGCATTGGTCCCCGATGGATAAGCAACTGTGCTTGTATAGGCGCTCGCGTTTGTAGGCAGGTACGATGTCGCTGTGGTAACAGTCTCTGGCACTCCGTACACAACGGTTCCAGGGGTCGAGCCAGAAGGAGGAACAGTGCTTGTGTAAGGCGAAGCGCCAGGAGGTAGATACGAGGTCATCATAAAAATAGACTGGGGAATCCCGTACACAATGGTTCCTGGTGTGGTACCAACGGGTGGCACGGTGCTTGTGTAAGCTGTTGCATTTGGTGGGAGATATGATGTGATGGACGTCACAGTCTCGGGAACCCCATACACTACGGTTCCAGGGGTGGGCCCGGAAGGAAGAACAGTGCTTGTGTATGGTGAAGCACCTGCTGGTAGATACGATGTCGATGTAGTGATAGACTGGGGTACCCCATACACAATTGTTCCTGGAGTGCTACCAGAAGCTGGGACAGTGCTGGTATAAGCTGTAGCGTTAGGTGAGAGATATGATGTGGTAGAGATCACTGTCTCTGGCACCCCATACACGACAGTGCCAGGAGTAGAACCCTCTGCTGGGTTGGTACTGGTGTAAGCGGTAGCACCCGGTGGTAGATACGACGTTGTAGTGGTGATAGTCTCTGGTACACCATAGATAACCGTTCCTGGCGTTGTGCCCGATGGAGGCACCGTGGTGATGTAGCCCGACTGTCCGGGAGGAAGATACGAGGTTACAGTGGTGACAGTTTCTGGTTCTCCATAGAAAATTGTTGCTGGAGTGGTATCAGACGGGGGAATTGTGGTAGTGTAAGCAGACTGTCCAGGTGGCAAGTACGTTGTTGTTGAGGCATAGGAGATGGGAACACCGTATACTATCGTTCCAGGACTTGTGTCTGACGCAGGAATAGTACTGGTATGTGTAGACTGGTTGGAGCTCAAGTATGTCGTAGTAGTCACTGTTGAGCTGGGTGCAGAGCTGGTCCTATTCGCGCTGGCCGAAACCACACCACTAGTTGAATTGCTGTAGTACTGAGCTGTAGTAATCAATAAAGGTTGAGTAGAAGTCGTAACCACTGTGGGCGGCTGAGAAGACTCCAAGATTGTTTCAACAATCCTGGGCAAGCTGGAGGAAGGGCCGGCATTGTTTGTGGTATCTGAGATAGCTAAGGTGAGTAGCTTGTCGTAGTACTGTGTTGTGATGGTTGATGAAGGTGTATGAAAAGCCTCGACCGGTGTGCTTATAGAATTCTGAGAACTTTCCAAGGTTGTTTTGACGATAGCTGCCGAGCTATATGAACCAGTTAGCAAACAGGAATATTGGCTATAATAGTAGAAAACTCACTTCTTGACAGTCACTACTGTAACATAGCTACAGTAGGTTGTGGTTTCGATGCTAGTTGGGCAATCGATCACAGTCATTGTTACTTGGTCATTAATTGTGATCGTCGTTGGGCTCGGTACGAAACCAGATATGACCAGAGGAGAGTAGATGATAGAAGTCACGACATCAATCCCAGCACTCCCATCTTCGCAGACATCCGAGTAGTCATAAGCACTGGTGGCTGCCCCGAGAGCGGATAAAACAGCGAACGAGAAAGTGGATAGCACACGCATGATTGCTCACGATATGTTTGTGTGCATCTGCTGTATGCAGAATACAGCTGAGTAGGCATAAGAGACCTCTTTTAATATCATTCAAGTATCTTTGCAACTCTTGTCTACTGGAGCTGTAACTTTAGACTAATGTCCGATACGTGAGACAGCTTGAGGCCTTCTACCTCGTATGTTAGACTCCAACGTACCGTATACTCTGGACAGTGCGTAGGTCTTTTTGCGAAAACGGCAAAGTTGTACGACGTATACTTTCATACCGAAATTACCTTGACCAAGTCCTAATAGTCGTTCCTATTGAAACATCTTATCTCGGACCCTCCCCATAGTAAAGTTTCGTGGTGTCTGCTGCACTATTGATTCTTGGCTAGAATAACAGCCGCTCCTTGACCCACTAGGGCCATGAGATCTAGGGTATATAAAGCCGAGCACAGTCGTCTTGAGCACAATGGTTCTGGTAATATCTTGCACGATGATCTGAGGTGTCGTAGCTAAAGCCAGGAATGATTTTGAACAACAAAGTAGGGGCTGATACACGAACATCGATCGAAATGTAATGACCAGGACAATTCGTAGCAAAGTGAGCTACCTATCACAAACAAGACTTTGTCTGATTCGTTATGCATGCAGAAGTACGGCGGTGTTTCTACTCCTAGACAACTTTGCAAATATATCGATCCAACCAGATATTATAGCTTCAGAGGTTTCCTTGCCCACCCCAAGTCTTCCAACATGAAAACTATGCCAAATTTGACTGCTTCGTCTGCTTAGTCTAGAGAATTCGGTACAGGAACAACGTGCTCATGGATGCCGCCAACATGGCCATGAGGCTCGCACCAATTCTAGAGCCTCGACCAGTATAGACTGCAAGCGTGCTTGATGGTAGAATAGCGGAGGTAGAATTGCCAGGTGTCGGGTAAGCAGAGGCCGAGCTATTGGTGATAGTTGGCACAATCTGTATGATAGTGCTCTGCGGCCTATAGGTAGTAGTTGTAGTCCTTGATGTAGCAGAAGCGTGGCCTGAAGAAGCCCCTCCGACTGTAATGATTGATGAAGTCTCATCGGGTGCTGGGATTGTACCAATAACAATGGTACTGGCCGATGTTCCAGTCAAAGTCGTAGTAACCACAGGTAGTTTAGCCGTACACAAGACTTCGGGTGCCGCGGTGTAAGCAATGTGCTCACAATTAAGACAGAATGTCGACGCTGATTGAGTGAGATCAGTCGTCGTTACAATCAGTGATCTCGTCTTGGTTATGGTGCAGATCGATGGGTCTGCAAGCAGAGGCAGTGCCTGGCCCAGAAGAGCAAGAACAAGATATTTGAGCATCTTCAAGGAAAAGGGTTGTGAATTTTAAAAATCTTTTGAGCAGGACGTGAAGTGCAGTAGATTTCTTCAGGCAAGGCAGCCTCTTAAGGATTATCGCCTTTGAAAGTGTTGTCTCGGCCTTTCCTTTTGTGGCGGAACACATCGCTACGTTTTCTTCAAGTGCCTCGTATTAGTACTTCTATAACCGAACCCACCAGTTCATGAATTGGTCCATCTGAGCACAATAAATGCTTGTCGAGATCGAGAAAATATTCTACTCGCCAGCTCGGACTCTGAAATTATTGCTGTAGCTTTGCACCCTGCAAGCAAACTGACACCGGCAAGACGCTACAGTGTGGAACCCTGCACTCAAGACTCCAGTCTTGAGAATGGTCTCGTGGTTTGGTCCGTAGAAGGGCTGGTTGTCTTTCAAGAATTGGTGATCCAAAGCGGTGAACACGAAGACATGACTTGGCCTTGAATTCGCTGGGCGGCAGTGAAAATCACTAGACTGTGTTTGTACAAGCTCGGCTCTTCTCTGCTGGCTGTAGGGATAAACTTAGCTTTGTCCAGGTCAAAGTGTGTTCCGATTCTTGGACCAGAAACTATTCCTTTGCAATTGTAGACGACGAGACAAGCAAAGCAGAGCTTCACTGGCTAACGACCATGATTCGGAGTAGGCTCCGATGCATCGTGCCAAGCGTAAGTTATGCTATTGTAAACCGCTATATCTGCCACTTATCTCGTATCGAGAGCAATGGCTGTCCTCCATCGGCATATTGTACTTTTGCTGATGGTCCTTCACGGGAATCAAGATAGAACTTATCGCATGGTCGCTGCGAAGGTCGAATATTTGATGGAAAGTCTGCAGCGCTCAATGCTTGAGAAGAAAGCCGACGCCGGCTATGCGCATGCAACCACAGCCGACGTCTAGGCTAAATTCGACAATCTGCATTCATGGATAGTATGTTCGATAGATAGCGTGGGATGTTATGAATGGCCCAGCTGTATCCATGTCTAAGATGCCAACGGCAAGTCGTCCATTTCCTTCTTCATAAATTTCCGCGTCTCCTCCAAACCATCCTTGACAATATCCGTTTTGTTGACGTAGCCAATCCTCACATACCCCCTGAACTCTTCACCGAAGCAAGTTCCCGGGAGGAACATGACACCAGTCTTTGCTTGAAGCTGCTTACAAAACTCCTCGGCGTCAATTGGCTTGCCGTCCCTTTCAAACTTGACAAAAGCAGTCGTGCCCGCTACGGGCTTGATGTACGAGCAATACTCGTCGTGTTTGATGACAAAACGCTCAATCAACTCCAGATTCGTTCGGGCAAGTGCGATGTTTCTGCCAAGTAAACTGTGAATAGTGTCCTGGCTCAGAGCAAAAGAAGCGACCTGCTGATCTAGGATACCCACACTGATTGTGGTGTAATCACGAGCTGCGGCGCACTTTTCAATGATGTCCTTGCTGCGACTTGCTATCCAGCCGCAGCGAATGCCGGCTAGAGAGTATGCTTTACTTAGGGAGCCTGTGACGATAGTATTCTCGTACCCCATGTTGATAATGGAGGATGGAAACTCTGGATCTTGGGGTCCAATACCGTGGAACAGTGGACGATAGACCTCGTCTGAAAGGATAGTGATCTTGTGTTCCTCTGCGAGAGCAACAAGTTGTTCCAGTAGTGATTTCTTCAGAACTGCTCCGGTTGGATTGTTTGGATTGCTAGCGCATATTAGACATTCATCTTTGCATCTTCGTTGAACAGTGTGACGTACTTGATGATGATCAATTTCGTGTTTGGTTTTATGAGATCCTTGAGATCATCAATGTCCGGCTGCCATTCCTTCTTTGCCTTGGCTTTCCAAAGATCAACCTCGGCACCTAGTGAAGCAGGGTAAGAGTATAGCTGTTGATAGGTAGGATGATGGCAGATAACATGATCTCCAGGGCCAATAAGACTGTATAGGACCAATGAATTGGCGGCAATAGCACCGGGTTGGATCAAGATGTTGTCCGTGTGCAGAGGAGTGCCGACTTTGGAAGAGTATAATCGAGCGAGATTGGAACGTAGTTTCATGCTACCACGAATCTCCCCATAATTGAGCACAGCAGACAGGTCGACGATTTCCTCATCCTTCTTCTCCGAAAGTTCACGAAGTTCGTTGACAGATAGTGATGCACAACACGTTTCAGCAATATTATACTTCGCTGTAGTCTCGTATTCGTCCATCCACTGCAATAAGTCAGCATGGTTTATGACCAATATGATGTTGATTCCACAAAGCACATGGTCAGCGACTTCTGCGTCTTCGTAGAAGCAAATTCGAGCTTAACATAGATGTGATAGAGACCACTTCTGCAAGAGTTTCTGGATAGAGTGTAACAAGAAATGAAGAATGAAGTGCCACATACTTGTTCCACTGCGAAAGGCTCTATGCGAACCATGGTGGCGGTTATGGTGTTTAGGGTTGCAACGAATTTAGGCACGATGTAGAAAGAAGGGATGTAGTGGGCCAACGAATTGCCACGCCTGACATGCTTTTTTGTGTTTATTAGAGAGTGCGAGGGCAGGAGAGACCTCTACTGGCATACTATGTGTCTAGATGTCTTTACCCTCGGCTAGTGTCGCCTCAGCCTGCCGTCTGAGAGAGTGACTAGCGGGTAAAGATCGGTCCAACTACTGCAATGCCTGGTCTTGGCATCTAGAGACATTTGGATTACATGGGTGCAGTATTGATGATAGTCACACATTTGCGCCGCTCATTCAACACCACTATCCTTCACCTTTGACTGGACAACAAACAACCTGTCCGCAATTGCTCCGCTACAGCATACCACGACACAGTCTCACAAAATGTTCCATTTCGCAACCCGCACCCTCTTCCGAGCAACTCCCTCATTATGCCTTCGCACTCTGGCTACACCAAAAGTCGCGCAATTCACTACCAAGACCTCAGCTCTTAGCACGATATCGCCGCTCGCACTCGCAAGGCCCGCTCCTACTCAGCTCATCCGATGGGCCGACCAAACAAGAGGCATGAAGGTGCGAAGCTCTGTGAAGAAGCTCTGTGATGGATGCAAGGTAGGATACACCCGCCATATCTGCAGGGGACAGAGAAGGAAGAGGAACAGAGACAGACGACCAAAGTGGAACATGGCTGACTAGGCACAACAGAGTGTTCGTAGAAAGGGTGGCAGATATGTCTACATTATCTGCAGCAAGAACCCCAAGCACAAGCAAAGGTGAGCACTTTTTCCAACTCTCTGTCATGTCTGCGAATACATTACTGACTTTCTTCACAGGCAAGGATAAAGGATAATAATCAATTATCAGACCTGTACAATAGCTATACCCAGCATATCTCCGGCGTTAGGTTGATCACGCTTTCACAAACAGCACAGACTCCGTTATGCGCTTGCAGCAAACGCGAACCGTGCATGCAAAGAATTTATTACTTCATCTCATCTTCCATCTTTCGATCCTCCATCTTCCATCCTTGTCAAACTGACATTCTAGCTCGACTGGTATGCTACCACAGTAGGTATGTTGAAACCCTCTCATTTTCTTCTCCCGCCACTACCAGGATGAATAAGGCCCTTGGCCGATAATCCCAGCTCTTAGATGCATTGCACCAAAAACAACGCTTCGCAATTGCCATGATAAGACGTCCCTTTCTGATCACATTATACACACACACTTTTATGCTATACTCCTGGCCATCAAGTACTTTTACTGACAGTGTTGCCATAGGTTTCTCTATTCGCATTACCGCTCCGGTTCCGATGTAACGTTCTGTCGGTAGTGGTGCATCTTGAATGAAGTGATATACAACTTTGAGAACAATGTTCGTCCATCTAGTTTTAGAAGAGCGCTGCAGCTTCACTCTTACCCAGACCGTGTTACTATATAGTCAATGTCAGAAACTACCGTATCTAACACAACCCGCCACTCCTACTGTGTCCTTGTCATGTTCATGTCTGCGTCTGCCTGAAGATCTCCACTAGCTGTCCACAATCGCTTCACCAATAGTCTAGACTCGAAAATAGGTGACAACATGATCTATATATGTTGCATTAGCCACTGCGAGTTCTCTCCCATTCAGGAAATCTGAACGGCAAGCCAACCAATCACGCCACCAGATTTACCCAGCCCTGACGCCTGTAACCACATCTCTTGGTCCATCACATGAGATGACCTGATCTGACTGAATGTCCCACCACACCTCTGTTGACCTCGTCTTGTCCCAGGCAGGCAAGTCGCATCATGATAAAATGTGACCATGGCTCCAATGAAACATAGCACTGTGGATTTTCTTCCTCGCCAATATTCATATACATTATCAAAGCACAACCAATCTCCTCCTTGAGTGATATCTTTACCCGTAGCTCTTGACCTATAGCTCAGACCGATCTACGCGCGTTCTTCCCAACATCATGGCCACAGAACCGCCTGCCGATCCTGATTCTTCCCTAACAACAGACGAACTCCCATGGGCAGACGGACCCTGTCCTCTGATCCACACACCCACCTACCTGACGCAGAAAACCGACATCTGGACCAAAGGCGCTACACACATGGCCCTGCTCCACAACGCCATACTGCGCGGCCTCAACTCGATATACCTCCAAGCACCGCACGTGAGACCAGCCGACTACGCCGACTTCGTCGGGTATAGTCTTGCGTGGCACAGACTGGTCAAAAGCCACCATGATGACGAAGAGGCGGAACTTTTCCCTAGAGTCGAGGGGTTGTTGAATGAGAAGGGGGTGTGGGATGTTATGCTTTTGGAACATGGTTAGTGCTTGTTTACTTTTGCCTCCTTTCAGCCTTGTGTCTCTCCACTTTTCTATCTGTGGTTGTTTGCCTCCAACGAGTAGATCCTACCGGCACGGAAAGATACGCACCAATACTGAAGCCGGAAAAGCACGAGTGAACTGGCATGAGGAACAAAACTAACTCACGCCAACAAAAGCATCATTCACAGACGGCCTCCAAGCCTTTCACCTCTACCTCTCCACAACGTCCACCTCCTCTTTCTCAGGCAAGGAATTAGTGAACATCCTAGATTCCTTCCGGGACGCACTAACCCACCACCTCCACTCCGAAATCCAAACCATCGCCTCCTTATCCGCCGTCCCCTCGGACCTCGCGGACGCTGCTGCCCTGACGTTCAAGACTTGGGGCAAGCAGACGTTGACAAAAGCCGGGTTGACGGACGTGGTTCCTTTCGCCTTGCTGAATATGGATGCGGGGTTTGAAGAGGGGATGTGGGCGGGGTGGCCGCCTATGCCTTGGGTGGTGAAGTGGGTGCTTGTGAATGTGTGTGGGGGGTGGAATGCTGGGTGGTGGAGGTTTAGTAGTTGTGATTCTTTGGGGGCGCCGAGGGCGCTTTACGCGCTGCAGTAGAGGAGAGATGGCTGGAAGTTGGTGGTGGGGACTAGATCGTTGCGTACTTGGAGTAGTTGGGCTGAGAGGAGATGGTGGTGATGTGGTAGAGAGCGTGCGGGGTGGTTGACAACGGACTCTTCCTGACGGTTTTGGACGAGGCAGCTATAGACATGGGGGAATGGTGATACTTTCGTCTGATAGTCTTTGGCTGCAATCTGCAGTCTGTAATCGTTTCGAGCGAATTGGTTTCTCTCTCAAGCAAATTCAGCTTAAGAGTAGGACGACATTGCCCAAAACTGTTACACAGTCTGCAAGAGGACTATTTTCGTACGATGGAGACTGGTCGTTTCAAGGATTGCCTCTATACCTGTTCTCACGTGAGAGGCTGTAGAGGCCGACCCTGTCCGATATCATGGTTCAATCTTCTCTGCTACGCGCGTAGTGTATTCAACACAACAGGAGAAACGACCCGGCTTTCGAGTAAGCAAGTCTACAAGCCGCCTTGTGTCAGCCCAGTGCGAGGCATAAAGGCGAGGGTGCAAGACGTCGAGTAGTATGGTAGTAAACTATCGGATTGCACACCAACCTGGATCCGTGAGGAACGACTTGAAGCTTTATACTCTACTGCATCACCAACTTTTAGTGTGGTCCAGATGGAGTCAGGAGGTGCATGACCCAGATCTGATTAAAGAAGTGGTACGATGTTTCTCTGGTTCATTTGTCAAGGAGAGGACCGACATACCGCGCGGAGGTTGAGAGAGTTGGAAGGGGCGCAACTTTAAAAAAGCGCGGGCCGAGACCTAATCCCCCCTTGTCCTTTCGCCTACCATTGCATCGATATCTAATCACGTAGAGCATATTACACACGGTGCTTGCATGGGGACCAGTACTTGAAGATATAGAAATAAAAAAGGGCTTCGTAATAATTTGGAAAATCTAATATCTTTTCACGCTTTCTGGAACTTGTAATCGCAAAGACGTGAATGAAAAGACACAACATTAAGCCTGAGCAAAAGCAGCTCCGGCGGCTCCTCCATTCTTGGGGACCATTTCTCCATCGACGAGCTCCCAGCTCATAACACTCTCGGCGCTGCCATTCCTCTCCATGATGGGAGGGCCGAGGAGAGCATCGTCCGTGGCAGCACTATCAGCAACATCAACTTGATGGCCAGCAATGGGCTCGACAAGTCCAGGAGCATTCTAAGCGTGGGGGTCGAGGCCAAGGTTGTCCTCGGCAGGGACAATGCGGATGGTGTTGGTGTTACCCATGCCGCCTCTCCATCCTTGAACACAGACGACGGCGTCGCCCTTGGACAGGATTCCGAGCTTGATTGCGTTGTGAATACCCCACTTGAGGCGCTTGTCAACATCCTCTTGCCATGGGACGGTCTTGAAGTCGGGCTTCTCCTCGTCGTAGTGGAAGGGCCAGACACCACGGTAGAGGTGAGAGTAGCGGGAGGCGCTGCCGTTGCGGGAAACCATGATGATGGGGCAGACGGGGCGGTACTTGGAGACAAGGCGGGCGGTGTTACCGGAGGTGGTGAGAACAAGAATGGCACCGGCGTTCTGCTCGAGAGAGGCAGAGACGGCAGCCATGGCGCAAGTCTCGCTGGTGGGGACAGGGACGGGAGCAAGTCTTCTGAGCTCGTCAAAGGCGTTGACGTAGGGGATGGCGACCTCTGCGAGAAGGCAGGTCTCGTGCATCATGGAAACGGCCTCCTTGGGGTAGTTGCCCTTGGCGGTCTCACCAGACAACATGACACAGTCGGCACCGTCAAGGACGGCGTTGCCAACATCGGAAACCTCAGCACGGGTGGGGCGGGGGTTGTAGGTCATGGACTCGAGCATCTGGGTAGCGCAAATGACGGGCTTGCCGGCAAGGTTGCACTTGGTGATCATCATCTTCTGGGCGATGAAGACCTGGGCAGGGGGGATTTCGATACCAAGGTCACCACGGGCAACCATGACACCGTCAGTCTCGCGGAGAATGTCGTCGAAGTTGTTGACACCCTGCTGGTTCTCGACCTTGGCAATGATCTGGACCTCCTTGCCCTCGGGGCCAAGGCACTCACGGATGGCCTTGATGTCGTCGCCGGAGCGGATGAACGAGGCAAAGACCATGTCGACGCCGTTCTTGACACCGAACTTGAGATCGGCCTGGTCCTTCTCGGAAAGAGGAGGAAGGTCGACGTCGGTGCCGGGAAGGTTGACACCCTTCTTGGAAGAGATCTTACCGTTGTTGATACAGCGGCACTTGAGGGTCTTGTCGTCGGTGATTTCGAGCACCTCAAAGGCGAGGACACCGTCATCGACGTAGATGATACGGCCCTTTTCAATGACCTTGGTGATGTTCTTGTAGTCGACGTACCTGAGGGTGGGATTAGCTGGGGAGTACTCAACTGAAACCATGACTGCAACAAACTTACATGTTCTTGTTGTCAGAGGCAGTGGCATATTTGTCGTCAGTGGTGATGTTGATCTCGGCGCCGGCGCTGATGGGAATGTCCTCGTTGTTAACCGTGTTACCGGTACGGATCTCAGGACCCTTGGTGTCAAGAGCAATGGCGACAGGGCGACCTTGCTGCTGCTTCTCGGCGGCGCGGGCGTTGTCAATGACAGACTGGTGGTACTCGTATGAACCGTGAGAGAAGTTCATGCGGACGACGTTCAGACCGGCTGTGACGGAGATGGTCAGCACCCACCCTTGCTGCAGGGCTGTGCCATGCAAGAGGCAGCTACGGAGATAGATGGAAAGGGCACTTACCAGTTCTGAGCATGTTGATTGCCTCGGGGGAGTTGGTCTTGGGACCTGCGATTCAGTCAGTATGCATGCGCAAAGACGAAGAGTTGTCGTCGTCCTTACCGATGGTGCAAATGATCGAAGTGCGGCGGAACTGTCTCTTGGGCTTGTACTCAGTGTTGAGCTGAGACAGCCATTCGACTCTGGTCCTGCCAGAGTTAAGGTGGGCGAGAGCGTCAGCCATTGTGATGTATGTGTTCCTGTCTGGAGTGATGGAGATGTGGTTGCGACGAGGAAGGCAGGTTGCAATGTCAAGGTGGACGTGTCTAGGGAGCTTGTCTGTTGAGGAAATATTTCTTAGCTTCGTTGTGCTGTCCAGGCCTGAGCTTGATTGATTGCGGGGTTCAGACAGGCACCCATGAGCTTTCATCGCCTGCTGCGAAGTAATTAATCACTTACTCTCAAATGATGCTTCTTCTTATACTTTTCGACAACAAGCATATAATCTACCAAAGAACAAACAAGTCTCACAGCTCGAGACAGCTTCTTGTTATCCTTCTGCTGACCTATTCCGCACCAAACGTGGTCCGTCCGATGACCGGAGTTTGAGGGGACACTCCTCAGCATTGCACGGCCTTACTCGAGTATCACCGAGCACACGGCAAACGGCCCCGCGCTAAAGAAAGCAACTCAACCAACCCAATACGATAAGCCTCCCCAGCAACACCTGCAGAAAAACAACTACCCCTCTGCCTGCCTGTTTGGCAAATGATATCTCTTGCCTGTCCCTTTGCCTTTTTATGCCCGTGGGGTAATCTCACTGCTGCTCCAGGCGACCTCCCAAGACTCAGCGGCTCTTTTACTTCTGTGCCAAGCTACTCGTATACCTTCATTTGTTACTCGAATTGTTGCTGTAACGTAAGGTAGGTGGGATGTGCGGCGCAGGACTCTTATCGCCTCGTCCGGCATGCCGACGGCGAAGCAACCCTGACTGAAATTGATCTGAAAAAGCCGACCACGCCGACCTGTTTCGGACCCATGACTTTAGGCCAGTCGGGCTCCCCATGATGACTCCCGGTCTGCATTTATGGATCTTTCAGTAAGCGAGCAAGTCTGGCTTGGCATTCCCGAGTCAGCCCTGTAGTAACCGCAGCGCTCGTGCCACCGAAACACGACTCCGCATGAGACTATCGCATGCCCTGCCTGACCATCGTGTGCTCAGTGACCATCCTATCTTGACATATCAATTGCGTACGCTCGACTACACCCGTGCACTACGTTTGACTGTATTCCGTCATCACAACAAGTCAACCCGACATACGCACTGCCTGGCTCAAAGCATTTATAATCTCCAGCCAATCTCTCATAGATACCGTTTGAACCAAAAGCAACCATGGTGGTGCGCCTTTTGCTTGTCTTGCTGCTACTGCGCATTGCTTACGATATTCAGTTTGGTCGTCTTACTCACTACGCATTTGATGCCGTGCTTGGTATTGCTTCTCCTCTTTCTGCCATTATGCGCGAGCATCTACTGACCTCCTCGGGTAGTCTCTGCTTTCCTTGCCGGCGTTAAGCGGTCAACAGGCTTGACGTAAGTGCATTCATTACTTCTGCCGTTTCCTGGAGTATACAATTTTAAGAGCATGGGATATTCTGGTTGCGATATTCCGCTTCAGGTCTTTGCTTGTTGCAGGCCCTTGTTCACCAGCAACCCACATCAACAAGCTGATCACACCACTGATATCACAGGCCCAGCATCAATGAGAACAAAATCACCGAGAACGAGACTGCAAAGTCGTGGATTGCAAGATATTTGGCAGTCGGCGAGATTGTCATGGACCAATCAGTCGCCATCATGTCGAGCAGTGGCTTTTTCGAGAGGAAGAGATGAGTAGATGCTTGTGGTATTGAAAACACAATAGGAAAGGGCTGTTGTAGATTGATGCTGCTTGGGAGTCGCGAGAAAGAGAGCAAGGAGGGAGCTGGGCTCCCAAATGCTGTTGCAACTGTGCAAAACCTGCTTTCAGCTCGCGGAGGAGCCTTGACGGAGAGAGACAAATCAGGAGTTACAGGGCGTGATAATGGACTACTGGACAGCGTCTTCTTTGATCCCACAGGGATCACGAATTCATTTTGCCGCAAGGCTGACACCCAGCCTCTCAAATCTCGAGGTGTCAATGACCCAGACCAAAGTGCTGACCTTCATTGTCGTTTCCCTTCCATCATCTCGTGGGATGAAGTGAGTGAGACATCTGGTAATACTCCCGAGTCCTGCCCAGTGGATGTCCATTTTCGGGGACATCAGCAGACGAGGAGGATGAAAGCAGGCGCATCCTCTGGTCAAACAACCATTTTCTTCCAGGGTATTCGAGAGATCTCAGCATGTGTGTGGAGTAGAGCAAACCTCCCACCACCACCACCAAACACATCCCATTCCGTGTAGTTCCCAATTGTGTGTCTGTCTGGACACTTTTTCTTGCGGTGTCAGCCTGTGTGCTACGCCCCCTCTCCACAAAAAGACACGACTATCAGAATAACGACATGGCAGATGTCACATTTTCCATATAGTAGTCTGTCAATAGGGTATGACTGTCAGAGATGAATGACTAAGAGCAGGAGATTGATACATCTCCATGTGTGTTTTTCGCTGTCCATACAGTACCAAGGTAGTGTACAAAATGCTGTGTATCCGTTGTGACAATAACGCCAACCCATGCATCTTTGATCGATCCTGAAAGTTGTAGATGCAACCACTCTTGCCCTCCAAATGCAGCTATAAATACAAATACACTTCTCATTGTCCGAATCCTCCACCTCTCTTTCTCCGTCTCTACCTTGTCTCTTGTTTTGCTACAGAGTGAGAAGAAGAGTCATCTACTCATCCTCATCCTCCACATACTCCCACCCTTCCTCATCATCCTCAACCCCACCAGCAAACCCACTGACCCGTCTCCAAACCCCCTCCCACAGCCCTTCCTTCTGACACATGGCGAGCACAAGCACAATAGGCAAATACCAAACGCTCGCCCAAAACAGGCCCCTCGCCGTTTTCGCCGCTTGTTTCTCCTCGCCCCCGCCCGAGCGCCAAAACGCCCACGCCTCTTTGGTCATCCATGCATTCACTACGGAGCTGGTGACGACGAAGTATTTATCCGTCACGCCCGCCGCCGTCAAGCCTATGCAGATGGGAAAAAGGAGTAGAGAGTACCGGAGGGAGACGCGCGTGTTGCGGAGCGGGTTCACCGAGACCATCATCCTGTAGCCAGCCGCGGCGTACTCGTGGCGAATAGGATGGGAGAGGGCGTTGAAGTGGGGGAATTGCCAGGCGAAGAGTAGAGCGGCGAGGAGCCAGCCGCCGGTTGCAGAGGGGGAGAAGAGGAGGAGTTGCATTTCATCCCAGAGGGCGGATGTTGTCGATGTCGTTGTCAGGACGTTGTCGTCGTTGACGTCAATAGAGGAGGGATTGGTGGATAGGGACGGTGAGAAAGAGCGGTAGCTGGGGGGTGTGGCGGCGGCGTACTGGCCTCCTGCTGCTGTCCAACCCATCAATGGGGGCACTGCACCCACGACTGCGCCTACCCAGGTGTTCACCACGCTGATTCTTTTGAGGGGTGTGTAGATGAAGGCGTAGAGGACGAGATTGCTGGTGCCTAGGACGGCAGTGGTGGGGTTGACGCCATACCAGAGAGTGGCAGCACCGACGACTGCAGATGCAGCAGCGAAGAGGTAGGCGTTTCGCGGAGAGATGAGTTTGCGAACCAGTGGTCTGTTTCTCGTGCGGGACATTTGCGCGTCGTAGGCTGGTTCGAAGAGCATGTTTAGGGTGTTTGCCGAGGCAATGGTGGCGAAGGTGCCGGTGGTGAGGAAGAGGAGAGTGAGACCACTCAAGGAGGGTGTCTCTGTGGCCGTGGTGGAGAGGAGTGAGGGGACGGGGTAGAGGGAATAGCCTGCTGCTGAGGTGAGAACAACCAGAAAGGCAAGACGCGGTTTCGTCAGGGCGAGGTAGGTGAAGAAGCGTTTCTTGAGGGAGGTCCTCGATGAGGCGGCCATATGAGAGAGCTGGGCAGAGGCGTCGTGAGGGAGCTCTGGTAGAGCATTTGGGTCATTGGGATCCACCTGTGGGCTTTTCCGTCGTGCTCGTGGTCGTGCCTGTGTGTGTGCTTGTTCTTCCTCTTCTCCTCCAATCACTCGTGCTCCTCTTGCTGTGTTGTTCAGTTCTGCCATCTCTGCCTCGACCTCTTGCATCTTCTTTCCCTCGTGTCCATATGTCCCTACTTTCTCTTTGGACTCGTTGATCCGCCGTCTGAATTCATTGGCCCAGAAATATCTTCCCTTGTCCAGACTGTCCTGACCTTTTGCACCTGAAGTACCTCCTGACGTACTTGTCGGTGATGTTGTCGCTGCTGCTTGTCGTAATACCGCAGCTCCAGAATAACTTCTTCTATAAATGCTGCCATTGTGTCGCGAATGCGGTACCAATCGCTGTCTGGCGCATTGTAAACTGCATTGTACCGAAGTCTCGAATTCTCTTTTCACCAGTGACCGCAATGGCAGCACTAGCGTTGTTGACATTTGTTTGTTGTTGTGCGACTGCTATATTGCGTCCCTCTCGTCTCTATCCATAAACCCTTCAAATCATCATGCACTTCTGAACTTTGGCCCTTGCAACACCGGCGTGATCGGGTGGAGAGATGCAAGACCCTCCGACTTGCCGTCCATTCGTCAATCGGCATAGCCCTTCCGAAGCCCTACCTTCTTGTCGACCCCAGTCATGTACTTCACTCGGCGCAAACAGCCTGAATCAAGCAAATGTCCATGCCGTGCTGAGATGTGAGCATGACGTCGCTTCGACATGCTGAACTTCGACCCAATGTATAATTTAAACTTCAGTATCAACAACAACCCGATCTAAACCACTACTCCAACCGGCTGCTAGCATAGAACTTGTCTCACCTAACTTACCTTACATGATGCAGGGCAATACGTTCCTCTCAACAAGACAAGCTCTTTTTGACACATGGCATCCGACCGGTTTCCATCGTCTCCACTATACTCTTTCTGCCATGTGGGTCTTTCTTTGCCATGCTAGTGATGCACATGGCTCATGAAACGGTCAATATAACCGTCTTCCTCCTCATTCCGCCGCCGCGTGCCTTTTTGCTTGTCTTGCTATGTTAATCCTGTTACTGTAGGTTCACAAAATTGCCATGCGTCAACGTTAGATCGGGTTTCATGTCTGTGATACCAATAAAGTGTGGGTTCTTCTTTCCCTTTCTTTCAGTCTACTGGTCATTGCTTTCCATGTGGCAGTTTTCTTGCTCGCTCTCTCTTTCTCTCTTTTGCTTGCTGTGTGTGCAGGAGGCGCTTCCAGCCTCAGCGTCATGTTGGGCTTCGTTGAGGCTCGTGTAACGTGCGTGTATAGGAGAAGGCAGAAGGCTGTTCAACGTTTTGGTCGTCTCGTACTCGTCCCGTCAGTCATTATAGGTGTAAGAAGAACATGACATGTTCGTTTTAGAACCACAGTACTCATAAGCTGCATCGTCAATATATCCTCCAGCACCTCATAAGTGTCTCCATCTGGCTCCTTCATTCTCCATCTGCCGAGTCTCTCCACACATCATCGATCTGATCAGCATACTCTGCCTGTCTCATCTTTCCCTACACCTGTCTCGATATACGCAAATAACATGTCTCATCTAACAACTAATCCTCGCCTACACTACCCGATAGGCGCCCCCCCTTTCCCTCCCTCTTGGCATCTCTCAACCACTGACCACTGCATTTCTGCCCTCCTCTAATCACATTCCCACTACTTGCTCACGCTAGCCACGCGCAACATACCATCTGAAACTAGATCCCGCAGCCTATACAGCTCTGTCCCATCCCGGCGGTATCCGGACCGCTACACCTTAAAAAACGGGTGCATGCATGGTACGTACCCACTTTTCATGGGTTGGTTGGCGTTCCTACTACCAATGAAGCTTATAATTTTCTCAACTTTAAAGTCTTGGGTGTTGCTATTACTGTGCCACGCAACCTAGTGTAGCGAGCAAGCGACGCAGCTAACGCAATGGGGATAATCCTCTCCCTCCAGCTCTTCCTCCTCTTTGTAGACTATCCAAAGTGAGGCTGATAGAAGACGGTTGCGCAACGGATTGCACGGTTTTCTGTCTCCATCACTCGTCTCCTCTTGGCCCCTCCAAACGGTCCTCACGCGAGATGGCTGATCCGTTGTAGTAGACAAGTGGTACATAGGCTGTTTACACCACGCCAGTCAAGCAGGGCAAGCGCTGCCTTAGCCGCGGAAAAACGGTTGCCTAGACATATGTTCGCCGGAGTGTGTTGACATGTAGCAGCAGCAGCCAGCCGGGCGCGTGTCGCCTCGCGTGGGCAGGGCAAGCTGTGCTGAAACATAGTCCTTTGACTATTGATATTGGGTAATTTACGCCCCGGAGGAAAGAAGAAGGGGGTTGGGGGGGGGGGGGGGCGCAAGGAACTATCGAGTGCGAGGCATACACCAAGAACAAGCGCCTGCGTAGACGCGAAGCTGAAAAACAAAATGCTTGTCGACTGGATCAATGGAATGGGTCTTTACACATTTCATACTGTAGATTTTCAGGGGGAAAAGGATGATCAAGGAACTATCCAAACAGAGATAAGAGTGCCTAGTCAAAAAAGGTATATTTTCCGTGGCGTAGCGATAGTTTCCCTTTCTCTGTTCGACATCATCTCGCGTCTTATTACCCAAGCTCGCTCATAGTGGTCGGCACCCCGCGGGAGAAGACGAGAAAGCTGCGGCATCGTCCAATACACACTGCGCCCGCTCGTGGTATATTGTCATGTGGCGCAGGCGACGAACAGCCTCCTTCTAGCGCCCGTAGTAGTAAATTCATCGACTTGTAGACGAGGAAGCGCAAAAGTCTACTCATTGTCTGGACGAATGCATCTAGCGCCCTGGGTGCGGGGGCCCACCTCCCTGGTGCACCATCATTGCACCCTCCCTCTGAGCACCCATCAGCGTAAGCACATTACTCAGAAAACCATCCACCAGTGTCTCGTAGGCATTGTCTTGGCCTTGCATGCATCTCATGGCTTCCTCCCGCAGCTTGGTGCTGTCAATCTCAATTTCCAACTCGTGTGATTTCTTGCCATTAGTAAGAATCACCTGGGTAAGATCGACAGAGTAGGCCAGGTGTTGATACGAGAGTCTATCCTTTCGCCGAGCCTGGGGTGCATCCGGATCATTGGGATCTGCCTCGTCTACGATCAGTGTGGGGTCGACATCCGGGCGATTGTTCAGATCCACTTCGACGTTGACGCTGATCCGGCAGTCAAAGTCCATTTTGGGGCAGAGGATATCCAAATCATCTAGACGGACCTTGACGATGCGACCCAGCACTACGGGAGGTGTGTCTTTGGGGACCTTTTCGGGGTCTGGAATCGTCGTGCGGAGTTTCAGACTGTGGCCTGGACGGAGGTGTGCTCTTGCACTCGGCGGTAGTGCTTCGTAACCTGCGCGGTTCAGAGTGGCAAAGCTGTCCCTTTCGTAGCGGTGCTTGTATCCCATCTTGACACGACCTGGCTCCATGGACGCTTGAACGGTTTTGTTGAGGTAGTCATTCATTTGCTTGTGTTGTAGCTTCAAGTCATGTTAGTCACTTTCATATGACAACTCACGGAAATGCTCACCTCGGTCATGAAGCTCTCGAATCGGATACGTCCACTATTAGTGATTGAATGATCGAGCACCGTATTTGTCCTGCCCATTGTGGCAACCCTTTGACCGGTTTGTTTGTCTATCAGCATACCAAGCTTGGCCTCAATTTCCAGTGCGCCGCTCCGTAGATCACCTGTGCCAATGTCGTTCCTGGTAGCGTGCGCAAATAAAAACTCGCCAATCTCTCTGAGAAAGTCGTCGGCGGGTCGAACATTTTTAATGTTCAACTCCCAAGGCCCAAGTCGGGGTATGACATTACTTGGCAGACCAAGAGGAGGTGCGGATGGTGTACCATTCGCCACATGAGGTGCTTGATGGCCATTTGGTTGCACTCCAGGGCGACTCGGAGGTAGAGGCGAGGGTTTCTTCACCTGAGGTTGCTGTGGAGGTGGTGGCAAGGACTGAGGATTGTCGCCAAACCGGGGATTGCTTCGCACAAACCTGGCCCAGATGGGTGGCTCAGCATATCTTTTCTTCGCTCTCTTCACAGGATGTGCCGACTCTGGCGTGCTTTCTGCAGGGCGTTTCATCTGTACCGGCGGCCGTCCGTGATCTGCGGGTGTCTCAGGAGCGGGTGGAAAGGCGGCACCCGGCGTCTTGACAGGCTGCTGAAGAAGTGACTCTTGCGGAAACCCAGAAGGTTCTAGCTTCACCGAAGATTCGTCGCGTTTCGGGTGAAGGTTGGTCGCGTTGCTAGGCGGTACAGGAGCTGAAGCGGAGGGGTTTGCATGAGGTGAGTAGGTTTGCATGTGATTCGCAGCTGGTGAAGCTCTCACAGGTGAAGGAGCCATGGCACTGTCGTTGAGTATATTCCTCATTATCGGAGTCTGACTGCTACGAGATGAAGGGCTTGGTGCAGTAGTGGCATGGAATGAGGGCTGTTGCCTCGTCGTCGTCAATGGGGAAACAGTATGTGACATGTCGCCTGAGCTGCGAAAGTGATGCTGTGGCTCGTGCGGAGGCTGGGTCTGGTGTAACAAGGAGTCGTTTTCTGGCTGAGATGCTGACACGGAGTTTCGGGCAGACGGGGCGTCTTGGTTGGAGTAGTAAGATCCTTGGGAGTTGTGGCGCGGTACAATGCGGGTTTTCGGACTGACACTGAGACTCCTCTCCCTTTCTGCATCCGACACGTAGCTGCCAGATGTCTGTCGCTTGGGCAGTCCAATGGGGCCTGGATGGCCCATTATGGCAGGGGACTCTGACAGATGGCCTGCGGCGACGGATTGAGCTGGCGAGTTGGGAACGATGCCATGTACTTGACCGTGGGAGGCACCCGAAGAAGTACGATGATGAGGCTGTCCATAAGGACTCTGGGCTGGAGGAAACTGACGTTGAAATTGCGCGGCCGAGGGCGGACCTAGAGGTGTGCTAGGTTGCGAGGGGTGTTGGTTGTTCATGGGATATTGGGGTTGAGGATGAGGATAGTGCTGCGTGGTCGACATTGAACCTTCTCGTACATGTGGCGGAGGCTGATGACGAAAGGCTGGCGGTGTCGGCGACATGGATGGATGGCTCGCAGAGTGGTGCAAAGCCGGCGGCGGCGGTGGCTGCTGCTGCGACGGTGCGCCATATGGCGATGAGGCAGCTTGAGAGTATTGATACAAGGGCGCAGGAGGCCTCGAGCCGCCAGGGGTAGCTACTTGATGTTGGTATGCATCATTTGCGCGGTAATGCTGGGGCTGTGATGGGCTTTGATATGGGCCAGAAGGAAAAGGATAACCCGTCGCGGCGGGCGCCTGGCCTGGAGTGCCGGTGGGTGTCTGCAGTGGTGTCAAGCGCGGTGGGGGGATGGATCCATTGGAAGCACGCGAGTCGATTGAATGGTGTTGGTACAGCGGTGGGGTGGGCTTGGGCATGTGTGGGTTGTGCTGCAGCGGCGGAGAGGCATAGCTGCCCGAGGCTGCGCGCGGCGGTGGTGGATGGATGCTGCTGTTGCGATGTTGATGTTGTTGTTGTTGCTGCGCATCCCTCGACTCGCGAGACTCTCTTGATGGCGGAGGCCTGGCTGCTTCGGCGCTGTCGTTGTTCATCAAGGATCGGAGGTCCATGTTGGCGGCACTCTGCACTCTGTCTGCCTTGCCTGGCCTGGCCTGGCCCCCTGACCGTGTCTGTGTCGCCCGCGCTGTGCCTAGTGTGGTCTGCACTCTCCACCACTCCAGATGGGCAGATGCGCGCCAGCTCTCGGATGGCAGATGTGTCTCTGTGTGCCTGGTGCTTTGAACCCTTGTTCCCCCGCGGCGCGAAGCTTGCCTGATGCCACGTTCTCCGACCCTGGTGCTGCTACTGCTCCTGCTCCTGCTCCTGCTCCTACTCTGTCCCGGCGCGTTGCCTTGACGTGCACGGCGTGATGGTAATAGATTGACCGAGTCTGCGGTCCTGCAAGGGCGTGATTACGGGCGATGTCGCGTTGATGGTCGGCTATGGGGCGCGAAGCTGTGATGGCCAGCTTCAAGCAGAGCACCAACAGCCCAAGTAGGATTCGTCCCAGACGGCTGCTGGCGTTGCTGCTCTTTCCACTAGGACTATACTATTTGACCATTTCCTACTGTATGCCATCTACATAACACCCTGCAAGCACGACATGGCTTGCACTAATAGACGATTTGCATGACAACGTATACTGCTAGCATACCCCAAGTACTATGGCACGACTAATTCATGCTGTTCCAACCAACCAGCACGGCCGCTCAAGCTTCGTCACGTGCATCTTCGGCTGCCATTACCATATCGTCTATATTTATTAGGAAGATAATACCTACAGTATTCTTCCTCGACGCACGCAGGTCGTGCCCAAGCCAGGACCTGCATACATGTAGCTGAGCCTGACACTATCATCTAGCTTTGCACTTGATTTGACATGCGTCTTCGATGGCCGAACCATTCTGCACTGGTCTTGGTCGCCATTTCTGCGCATTTGCATTCGCGCGACGGCAAAACACGTTCGCAGCTGACTCTCTGGCAAAAACCAGCTGAGCCAAGCTTTCCCACGCTTCCATCTCGATATGGAACACTAAGCCCACGCAGCCCGTGCGTCTCTTCAGCCGCTTCCTAGCACCCACGCGATGCCTCTGGGGCCGCGTGATTTTGGGTTGTACCATCAACCGGTGCATCTGTGCACACAAATCCCTATCTGAGAGCGACCGCTAACGGTGATCATCGATTTGCGCAGAGCATGGATCATCTGAAGCAGGGCCTTTTACTCACAGTCACTGAATCGATCTTCTGAATCCTGACTCGCCGCCTCAATTCCCTCACCATACTACAGCCGTATGGTGTGGCGAACTGTCATTGACAACATGCGAAATCTACCTCGCTTTCGTCTCTGGCTAGCCTGTCTACTCCACAGAACAGGTCACCTCAGCTTCCAAGCTTATTTCCCCTGATGAGGCGCACCCTCTGTAATCTGCTTTGGTTTGTACCCCGGCGCTGCCGAAGCTAATTCTCAACTCGGGAGCCCTGACCACGTCGGGCCTGAAGTGGTCGACAAAACTCAAACACTCTTCCTCTTTGGACAACCTACACTGAGTAGACTTTACCTGCCAGAATATTCGTTTGTTCCACGCCATGCCGGTTGGGCTTACCTGAATCCCTATCCCACAATGCCGGACGTTTTCGCATCCCTGCAGACGTCATGCCACATCCGTTTTACTGTTGTGTTCATGTCCGATCACCTGCTGTACCAGTAATCACTCTGAACAACCAGCCGAACACCATTCGTCAATCCTCAACCGCAACTCGAGTTCGAGGTCTAGCTTGATCCATGTGCCGATCTATTCGAGGGTCGCGAAATCTTCAACTTTGCCTAATGCACCCTTCCCGAGCCTTCACAGCTTGACCGCGTGCTGCAAGCCATTGGGCTGGCTGAGGTGCATGAGCTAGCCTACTTGGCTTGCACGATACGACCGTTGTGGGTCACCCCTTATTTTGACCTTTCCCAATTAGTACTATATCGCCCTCGCGTACCTGCATTTTAGTCCTTCAGCCACATGCCTGGAGGGGACTCACTTTCGCCCTTATTAAATTCGGTTTGTCTCGAACTCTTTCTGCTTGCGTAGTTCCCTCATCCACTTGTTTATTAGTCCTTGTTCGGGCAGCGTGCGTTCCATGTGTACATAAAGACCCGCTGATTTGCCCAGACATCGTATCATCAGATCTTTCTGTTCTCTGTACATCTGCCCTTCCGTCGCTTATAGGGTCTACCATATATCTTATCTTCTTCATATTGCTAGAGGTAACTAGCAGAACCTCACCATCATGCAGCCCGCTCTGTGGAAGACGATTGTCTTCTTCGGAGGCTTGCTGATCCAGCTTGTCGCTGCACAGCAGTATGCTGGAGACTTCATCAACAACTCTTTGCCATACGTACCTGGCGCTGAGATCAATTACTTCAAGATCAAGGAGCCCACCGGAAAAGTTCCCAAGGCATACAACCTCACTCTCATCAACTACCAGAGTCTTCAAGCCAATGGCCAAAGACTTGTGCCTTCTCAGATTCAACGCGCTGTTGTCATCATCCACGGTCTTCAGCGTGACCCCGGCACCTACATTTCCAACATCCAAAGCGCTCTTGCCCAAGTCTCTGACCCAAACATCAACAAGAGCTCCGTTCTGATGATGGCACCTTACTTCCCCAACGGTGACGACAAGAACTATGGTTACCCTTACAACGAGACCAACCCCGCTGCACCTGGAAAGGTCTACTCTGGATCCGCCAGATCCTACACTGGCGCTCTCGTGTGGTCAGGCTCAGCATGGTCTGGCGGTGGTGCTAACCAGTACCCCGCAGCTTATCAAACTGTTTCGTCCTACTATGTCCTCGATCAACTCATTCAGTGGTTCGGCAACACTGCAAACTTTCCCAACATGAAGGAAATCATCATCGCAGGTCACTCTCTTGGTGGTCAAACAGTGCAACGCTATGCAGTTGCTGGCCCTCTGCCTACTGCACTTGGTGTCACCATTCCTGTCACTTACTGGATCGCCAACCCGAACAGTTACGTGTGGCTGAACTCTTCTCGCCCCTTGTCCACTGCTAGCTGCGCAAACTACGACCAATGGCGTGATGGCCTGACCAACTTCACTGGCTACACCTCTCCAGCGGTCTATCAGCAGTCGCTCATGACTTCAGGAGTGACCGCTATCCAGAACAACTACTACGCCAAGAACAAGGCTTACGCTCGTGGTCTTGCTGACACCGGCGATGACTCTTCCGGCTGTGCACCCGAGCTCTCTGGTTCCAACCGCAATGAGAGATTCTTCGCCTTCCTCAATTGGTTTCCCCAGGCTGCTCAATGCCAGGCTCCCAACTCGACCACCGGGCACTGTGATACTGTCGACGAGGTCAACATTGGCCACGACGCTGGTGCCATGATGTCTTGCCCTGCCGGCCAGGCTCGTCTCTTCACTGACAACTTCTATGGAAATGGATCCAGAGCCTATGACTTTGGCTATCCCCGTGTTCAGGCTGGCGACGATCCATTCCCCAACCCTGACTTGGCTAGCACTTCCACAGCCAACAAGACAGTATACGCTGGAAACATGACTCTTCAGGGCTGTTACTCTGACAACACGGGCGAGCGTACTCTTGCTTACACCGCTTACGACTCTTCATCCAACACGATCGAAATGTGCACACAGACCTGCGTCAACGCCGGCTACACTGTTGCGGGCGTGGAATACGGTAGCCAATGCTACTGTGGTAACGCTATCGGTGGTGAAGCGGACCTGGTCGTCTCTGTCGCCTGTAACCAAGCCTGTGCTGGTAATTCCAGTGAGACCTGCGGTGCTGCTGGACGTATCAACATCTACTCCAACGGCCAACCCACACAACTCGAAGCTCCTGGTCAACCCGACGCTGTCCTGGACTCCCCTGCCAATGTCTACTACGACTTCTTGGACTGCTACAGTGAAGCAACTTCTGGACGTGCTCTCTCTGCGAAGAGTTACTCTGATACCAAGAACATGACCTTGGAGAACTGCGCCGCATTTTGCTCTGGTTACAAGTACTTTGGCGTCGAATACGCCCAAGAGTGCTACTGCGGCAGCTGTTTTAACGCTGGCGCCAGCATTATCGACAATGGCAAGTGCTCAATGACTTGCACTGGCGATTCAACCGAGTACTGTGGTGCCGGCAACGCTCTGAGTGTTTACCAACTCGATTCTAGCTCTGGCTTGGCTGTCATCTCACAGTCTTGCGCTGCTGGAAGCACCACCACTACAACCTCTGCAGCCCCCACTTCCACCATTCCCGCAGCAAGCTTGTGCCCCAACGTGGACGGCCAGAACATTCTTGACTCCAACAACAACAACTACACTGTTCACTGTTCATCCGACAACTCTGTTGGCTCTTACTCCAGTTCCTCTGCTTCCAACTCTTACCTCGACTGTATGACTGCTTGTGATGCCCAGTCGTCGTGCCTTGGCTTTACATACGTTGGTGCCGCTTATGGTGCCGGTGCTGGAACCTGCTACTTGAAGTCTTCTGCTGGTACATACACGTCGGCTGGCACCAATTTGATTTCTGCTTTCAAGGCCTCGTCTGGCTCTAGCAGCAGCAGCAGCGCTTCTGGAACCGCCACGAGCTCAGCTGCTGCTACTTCAAGCAGCTCAGCAGCTAACCTCTGCCCCGCTGCTGACGGTACAACCATTACTGACTCTAATGGCAACAATTACACTGTCCACTGCGCCTCCGACAACTCTGTGGGCTCCTACGCTAGCGCCTCTGCTACTAACACCTATCTCGATTGTATGACTGCATGTGACGCTCAATCATCGTGCCTTGGATTTACCTATGTCGGTGCCACTTATGGTGCCGGCTCCGGTACTTGCTACTTGAAGTCTGCTGTCGGTACCTACACATCTGCAGGTACTAACTTGATTTCCGCATTCAAGCCTACAAGCGGATCCAGCTCTAGCAGCAGCAGTGTCGTCTCCGGAACAACCTCGACCAGCACGACCTCTGCGGCTGCCACTTCCAGCAGTTCAGCTGCCAACCTTTGCCCTGCCGCCGATGGCACGACCATCACTGACTCTAACGGCAGCAACTACACTGTTCACTGCTCGTCTGACAATTCCGTTGGCTCCTACGCTAGTGCCTCGGCTAGCAACTCCTACCTTGATTGCATGACTGCCTGCGATGCTCAATCGTCTACTGGATGTGTTGGCTTCACCTATGTCGGTGCCACCTACGGTGCCGGTTCGGGTACTTGTTATCTGAAGACCTCCGCCGGTACCTTCACCTCTGCCGGAACTAACTTGATTTCTGCCTTCAAGGCATCGAGCGGCGCCGTTTCTAGCAGCAGCAGCAGCAGCAGTGTTTCCGGAACCACCACCTCATCGACCTCCTCGGCAGCTGCCACTTCCAGCTCGGCCGCCAATCTTTGCCCCGCTGCTAACGGCCAGACGATCACTGATTCCAAGGGTAACAACTACACTGTCCACTGTGCCTCCGACAATTCTGTCGGCTCCTACGCTAGCGCATCCGCCAGTAGCTCGTACCTTGACTGTATGACTGCTTGCGATGCTCAGTCATCTACTGGCTGCACCGGTTTCACCTACGTGGGCGCAAATTACGGTGCTGGTTCTGGTACCTGCTACCTGAAGACTTCCATGGGCACATATACCTCTGCGGGTGCCAACCTGATCTCTGCCGTCAAGGTCGCCAGCGGATCATCTTCCTCTTCCTCCTCCGCAAGCAGCGCCTCGAGCACGACCACCTCCTCTGGATCGTCCGCATCTTCCTCGGCAGCTGCTACCAACTCTGCAGTATCTTGCCCTGGCTCCGACCAATCTACTTACACTGCCAGCAACGGTGCGCAGTTCTTGATCGAGTGTGGCATTGATCACCAAGGTGGCGACCTCACTTCGATCGGAGGAGTTGACTTTGCAGGCTGCATCAACGCTTGCGCAACCACCGCTGGCTGTGTCGATGTGTCACTGTCAGGCAGCGCCTGCTATGAGAAGAGTGTGCTTGGTGCTGCTGTCAGCAATGCCGGAATCTGGGGCGCTAAGCTTATTACCTCCAGCTCAAGCAGCTCTTCGTCCAGCATTGCTACCACATCCAGCACCTCGTCTACCTCTAGCGTTGCTTCCACCTCTTCGAGCACCGTGTCCACCTCGAGCACCTCCTCCACTTCTTCTCCAGCAGTCACTTCGTCGTCATCAACCACGTCCACCGTGGCATCTTCAACCACCTCCGCCTTCCCCAGTGCCACAGCAACTACTTGTCCAGGCATGGACCAGTCTTCCATGGTTGATGCCAACGGCGCAACGTACAACATCTACTGCTCTGCCGATACTGGAAACCAGGTGCTTGCAGTCCAGCAAACGTCCACCGGTATTCTCGGATGCATGGCAAACTGTGACCAGACCACAGGCTGCACTGCTTTCACCTACTCCGGAGACTCCACCATGACCAACGGGTGGTGCTACCTCAGAACCATTGGATCTCGCTCCAGCGGTGGTTCTACTCTGGCTGTTGGCCAGTTGGTCTCAAGCGGTACCACAGCTAACCAAAACAATGCCGTCTCTTCTGGCACTTCTTCCACCTCTACATCGTCTTCGACTTCCTCTCCTGCACCGACTAGCACAAGCTCGTCTTCCACAGTCTCCACGACCAGCTCTTCTACCAGCTCTAGCTCCACCACCTCTGTCACTCCTGCCGCACCAACAGTCGTTGGCAACTACACATCCCTCGGATGTTACAACGACACCGTTTCGGCCCGTGCCCTTCAAGGTGGCTACACTTCCAACTCCAAGATGACAATTGAGATGTGCGGATCATACTGCTCCGGATACACTTACTGGGGAGTGGAGTACGGTCAAGAGTGTTACTGTGGCAACACCCTCCTCAACGGCTCGCAGAACAAGACGCTCTCCAGCTGCTCTTTTACTTGTCCTGGCAACTCGACCGAGTTGTGCGGTGCCGGTAACAGACTGCAGATGTACAGCTTGACGCCCAGCAGCTCGACCTCTAGCAGCTCGACTTCAAGCACTAGCTCTGCCAGCATCACCTCGAGCGCTACCAGCTCCACTGGTACGACGTCCAGCAGCAGCAGCACGACCACCAGCACTGGAACTCCCCAACGGAGACGCAGAGGTCTCGCAGGAATGAGAGCTTGAGTCACGGAATCATGACTACTGTTTTTCGTTTTGCCTACTATGCCTAATCCGACAAAGTTCTGAGAACTCTTGCTGACCTTTTCTTTTCGATCTTTTTATACGGTATCTTGATGATATCTGACTTATATCTTATTCCAGGGAGGAAAAAAAACATGTCTTTTCTTCCATTATACAGTCACGGATAAAAGAAACTCATGGTCTAGAGTCGGAAGAGCTTACAATAATATTTTTCGATAAATTATACATTATGATATAGACGCTATACAAAACTTCTACTCTTACTATCTTGTCTACTCTTACTGTGCCACAGTCTCCCTCCGAAGAGGTCAAGCCACACAAGCGGGAGGATCAAGGATGTTCATAACTCGTATCATCTCCACTTTTGCTAAGGCTATACCAAAGCGAATTGGATATCGTACCTCGGAAAATAGCAACCTAATAATAAGTTCTCGGTGATCTCGTACCCTTTTCCGTAGATTTATTGTATATGTATATGTACATGTACATGTACATGTAGTCCCTGCAGTGGATCACTCACCCCTGTTGATGGATTTAATAAATCCCCTAGGGCCATATGCAGATGCAATGCATGCAGGGCGCGGGACAGGTCGGGTATGCGGCATTGCCCTTTTTTTTTTCTTTCTCTCCAATTCTTTGCAGGGGTGGAAGGGGTGGGGGAGCGCCACAACCTATTTTCGTGCAACATCCAATGTATCTATTAATTCTCCGCCGGGTAAAACCAAGCGCGGCAGACAGAGAGGAAGAAAGAGAGACGGGCCAAGGAGCGCGAGACTATTCCCTTTGTCCGTCCAAATGGCGGAGATGATTGTTTTCTGAGGCTTATACTCGGTAAAAGTACTTTAAAGAGCACACATCCCGACCACCAATCAAGTTCGCGTTCTGAGAAGCGGATCCTGTAAGCGTCGAGATGGCTGCCGTCAGCGCAAAAGTAGAGGTGAGATGAGGTGGGGGATATGTGGTGTACATTATACAAAGGATCCAATAGTCTCCCCCCCAAGAAGACCAAGGCAGCAAGCCGTATACTAGTAGAGTACGAGCAGTAGCGACCTTAGGTACTGTATAGCGGCTCGGTATATCAATATGACTATAGTGTGTGCATTGTAGATTGATTGCATGCATGCGAGACTATTGGTTTTTCTCTGTGCCTGTGTGTGGGGGTTGTTGCGTCTTGACCGCCTTTATTTCTATGCTTTGTCTGCCTTTTTTTTTTTTTTTACCTTGGTTTGACGGGGCCGAGAGAGTGGAGTTTGTGATGAGGTTGCTTCGCTTGGTTGTTTGGTTGCTGATTTCTCGTTGCAATGGATGTCTTTGACGATCTTAGACCTCAACAGCATTGGAAGAGGGTGTTGTAGCAAGGCCAATAATCATAGAGAAATGGCCGAGATAATTATAACGCATAGATATCATTGAGCGTGAAACAAAAACACGTGCGAGAAAAGCAGTTCACATGTGCTTTATGGTTCATGGTTCACAGTTTGTAATTCACCGACTATCAGACGTTGACATTTTTTGAGTTTGCTGGTTCCAATCAAACGACGGTTTTCACGGTTTTCAGTTGATCGATTTGTGATGATTTGTGAGCGAACCCTTGCAAGTTGAGCATTTTCGACGATCGTAGCGACGAGGAGTGTGAATGATCAGCGGAATCAATGGCATATATCGGTGTGCTGCTCATGGTATGTCTATCGTTCGCTGGTTGTGACTGTATATTGATGTATAATGCAAGGGCAACATATTGGAGCAGAAAACTCGAATCAGAAAGTGAAAACATGTAGTGCGGACAAGTGTTGACTCAAAGGTATGAGGAAGATGTCTACATGAAGCACACGAGCATGTAAAGTTCAATGTCGAAGAGATTTGTAGTTGTCATGTCAATTTGAGAATATTATTGTATGCACTTGATTGTTCTGATGCTCTTCGAAACGTGCAAGGAGGCTTTCCGGTGTGCTAAATCTGAGGGGAATTTAATGATTCAGGGTGGATGTTTAAGGTCGTGAAAGCCATAGTCTTGTCGTTTGATTGGTAGCTTGATGCATTATAGCACATGAGACAAGCGCCAAGGAATGATATCCTTGGCAGTCAAGTCTCCCCGCACGATTCGGGTGTGTCGCGACGCAATCACATTCACTTAAGCATGTGATTTCATCGAGAATAAAATCGTCGCGTCGTCAACGAAGAAATGCTTCAACATCAAACTCACCTGCACCGCTTCCACTGCGAGTAGTCAGCTGCTTTAGGCTGTCTTTTATTTCCTTGCGACGTCACTGAGTTTATACAGCCTGGCGAGAGTCCAAAGGAGATGGCAGAAAAGAAGAGAGGCGCTGGCAGACCGCCGAAGAATGCACCAGTAGCCAAAAAAGCAAAGACAGCAGGACCGGCAAAGACAGGCACGCCGAAAGAGCAGACACCGGTCGTGGAGATTGTGGAAGAAGAGAGAGAGGCCACACCTCTACCAAACAGAGTGGCCGAATCCAAAGCGCTGCCCTCTCTATCCCGCCCACAGCCACTAGACGTTGCCGACGATGAATATCAGTCAGTCGGAGCCAGCGGAGTGCTCGCTGCGTCTCTTGAACGATCGCGGCAGAAATGGGTGTCGGGTTCTTTCTTTCAAAAGTACTGGACCAAGACATCGACTCGTAAAGATGCACCTCCGCCACCTCCAAACAACCCGCAGAAGTCATGGATGAAGGACATCGGGTCGTGTACCATCACCATAGAACCTCTGATCATCGACGCCACCGTCTTCTACGTCAAGGAGCCTGGCATGGCTGGTCCCGTAGCGCAATATCACCCTGCGCCCCAACGCCAGCAGCAAGCGCAGTATCAGGCACATCCCAAGGTGACTGTTCCATCTCCAGCACCGAGCCCCTATGGCACACCCTACCGCCAACAGCCGCAGCCGCAGCCGCAGCCACATGCGCCCATGCAGACCTCATCACGACCGAACAACTATTATCAGCCTCGTCCCCTCCCTCCTGCTTCATCACAACCGCACACAAATCCAGATGGGCGCATTCTTCCTCCCATCATGCCGGCACATTCGCTGCCGCCTCCTGTCGCTCCCCGTCCTGCACCAGCTCCGCCTCAAGCCCCGCCACAACAGAACAAACCCTCCCCTGATCCAGTCATTCAGATGTTGGCAACAAGAGCAAGCACCGATCATGAGCTTAAGAGTCTGATGAAAGTCGTGGCCACGGGCAATGCCAATCAGGAGCAACTGAGGATATTCCAGCGACACATTGACGAGCTAACAGCAATCATCAATCGGAACAAGGCACAGCAGCCGCCACAACCTGTCCAGCAGCCTCCTATACAAAACGCCCAAGGTCATCCTGGACCTTATGGTAGCAATGTCCCGTCCAGAACTTCCACACCCGGCGTGCCCGGTCCTCCTCAGCTATTGCCACGACCAGGACCTGTAGCAACCCCGCCCCCTCAACCACAAAAACATGCCAATCAGTACACGGCCAATCAATCTCACAACAGACCTCAGCAGAATCCCAGCCACCCACCGCCGCAGAAGTATTACCCGCCTGCGCAACAACCTAGCCTACCTATAGTCCTCGAATTTCAAGGGCCCAACGCGAGTCCGGATCGATTTAGGTTCCCCGAGTATACCATCCTGGAGTTTCTAACGCCACACATGCTCTTAGCCTCTTTTCTCGTTATCAGAAAAGGTGACGGTACTACGGTCGAGACACCCAAGCCGAGCGCGGAAGCAGGCGCCGCAGAAGCTGTCAAGGAAGAGACGGACCAAAGCAAGAGCAAAGACATCTACGAGCCCATCACACTCAAGATCACAGTCGAGGAAGGCCAGAAGGGCAGAGATCTTCTTGGCTTTATTCAGCGCTCTGTCAAGCCAGCTGCGGACACCAGGGCGTGGATGACCGAGCAGATCTTTAAATGCACCCGGGCCGAGATACGATACCTCGCCCTGAGATTGCCTCACAAGTCTCAGATCAGGGAGAGCACTGAGGATGCCAGCAAAGAGGCCACGCCCGTCGTTATGGAGAAGAAAAAGGCGGCACCGAGAAAGAGCATGGACAAGAGACCGAAGGAAGAAGGGAAGGAGAAGGAAAAGGAGGGCGAGGCGGTGGTCCCAGTTGCAACGCCACAAGTTGCAAGTACTGACGGGGCTGTCGTCACGGCGGCACCCTCAGATACTGTTCCAATCGCAGATGGCTCTACAGCCGTGCAAGTCACCGAAGGTGCGCCAACAGAGGCCGCTGCAACTTCTACAACGCCTGCGAAACCTGCAGAACCTGCTGTCGGAAGACGATCAAGCAGACGCGTACGAAACAGCGATGCTCAGATGACTGATGCATGATACGATGGCTCTATCAAGCGTCAACGAAGGCAATACAAGGCTCGAAATACTTGTTGTCTAATTTTATGATACCCCTTAGCTCACAATCGACAAATCCACTTTGACCAAGCTCCCATTCGCTTCATCTTGGTGTCATGTATCTCCCACACAGACTGTGCTTGTACCCACATACATTGCTGCAGCGACGGAATGTGCATACTGTGCCCCTTTCAATGAGTGAGTGCTTTCTCGAAAGCTACTTATACTTCCTACGCTTCCTCGTCTTGCAACAGCCGTTCCTGAAAACAGCTGGGCAACCACGGGGTTGTATGGTGTAATGGTTAGCACACGAGATTCTGATTCTCGTGATCCCGGTTCGATTCCGGGTACGACCTTTTTGATCCGGTCCTGTGATGGGGCCCATAGTTTTTGTGAGCCTACGATGAAGCACCAATTGGTAGACATCATGGCGCGTTTGCAATGTGAGAGAATTGTACTGCCGAGTGTGCGTTGTGAATTTGTCTCCGTGCCGTGCAAGAAACGGGAAGCATTGCTCGGCCATCAAGGTGACCGTCCTTGGCACATGGTGTTTTGCATGCAGCACTGCTCAATTGGTTTCATATCAACATGAAGGGACTGCTTCAACCATTGTTTCTTTTCATCTACTGCATTGGCATGCTTTTTCTCAACTCTCATTCATCAAACCTTGAAAGAAGAAGGGGTCGATTAAAGCTCAAAGATGGTGACGCAAAAGAATCAATCGGCCGCAATAAAGCACCAGCCAAGGCAAACCCCGCAAAATCTTCGAACATGATCCCACTTTAGGTCGTGAATGAAGTTGCAAAAAGATTCACCCAGAAAACTTCCCACCCCTCTATTTTCTAATTCGTCCACGTCCATCCCCCCCACCACCTTATCAGACCCAGCTAGATTACAGTCGCCCAAAATGGCACCGTCAGCTGTTTCGCCCGAGCAGCAACATGCCGTCCCGGCCATCGATCCGACCGTGGCCGCCCTGCGCAAAACACTGACCTCCGAGTCGTCGCCGCTGGCTGCGCGCTTCCGCGCTCTCTTCTCACTCAAGCACCTCGCTGCGCTGGACCCGCCGACTTCGCAATCCGTGCCTGCTATTGAGGCGATCGCTGCGGGATTCTCGTCGCCGTCGGCGCTGCTCAAGCATGAGTTGGCGTATTGTCTGGGCCAGTCGGGCAAGTCGGCTGCGATTCAGCCGTTGAAGGATGTGCTTAGTGATCGTGGGGAGGATGCCATGTGTAGACATGAGGCGGCGGAGGCACTTGGTGCGCTGGGCGACAAGGGCAGTCTGCCGCTGCTGAGGGAGAGGAGGGATGATGTGGACGAAGTTGTTGTGGTCAAGGAGACTTGCGTGCTGGCTGTTGATCGCATTGAGTGGGAGCACTCGGAGGAGAGAAAGCAGGAGCAGTTGAAGCAAAGGTATTTGCGGAGATTCTTTGGTTGGAGTATGTGTTGGTACACTAACATTCGATCTAGCGACTTTGCCTCTGTTGACCCGGCACCGCCAATGGCTCACAAGAACTCGCAACCCTCGATCCCCGAGCTCGAGCAGACGCTTCTCGACACCAACCTTCCCCTCTTCCAGCGCTACCGTGCCATGTTCGCCCTGCGCGATCTTTGCTCTCCACCAGACCTTCCCACTGCCGTCCCCGCCATCAAGGCTCTCGCTGCCGGACTTGCCGACCCCTCAGCTTTGTTCCGCCACGAAATCGCATTCGTCTTTGGCCAGCTCGTACACCCCGCTTCCATTCCCGCGCTTGTCAAGTGCCTGAGCGATACCAGTGAAGAGAGCATGGTCCGACACGAGGCCGCCGAGGCTCTCGGTAGTCTAGGTGACGAGGAGGGAGTCGAGGATGTGCTGAAGAAGTTCCTCAATGACCCAGAACAAGTCGTGCGGGACAGTATCATTGTCGCTCTGGACATGGCCGAGTTTGAGAAGAACGGAGAGATGGAGTACGCAACCATTCCTGTCGGCGAGGAGGTTGCTGCTGCATAGACAGAAATGGATTTCCTTCGGACGATGATGCATTGGGCGGCGTTTATACAGGCTTCAGGGACATGGTATAGGAATATTTAGAACGACCCACAAATTCAGAACAATGTGAATGAGATCAGTTGTTGGTGTTCCACTTGTGACCGCATCCGTCGCAGGTATAGAAGACGGTACTTCCTTCGTCTGCGGATCGGAGTTGCTGCGTGTAATAGAGGACTTCCTCCTTGCCACACTTTTCGCAAGGGTGCTTGATGACAGCCGAGGTTTGCATATCTTCTTCGGTCAAGGTCTGGACATCGGATCGCTTGTCTCGTAGTGAAGATGGAAAGGCGTCGGGCTTTGATTGGGTGGTGATTGTCTTTGCGGAGGTGTCTACATGTTTGTTAGACTGTGCTCTCGCCAAAATGGCTGCTCATTATCATGAGGAAGATATACCTTTGCACTTTGCACCGCAAACTTCGCAGGTCAGAGTCGTCTGTTGCAGGCCACTGCTGCTGTCGAGTAAATTACCGCAGTCGGTGCAGAAGACGAGAGAACCAATTGCAGACATTTTTGGACTGGTGAGATGGAAATGAAGCGAAAGTGGTATAGACAGTCAAAAGTGGCAGTCGCGGAAAAGTGAGAGTTGATTGTATCGCAGGCCGCGCAGATTTCGGGGAAGGAGCATTTCTAGCCGGGAAGCCCTGAGACTTGGCGGCCGCCGCCATACTCTATCACTGGACATCTCTGAACCCCAGACTCTGGCTGGCGCCTATAGTGCAGTCACCGCCTGGCAATTGCCGTGTATTCATCACAATCAGGAACAGCATCAAGGATTCCATCAAGCGATCCACGCAACCAACACAACTTGGCCTGTGGCATTTGCCATCTAATCCGGGTCGCGTAATCCGTCTCATCACGACACACCCACCAGACTGTTCTTGCAACCTCCAGAACAGAATTGACAGCGCATCTAGTAACAACATGGTTGGTTCGTCGACGTTAGAGCACATGTTCGGATACTTGTAGGATTCATGATCGGATACTGTCGTTATTGCTGCGTGCGGATTATCTGAGCTATCTGACCTGTCACTTTCCATCCACCAAGTCCCACGACCTCCAATATGCAAAACACCAATGGGATCAATGGAGCCAGTGGGCGTCCAAAGGGCATTACTGCCCCGCGCATCCCGAGTGTGCAAGAGGCTCTCCCATATTCGCCTTTCAGTTCAATCACCCCTTTCTCATCAGGTATGTTTTTCGTTACCTCACACCAACTTGTCTCGTCTCCACCTGCTGCCTGGTCCAGCAGTACACCATTAAGGCCACAATTCACCTCAACTACTTGGCTAAACAATCTTCAGATTTTGTCCCCCCTCCTTTGGCCTACCCTTCTGCTCCAACCTCGGTCTTTCCATCCGAGGGTCTGCGGATCACATCTCAGCGCATGCTCGAACGCCTCAACTTGGAAGCTGGTAATGCAGAAAGAGCCTCGGATCGTTTACAAAAGACTGTCACAGATCTACAGCGTCTGCTGAACCCTAACAATCTCACGACCTAGTAAGATCGCATCTTCCATCCCAGATCTTGGACCATGCACAGAAAATAACAATCTTCCCATAGTCAGTTCAAAAAACCCTCCCGCACCATCACCAACGACAATCGTTCTGCCTCGTCAAGAACAGACGGCACATCTGCTCCGCCTGCGCAGCCGCCTCACCTCACTCGCTTTGCCAATATGGTCTACGACTCGACTAATGTGGCCTTTCGCTACCCGACTCCTGATTCGCCATCTACAAGAAGGGCTAACAATGGAACGACACCAGCAACTACGCAGAAGCCTATCAAGCCACAAGGTCGTGCCGGAAATGCTTCAACCACGTCTGTCCCACGATCTGCTCCGAATGTTCCCACAGCTTCCTCGAGCACCGCAACTATACCACGACCTGGAAATGCGCATATTTCATCTCAACCTTCTGCACGCGCTCCTCCTCAGCCTCGTGCTCAACAAGGTTCCTCCTCTGCAAGACCTGACCGACCTGGATCTCGTATCGAAGCCCTTCCATCCATACCTGTGGCTAGCGCGGTCCCAAATTTCCACAGAACGGCATCGCAATCTTCACGAGAGCAGATATTTGTACAGCCCGTCTCGACTCAGCATGGAAGTTCGCAGCAGCAGATGAGGTCTCCTCAGCCTGGCGTGCCAATTGTGACCCCGACAAGGACTGAACCAGATACAACGACTTCTCGGCCAGTACCTGAGCCGGAGCATTTCCAAGCAAAGCATGCTTACCCTGGCACTGCAGTCGGTAAAATCTCGATGATACAAAATCAAGACGGGTCGTCTCAGAATGACGTCTCCGTTGTCATTCCCACGGCCATGACGGACGCACAGCGAGCCGCATATCAATTCCATTCCCAGGTCGAGCAAAAGAAGGTGGTAAATGGTGGTAGCTCTCAACAGCCGAAGCAGTCCATGGAAGTGGCTTCCGAGCCGTTTCTGACATCTGCTGCCCTTGACCAGCGTGAAAAGGCGAACGGTGCCGTCACAAAGCTGCAAACTCTCTTGTTGAACATTTTCGAAGCCGAGGATCAGCTGCAACCTGACACTTCTGGAGCTCAATCAAGTAAAGCAACCCGGTACTTTCAGGTTGAATATGGGGCAGACATTGAAAGACCAATCTTGAACCGTACGGTTCAAATCGAGCTCGACATGGGACTTCAAAAAGTCGTAAACAATAACCGGTTCGCCAGCATCGATGTGGAGCAGTTGGGCCGCGTGATGAAGTTGTGTGAAAACGCAATCAACACTGCCAGTAGTACCAACTGCCGCATTGATGAAGACACTTCTCAAGACGTGGATGAGTGGTCCACACGGATTGACATTTGTGACCAAGGCTTGGTCGCTTGCCGTAGTCTGCTTCGAATCACCACTGCTGGTCGAGAGGAGAAGCAACTGTACTCTGAAGACACGCTGCGGAATTTGCTCAATCTTGTAGCCCATATTGTGGAATCCTTTGTCATTCCTCTTGCGGAGATGAGGAGCGATGCCGGTGATGTTTTCAAGATTGCTTCTACACAGCACAAACGTCTCTTGCCGGTCTTGACACATTGCGCCAAGGTCTTGCGTCTTCTGGGAGATCTTCTCTTCATGACAGACGTCGACGAGAGCGCTATAAACACTGCCGAGGATGTCTGCAAAACGCTTGTCTTTGTGGAAAATGCAACTTCAGAAAAGGACTCTGCTCTGGGCACTCAGAAGTTCGAGACGATTCGTTTGGCTGCCATGGACGTTTTGTCCAAAGTCTTTGCTCGCTACACGGAGCAGAGACAGTCCATTTTTGACGACATTTTGACCTCTCTTGAAAAGCTTCCAGTCAGTAGACAAAGCGCTCGGCAGTTCAAGATGGTCGATGCGAAGCCCATTCAGCTCGTGTCTGCTCTTATGATGCGTCTGGTCCAGACAAGTGCTACTAGATCGCAACCCAGGGAACACAGTCCCATTGAAAGGGGCGCTGATATGTCCATGGAGTCAGAAGACTCCGAATCCGATGCCGATGGCGAGTCGGATGATGACAGTGATGACTCAAGGGTCAAGAAAACCAAGAGGAAACAGAAAAAGTCAAGCAAGACATCGCTAGATGCTGAGGGTGACCTCCAAAATCTGGCTGTGCCACTCTACGAGTCCGCACTCAAGGACGCCTATTACATGATCAATTACCTATTGCAACGTGCCATGACTTCCACAAAGACCGGCGACACACCATACAGAAACCTGCTTGACATCTTTACCGAAGACTTCCTGAGTGTTCTCGGAAACACTGATTGGCCGGCTGCTGAATTGATTCTGCGGGCCCTACTGGCGAGACTTCTCGAGATTGGCAACACCAAGACCAGCTCGGCACCTTCAAAGTCGATGGCTCTCGAATTGTTGGGATCCATGGCGACCAGAATCACAGGAGTCAGACTTGAGGCCCAACAGGCTGCCAAACACATTCCCACGGTTGAGTCAGAGCTCACGGGCAGATTGATTGAGCTGCACGAGGGCATTCTCGCCGATGAGCTTACGGCTGCCGATCTACTCGGCTTTGATGGGCCATACAGAGCTGTCCTTGAATTTCTCTCGTTCCGTACAACGTCTGATCCTGAGCTTCAGACGGCAATGGGTTACCACACCATGCAATGGTCAAAGATGATCATAGACGACAAGACACCATCGCAGAGCAGTCTTGAGGTCGGAAAGCGACTCGCCCATATGATTATGGATCCTCATTGGCTGGAGAGCGAATACGAATTTCATCAGGTCTCCGCTGAAGAGGCGCGATTCTCCTCTTTGCTCATCACACTCAGCTTGCCCTTCTGTCGGGCCTTCAATCTTATATTCACAAAGCTACTCAACTCCATGGCGGGCGACCAGGCATCACTAAGAAGCAAGAGTTTGAAAAGCATTGAGCAATTACTTGAAATGGATCCTACAATGCTCGACCGCAATCAGTTCGTCATGAACAACATCATCAAGTGTCTGGCAGATCCTTCAACTCAAGTGCGCGACTCAGCGCTTGGTCTGATCTCGAAATGTCTGAGCCTGCGACCGCGTATGGACTCTGAGGTTTATGACCGTATTGTCCAGCGCACAAACGATGCCAATGTTCATGTCCGCAAGAGAGCAATGAAGATGCTCAAGGATATCTACCTGCGTCACGATGCTTTTTCCATGAGGTCCAAGATTGCCGATGCTCTGATACAACGCATTGTTGACATGGATGACACTGTGGTTGAACTTGCTCGTCTCACCTTTGAGGACATCTGGATGACTCCTTTCCATACAAGCTCTTCCTCAGATGGCGACAATGTGAGAGCCAAGATTCGTCTGCAGGAACAGACCGCTTTGATTGTCAATACAGTCAATAGGAGGAGCGACAACGCCGAGAACGTGCTCTCTGAACTTATACAAGGCGTGCTATCTCCTGAGAAATCCAAATTTGCGCAAGCAAATTTTAAAGTGTGCAGTCAGATGGTCAAGACCATGTTCGAAGCTATGATTGATCCGGCAGAACTGCCAGGCAATCCCTCTCAGCAATCTGTTCTGCAGACTCTTACAGTTTTCTCAGCAGCTAGTGCTAGGCTTTTCACTCCTGACCAGCTACGAAACCTGCAGCCCTATGTCAAGAATCTCAGCAACGACGACAGCCTCCCGGTGTATCGGTCTGCCGTAGTAATTCTCCGCCATACCCTGCCTTACATGCGAGACTTGAACAAGGACTTCCTCGCAGATGTGCAAACTTCGCTCATAACACACTTTCAAAAACTGCCCAAAGCAGAATTGGAAGAAGTCGCGGCTTGCTTGTGGATGCTCGATGGAGAGCTGAAGAACACAGCTAAACTTGTCAGAATCGTGGCATCGGTCTTGCTAGGGATCAAGAAATCTTCAAATGTTGCAATCAACGAAGGCAATGCATCCAGGGTCCAGAGACTTGTTACCATTGCTGGTTGTTTTGTCAAGGCGTTCAATCTCGATGCCGATTTGCAGGCTGCAGACAGCTTTATCAGAAAGACTTTTCCCGAATTCAAGGGCCATAGCGTCGCCTCGCTTGCCGTGGACATTATTTGTCCTTTTACCAGTCCTAAGCAGACCGGGCGGTTCCGTGAGGCTGCGGTTGAATGCGTGGCCATGATTTGTCATGCTTGGCCAAGTCAATTGATGCGTGCGGATGTATGCAGCGCATTTGAGCTTGCTTTCGATTCTGACGACCGCCAGCTAGTGTTCATTCTCGTTGCGGGACTGAAGGAGTTCTTCGCGGCGGGAGACAAGCCAGGTGGGGATGGTGGTGTGAGCATTGAACTTGGCGGTGGCATCGCCACTGGAGAGGAGAGGTTGGGCAACACGTATGTCGCGACTGATCGAGACGGTGCTGCAACTTCTATTGCACAGCGCTTTCTCAAGTCTATTCTTCGAGTGGCAATCGCATCTGCCGATGAACTTGCTTTATCAGCTGCACAAGTGGTTGCAAGCATCAATCGACAAGGTCTCGTCCATCCAAAGGAATCAGGGCCTTGTTTCGTCGCATTGGAGACATGCCCGGACAATAAAATTGCCAACACTGCTTTCCAAGAGCATAGAGCGCTCTATCACAAGCATGAGACAATGTTCGAGAAAGAGAACATGCGGTCCATCCAGCAGGCATACGAGTATCAACGTGATGTCATCCACGACACTCTAGGTTATGTTGGTAGCCCTCCAGCAGCCAAGTTGCACATGTTCTGGGAGGTTCTGAAGACTGGAACGGCCAAACCACGCAAGAAGTTTTTATCTGGTGTGTGCACAAAGTTGAACTTTGATCCTTCCAAGCTGGACACTACGGGTGTTCTACCCGCGCAAGTCGACCTGACAAGATTCTGTACTGAGAACTTGGCATTCTTCGATTACGGAAAGCTCGATGAGCTTCAGCATCTCACAGCGGCGTTGGAAAAGGTTGTTTCTGATACCGGCACAGGCGTTGCACATGCAATCGAGGTTGAGATTCTGCGCCTCAAGATTGGTGACCAAGCAATGCAAGATGCTGGCGATATCTTGCAAGGGAATATCGCTGTCACGGACCTTTCACAGCCCCTCCTGGCGACACCAGTCCTGCCAGTTCAAACTACTGTTGACCCTGCTCGCCTTCGTCATCTGACAGTATGTGCTCAGAGTTTGCTTTTGCTCTGGGATCTTCGCACCTATCTCCGAAAGTTGTGGAACCTTTCGAAACCAGCTGCCACGCGCGGCCGGCCACCCGCAGGTGGGAAAGGAGACGCCGCAGCAGCCGTTGTTCGTGCGCCCCAACGCATTCCCAATTTTGCTCCCTTGACCGAGCGCTTCCTGTCGCGCAATGTGGAGATCGTCGCCGCACTCACCAGCGAGGACAAGCAAAAGGCATTATGCGCACAATTTGCCGAACTCATGGCTGTAGACCACGAACTCAAGGTTGGTGATGGCAACGCCGACGACGACGCTGGCAGCAGCAGCATGTTTGACGCTCCTACAACCATGGCAGGCGCGAACGAAGACGGCGGTTATGAAACGCCTAGTGAGGGCGCGGCTGGCAGTGTGCGGAGTGCTTCTGCGGGACCGGGGAGCGCCAAAAAGGGCAAGAAGAGGAAGAGTATTGGTGATTCGGCGAACAATACACCCAGGAAGAGAGGTAGGCCTGTGGGTAGTGGTGAAGTTGGCAAGGCAAGAAGAAAGAGCAGAGAGCTTGAGGATGAGAGCGTGGAAAGGTGGGATTGATGGATGCAATAGGGAGCAGTATCTTATCCTTACACTTATGGCTATGGCTATGGCTATATGATGCGCAGATGATATATTTAGCTCAAGGTAATCCTGAACACGTCGGCATATGCGGACTTCGCATGAAAGATTTTCGGCAAAGACTCTCTCGATTTGCTCTTGCTAGGAGGACAGTAGTTCTACATTGATACCCTCTGCATACTTATCTATGCTTTTGGGTTCTTCTGAACGAACCGCCATGATTATTTTCCGTTGTTTATCCAAAAATCAGTTCGATTTGCTTGTCATGTTGTCCAAGACATCCCGCCAAAAAGTCAGTGGCCCTGTTTAGAAGAACAAGCATCTTGTGATATGCTGATATCACCTGGCTGATTTTCTCTGTCTTGCAAGACAAAGGTCGCCGAGTATGTTTCTTGATATTTCAACAAAGGTGGAGTGAGCAATGAAGTGGAGACAAAAGTGTCTTTCTCTTGTGGTCGTGATATAGCAGGAAGATGTTACCCTACGGCAATACACAAAGCACCTGCGTATAGACCTTACACTGTAGATTCTCTTCAATCTCGCTACGCCCTACTCTACGTTCCGTATCCTACGTTCCACCCTGTACTCTGCTCGTCATCAAGATCCCAAATCCTCCCCTATAGATGTGGGTGAAAATGCGGTCTAGTCCAATCGGTCACTCCGATCACCATACCCCTTGCCTACCCTACCCTACACTACCAAAACCTCTTCTATTCAGTTGAATTGGAGTCTCGTATCACATAGTCAGGCACAAAATATATACAACCTGAACACGAGCGACTGTGTTCCGCTAGATGGTGGTACAGGTTGGATCTCCAGTCGCACAGACAAAGTGGGTGCACGACAGCTATACATCGCACAACCCAATACCGGCAGACAAAAGGGAGGGAGGCCAGGCAACCGAGAGGAAAGGCTGGAGGTTAGCCCGATACGGACCACAGAGGTATGCAAGACTATGAGATATAGTGCTTGAGCGCCGCTGTGCTGGGAGATGGTACTCGACGACTAGTAGTCGCGTTCGACAGGCTCTTGTGTTACGTTGACAGTACAGAGCATATATACTGGTCAAGCAGCCTTCGAGGCCGGGATCACGTCCGTATAGCCGGTCGTCCATACCTCGTTCCTTCCAACCTCGTAGCCGTCTGAACAACCATGTGCTTCCCTCGATTACCTTGATCACATTGGTCAGAACGGCAGATGGGACAAACAACACACTTTCAGTATGAGCTCTCCCGGGCGACTAAAAGACAATGCCGCTCCGCCTTTTGCAAGCAGACCAAGTTCACGCTCCGAGCCCACAGACATGTCCTTCATCCTCATTCAGATACCTGCCACAGCTCCCCCATATACCAACTTAGTCACTCCATCAAGACCGACTAACTCAAAATCAACGCAGTCCCACCCCTCTTGATCATCTCGCCCCACCCAACCTCACCTCCGCCCTCGGCTCTGACCTCCCATATCCTCTCCACGACCCCTCTAGCCGTGGAAAACATGCCCATCCCACTACTCCTCGCCGACCTCTCCATCCACTCCGACAGCTTCACCCTATCTCCCGTGTCCAAGGCTTCACACGCAGCGATGAACCCAGGCCAGGCGAAATTCGAGCTGTGGTCGCCGAATTCTGCTTTACGTGCCTCGTGCGCCAGCAGATGATGGGTCGTTTTCTTGACGTAGGGTTGAAGGATGACGGGGTGGACGTCGCGGACGCGGCGGTAGAAGTAGATGAGCAAAGCGGAGTGGATGGCTTCTAGGAAGTCGTAGTAGAGCAGACTGCGTGCGTTGGTTGGGTCCGAGGAGGGGCTGAGCGCGGGGCCGGGAATGGTGGCGGCCATGGTCTTGTAGGGGTTTTGGTATTTACAGATGCGGGTTTCTAGGGCTTTGATCGAGGCGTTTAGGGTGGAATTTGTTGTTGTCGAGTTGTGGAGTTTGCTGCGTTGGACTTCGTTGGCGAGGAATGTGGCGTGCGAGATGCTGCGGAAGAGGGACTCGGGTATGCCGTAGATGTGCTCGAAGATGGTGGGTTCTGTAGGGTCCTGAGGGTAGGACAGGAATGCCATTTCTAGATTTTGCGTGTCTTGGAGTTCTAGACGGAGTGATAGACGGAGGCGCTCGGTCCAGAGGGACGGATAGCGGCAGGAGAAGGTGCCGTCGGATGAAAGTTCGTGGTAGGAGGTGGTGTTTGACAAAATGGCTTGGTTAGGGAGAGAAGGGACAGTTGGTGTAGTGTCTGATATGCATGTGCTTTCTTCAACGACGCGAAGATAGAGAAATATGGCATGTAGCATGAGGACCTTCTTTGATTTGCGAAGTTTAGGTAAACCGCGGAGGTAGATGAAGCGTTCAGCATCTAGGAGGAAGGATTTGGCTTCGTCCATTTTGCCGGTGACGACCTGCGAGAAGTGTGAGCATTTGTAGGTGATTGAAAGATGGCTCCGGTGTTTGCAGGAGTACGGTAGGAAATTGGCCAGAGGAGGGGTTAGAACAAGAAGAGTGTACTTGTGATCTTCGAAAAGGACAGATGCATTGCGGCTCAAATGGAGAATAAAAAATTACAACACTATGAGTTGCAGATTTTGGGAAAGCTGTAACCACGGGAGGATGAAAACGGTACAGAAGAATATGAGAAACAACAGCGTTCGCAGCATAACTTACACACGTAGTGACCATACTCAGCAATGCCATGAGCACTTCTTTATATTTGGCCTTTTTGACGTTCCCACCTTGCTCGCGGAGGCATGCTTGAAGTCGACACTTGGCCCTCTCGCGGTATAGCTCTCCAGCCGCCAGCCATTGCGATGACTTTCCTGTATCCCTCTTCTGGTGTTGGTCGAGGTTCAATGCACTCATGGCAAAGATTGCAAACAGTAGCGATGCTTTCGCATTGTTAGTGTCGCCTAGTAGAGCGATCTCGCCATAAGCAGACATGGCACACGGTAGATGAAGAATGGTCCATGGTGGTTTATGCTGTTTGAGGGGTATAAAGTTGGCTATCAGGGTCTCTCTATAATGAGCCAGAAGAGTATTTGTGATCAATGGAGCCAGGTCTCCAATATCACCTGCGAAATGCAAGGGTAGTGATAGACTTCTTGGAGAAGGCGATCTTATAATTTCCATTGTAGCATTTCCAGGAGATTGGCCTTCGTACTCCACGAGCTCTACCAACGGATCAAAATCATAGTTGCCAGTGACTGCCGTGTCAAACAGCGGATCTAAATGGTCCTCGAGTAAAGGCGTGAAGGGTCCTGAATGAAAAAGATTGAAGTTTATTAATTGCTGCTCTTCCAGTCCGGCTGGAACAGCTCGAAAGTCGACATGAAGGGAATCGTCATCATCAATGATATGTTCGGGGCAGATACCATCAACTTGAACACTAGTAGGACTGTCTGTCGCTAATGAAGGCGTAGGCTGAGTGGAGAAGACTCCGAAGGGTCCAAGAGATTGTGTCTGATCTATCTGACCAAGCACCGTGGTAGTTCCGTCAAGTTCTTGAAGCAGCACCTCGATATGCTGATGACTGACCTTGGCTGCCATTTTCTTGCATTCTGCTTCGCGTTCTTCATCTTCCTATATGTTAGAATCTGGTCTGGCTCCAAGTTCTGGATCACGAACCAGTGTAAAGTGCCCTCCTTCGAGCACTAATTTCGGGCTCGTTATGCATAGAGTCACCATGGATCTGATCCTTTGTCCCAACCCAGACAAGCATTGGTGCTACCTTACTGCGCCCACAAACAAGTCCCAGTCGCGAACATGCCGAGCATTTCGGTAGCTTGCGGTCACATTTGACTTTCCTGCTTCGGCAGGTGGAACAGCTCACGCTCTTAGTCTTGCGATCCATGGTATCATTGCACTTGGTCAGGAGAGCCCCGACAAGACAGTTGAAAACAGATCACCATGTGTTCATACTGATCCACAGAGTGTAAAACTCCATTTGATTGTATTGCGTCGGGCACGCCTTCCTTTTCGAGGAGAGTCAAAGTTCACGCCGAAAGTAGCCGTGTTGCACAGACCCTAAGCCGAGATAAGGCGGCAACCTCGGGGACACATGCTAGATTAGTACACCGTAGTCTTTCCATCACAAGTCATATATACGTGTTTGGATGGAGATACTGATTCTGGCAACTTTCTCTCCTTGACAGTGAGCTCACTGCAAGCAATCTAAAAATATTTACGCATTCACTAAGCTGTTCTGACGATAATACTCCAGGAGACCGTGAGGAACGACCAGACACCATTTCATACTATAATAATGTCTACTGAGAAGAGCAAAGTTCTTCTGTTTGGCAGCGGAGGTGTTGGAACGATTGCCGCTGTGAATTTGGAATTGGGCGGGCTTTCCGCCGTCACTGCAGTCTTGCGTTCGAACTATGATGCTGTCAGCAAGAATGGATTCGAGATCCATTCCTGTGATCACGGCAAGCTGAAAGGCTGGCGTCCGACTGAAGGTGCTACCTCAAAAATGTCGTCTTCCTCAATCTAGATACTGATCTTAGGCCTGCAGTCTTGGACCATGTCCCTCCTACGTCGGAAAAGCAGTTTGACTATATTGTGTGCACAACAAAGAACGTCCCTGATTGTCCACCAACGCTGGCGGAGTTGATCGCTCCAGCAGTAGTCCCAGGACACACAGTGATTGTTCTGATTCAAAATGGACTCAATATTGAGCTACCGATGTTTGAGGCTTTTCCGGACAACATCGTCCTGTCCGGCGTCAGTATGATTGGGTCACATGAAATCGCGCACGGTGTTATTGAGCATGATGATAATGACCATGTGCTCATCGGGTCTTTCCACAACCCACGCCTCTCGACAGAGAAAGAAGAAGCTGCCGCCAAACAATTCATCAAAATGTACTCTGCTGCGGGAAAGTGCATATGCGAGTTTGCGGAAGACGTACCTTTCAGCCGGTGGCGAAAGTTGATATACAACGCATGCCTGAACTCCATCTGCGCATTGACCGGGCTGGATACTGGACGGATTCGGTTGGCCGAGGATTCTATCGAGACAATCGTCAGGCCTGCCATGGAAGAGATCAGGGCCGCAGCAAAAGCTAGCGGGGTTCTGCTACCAGAGAGCGTATGCGATACGATGATCAATGTGGATCCTGTGGAGATGTATCTGCCGCCGTCTATGCTAGGAGATGTTCGCAAGGTAAGACGGAGCAATGACAGAGAGTGTGGTTCATTACTGACCCCAAGCTTAGGGAAACTTCACCGAGTTTGAGAATATAGTTGGCGAGCCTTTACGAGTTGGCACCGCTTTGGGGGTCCAGATGCCTACCCTGAGGGTGCTCTACAGCCTGTTGAAGGCAATCCAATGGCGTACCAAAGAGGCAAGAGGACGCGTAACGATTCCAGCAAAGAAAAACTTCGTAGCATCCTAGAGGTCTGGCTGTTTTGGTTTGCTATTCCAACTCTTGGCAGAGGTGTCACAAGGTGTACGACTCTGGGTGACATGCAGCGCTATCGGGATACATGTCACACAAGAAGCAAGACCACGTCCAGCTCTCGAGCTTTTGACCGTCCGAAATGCATACTACTCTGCTAATGGTTAGCCCCAGCTAGTCTATGATCTCGAATGACACGATGCAGGACGAAATCTGCCGAGCCCTGACAATCACTTTCGAACGTTGGTTAGGTACACGTAATTGCTGGATTGCCTGCCCGAGGTCCAAGATCGGACAAAGGTGCGATACGTCTCATCGTATCATATGTCATGCAAGTGAATGGGCTAAGCTTAGCAATGTATAAAATGGTAAGCTCTCCTGCACTCATAGATCACTATCAATCAGTGCGCTCCCTTTCGCCTTGTACAACAGGCGCTCATTTTTTGTACAACCTTGTTTTGTCTGCCGATCCAGCTACGAGAATGTCATCAAACCTTGACTTGCAAGCGAGAGAGATCCATCTTCTTGCATCGAGTCTCCAGTGTGAGCCTCACAACTACCATCTTCGCAAAGCTCTGATAGATTGCGTGGAACGCTTGCACCTGGATGTCCGCCCCGACGATTACTTCCTCACACAACAAGCCGTAGACATTGCTCGAAGCAAGAGTCTCGGTGCCCTCTTAGAACTAAACGTGATCGAGAAAATGCCGTCCTCAGGAGAGCATATCAGCGCGACCGAGCTATCTGAAAGGACCCACGTCGATGAGCGTGTCATCAGTGCGTTCCCCTCCCCGAGTTGCGTTCACTGCCAGTCCGCAAGCAGAAACATCTCTTTAGCTGACATTGCCAGTTCGCCTCATGCGGATACTGACGGCCACGGGCATGATCAAGCAAACAGGTCATTCAAACTTCAGTCTCACGAGATTCTCGGAGCAGTTTCGTCACTGCCCAGACGCGAGAGCTCGATGGCTGTGGAAGTAAGATGTCAGACACACCATTCATGTCAAAATTCTAAAATTTAGCACAGCACTGACGAGATCTGTCGCCCGAATCTTGGGCAGTATCTCAGAGGGAAGTCTGTCGCAGCAATGCAGGACACATATCAGTGTCCGCTCAACTGGGAGGATGGTCATGAGGGCATACCGTGGCTCGAAGCTAAGATCGACGAAGATGAGGACCTGGAGACTGTACAAAAGTTCAATCATGCGAAGAAGTGGGACAGCGATCACTTCCCAGTGCTAGGTATGTTCGACTTCAGGACACTGGAAGTGGCAGCACAGCCTCTGGTACGACCATTCCTGGTTGATGTGGGTGGTGGTCAAGGAGGCCCTTTGATGCAGATTCGTCGACAGTATCCTGTACTTGTGCGCGCTGGTCGATGGGTATTGCAGACTGAAGAAGCGGCAGCTGTCAGTAAATCCGGCTCACACGGGCTGTTCGGCGTGGACGTCCAGGAACACAATTTTTTCAGTCCCCAACCCGTCAAAGGTAGCTATCTACCGATATAACGAAATGCACAAATGTATACTGACCTTCCAGGTGCTGTGGCTTACTATCTCCGTCGCGTCCTGCAGAATTGGGGCGACGACAAAGCTGTGGAAATACTTTCACTAATCTCTGCGGCAATGCATGCTCATTCGCGACTTCTCATCTGCGAGCTTTTATTGCCCTCGAATGTAGAGCCCGGCACTGATGTCACGCCCTTCTACATGGACTACACGCTCATGCAGCTTGGTGGTAGAGTCAGAACGGAAAGCGACTTTTCAAACATCTTGTTCGAAGCCGGGCTTATGCTGCACCGTGTCTGGACGCACCGCGAAGGTGGTCATTGGGTCGTTCTTGAGGCCAGACTAATGGAGGCGATGTGGAAGTAGTCAAAAACGGGTATTCTATGTTTGAAGTCTGAGAAGACGGCCATGGAGTAGATGAAAAAATCGAGATACAAGAAAAATTGGCGCGTTGATTGAAACTTTGGCCAATAGGCAACAATGCGGCCGGTAATGATATATCAGTGGAGTTTCAAGGCGTCTCATCTCCACCACAATAGAGCTTAATTTATTTCTGTACACAAATTATCATGATAGTCCGTCTACTGTCTCTCCCATGCCTGCGCAGAAGATGAAGAAGAAAGCAATGCGCTAGCTAACGATCGTTCTTAAACCTCAAACCTTGTTCCAAGGCTTGACCTCCTGCGAGGGGTCCAAGTCTTGGATGTTGTCCGGGTCCCAATCGCCAGCGAGATATTGGCTTGGAGAAACGAAATCTACGAATCCAATGTTCGGGCTTGAGACAGTGTAACCCATGATGCGTTGGACCTCGGAGGACCACGAAAGCACTTCTTCTTTGGTGTGGATCAAGTATTGATTCTCCTAGAAATTGAATGAGCACGACGGAATCTCTGTGGTGGCTGATTGCTGATAGTTCAGATACTAACCTCTCCTCGAATATAGCCTCGACAAAAGAACAGGCCGTGCATTGGACGCTTCTGGTCTTTGGTCTGGTTTGCTCCACCAGCATGGAATGTCGATCCTAGCATGACATATGCATCGCCCTTTTCCATGATAGCAAAATCTGCCTCCTTGAGAAGTGGTGCTCTTGAATTGTCCCACAGGTGCGAGCCTGGGATGACCTGTCGGACATCAGTTCCGAATGAGAGCAATAAATAATCAGCAATGAGCTGACCTGTGTTGCCCCGTTCTCCACACTAGTGTCCACACCAGGGATGAGAAAAGCCATCATCACATCCGAGTCCTTCTGATATCCGGTCCGTGTTTGATCACGATGATCCACGTGAGAGTTCTTGTCATCTCGGTGCAGACGCTGGGCCTTAGCACCAGGTCCAATCTCCATGCTCAAGCTGGTACTGATTATGGCTTTACTTGTGTAAGTGTGCAACTGCTCTCCGTACCAATTACTGGTAGTCTTGTCAACGAACTCCGCTGTGAGCGCTGACACTAAAGGGTGTACAAGCCAATGTTCTCTGACGGCCTTGCTGCGGGATACCAACCTGGTACAACGTCTGGTCTCAGGCGGAAACAGATCGCCCTTCCATGGCTTGTCCTTGTCCAGATATGGTCTTGTCTCCTCGTTAACCTGGTCTACTATAGCCTTTGTGGTGAAATTCTTAACTATTGCGCATCCATTCTCCTTGATACTCTCGATGATCTTGTCTCTGTCAGAGACATCGATCCTTTTCAAAGAAGGTACAGTGCCCGGCATGACTATTTCAGTGGAGCTTTACGTCGAATCAGATAGGAAGACAAAGTATATGATAGAGAAGGAGTTATGAAGGGTACAGAGGACTACACTAAGAAGCAGGCATGTAGAGTCGTATTCAAGAACATGACCGACGTACTGGCCCTCACATTAAGAAGTGATTTACCCAGGCCCAGTTCCCCAGAACGATATCAACAATCATGGAGTGAGATGATAAGGCACTCTTGTAGATATGCGCCAATGACCCGGTGATAGATCTGGCAGGTGGGGCCGATGAGATGCCAAGCCAGTTTGGTGGTCTACCGTACTTGAGCCTCAGCATCGTCATCTTTGTCCAGCCTCAAGGGCCATAGGCCTCATGGAACATTGATTGAAGAAGGACTAGCTGCTACAGATAGCACAAGCATGGTCACGAAGTGATTGTAGTCATGGACGTCTTCATCTTGAGATGCAAGTGATAGCATCAAATAAGCTGAAGCGCACCGTAACTTCTGAGAACATGCCAAGTGAAGATCACAAACTCTATTTGCAAAGGGGGATGCAGGCCGTGTAGGAGATAGGCCGAGGTAAGGTATCGATAGGCACCGCAGTGTTGACGTCGGCCCACGGCCTGCTACTCCCATTTCGAGCTGTATCATCTCTGTGTAGCAATTATCGCCGATGTAGGGCAAATTGAGTATGTGAGCGCGAGTGTGAAGGTGCAACTAAGAGTCCTTTATATACATTCTCTTCCCGCCCACTCTCAGGCACCACACGTAGGTCCATAAACCCTGTTGAGCAGTCACAAAAACATGTACGATCTTGTTGTTGTCGGTGCCGGTCTCAGTGGCCTCCAGGCAGCCACCACCGCCTACCAAGCAGGCCTTTCTGTCCTTGTCGTTGAGGCACGAGATAGAGTTGGCGGCAAGACTTGGAGTGTTCCTCTTGCCTCCGGCCGTGGAAGTGTCGAATTCGGAGCAGCATGGATCAATGATACCAACCAGAGACGTATGTGGGCATATGCTCAACAGTTCGGACTGGAAATGGTGAAGCAACCTGCAGAGGGTAAATGCGTAATGTTGGAGGAAGGAGGCAAGAAACACACTTTTGCTTTCGGCAAAAGCCCCAATGTAATATTGACTCGATCTGCAATTTATTAAGCCCTTCTGACATTGACACAGTTCTCGGCAGAAGAGGTTGCAGATCTTGAACGTATTCGTGATATGATGCATGATGCATCCTTGAAGACTTACATTCTAGCCGAGGAGGACAGCATGACTCTCAAGGACTATGTGATTAAACATAAAGGCGGTCCGAAAACTCAGAAGATGGTCAATGTCTGGGCTCGTGTAATGCTTGGGTGCGAAGACTCCGAGTGTACAGCAGGTTACTTCATCGACTATGCTCGACGAGGCGGTGGTCTGATGCAAATGCGTTCTGATGGCAAGCACGGTGGCCAGTATCTGCGCTTCAAGAGTGGATCACAGTCTGTAGCCAAAGGCATCGCCGCTCGCCTTCCCACAGGGAGTGTCCGTCTTTCCACTCCAGTCTCTGCAATCGACGACCTTCGGACTCATGTACTCGTTACTTCTACGACCGGCGAGATGTTCAACGCGAAAAAGGTCGTCATATCTCTACCTACGCCACTTTACAAGGACATTTGCATTTCCCCGCCTCTGCCTCCAGCGAAAGAACAAGTCACCTCGAGTACCTTTTTGGGCACCTATACTAAGGTCATAGTCTGTTACGACAAGCCGTGGTGGCAAGACTTGGGCTACAGTGGTTTGACTTTGGCTTTCGAAGGCCCCATCGCTGTCGCAAGAGATAGCAGCGTGGCTGCAAATCGTCAATTTTCCTTCACATGCTTCGTGAACGGCGAGCCAGGTCGAAAGTGGAGCAAGCTACCACAACATGAACGACGAGCTCAGGTTCTGGCTCAGCTGGCAACGATGTACGATAACGATGATGCCGTATACAAGCCGATCGAGATATTCGAGCAGGAGTGGATCAACGAGAAATATAGCAAAGGTGCAGTGTGCCCAATATTTTCCGAAAAGGGCCTTCTCAGCCAAGACGAGGCGTATAAGCGATCTGTTGGCAACTTACACTTCGTGGGTACTGAGTTTGCGAGCGAATGGAAAGGTAAGCAAATAACAGTAAATGCCAAGGATCACACTCTGACAAAACTCAGGATACATGGAAGGTGCACTTTGTTCCGGCGAGACAGGAGGGCAAGAAGTGGTTAAAGCACTTGAGCAAGTTCAGGGAGAACCCCGGGCGAAGCTATAATATACCCAGCGCCGAGAAATCAAGGTTCCTGGTGGTTTCTGGTTTCTACAGACAGCTACCCTCAATCGAACTTGTACTGTTCACAACGTAGCTCTTCAACCCACTGCTGCCGCAGACCAACCCTCTCACGAATGCTTGTGCGACGAGCGCAGCTCCTTCGGGAGATGTATGTGTGTGGTCATTCGGGAAGTAACTGTCGACTGTAGCTACACTGAGTGGCTTGTATGCGGCATATGTGTATGCATTGTGGTCGACGTAGCCAACTCCTGAGGTGGTCCCTGCGGTTCTGGCGAGCGCTACGAACCTTGGAGGCGAGTCCACAAAGGTTCCAGTTTCGTCTGGATTGTTCGGAGTTTGACTCGATATGAGAACGTGTGCACCTTTGGCAGTAATGTTTGCTGCAGCCCACTCAAGGTATTGAGGGAAAGTGTATACAGTCTCGGTCACTCCACTAGCGTATGTTCAGTAAAGACCCTCATGTCTCGACCATTCCGAGAATCACTCACTCATAGTCGTAGTAACAGACCTCTGTACCACTGCCAGGACAGTCACTCCTTCCGTTGTCGGGACTGCTAGTACCATCATTGTGACCAAATTCAATGATTACCCAATCACCAGACTTTACTGTTTCGGTGATGGTATTGAAGCGGCCCTCTCTCGTGTAGCTCCTTGCAGAGCGCCCAGCGACAGCGTAGTTTTCCACAGGGACGGACAAGGAGTAGTGCAGGTACTCGCCCCAACCTGGCTCATGTGAGTTTTCATTGACATATATGCATGAAATGGATACGACGCTATACCCTGAGTTCCACTGCCCCCACCTCCTAGCGCCATGGTCGAATCGCCTGCAAGATACAAGGTTGGCGATGTGACCCTCGGTGCAAGAGAGCCGCCAGAGAGAAGAGGCGCCGACAGCAAGACAGATGGAAGAATCATCGTGAAACAATGTTTCGAAGGAGAAGTTGAGACAGTTGAGAAGGAGAATGTAGAGATGAGATGGTTGCAGAAGATGATATCTTAAATATCAGAAATAACATTGGTGCTGACGTCCATATCGATGCCATATAGTTGCCACATAACAGACCGGTATACTTGCCATTACGAAACAAGTTAGTATCGCCCCCTCAGTCTTCGTGCTATTACAGACCGAAATACCAACGATGAGTTTCACCTAGCGATATCAAGCATGATGATCTGCAGGACCAATTGTCACAAGAGCTCAGATGATTGACGGAAGATCCGGGGGCATATTCCGATACTGGTATGGCGTTATTTGGGCCAGCCATGTTTGACAGCATGGCTCGGTCGGTTGTACAGCATCCTGTGTTTGTCACGAGGCGGTTCAGTGCGGAGACCCATGTGGAGGTGAAGCTTCCGCGTCCGAAAGTGGCACCCATCGCCTGAATTGCGTTTCGATGTTGGTCTTTGTTAAGCGTACCGATGTACTTGTCTTTGCACCAATGATCGATCGGTCAGCCTCTTCTTGGATACATGATATCCCATCTGCGATGACGCTCTTCCTGTGGATGCGATAGATCATTGCGCACAGATCTCAAGAAGAATGATCTGACCATGGCGCTTGCGATAGTCATTGTCACCTACTTGGCTTACCTATATCTCGGACTGGTAGTGGGCTAAATTAGTCACGCATTTTCATCATAAGATGTGTTACTTATGGGAGCCAAGCATTGAAAGTGGTCTATTCTCTGCTGCAACACTTGTATCGATACATCAACAAATTACTGTAAGCAGTAAAGCTTTGGAAATACGCCAGTGAGAGTATTGAACAGTCAGAGGACGTGCAACATGAAAAGTCATTCACAAACTCGATGCTTGCGGCTGTTGGAAGAGCAGGCGCTGCAGTGCGTGGTAATAGCCAGCCAGGGTCGGCCTCACAATCTGCAGCTGGACGTCGGCAATAAACTTTGCCGAGAGACCTGAACAAGCTTCATGCGACAATGGCTGCTTCAGCACCTCCTGCAAATACATACGCGACGAACAATCCGCCCGAAAGAAGAGAATAGCATACTATATGTGTGACGTTTCAAGACAAGGGATGTAGTCCGCCAACGACAAGTACACTCGATTCGACCTCTTCGACGCCATTGGATCGCCATGCCGGACCTACATCGTATTCCGCTACCACCAACCGAGCATTTTCGCCTTCCTGACACTTTTGAGAAAAATGCTTCCGTGATTATTATTGGTAATCGTGGTACTGGCATCTCGAGTCTCTCCTTGATACTTTCCATGGCACTTCAATGGAGACTGATTGACACCAACAATGTCCTCCAAGATAGACATGGCTTGGTAACCCCTGACACGCAGAGCACAGGGGAAGAATATCGTAAACAGCAATCTGAGCTGCTACGCTCTCTGATGGAACAAAATTCGACAGGATGTGTCATCGCATGCGGACCTGCGTGTCTCGATGGAGACGGCCCTGCAATCTTGCGAAGTTTCGCTTCTTCCCATCTTGTTATTCATGTCACCCGTGATAGGGAATGGGTGCAGACATATCTCGGCAAAGATTCCAACAAGGAGTTCCTCGCTTTCTCCCATTATGTCGACAATGTCATAAGACTGTGTTCAAATTGCGAATACCACAACCTGTCGCAAGACTATCGCAGTGCCTTCCAAGGCGACTATCCAGAGGAATATCAAGATCAGCATAGAAATGAACCACCCTCGTTGCGGCTGAAGCAGGTTGCGCATGACTTCTTGATCTTCGCGTATAGGTCTATGGGAAGGGCAATTCCAGGGCAACAATCTGGATTGGAACGGTTGTATCCATCGCCTGAGCTCCGTTCATACACGTATTCTGCTCAGATACCGTTGTTGCTCACAAACAGGGCACGGCCAAATTTCAAAAGTCTCCACCTAGGCGCAGATGTCATCGAAATAGTCATCACCATTCCCGAGGTACATCCTGCTCAGCGTTATGCTGTCACAACCCATGGCTTGGACGTGATAAGTGAAAACATTGCATTCTTCAGAAGGCATGGCGACGTGCCTATCATCTATCACGTCGTACTTCCGCGTACGAGCGAGAGTCATAGAAATGGAGATACTTGGCAGCTGGACACCTACCAGCGTCTACTTCGTCATGGCTTACGATTGGCGTGCGAATATATCACCGTTGATATGCGCCTTGCTGATGAACAAATTCAGATCTTAATGAAGACGAACTCCAAGACAAAGATTATAGGACACTATGCTGACTACGAGCCAAGAGAGTCATCATGGCGGAGCGCAGAGAGATTTCAGATTTACGAACGTATAAAGGCTTTGGGCTGTGACATCGCAAGACTTGTGCAGTCAGCAACATCCAAGAGAGACAATTTTGACGCTGAGGAGTTCGCACACCGAGTGGAACGGATGCAGGAACCTTGCCTTCCGTTGATAGCCTACAATATTGGCGTAGACGGACGGAAATCCTGTGTCTTCAACAAGATCTTTACTCCGGTTGCGTACCAGGAATCTACAACGCCGTTTGTTGCAAGTCCTCTGACCGTGGAACAAGCACAACGCGCGCTCTTCAGCTCGTTCGAGCTCGACCCTTTAGAGTTTAGCACCATAGGATCGGATGTCTCCTACAGTGTATCACCAACGATGCATCTTTCTGCATTCCAGGTCTGCGGAATGCCACACTCTTTCAAGATCATGTCATCAGCATCCATCCATGACCTAGGGCCTCAGATCAATAGTTACAACTATGGAGGCGGAACTGTGGCAGCTCCTTTCAAAACGGATGTGTTCGCATTGGTCGATCTCGTCAGCTCTTCCGCACGCTTCACTGGTGCCATAAACACTCTGGTAGGGCTAAGACATCTTCCAAGTTCGGACTCGATCGAGAAATGTGGTATCATGCATGAGCCTAGCCGTGCCGGCCGTGTCAGAGCGATATTTGGTGACAATACCGATTGGATTGGCATGAAATCTTGCCTTGACCGCAACCTCTCACCCGCAAACGCCATCAAACCTGACACTGCGAGTCTCATCATTGGTGCAGGAGCAATGGCAAGGGCCGCGGTATTCACCCTGATGCAATTGGGAGTTCCGAAAGTTTTTGTGCTCAACCGAACTCTTGTCAGAGCACAAGAAATGATCCAGACCTTCCAAGAGAAGGCCACAAAGAGTATCGCGAGTCATGCAGCCGTGTCCGACCCATTATGGAAGCTACCATCTCTTGATGTGATTCGAGAGGAGGATGAGTGGCCAACAGGCGTCTCTAAACCTACTGTGATTATCTCATGCGTCCCAGAGTATTCAAAAGTCCATATTCCCGAGGATTGGACAACGAGTCGGACAGGAGGAGTTTTCCTACAGGTGAGTTCACTCTTGACAACACAGTGAGTTATCGACGATGCCAGAAAACGTACTAAGTCTATCTAGCTTGCATACAAAGCTCTCAAAGACCCTCTGCTGCTTCATTTCAAAGGAAAAGCTAGCCAAGGATGGGTCGTGCAAGACGGTCTTGATATTCTTCCGGAGCAAGCCTTTCCGCAATTCGAGCTTTTCACCGGTCGACCAGCACCTAGAATGCTCATGAGAGAGAAAGCCTTCCGTAATTACCGCGATGACCACGGACAAGCTCTGGCCGAGGAAGAGATTCAACGCCGTTTACGAATACGTTGATGGTGCTTTCGAAACATTACCCCGCACCGGCGGGCTTGACTTGCCTGTCAGAGTCCGGCAAATGATTTACGCGAACCATACCTATTCAAATGTGATTCGGTAAGGACTCTCACGACTAGTTGTTTACCATTTTATATATCCAAGACTCGTTGGGCCATCAAAATTACCTCGATACCTTTGAGATCTGAATTGAACTATGGACGGCCAGACAACAAAGCGTGTCCTCGACACCTCCATACCGAAAAAGCTCTACCTAGGAGGAATAGGAGTTTCACATTCCGTAGCGAAACCCATGCACAACATCATTGGCAAAAGCCTAGGACTTCCATGGACTTTCGAGAATCTAGAATGTGCTACTGTGGAAGATCTCATAGCAACATTTCGACGGTCCGATTTCGCAGGTGGCGTGGTTACTATGCCTTATAAAAAGGAAGTTATGTCACATCTGGACGCTCTTGACGACCTCGCAATACAGTTGGGAGCATGCAACAATGTGTATTTGGACGCAAATGGCAAGCTACGTGGCACCAATACCGACTGGCGAGGAATCAAGGGCTGTTTACTAGGCGCGAGCGAAGAGGGGCGAGGGAGACCTGGGCTGATCGTCGGCGCTGGTGGAGCCGCACGTGCTGCTGTATACGCACTCTTCAAGCAGCTTGACTGCAGGACAATCTATGTCATCAATCGGGATGCAAAGGAAGTCTCTGACCTTCAAGAAGATGCAAAGGGGTTCATGACGTCTGGTGATGACAGCATCAACATTGTCCATGTGACAAGTGTGGATCAGGCAGAGAAGCTTGATACAGCATTCTATGTCGTCGGAACAGTAAGTCTTGTCGCATTTGCATGAATATATCTCTAGTGACTCACGGGCAATACAGGTTCCGGACTTTGAGCCACAAACGGCAGACGAATTGACTGCAAGATCATGCTTCGAGGTGTTTCTCAAGAAGGTCGAGTCGAAAGGGGTGCTGCTTGACATGTGTTACAAGCCTAGATGGACCCGTAACCGTAAGCTTGCTGAAAGCTATGGTTGGACGACGGTAGATGGTGTGGAAGTGATTGGCCATCAAATCCAAGAGCAGTGGCGGCTTTGGGCAGGTGAGCGGGCAATTGGCAATGTTCCTGTAGAGGAGGCGTTTGCTACTTTGCGAAAAGCTGCTGATGATAGTCCCGTACTGAATTAATTACCTCCATGGCTAGCAGATAGATATAGATAGAGGCAGAAAACTTTAAATCATCTCTCCGTACCTTTAGCTATAGATCCGAAACTCCTACGCCTATGTATTGATGATTTCGAAGCTTAAGAATAGTGGAAACACTCACGATTTTTGACACCCCTGTGCTCCTTGACTTGCCAGGGTGGCACCGCCATATTAGTCTTCTGCTGAGTCGAATATTGTATTGCGACGGATGGTGGTCAGAAGTCATGCAGTGAAGCGTCCCATCTGACACATGAAATTCTTACCCTGCTCGGAATAGTGACTAGCGCTTCCACTGCTGCATGGTGTTTACTGCTTCCATCCCATAGCTTCCATCAACTTCCGTCGCGACACCGCCATCCTCTCAGCATGCTCCTTGGGAACGTCCGCCCCAGGCTCGGCCATTGTTCTTGAAAACAACTCGAAAGAGATCCACCCCTTAAAGCCCAGTCCATCCTCTCCAACAATTGCCTTGAACACATCCAACCAAGGCAGATAGCCCCCTTCCTCAAAGGGAAGAACCCTCGCATTTCTCGACCAGCCCATCCTCGGAACAAGCGCGTCCTTCATGAACGGGTGCCCTGGACCCAGGGGCCCCCGCATAAACTCCGCATCCACAACCTGTACATAAAACACCTTTTTCACATCCACAGTCTTCTTCATCTTTTCCAAACTCTCCTTCAACAACGCATCTGCGTCTCCCTCGACCTTGCCATCAGGCCGTGCAGGATCCGCCCACACAGCGCCAGCAATATTGAACGTGTCGAGGCAGATTCCGAAATTAGCCATGTCCACTGCAGCAACTACATCCCACGCCGTCTCCCACGTGTTGACGAAGCGGCCCCAGCACAGGTTCTCGTATACAAACCGCAAGGGCGGAGATTGCTGCGAGCCGAGCTGCGCCACCTCGCGCATATCGGACACGATTACGTCGAAGTCGCCGGTGATGCCCTCGGCGAGGAAGTTGGCCGGGATCTGGATCGTGTCTGTGCCCAGAGCGTGCGCGAGTCTGAACCAGAGATGCAGTTTCTGGATCCGTGAGGCATGTTCGGCGCGGTCTGTGAGGCCCTCGTAGAACATGAAGGGTTGCAGAGCTAGGATCTCGAGTTTACGTGCGTCGCAGAGCTTTTTGATGTCGTGGGCCGCGGCGAGGAGAGCCTCTGGGTGGGCTGTGTTGTTGGACGAAAGGGCTTTGGCATGGTGTTCGAGGTCTTCGTAGAAGATCTCTACGCCAGGAAACTTGTGAGAGGCGATGAGGTCAAGTTTGTTGGGAAGAGCATGGTGCCAGGCTCTTCCGATGGACATGGTTGGAACGGCGAATTTCTGAGCCATGATTGTTATGGTTTGAGAATGGTAGATGCTAGTTGAAATTGGAGGATAAACAATCGAGTGCTAAGCAAAAGGCAACGAGGTAGACTACTAGACTGTGAAGTATTCCTAGAGAGCTTCAATCTTAATAAGCTCGGTTGTTCATTCTAGACCTGAGCAATTGGGTGAGATATTCAATGGTAATGACTTGGAACCAAATTATACAGCTAAGGTATGCAGCTCAAATGGCTATGTCGTCACCCGGGAAGGGCTTTACCCGACCCCACCCTCATGTCCACTCCACCTTCGACTAACGTCGCCCGGCAGATCGTACTCGCTTGTAGTCCCAAAGGATATATATGAGATGTAAAGACTTTTGATAGGCAAACGAGGTCATTCCTCCTGTTGCCTACACAGATCCCCGTTCTCAATCACGTAGAAATGGTAGACCTCCACACACTTCCAGCAGGCTCAAGACCTGACAACGCAATTCGCAACAATGGCCCAAATGATTTAGCAATGGAGAGATATAAGCTGCGAGAATTAGCTGAAGGATGGCCATGCTACAGGTGAGCATAGCCTCTTTATACATCAAAGCCGGGTCGTCATCATTCTCGAAACAGATTGGAATGAAATGTTAATATGATACCACTAAAAGAGACTCCTGTGAGTGGGAGAACTTGGCCTCGATTTTCCATCCAAACGCCTACATCTATACATCCTGGACGGTCAAAACGCTCTTCACTGATTTCATCGCCGCATCGCAGCAGGGTATGGACAACGGAGCTTTCATCATGCATCGCGTAAGTTTCAACCAATCTCCCGATTCAACCCAATCAAGCAGACAGCTCCAAAGGTCCTGGACAGTGACAATTGGGAGTATTATTGCTCTCTCTTCCTCCGTGATTATTCTGGTTCGGACAGCTAACTGCAAACCAGATTCACGGAACAACAACAGACATCGACCCCACCGCAACCCGCGCAGTAACGAAGATGAAAGCAACAATAACGCAACGCTTCACCCTCGACAATGACATAGAAGCAGATGCAGAATCCGACTGCCGCTTCGTATTTTTCTTCAGCAAATCCCCTTCGACAGGTCAATGGGCTGCAAATTACGTACGCCATTTCTACGAAAAGGATAAGCTGATCCCTGTCAACCCTGCTAGAGTGCCGGTGTTGGACGAGCAGAAACTGAAGGAGTATCCGAGTGGATACAGGTATCTCGCGTATTGTCAGGAGGCAACGATGGGAGTCAAGGTGATTAGGGATTTGCCGGGACATAGGAGGGAGGTAGGGAGTACGGTGAATGGTGACAAGCATGATGCGCTGTACAGACAGATCAAGCAATGGATGGACGGGGAGGATATCGAGTTTTGATCTTCTCATCGTTCTTCATAGCTGTTGGCTGTAGATGGATAATGAAATGGCTTCTCGTTATACCATTGTTCGGTATTTGGGTGTTGGATATTGCCCGTATTTCGTTGTGTATCATGATAGCTTGTATGAGCCTTGTGACTGCCCTCGAGGGAGATTTCACTCTTCGCCTCCTAGGGTCAGCTGAGTATTAGGTAAGGATGGTCGCCATTCAGTCAAAGAACCCAAGATTACGCCAGAAGTCAGCTTGACCCTGTTCCTCGTTTCTGTACATATGAAATCAGCATATACTCCAATTGTTTCGGCCATCGCAACTTCCAGAGAGGATGTATGGACGTGGAAAGATAAAATGCCCGGTTCACATACCGCTGAGTCCCGTACTCCTGCAACATATTTTGGAAAGTAGCCGTATCAAGCATGGGCTCGAAGTTGAAGAGTTCTGGCCACGTCTCACCCGCTAATGTATCCGTGTTTGCGATGCTATTCGACATAGCCGTTCTATGAGCGTCGGCGGTGGGAAATGCGGTGCTTGCATTAGCAGCGGTAGCGTTGTTGGTGTCCAAGTCGGCGAGATCCATAAATTGTCGAAGAAAGCGCGGTTGTCGTTGTGATGGGTCTTCTGCCAGTAGTGTATTGCTAAGACTGTCATTGTTTTCGGTTCTGAGAATGGCTGGTGTATCTGTCGATTGAACCGTAGGGACGATGTCTGCCGGTTTTTGTGGGGTGGCCCATACTTTCGCTACAGCAGAAGAAATGCGATCGAAGGTGAATCTCTCGGATATGGAGAAGTTGATGGTGGATGAGCGCTTGATATATGTGTCCAAAATACTGGTGAATATACTGAACGTGGCCGGTGCCGAACCAGAGCTAAACGATTTTGCATAGGCATCAAGAAGCCAGATCAAACATCTCGCCACGGCGTCCATAGTAGGTAGTGTGCTGGAGATTGAATAATCAATCCCCCCTTGCTTGGTATCAAGCATGAGTAAGGTTGAGCAATATATCATATGCAGGTGGGTAATATGCGGCAGACTCGAGATAGTCTCTCGACGCAGGTGCTGGCCAAAGTTGTAGAGTAAGGGCAGCATGTCCACCCATTTCTGCACTTGTCCTGCAGTATTGGAATGCACAGATGCGGGTAGACCAGCATCGTGTGCAGTCGTGCCGTCATTCAGTATTGACATCAGACAGCACAACTGGCCAAAAACACTCCGTGTCCGAGCAGGCTGACTTGAAAGCGTAGTTTGTGTACCCATTCTTTGTTCGCCGTGAGGCGCAAAACCAGCCATTGGCCTCCAAAAGTCCCATTCTTCCAGACCTGTTTCGTCGAGATTTCCTATGGCTTTGAAATCTTGCGTATGAAGCTGAGGTGATCTTTGAAGCAATGCTGAAAGCAAAGTGTCCAGTACAAAGCACCCCAAGAGTGTCTGTTTCTGCGCCATCTGATTGCCTCTGTCTGCAGGGTCAGTCTGGCTAGCCATGTCTAGAGCTATCCGCGCAGCCTGGCCAACCATAATCCAAGCACTCCCGGCGAGGCTTGCACCGATATCAATCAAACTCAGCAGTAACAGCGATTGAGCCGATGACAAGTCATACTTTGGGGCCCTGGCATGAGTCATTTCTCTAGAGATATTATAGGCTCGCGCACACTCAAAAGCGCTTGTATGAGATCCATTTGGTTGCTCTTTACCATTTTGATGAGCAGAATGAGCTAAAATCGCCCACAGGACCGATGCTCCCTTCAAGTGCTCTGACCCAGAGGATGTATCCGAGGTGGAATAGGAAGAGAATGATTGCATTGTTGCTGCCCTGTCCAGGATTGGAAACCAAGAATGCGTATACGTGAAGTAGATGTCCAGGAGTTGCCACGCATTCTCCGGTAGTCGTAGATTATCTGGGTCATCAGCATGAACCTTGCGTTGGCTTATTATCGGCGGTGGATCATGGTCTCTTGAGGGGTCGAGCGCGTCAGTCTGCGGCTGTACGGGATGGGGCACAACTGAGATAGAAGGAGCGACCACAATTTCTACCTCCATAGGCTGGGCTTCGAGCGCTCCATCGTCCCCGACTTCCCCCTGAGGCTGAAATGAAACATCTTCCATCGTCAGTTGCTGGGAATCAGTATTAGTTGACCCTCCCGCAAAGCCCGCGCCCGGCTCCTCCCAAACATAAGTCGGAAGTACATCTTCTTGCCCACCACTTCCACGACCTTGGCCTACACTCTCCATGCCTCCCCACACCTCAACCTTCGCGCTCTTCCGCCTCTCCAACTCCCTCTCGTCCAAAAACTCCACTCCAGGCGCCACCTCCTCGATCCAACCCCACCCCTCCCACTCCTTCCACCACCTCAACCTCTCCCCCCGCTCCTCCTTCCCCATGCCCTTCACACACCTCTCCAACAGCCCCCTGACCGTCGCTTCCCCACCTACAACCTCCTTGATGATCATCCCCAGCACCGTCTCAAGCAGTCGTACATACCCCGGCGCTAGACCCCGTCGCTTTGAGGCAGAAGCGTACGTGCAGGATTGCGAAGAGGACAGACAGGATGAGCAGGTTGGATGGGCACCGTTGCATTTTTCCTTGCGAGCTCGGCATTGGAGGCAGGCTTGGAGGACGCGACGGCGTTTTTTGGTCGGAGGTGAGGAGGGCGAGGGAGAGGGGCCTGCTAGGGGTCGGGAGCGGTGGTTGGTTGGCATTTTTCAGGATGAGGTTTTGATGTTTTGGTTCGCGGGTTGTCCATGTGCTTTATTTTTTTTGGCTTGTTGCGGAAGAATTATCACGGATTGGACTTCAAATGGGTGGGTTGATGGTTTGTGCCTCCAAGGTGTATATTGAGTGGTCGTCTTGAGCTCATGGGTTGTGCAATATGATACGCGTTGGCTTGCCCTTGGTGGCAATGGTAGTGGTCGAGTCAATGGTTAGGTCTGCCATCCAGATCCAGTAACACGATGTACCGTTTTTTTCCCCTCCTATACCTGCCTCCGCATCAACAATGCACCTTCGAGTAATGCAAATATGCGCAGTGTTCTCGTAATCAGATGTGACCTGCACGTCCAACATTAGTATGTGGTCAGCTCTCCACGGTAGGTGTTACGGCTGACCAATCAACGATCAGAGATCCTCCGGCTGACGGTTTACCCCTCGCAAAGACGTGCCGCTTACACAGGCCAAAAGTCAGTTCGAGTTTTGTATTATCATCCTTTGCTTGCTAGTCGTGACTATACGATTGCACATGTGTCATATACAATATCTATTTAGAATTAAGAGCCACGGCCTTGAATGGGAATAGGTACTAGAAATCAGAAGAGGTGGTGTCTACTCTCGCAGCCTTCATATACGCACACCTGAACGACAGATGCAAAGTAGAGACACTAATCAAGTGAGATGTGTTGAACTGAAAAGGAGTCGCTTTCGCAACTGGCAATACAACTATCCATTTTAATATGCAAGTCATTATAGGTTTTCCCATATTCGTGAGTTGATTACAAAATCTACCATATAAACGCCATTCCCTAACAATTTCCCCCCCAAGGTCATGTGTACTTCTTTCCTTCTAACATCATTACTGTTTCAATTTTCTTGTTTTTCTCTTCTTTATCATAAGAACAAAATCTAGTACATCCGGAAAACTTCGCCTCGACAGCTCTTTCCTATCATACATTCTGCCCCTTTCCTACATCCTCACAGCCCCGATTGTCGTATTGCGCGAGCATCTCCAGATCTCTAGGGGAAATGGATACCAGAAAGCGCGCTCTCCAAAGCAGCGACATCGGAAGCGAGAGCAGCCGTGGCGGCAGGGATCCCAGAAGTCAGCGACTGAATAGCGCCACCGGGGTTGATGGTCACGGTAGCAGTAGGAATGGCAGCGATGACCGAATCGACCAAGCTGCCGATTTCTGCAGTTGCGGCGGGCACGTCAGACTCGAGCGATGCAAGGAAGCTGCTGATCTCTGCAGTGGGGATAGTAGGCAACTCCGAGGTGATGGAAGCCAGCAAGCTGCTGATCTCAGCTGTGGGCAATGCAGTGGGGATCTCGGATGTGAGAGATGCGAGAAGACTGCTGATCTCGGCAGTAGGGAGGGTAGGGAGCTCGGAGGTAAGAGATGCGAAGATGCTGCTGATTTCGGCAGTTGGCAATGCGGTGGGGAGTTCTGATGTGATGGATGCAAGGATGCTGCTGAGTTCGGAGGGGACACCAACACTGGCGCTGATGCCGATACCTACGCCTGGGATGGAGACGGTGACACCACCAGTGACATCGGGTATACTGATGGTAGGTACACTGATGGTGGGTACACTAATAGTGGGGAGGGTCACGGTAGGAAGAGTAACGGTAAGAAGGCTGATAGTCCCAGGCACGGAGATGCTAGGCAGAGTGGTGACGATGACTCCAGAAGGAACGGAAATGGATGGCAGACCAGTGGGAAGCAGGATGCCGGTCAAGGATGCAATCTCAGATGAGAGCTCAGCTGATAGCTCAGATGGGAGCGTGGACGGAATAGACACGGTAGGCAGCGAAAGAGGAGGAATGGTGACGGTAGGGACGAGGTTGTGGAGTTGGGAGACAAGAGTCTCCACAGCACCAATCTCTCCAACGATGGCCGTCTGCACGACACCTGCTTGGTTACCAACAGCTGTGGCAAGAACGCCGGCTATGGATGCAAGCTCAGCCTCGGCGATGAGAGAGAGGGCGGTATCTGTGGGGAGAATTTCAGGACCTTGAGGCACTGGTGCGGGTGCAGGAGCAGCTTCACGCTTCCAGTGAACGCCCTTTTGGGAACCATCAGCCTTGGGTGCAGGTTCCTCAGGCGTGACGCCCCAAAAGGTGTCACCAAAAAGAGGATCGGGCTTGGCCTCACGCTTCCAGTGGACGCCCTTTTGAGAACCAACAGCCTTAGGTGCTGGCTCTTCGGGTGTGACACCCCAGAAAGTATCACCAAAGAGAGGATCGGGCTTGGCCTCGCGCTTCCAGTGGACACCCTTCTGTGAACCACCAGCCTTGGGTGCTGGCTCCTCGGGTGTGACGCCCCAAAAAGTGTCTCCAAAAAGAGGGGCGGGTAGAGCGGCGGCAGACCCTGCAAGGAGAGCGAGAGTAGCGAGTTCAGAACGCATTGTGGTGATCGATGTGTGTAGGTGAGGTATGAATTAAGACTTCGTATAGTAACAGTAATCGTGTAGCGAAACAGCAGTCTGTCGAAGACAGTGGGATATGCGGAAATGGACGGAGCAAATTTCGTCTGTGTCAAACAGACTCCTCCCTTGGAAAGATGAGCGAGTAGTAGTGTCGTGAGTTGAAGTCAATCTTGTAATTGGTATACCAAAAAACGGAAACAGTGACGGAAGGTGCCTGGGTTATTATACATACTTCTGGACCCGCACACCAAACTGACACGACTCAGTGATTTCATATTTCGAGTCCAAGTGTAGGGCTTGGAAACAGTCAATGGCGTATCGATGACCAAAACCCAAGAAACAAATCTCACTGCTGAGAGTGGGCAGCCAGGCTCATGAGCCAAGTTAGGCCTTGCACTTGTTTCATGTCTGTGTGGATAATGTGAGGTAAAGAATGGGGCTGGTCGACCGTTAGATACCCTTTACAGCATGAAAGCTTCAACGTCTGCAAGGCTAGTCTCTGAGAAAACACTCTCGTTTGCTACAGTCGCTGCTTTTAATGTTTAGAGCTCCAACGGTCGTTGCTTTTTGGTTCTAACGGTGGAATATCGTCGGTATCATCGGCACGAAGGACATTTAAGAGGGGTCTCTTCAAGGGAATAGTCCTCGGTCGAAGGATACAAGTCACAAGTCACAAACAGCCGCTTTAGCTAGACCACGTTGTCATGCTTCGCTCATGGGATTCCTGTAATGGGCAAAGGTTGTATAGGATGATCAAACCGCGGATGCGACACATGTCTCTTTGGCATCTTTTGTCCTTATCGCGGTCAAGACATTGTAGGTTTCTTTTCGTTAACGCCCACTCGTGAAGACGTGCGTGATGTGTGCTTTAGTGTGATGCTGCTATTCGCCAGCCACTGCGTTGGGGACAGATTCCCCAGTGCGTTACAAGACATGGCTAAGACGGGGAATCTGGTCCTCTCAAGTCATGTTTACGCGCGGTTGCAAATGGCGCAATGGCTTGAATGAATGGCATATGTGGATCCGGTTAGCTAGCTGCTTTGATCTGTCGTAGGTAGTAAATACCACGCTTCGGAGTAAGCTACGCTCTAAAGATCACCTTTCGCTATTTGCTAAAGGTGCAATAGCGGCGCCATCTGTCGCGAGACAGCAGACAACTGCTGGAAGATCGAACTGGGCATACGCAATCAGCGGTATCCATTTTCATGAAGAAATAGTGGCATCGGAGCGAATCCTTGTGTCTTTGCGTGTCCTTGTTGACCAATAGGTATCCCATGCCTTGCACGCCAGTGCCATTTCTCGGACCCACCAGGTGTTGATCGCTTATGAAGGCACGGGCCGAATCGTCAGATTGACGTGGGGATCGTTGGACAACAATAAGATAGTAGACATTCAAGTTTCAGAATATTGACATGAGGCCTGCTTCACGTCGATCAGAGTACCCCAGAGTGACTAGCTGTACCCCTGGTTTCACCCCAGCTGGGCTTTGGAGCAGCATTGCATGTCAGTGTTATACCATGGAGAGATATGTGTCTCCCTTTTCCACGTTACCATCAACGTGAAAGGATCCAATAATGTGCAAGATGAAGATCATAAACTTAATATAAATGCAAAATCTGTCTCTCTTTGTGTGACCTCTGTGACGTTCATGACGACATGGGCATTCGATAACCAAATAATCACCTCCTGTCCTAGATGAGTTCCTCATATCCGGTTTACGTGCTTGCCTAGCGGCGTCAATTATCGATACATCTTTTGCCTCTGACTTCATAAGTCTCGTGTGTCGTACGCGTCAAACTTTTCCGGATGATGTGCTTTTTGTATCGGAAGACATTGACGCTCAAGTTCAACCGAGTAACTCCACATCGAGACCAATGGCTCTCATGAAAAGATTGACCTCACCCAGCTTAGCTCCGGCCATGTCCGGAGGAAGTTGCTTCGAGATTTCGACCGTTTGCATGACTCTCTCCTTGACTCCAAGAACCAGTCTCTGTTGTTGCTCCGGAGATGCACTGACGCCCATTGTGGCCAAGAACTGCCAAACTTGGTAGTCAGAGCTTTGAGCAGCGTTCTCGGTGGTGAAGATGTAGGGGAGAACGGGCTCGGCAAGGTCAAACAGGGAGTTGTAAAGGTGGTTCCAATTGGACCAGTCGTCATCAGAGCTACTTTGACCTGCAGACACTTGCTTGATGAGGACCGCACGGGAGACCAAAATGGTGAGAAAGGAAACACCGATTTTGGTACGCATGATGGCTTGAACGTTGACACGCTCAATGATCAGCCCCAATAGTCCGGATATAATGGTTAGTGGGGCGTCGTTGATGTAAGCCAACAGAGTGGGGATGACTGCTTGCGAGAAGAGCTCAACCTCGTCACGGACAGCACGGGGGAGGATAGGCTCGTCAGGATGAGGATACGCCAAGCGAATGACGTCTAGAGTGTCGAGGTGGACTGACAAGAGGGTGATTATTGTGAGACGTTGGTTGTCGTCGATGTGTCTGAAGATGCGAGGTATGGCCTTCTTTCCCTTGGAGTGGGACAAGATGGCGATGAAGGGATGCGGTGCTGATGGGTTCTGCTGGATGGGCTCCATGACCTTGAGGTCAGACCACAGCTTCTGGTTGAGCTCCTGGGCGTGTGTTCGCCATTCAATATGCCGCTGGATTTCGTCGGGGTGACTGTCCTCGCGAGGAGGTGGCGGGAGATGGCGCTCGTGGTCCTCCATTTTCATCAGTACAGCGTAGACATTTTCAATGTCCCGAAGCGTAGTTTTGCGGTCAGCGATGTTGCTAGCACGTTGGCTGTGAGGACGCATCTCGTTCTCGGCGCGCTTGAAGTTGAGTAGAGGTCTTGGGGTCTTGGAGTTGCTGAATGCAATCTTGCCAAGGCTGCCCTCGACGACGAGCTGCTTGTTCTTCGGTCTGGCCTTTGCGGCTTCAACAGCGCGCTGGACCTGCTGCTCCATTCTCTGGATGTGGTTGTCGCCTCCACGGGGATGTCTGCGGCCACCGCCGAATCTGCCCCCAGTCTGGAAAAGGTAAGTCTGAGCGAACTGATTGAGTGGCTGGTGTGGGTTGGTCCTTGGGGCGCCACGGATCTGAGCGTAGACTTGATAGTAAAAGTCTTCGGCCAGTTGAGACTCGGCAGCTTGTTCGTCAACACCCCCGGTGGCGGTCAAGAGCTGCTGGAGCTGGATCCTTGTGATGAAGTTCTTGTCCTGGGGAGTCATAAGGCCATTGCTCTTGGAAAGAAGGAAAATCTTATGGTTTCTCTTGGCGCGCTTGGCCTCATCTGCGAGGAAGGTGGCCTTTTGGTCGTCCGTCATGTTCATCATCTGTTGGGCTTGGGTGACAGGAGGACCATTGTACGAAGGACCTCTTGCGTGACCGCCGACAGGGCCGCCTTGGAGGGTTTGCTGTTGCTGCTGCTGTCTGGGACCGGAGGGAACGGGCATGTTCTGCTGCTGTAGATGCTGCACCACTGGGGGCGCCTGGGATGGCAGTGGTTGCTCGGGAGTGTGTGCGGCAACAAAGGGAGACTGACGCTGAGCAGCACCGGGAATAGGAAGACCTTGCTCTTGCTGTTGAGGGCGCTGGAGGATGTGCATGCCAGGGGGATAGGCCATGCCGGGAGGGGCTTGCATCTGCTGCTCGTGAAGGGGAGGGAATTGCTGCTGTTGCTGTGGCACCATGTTCTGTGCGCCAGAGGGTTGCCTGGTCTGAGAGCGCATTGCAGCCTCGACCTCGTCCAAGCTCATCATCTTGCGCTGGTTCAGGGAAGAGGATGGCTGTGGCGGCTGGGGCTGCTGTTCACGTCTAGGCTCGGCAGACTTCTTTGCGGGAAGGCCCCAGATGCTGGCGTTGGCCTCGAGCTGGGGGATATAGTCGGGCTTGGTGTAGTTTTCGTAGCCAGAGCGTGCGTTGCGAGGAGCCTGCTGGTGAACAAAGGCGCTAGCGGGAGCCTGTCTGGGCTGGGTGGTGGCCTTGGGCTGGGTGGCCTGTCTGGCATTGTGCAGCGCCTCCTCCTCTTGCAGGGTATCCGAGACCTGAGCGGTGTTGCCAAAGAAGTCAAAGTCCTTGCCAATAGTCTTCTGCGTGGCAGGGCCGCCGCCGAATGTGTCGTCGTTGAAGGCATCTTGCGACTCGTCGAGGCGGTCGCCTAGCCCATCATAAGTGTCCTCGAAGTTGAGACTATTGGGAGGAGTCAGTCGAGTCGACTACAAAGTAGAGATAGAGCGCGCACATTTCGTCTTCATCGACGGGAGCATTACCGCTGGAGAGACCGGCAAAGGCGTCCTGCTGGGAGAAGAAGCCTTGGTTGGCGCGGTCCCTCGGGAGGGTGGTGTCGAACCCGAAGAAGGACATGACCGTCTGTCAAGCAGGGCCTCACTAGTCGGATGTGCTGCGCTGTCGTGTAAGAATGGATCTTTGTCTTGTGGTGCGCAATGGGAGCAAGTGTGGTGAAGGTACCTTTAGTTGAGTGCTGTAGCAGTGATGATATCAGACGCGATGCCACTTTCCTCTGCCCACTTCACTGCAGCCAGCACTCAGGCTAGAAGCTTTGACGTGGCTTGGCGGGGCAAGCATCATTGTACGGGAACTGCCGCTGTTCACATCGAATTCATTGTGAGGCATAAGGTATAATGTACTAGTATCATAATTATTATGAGATAAAGGTATGCTAAGTCTACATAGATTACTGCACGGTCTTTGCGTCTTGTATCGCGCAGATACCTAGTCTCTTAACTTCTCGCCGTTCCAGAAGAAGCGCGATGCTGAGCTGATGAAATTGCTCGAGTATCTCACTGATGACCTTAAGCAGCGGGAAATATCCCTACACAAGATAAGCGACCGCTTTTGCTTCCTATCACACATCTTGTTACAGCATACAAATTGTCGCAAGGATTAGTAGTACTAGTACAATATTCCGTACATGAGCATGACTTATTGGACGGCAGAAATGCAGGTAGAGCCAGATTGCAACCAAGGCCATATAGGCTACAGCTGCTGCTGGCGATATGTCTACAAGAAGACGCATTATTGTATCGCGTTTTCCTCGCTATGGCTCGAGCGAATTGACTTCGGACGTACTCCAGCGTCTACACAGATGTAGGGACGCTCGTACACAGTAATAGAATGAAGTGAGAGGCTTGATGTTGGTTGGTAGTATCGTTGTAATATTGTAACAACAATAACTGAAATGGCTTGGCAGACCCGAGGACCCGTGCACATGCAGCCGCGGGAGAGCAACGTGGACTGGAATGGGGGGACAAGTGTGCAGTGTGTTCAGCCCTGCCACTGCTGTCTGTTGCGAGCAAGGGCGGCGTAATAATCTCCAAGGGGCCTCGTAAGACAACTCTAACGTTGGACTAGCCCATTCTCTAAACTTCAGGCTTGCGTATCGCCCTCCTGGCCTCGTATTCTGTCTTTCAATCCTAATCTTGTCTCTCCTTCTCTTTCTCGTCTACTTATTGCCAATTCCTCCCTGTCCTGTCCTTCTCCCCACTTCATCAAGGTGACCGGATCCACCACTCCGCCGGCGACCCTTCGACAACGCCGCGCGCCAGACAAATCCAGAGGCAGTAATTCAGCTTCAGGTTCCATTTCATCCGTCTCAGCTCCCGCCCCGGGCAGTGAGCAAGACACAATGGCCGGCACCACGCGCTATCTGCGCTATATTGTTTTCGCCTTTGTCGTACGTACATGTAGCCCCAGACCAATCCATCAAGATCATCCCTATTTCAGATGACGATCGTCTCCGATCACTCGGCACCAGCTGACCACCAATTACTGTACAGTGCCTTGTCATTGTCTTCTTCATCTCTTCTTCATCCAGCGTTCCCCAGCAATACGCCAACAAGGCACAGGACCTCATCAAGGACTCATCATCACGATGGCGGGGATCCCAGGCAGAGGATGTCAGCGAGGGCACCTCGTCCTCCCTCAAGGACACTCCCGCAGCCCCCGTCCACAGCACCACTCCCAACTCGCAATCTACCACTCTCCGTCCCACCGCCCCTGGTGAGCGCATGAATGCCACCTTTGTCACCCTCGCTCGCAACAGTGATGTCTGGGAGATTGCTCGCTCCATCCGTCAGGTCGAGGACCGCTTCAACCACGCCTACAATTACGACTGGGTCTTCCTCAACGACCAGCCCTTTGACGACACCTTCAAGAAAGTCACCTCCGCCCTGACTTCTGGTAAGACCAAGTACGGCGAGATTCCCAAGGAGCACTGGTCTTTCCCCGACTTCATCGACCAGGACAAGGCTGCAAAGACTCGTGCCGATATGGCCGCAAAGAAGATCATCTACGGTGATAGCGTTTCCTACCGCCACATGTGTCGCTATGAGTCTGGCTTCTTCTTCCGCCACCCCTTGATGCTGGACTATGAGTGGTACTGGCGCGTTGAGCCTTCCATTGAGCTCTTCTGCGATATTGCCTACGACCCTTTTAAATTCATGGCCGACAACAAGAAAAAGTACAGCTTCGTCCTCTCCCTTTACGAATACGTCGAGACCATTCCCACTCTCTGGGATAGCACAAAGGCCTGGATCAAGGCCCACCCTGAGCACATTGCCAAGGACAACAGCATGGGCTTCCTCTCTGATGATGGTGGTGAGACTTACAACCACTGCCATTTCTGGTCCAACTTTGAGGTCGGCAACTTGAATTGGTGCGTACTGATCTTATTCTACTTTGCCATGTTACCCCAGCAATACTAATATGGTGTTCATTAGGCTGCGCTCTGATGCTTACATTTCTTACTTTGAACACCTTGACCACGATGGAGGCTTCTTCTACGAGCGCTGGGGCGATGCTCCCGTTCACTCCATTGCTGCTGGTCTGATGCTACCCAAAGACGAGCTCCATTTCTTCAACGACATTGCCTATTACCATGTCCCCTTCACTCACTGCCCCACTGGTGAGGAGAAGAGGTTAGAACTCAAGTGTCACTGCAATCCCAAGGACAATTTTGACTGGAACGGATACTCTTGTAAGCCAAAATGCACAAACTCCTGTTCATCTTCGCCAATCACTAACGCTAATCTGCAGGCACAAACCGCTATTTTGAGCTAAACAACATGGCCAAGCCCGAGGGTTACGAAAAGGAGCAGTGACTCCACGGTGGTAAGCGAGTTCACCTACCGTGGTATGTCATCTTGCTTCTAGTATTCGTTGGCGTCTTCTTCCTTCTTGCATCTCTGCTGCTGATACGGCCCTGCCTGAACTTGATTGAGAACATCAAGCGAGGCCTGGGTCGTGGTGCTCCAGCTGAAGCGAGGTTCGAAAGGACGTATAATCGGCCAGAGATGAGACAGAAAATCAGTATCTATTAGGTCTATTAGTCGAAGCAGCACAACAGCCTTCTGCATGCATGTTTTAACCCAGCAATGTGTCATGTTGTGGTGGCCACAGCATCGACCAGGCGTATTTATGAGTGTTGCGACAGGAAAACAACACAATGGAAAAAGGGCGGTTCATGGTAAGGGATTGTGACGGTGGTTTTGTTTGTCTTTTCCCCTTTCCCACACCTTTCTGACTACCTGCTTTTTCCCCATTTTGATAGAATATCAGCTTCATCTTGGCTGTAAATATACACCATTCTTCCCTTTTGTCTTCTTCTTCTCTAGAAAGAAAACAGTCTCTCTTCTCCTGTGCCCATGCGACTTACTGATAAGCCCCATTCAGAGCATCAAGAAAGAAGGCGGGATCTGCAAGGCGAGGACACCTTCAATTCGATAAACTGCTCATTGCTCCGTGCACATCACAGCTGGCCACCCGATGCTGGAATGCCTTGATCTTCGTCATTCACAGGCCCTTTCATCTACGGGTGCTCCCGAAGGCTGGCATTAACTCAGGCTTGGCAACAGGTTGTTGTTATCGCCTTGTTTGCTCCAGCGTCTCGATCACCCGAGAGCAGCTGTTGCCTTGCTAGCCTACCTTGCCAACTCCTACACAATCGAGCATTCCTTGCATCTGATACACTTGAGCGCGCATCACATCGCCGTCATGGCGAGCCCGCTCGTCGACACATACAAGCGCTACAAATCTGGTACTAACAAATTCATCACTTGGCTTGTAGAAGCTGCACGAAGTTGCGGAGACATTTCTCACATTGTCGAACCAGCCAGAGTCAATTCAGGTACTGGCGATGGTTCTTCCGTCAACATCTCAACGCACAATCTTCTTCGCCTACCTGAGCTTGTGCGTCGAGCTGACAAGACTCACTTGGAAGTTCCAGAGACGATCATTTGCATCATTGAAGATGTCATCACTCTGCGCAAGGAACCGGGCATTCTTTACGCCTCTGCGGACGAGGCTAGTATAGGAAAGTGCCAAGGTCACAAGTACTTCATATCGCTTCTCGAAAGCATCAGCACCATATTGCAACACCTCCCAGGCTACAGAAGATCTGAGAAGAAGAGACGTGATGACAACTCCAGGTTGACAGGAGACGCCACTGAGAAACCCACCTATAGCAACATGTTCAGCTATCTTGATGTTGAAGATCCTCTCGAATGTGCGCCAGTCCCAGCCTCTCAGTTTGCGCCTGCAGCCGCCACTGCTCATTCGCTCCCTGGACGCAGGACAAAGTACAACCTGGATGAGAGAGGCCAAGATTCTGACCAGGAGCTTGCCGTTTGGTGCTTCTGGATAGATTGTGCCCGTATCAGAGGCTACCAACAAGAACAGTGGGAATTGTATGCTGTCGGGAAAACGCCTCTGTCGTCGGTCGCTTTCGTTCACAACGCAGCATTGGCGTTGTTGAGGTTAGCAGATCGTGATCTCCTCAACGCATTCCCGAATATCGTCGTGTCAAACATTCTACCGCTTCCCGCAAAATTCATGGAAGAGAACTGTTCCTCTATGATTATAGAAAATGCAAAAGCCAGGCGGGTATGTTAGGGACCTGCATCAGTTCAATTCGAAGCTCTGCACAGAGTGACCTGATCCGACCTCTAGACTGACTTCCTAACAGATGAGTGGTCTAGCCGAGACATTGACTTCCCTGTTGACGATGTTTTGTGTCACAGGAACGGAACTGTTGCAAAACCACCAGAATTGGCTTGCTTCTGTTGAATTGGCCAAGCAGGGGTCCACATCTGTACAACCAGAAGAGCTTAAAGCCGCCACTAGAGCGCTTGACATAGAGCTTTATGCTGAATTTGGAAGGTCATCCATTGAAGCATTTTGCGTGATTCTAGACTCGGGATCTATAATCGCGAAAGAGCCGCAGCGCACGCTATGCGGAGACCAATTGCTTCTTGGCTTGTCTCACGTCAAGAGAACTTATCAACCATGGTATATGAGAGTAGGCGCGGAAATGGCCATCATAGCTCACAAAGCGCTTGAAGAGGTCCCTTTTAAAGCTCTCAACGATCTACGACATATGGCCGCCTCAGTCAGCGCCCAGATTCGGCACTATTGGAAGCACACCATGTACCCTGAAGAAATAAATAAGAAGTTGGAGATAGTCCAGCACAGGCTATTTGCCATTGCCTGGTTGTCAATTACAAGACTGATCATAACTTCTTCGAAATGGTCAAGTATACAGCTCTATCCAGACTCATGCCCGTCTGCAACCCGTATTGGCACGGACACTATCTTGCACTTTGAGGAATCAGCACGCTCAAGCTTAACTCAAGCTTGCATTCCACACCACAACTGCACGACCTTTATCAGCCCGTTCACCCGCGGTCATCCCATCATCCCTGATGTGTTATTTTTCGCCTTCGTTGTAGGCAAGAGCGCCTTGTAGTAGGGCGATAGGGCTCACTAATGGTGGGTCTCTCGCGTCTGTCTGCTAGCTACTCTTGGGCTATTCTTATCTCTAACATAGATAGACAAATGAACAACATCCAAGACCTCAGTCTTCATTGTCTAAGCCTTAGTCTAGCACGTATTGATGCTCGTGGAAATAATCTTTATTCCCGTCCAACGATTGAAGCTGATTTTCAGGTGTTGGTTGTGGCATTGATTCAACTACAAACTTGCTTATTTCTATGAGATCAATCAGCCATGCTATGATTGTGGTAAACGTCCGAGACTCGCGTGCATGGATGGTTGGTCTCTTGCGATCGTCTGCTGACTATTTTCCTTTACGTAATATAGCTAAGGTAGACAAACAAATATTATGTGAAATTTTCATCCTTACCATCCAAGCCCTAGTCTAACATTTGTTTCTATAGGCTTGCGGATATAATCTCATTTTCTGGCCTGTTTGTAGTTGATTTGCAAGTTTTTATACCATTGACTCGACCGCAAACTTTCTTATCCCAATAACGTTCATTTGTTATGCTATGTTTGTGATGGACGTTGTGCGAGTGTGTCAAACAGTTCAAAGCAATCATGCTTGCACAAAGCTGTGGTTGTTCGAATGAGGAGCTGTAGTACATCAAACCGAGCAAGCGAGCACATCTTGACTGCAATTGAGCGGTCAACATGTTATATAACTGAGTATTCTCGGTGATCAAAATCCGATCAAGTTCAACATACTGTGGTTCTTGGAATGTACAAATGCCTATTGACGAGCAGGAACAACATCACAAAATGGAGGATAGCGGGCCAGGGTCGCCCCAAACCACGACTTCGTTTTGACCGCCCACGCCTGCCCATCCATTGGTTAGCGAAACGAAGCCTCCGACCTTCTTTCCTCAAGTTTCGTGTTGCCCACAACCAAGACTCTATACTTCTAAAACTTCCCTCATATTTTGGTTTGGAAATCGTCATCTTCGACTACGCCCAGCATGATCCTGATCTAGGTACTTGCTGATCATTAGATCTCCTATTCCGTCCGCAATTGGACTTTTCTGAGATCCACGATGGCTGACGGAGCGGAGTTGCACAATCTCATTGCCGGGGTCCTGGAGCTCAACTGTTGGTCTACGGCCGAGCATACGTCGTTGATGACATGACCATCAGGAATTTGTTCAGCATCTCAACACATGCACCAGTCATCTCCTCGACGGTCGCACTCGCTCCCGGCCTTTGCAGATAGCCGGATGAACTTGCCGCTGTATGGAGAGCTGATCTGGATCATGGAATTATTTTACACAGACATGCACGCAAACCGAGACGAAGCTGTTGCAATTGGCCTCAGACATATGGTCTTTGTTTGCCGTATGTTCGCCGCATTGCTTTGATTCCGCGATAAGGCGGCAGAGCAGAATCGTGCACCATGGCGTCCGCTTCTTGCTCACACATAGACTGCCCCTATCCCAGAACTCTCTGCTCCAGTGTTCTCGATAGCAACACAACGCTTTGTTCCGACTGCTTGTCGAAACAATTACGATTACTGCCAGGAACCAATCCTGTCGATCCGGAGGCTCACATTCGGTTCCAAAACCTCAAGCGAAGCTAGCCGCACAGGACGAGTGCGAGCCTGAACACGTGTGACCTGTTGATGGAGAAGTTCTCTCATCTGACGCTGGGACGTGGAGAGTACTCGGACCCTCTTCTCGGTCGACTCTTCCTGTCTGCTGTTGGTGGAAAGATTGCTCGAATGGCATCAGCTCGACGCATAATCCACGCTTTCGCCCTGATCTGATGAGCTGAGAGACTGACTTGGTGCTACATCTGCAGGTTTGCTCATTGATGCGTGATTGAAGGCTCCGTCTTGGATTCGATCTTGCTGTCTCTGGCGGCTTCGGGCCTACCGTGATGGGTATGCTAGCATGGCTTTTCCATCTATGGGCAATGTGTGATGAACGAAGCGAGCTTTTTGTCGCCATAGACTTCATGACCAGTAGTGGGAGTACTAGTCGAGGACGAGGAGTGATCGAGAGTTTGTACTGTATCCGAGCTTTTCATTGCTGTCAGGTTCGTGGCTTTCCCGGCCAATGTGTTGGCATGCCCCCCTCTAGTCGTAGGAGCGATGAGCAATCGAGCGCTTGCCATGGCTTTGTGCTTGCTGTCGTCGTTGGCCTCAGGCCTCCAGGGATGAAGTTACTGTTATGGCCACTCTGATTCCCAGGATGCTGAGTGTTTTGGCGCCTGTCCTACCTCCGGTCTGCGCATTGCTATCGGCTCCGTGGCGGTGATATGACATGGCTAAGCATGCTGCCATGGAGGCCTTCCGTCCTGAAGTGGAGCGGAGGTATCGCTCTATGAGTGCTTAGCTCTACCTCGCATCCGCTACAGCTGTGGAGATCATGACTAGTGCAGTGAATGAACTACATCAGTGAGTGGATATAACAGAGAGACAGACCTCCTCGGCTCAGGTATACGACAATCGATAACGAACAGGTGCCCCAGAACGATGATCGAATCACTACTTGGCGAGCCACTCCAATGTCTGACAATCTGAGAGGCATTATATATCTGGCAAGGCACAGAGTTCATGATCACTCAGAGCGCTGAATGGACTCCACAGTCTGGGACTAGCGTTCTGAGTCGTTTGTTGGAGCTTTGTTTACTGATGCACCAAAATTCACGCTTCGCACTTTACACCTCAAGCATCCAGACTACCTTTTTGCACCACTTTCAAGTCACTAGATCATCCTAGTCGTGCATCAGTGTCCCGCTACTGCACCAAGTCGAACATCGGCAACTTCTTCCCGCTTTCAAGTATAAACACTGCGCTCGAGGATCGACACTTCATGTCAGCTGCTCACAACTCCTTCTGCACCACCACCAATTTTACGCACGTGAAGATCACTACCCACAGCTTAAGCGGTCTACATCATGTCGAGCTCTTTCACCGACACTTACAAAAGGTACAAGGCTGGCACCAGTCAGGTCCTTACCTGGTTGGTCGAGCATGCGCAACAGTGTCAGGATGTTTCCAGCCTGTTCAACATCAAGACTGGTGATGCAATGTCGACCACTGTCGTCACTATCCAAACTAAAGACATTCTTCTGCTCGCTCAGATCGTGGAGCAGTCTGGATGGATCAAAGTGCCGGCTCTCATTATCGATACTACCAAAGACATCATTGCCCAGAGAAGAGAATGCTCCGCTTGGTACTCGCACGACCACTCTGCGCAGAAAGAAAATGCCGAGCATGGTCACTTCATCGGTGTGCTTGAGCAAGTACTGAGGGTCCTCAAGAATGTAGCTGAGCCCACTCTGCACATCGATTCTGCACCGTCATCATCGAGCCCTGAAGTCGATGAGATGAGCAACGTCTTCGAGGAACTTGAGGTTGAGGAGCCTGCCGAGTGGAAAGTCGCCCCTGAAGTCACACAGTCTGAGCTGCTCAATCCTCCTACCTCGGAGGTTCGTTATGAGCTGAAAGAGAAAGAAAACGATGGTGACCTTCAACTGTATTGCTTTCTCAAGGACTGCCTAGAGACCAGGGAATTCGTCCACGACAGCTGGCAGAAGTACTTTGACGGCGACGCGGATCTTGCGACTGTATCATTCGTCACGAATGCCGCTATTGGGCTCGTTCAGTGTGCCTATGAGAGACTCGTATTTGCCTACCCAAAGTTCCAAGGGTGGGCGTCCTGCATCGCTTTCGTGCGCGCCAAAGCTGAGCAGCAACGAGAGGGTACAAGAGAGCCGGACAGCAAAGATGAATCTGATGGCGCTGTGCCAAACGTGCCGGACTGCACTGAGACTGAGGACTGCGCTGACGCCGACAATTGCACATGTGGAGGCGAGTACCCCAAGATGCTATGTCTTAGAGCCTACCACCTGCTCCGTCACCATACCTTCAGAATCTGCAAGAACAATGACCACAAGCACAACATCGTCCCCAAGGTGCCAGAACCGGATCAATCTACCGCAGCCTTTGAACTGGTATTTACCTTTGCGCAAAGACTCGTGAAACTGGATTGCATGACGATCTGTGGCGAGGTCTTTTTGCTCAGCCTGAGAGACATTGCGAAGCAAGCCTGCTGCTGCTGTTTTGACCTGCCCAGCCTCATCATCAATTGCGAGATATTCTTGGATATATATGATATGTTTGAAGCAAACCGGCATAAAGCACTCCAGGACTTGAGACAAAATGCTTTGAGAATGAAAGAGCAGGTCATCAACCACTCAGCCTCTGTCAGAGCTCTGGGATTGGACAGTGGCCCAGTTTCGACTCATATCAATGGCTTGAATGAGCAAGGATGGATGGTGTACCTTCTGGCTAATTTCGTGGGCTTCATTGACATATGGGTTCTGGCTGACAACTTCCCTGGAGACGATGCAAAGGACAAGACATGGCTGGAGCTACTGCTAGCACACCCAGCACTCTGCGGCCTACTAACAGACACTCTGGAGAGACGACTGTACGAGTACAGCCTTCAGATTTGCAATGTCGGCTTCCTGGTCACCCCTATGGCCCATCTCTACAACGCCGCTCGACTGTCCTCCAACCCTGAGCTGCGCTGGCCCGACATGGACCAGACCATTGAGATCCAGGGCGCTCAGCGGTTGTACATAGGCGCAGCGCCGACAGCACTGAAGGACGTCAAGGCAAGGCTGTCTCTCGCCATGGGCTCGTCTCTCGCCACCCTCGGCAAGGACCACGTCCGCAGAGCCAGCGAGGACGACGCCAAATGGCCCCGACCCGTCCGCCCTCTTGTCTTGACCTCGCCAATCTCCAAGACAATCGACGGCTTCTGGCACCAGCGCAAGCTCGACTGGACCTGCTCAAATGTGGCACGGTTTGCCGAGCACATCGCCGACGCCTGCCTGGAGTACCTCCCGGCATCCTCAAGTGACGAGGCTCTGATCGAGGGCACGCAGCTGAGCAGGGACCTGTCGACGCTCTATCAGGCCCGCAAGGAGGAGGGCCTCCAATTCCAGACCAACCTCCTCCGCCTGCACTCCTCCTGCCTGCAGATTGCCAGGAGAGTCTTCGACGCCAGCCCTCCCTGCCACGGCTTCCCCTTCCAGCACCCACACATCGACCTCCTGATCCCAGCCGTAATCGAGGCTCTCCACCGCTCAAGATTGGAGTACTTCCGCTCGGCCGTCGCGATCCTCGTCTCCCACGTCCACGACATCTCTGCCGCCGCCGCCGCCGCCCTCAACGACGGCGGGCTAGGCGCTGCTGTCCGCATCGAAGCGCTGCCAAACTGGTACGCGGAGCTCAAGCGGGCTCGTCCAGAACTGCACCCCAGTGCAATGGGATTGCACGCCAAGATATGCATGCCGGGGAGTTTCTGCGACGATCCCGTGTTTCGCGGGCCGAGGATGGAGGTTGTGAATCGGGCTGTGGAGAGCCAGACTGAGCAGACGGCCAGGAAGAAGACGAAGAGGAAGGCTGTGATGGTTGGGGGGCGACGGCGTTGATAGTAAGGGAGGTAGGGGGTGGTAGGGTTATGTGGCGTGCTTGGTTTTTGGTTGGTTAGGTATGAAGTCTCATGGGCGTGGGGCGCTCTGTTTAGAATAGCTGGTGAAGGCGTGGTGTATTAGAAATGTTTGCTACTACCTTCGAGACATGAGGTACATTGAATGTGCATATTCTAATCTCGCTCAACAACTCTGACAAGTACATCCTCTGCCGCACCTTCAACCTCGATATCCTCTAGTACGGCTTTCGTCCTGTCCCATTCGACGCCAAAGAGGCCAGAGTTGATCTTACACATGACCACCTGTCCCGTCCTGACCTTGCCATTCTCCGCACTATCGTTGTCAACACGCTCATCCCAGTCGGCAATCTGCCTCAGCAAATCCCTCATAGCAGGACCGGTCGCATCAAGAATAGCACCAGGAGAATCTTTGCTCTTCCCCTTGCCCTTACTAGTGAACAGACAGCCCACGAAATGTCCCTTTGTCCTCTCCGCAGCTTTCTTGCTGGTAATTTGAGGAGGGATAAGCAAGGCTGTTCCTGGGAGGGATGTCTGATGGATCATGAGAGCTTGGTGAGAGGAGACTTTGGGGAAGGAAGAAGATGACGATGGAGCAGGGGGAGTGGTGCAGTGGGAGCGGTAGATCTGGTAGGCGGAAGGGTAGTGCGTTTTAAATGCCGAGGCTATGCCGGCGCCCCAGGTGCCTTGGGCGTTGCAGGCGTGGATGAGAATGCTAGATGGTGGGGAGGCGAAGATGTCGGAGACTTCTTCGTGTAGGGTGAGATGGTGGGGGGAGGTGGACTTGGTTCGCTGGTTTATTGATTGTGATGGTGCAGGTTGTACTGATGATGATTGCGTGGACTTGTCGTTTGCGGTAGGTTGAGCCACCGTGTTCGTGTTGCGGCGGGTTGGTGTGCCACCGGACACAGCATTTGCCTTCTCGGGAGATGGTTCTCGTTCATTGTTCTTGATCTCATTTGAATTGTTGTTCCTGGTTACATTTGATATGCCATAATTTTGTGTAGATGATATGTCGGAATGGTCAGCATTATCTTCGGCATCTCGGCTCGAGTTGCCTTTGGGGACAGATTTCGTCCTATCCACTCGAGGGGCCTTGCGTGATGAAGAGGGAGATCCATAGTAGTCTGAGATGAGTGCTTTACGCTTAACCATCCTGGAGAATCTTTGCAAACGAGAGTTCGCTTTTATTATAGAATGTGGAAGTGGTGATGTACAGTATTATTGTAGATGATGGTGTTCGGATAAAACAGGAAGCGGCGCCTGCCAATGAGAGGCGTCGCAAGGTAATAATGGCGATTCACGTGACTTTACGCTTGGACCGACCGTGAGGACTTTCGGAAGCAACCATTGACATCCTGTATACAGGCATTGTCACTGTCCCAGCAGCATCACCACCGCCTTTGCCCGTCTCAACCCCTCCGCCACAGCCATCATGTCTCTCCTCTCTCAGGCAACCGCCTCGATGGCCCGGCAATGCGCCCGCCAGCAGGTGCCCGCCGTGCGCAGCTCAGTGGCGGCCATGCAGAAGCGCTCCCTCGCCGACAACGTCGCTCCCACCAACTCGCCCTTCCGCCGTGCCAGTGGCCACACCGACACCACCGCCATTCCCTCCTTCTCCAAGTACCGATCATCCGGCCGCGAGACCGCCCCCAAGCTCTTCCAGTACTTCATGGTCGGCACTTTCGGCGCCATCACTGCCATGGGCGCAAAGGCCACTGTCCAGGGTACATATTCACTTTCAACGCACTCTAGCATGCCAATTGGATTGTCTACAAATCAATTGGCTCACTTTGAAATCACTTCATACTGATTCGTGACAATCTAGACTTCCTCGTCAACATGTCCGCATCCGCCGATGTCTTGGCACAGGCCAAGGTTGAGGTCGACCTCGCCTCCATCCCAGAGGGCAAGAACGTCATTATCAAGTGGAGAGGCAAGCCCGTCTTCATCCGCCACCGCACCGCCGACGAGATCAAGGAGGCCGACGAGACCAAGTGGGAGTCTCTGAGAGATCCCCAGCCCGACTCGGACAGAGTAAAGAAGCCCGAGTGGCTTATCATGTTGGGTATGGACTTGCCATTGCTTTTCCATGATCACACGAGAAGTTGAAAACTAACATCCAATTCCAGGTGTCTGCACGCACTTGGGTTGTGTGCCCATTGGTGAGGCTGGTGACTTTGGTGGTTGGTTCTGCCCTTGCCACGGTTCCCACTACGACATCTCCGGCCGCATCAGAAAGGGACCTGCCCCTCTTAACCTCGAGGTCCCCGAGTACGACTTCCCCGAGGACACCAGCTTGGTTATTGGTTAAGCTTGCCTTGTACGATACTGGGGAAGAAGAAAGAACGAGGATCGAAGAGATTGGGAAAAGCACAACCGCATATTGTTGATTGGACAATCAATATAGAACCCGCGCTGCGTTTGTGCATGTCCCAGCCATCACAGGGAGAGAGAGAGACGGGAAACGAAGAAGAAGGAGTTGCATGAAAGCCTGATAAACCATCCCCCTTTTCATTACCACTACTCTTGTACATGTACTTGCTGCTGCTGCCGTTTTTAGCATGAATGTACAAAAGCGTTCATATACACCTATTCACACATCCAGAGCGTGTTTTGAATGTTTCATTGCTGACATGCAAGATTTTGGGAATACCTCCTAGGACGGCTGTACGACTTTCGACACCCCGGACTTCAAACCAAAAGAAAGAGCAGCAAGGTTATCACGAAATCTTACAAATCACCCTACTGCAGCTTCAGAGACTCGATCTACCCGTTGAGATGCAAGTGTCCAATCGTCCTTTCTGGTGACCGCGGGATCATTTGAGTGACCACAGATCCGACTCAGTTACATGAGAAGAGCAAACACGGCATGGAAAATACCATTGACTCTGAGCTGTGTCATGCACGAACCTCATGTTGCCTTCGAGGTGGTTTCTCTAAAATGCTTTGCTAAGATGGCGAACTGTGCTAGAGGTTCCTTCAGCACTTCATAAAAATTGCCAACTTTAAATCATGATTCCACTAGCGGGGTGCAGCTGCGTCGATATCGCCAATCTCGTTCAGGTCGGGCGGAAGCTGTCAGACACGCCTGTCGGATACAAGATTACCTCATTCTTGCTTCATTATCAACTGTACAGCTCGGCCCATCTGTATATCAAGTCTTGGAGGTTACAGTCTCTGAAATACCCTTCTCCCATCTGGTCGAGATGGGTTCCATTGTAAAAGTGGGCCAGACTCTACGAGGTAAATGGGGAAAATATATGATCACGAGAGAGATACAAGACGGCGTTTGGTTCGCGAGGTGTGTACTGAAGTTTATGAACGACTGGTGTCTCTATTTGATTGAGTCCTGCAGAGATGATGCTTACCGGATCACAGTCATCAAAAGTGTTCGTGGTCACTTCCGGGTGCAGAATGAACAAGCTGTGCTAGAGAGATTTCAGTATCGCTGTTCCTATATACGAACCCTTGTTGTGGAAACCCTGCGATCCACCAGCAATTGTACTGAAATACCTTAACGATGACTTATTGAGCTTGTCGCGAGCAAGGATACTGGATCGTCATCGATATCATTGGTTTGGTTTTAGAAAGGTAGGCGATTACACAAAACCTTAAATCCGCATCGGGCGCTTATTTCCGATCCCTGGCCTTGTTTCCACTTCCACTCCTCTGTATCTCTGAACGTTGAATACGAGGCCAATGATAAGAACAAAAGATATCGCACATCTCGCAATTGAATTGTGATCAAGCTCACTGTTCCAAGTACGCCTGTTCAAATCTGCGCGCTCTGAAGTTGCAGTCTCATGTTTTACGCATTGTAGATCATACATCATAACGCTCGCGTTCGACCAAACTAAATATCTATGAAGCGGCCTAACCGAGGCCTGGACTAGCTCAATCCTACCCATCGTCGAGATCCTGCTCGACTCTCGTAAACGTTCTCAGCAAGGCCGATCATAACCGCCGCTCATCTATAAAGGAAGTGGCGGCGCCCGAAAATGTATATAGCGACTACCTCGAAATCAAGCCTTCTTCTCACCACCAAGAAACCCGTGCTTTACTGAAGAAAGATATTCGTGACCTTGTCTCGTCTGGACTGAACATCAAAAATGGGCAACGCAGAATCCGGCTTCGCAGGCCGCAAGCTCGCGAAAGAATTACCCTCCACGCAGCAAATGCCAAAAGTCTTTCCGACAGAAGCAGATCGGCAACAATTTATCTGTGAGATTCGCGCATCCCACCCGCTTCTTCTATCAAGCACTTGAATCTACTATGCTCACCGAGTCCGTCATCGTTCAGAACAAGAGAGCTTGCGGTATGAGGTAAGAATGTAGGCTAACACGGCATGACGATTGCAGCAGCAGTAATAGCAATCACAACCGCGAACGGGTCTCTAGACCTTACAGATCACGAATTCAATCTTGTCTACAGTCCCCGCTCTGACGCATTCTCCTACCAAATCGAGCCCGACCACGATAGCAAAGGCAAGACGAATGGGAACGGGGACGGGAGAATCATAGCACGCATCCTGGCCATCAAGGACGGAGTGATAAAAGCGAAGATCGAACCCAAGCTTGATGGGGAGACCCACGAGGAGGCGCTGTTGGCGTTGAGGAAGGAGGTAGAGGGACGGTTGGAGACGTTGTTGGGGGAAGTTCCGGATGTGAATGGTGGAGCGGCAGCAGGTTCAGTGGGAGGAGATATACCTGAGGATGCACCGCCTGCGTATGAGGGATCTGTGGGGGACATCGGGGATAAGGCGGGTAAAGCATGAGGTTGGGAAGCAGGTGTTCACGATGTTTGACCAATACTTATGCTCTTGTCCTCCAGAGAGCAAGCTCTGATGAGATGACTGGAGCAAGTCGCTCATGTCTGAATCGAGTCTTGATGACCATGCGTGCGGGTTTGAGAAATTTCATCGAGACGTTATGTTTCTTCGCATCTGTTCGAAGACGTTTCTGATGCCCTCGAGATCACCCTCCTTGGTCCCAGCTTTCTCTCTTGAAACATACTCTTCTACGAATCCACCTCCAAAGTCGACGATCCAAGCATCGTTGTGGTCATCAACCATGATGTTACTTGGATTGACATCGCCCCATATGATATCATGCTCGTGAAGGATACCAACAGTCTTCAAGACTTGTTGCTCCCATTGGTCAATTGCAACATGATCGGCCTTGACTGTGTATCTGCCAAGATTGCCGAAAGTCGAAGGTATGTAGTCGAAGATGAGTCCTATTGCGGACTTGGACTCGTGAGCAACTACTATACCATGCAATTTGGATATCTTCAGTTCGTCCTGAAGGCCAGCATCTTTGATTCGCCTTGCAGTCATGAGCTGCTGGTCGAATTCTTCTTTGTCTCTTAGTCCTTTGAAGAATTTGGTGTGTCCATTCGGCGTGCTGACTCTCGACGGGACATCGGAGAATAGATCATAGCTAGGGATATTCACAGTTTCGATGGTCAAGTCTTTTGCATTGAAGGTGGCCATGTCCCGATATATTGGTTCGTCGAGCTTGCATGTGAAGAACGGAGATTGTATCTGGCGTCTTCTACTGTCATATGTAGCATACACCTTGTCGTCCTTGACCGCGAGCTGCAGTTGGTATCTTGAAGGTAGATAGAAGTCTTGCAATGTTGCTCCACTTTTCACTGGCACTGCCACCTGATCGAGATGTGATACACATGGACTTATAATCCAATCGATAAGCTCCTCTTCCCCTTCGTCTGCTAAATCTGTTTCAGTATCGTCCGCTTGTCGTAACAGCTCAGTGAATTCAGAAGCTGAACTGCTGTCGTCTAGGTCTGCAAGACTAGCATGAATTTCGAACAGCACTAATCGGCACATGACCCAGAGGGTAACAGTTTGGAGTTGATGGTCGATGTGGTAACTAATGATATTGTGGCGAGGAAAATCCATTTCTTGGTTCACGAGTTCAGTCGATAGCAACTTGAACTCGTAAGTGTGGCTCGCTGGCTAGCTGAAGTCGAGAATGATTTGCTTGCTAGCTGAAGTCGATAATGATTTGTTAAACGTGGTTGTAAGTGTGGATTAACAGTGTATATACTCAGCTAAAGCCAGGGACAAAGAAGCAACTGAAACGAGCTTAGTCAGCTGATAAGCGCTTTCACCATTCATCAATAGCTTTAATGATTGGACGTGCAACGCCGAATCCGGTCACCTTTTCGCAGACTGGAAGGCGCTGCTTACTATTAATATCTACCCCCGCTATTGGGGAATGTCGGCCATACGGGACATCTAAATATCTACATTTCTTGATTGTGGTCTCCAAACCCGCATGCTACGCCGCACGCCTAGATGGCTGCCACGAATTGATTAACAATACGCGCCTATAATGATAGAGCCAGAATTTCTGAGCGTCTATGGACGGACGTACTTCAGTATCACAATCTAGAGGTCCAATGGGAGCACCGTCATTAGGCGCTGGGAAAGACTGTCGATTCCGATCTTTTGAGTGAAGGAGAGAATGATAAAAGGCTTCTTACGTCCACCTACTGTAACTATGATACTTTCAATATCCATCTCTTGTATTGCTATCCATCTATGTGTTCGCAAAGGAGAAAACGATACATCTGCGGCCACGAAAAGGCTCAACCGCCAATATCATTCTGTGAAAACGCTCCTATGGTTCACGGCAGGAGGCGCAAATGCAGAAACAATTCCTACTATTATCCCTACGGGTCTCTGGACCTTTGCGGAAAGGCAACCTGCCGCATGACTCAATTGAATGGCCGTTGGGAATGCTGCCAATGCCACAACAGACAAGGTCAGACAGTTTCGGAAAGATCTTATAAGTGTGCAAGGGACGACCATGCATTTTGTTGCAACTGTCGAGGGTTTTAAAGACCTGGCAAGACATGTAAGTCTATACTCTACCTCAAAGTGAATGAAAACGTGCGTGCTGATGACGGATGTAGTTCACAGAGAAGCATCACCGCCTTGCCCAGGTACATGTTCAGACTGGATTGACGTAGTGGCACTGCTCTGAAGTCATCAAGGAGAATGGAAAGAACAATGTAGATCTTAGGCTGAGGACTCTACCTACAATCGATTCAAGTCTTTTAGGACTTACTAGCTCGTGATAGATAAGACCAGGCGGCTTTGACAATGTCTTTGTAATTACCTGCTGAAAAGGATAGAGATTAGTTGCTAGACGTTCGCTAAGGTGTTGGACGTGCAACCATGGCACATCTCAGAAGGTAGACTCGTGGATGGAGAAAGGTGGCTGAGGATCGGACACAGTAGCCGGATGAACATATGGAATCACAGGACCATATGTGCCATGTATAATGAACAGGACATGGAAATGGAGGGATTTTGGAGAGCGGTGCAGCAAAGACCTGTCATTCTAAGAGCATTTCCACCACCGATAACTTACGAGGATCATCTCTCGCCACGAGAGCTTCCCTGCCATCTTGCTCCTGGTCTTGATCATCGCAAACGAGCCTAGCGCGCCACCACTCTCGCCAAGCTCGTCGCCTCACACCCACCTAAGAGGTACCCTCACATGAACACCCAGACTGCACCACTCCGATCCCCACTGAGAATCATGCCGTTAGGTCTTTCCACAATCGCAACCGCAGTCACAGTATCCATGTGGCCCCTCAACAGATTCCGCGCACTGCCACGAACAACCTCGTATCTACTAATTTTACCTTCCTTCTTCTTCTCCTTGTCCTTTTTGCTACCACCAGAGTCACGACTAGCGAACGATTCTGTGCGCTGACCAGTGGACGGACGGGACGGTGACAGCGACGGTGAATGTGACGGACTATTGGCTTTTGGGGCGTTTGTGAACGAGTATGCAGGAGGGACAGACGGGAATGCCAAGTTGCGGGCGAGGAAGACTTTGGTGTCTGCGCCGAGCATTGACGCTGAGAATTCACTTATTTCAGGGGCGGACGTCTCGGTGGCCCTTTGAACATTCGAAGGAGGAAGGGAAGTGTCGGCGCCGTTGACGACACAACTCGCGTCTAGACGACTCGAGTCCCAGAAGCGGACTTTCCAATCTGGACCGGTCGTGATGAGGTAGTGATACCGAGGATCCGAGCCATCCACAGGAATATGCATGGAAACGGCGAATGACCGCACCATCCCAATATACGTGTCTTTCTTACCCGTGTTAGACAACGTATCTTCCTCATGGGAAGGATTAATTATAGGGTCGCGGAAGACAGCGCCAGATATGCGTGATACTTTCTCCTCATCAACATTCAGAAGCTCAAAATCTCTGGCGCTAAGACGCGTGGCGCTTGCATCGGGGGCGGTCGTGTAATAAACTTCATTGCATATGCCCTTCTCAAGATCCCACACACTGACGTGTCCTGGATCTGTGAGCCCAGCGATGCAGATCTTCTGCTTTTGGTTGCTCCTGCGTCCTGGGTGTAGGCTAATCTGTGTGATTGGACTTGGGTTTCTGACCGTCCAAGAGCGAAGTCTTAACTTGAAGCGGAGGTCCCAAAGAGATAGAATGCCATGTGCAGTTCCAACCACCATCCACTGTCTGCGGCGTTGAACCGCGAAACATGTAGGTGGTCCATGCTGGACTGGATTCATGATCTCAAAGACTATGTCCATAGTGTGCGGGTTCAAAGCTATCACACGGCAGAGGTTTGTGAGGATCATGATGAGAGAAGTGCCTTCGGCGCGAGAGTGCTCGACACTTATTGCGTACTCTGTCCGCTTGCGGTCACAAGAAGGGATAGACCAGTCGCGGATTGTCGTGAGCTTTCCATAGCGTGGCATGGGCTGCATTTCTTCCACGTCAACTTTGGTGACCTGCACGGAACCGTCGTTGGCAGTGCTGATAAAGCTGTAGGTATTCTCAATAAAGGCAAGGCTGGTTATTTGCGCACCTGACGCGTGTTTGTGGGTTTGGCGTGGTCTATGAGTGACGTTGCGTTCAAACCGAGCAGTATCCCAGACACGTACTGTGCCATCCGCGGAACCAGTGATGAAGAATGCGTGGTCTGGCGCCACAGCTATGCAATTGATCTGGTCCGTGTGATCACCAAGAATGGCGACGAGCTGAGCTTGAGGTTTCCAAGGGTGGCTGGAGCTTGGATTGCCCAGAGATCGTTTACTTGGCGGGACCTTTTTGCCAAAGTCCGATTCTTGACTGACGTGAGTGGTATAGACGTTGCCAAGAAGTTTGAGCACTGTCGGATCATTTCCACGGTAAGAATGAGATGCAATCCTGTTAAGGGGTGGTGCGCCTCCACGCGACGACGGGCGAGGGGTGAGCTGTTGATTGGTGTCATTGGATGGCCCATCTACACGCCCAACCGCATTGATAGACTCTGTGCCTGTCTCTGCGGTGGCTTTGTTCGCCGCTTCGGCTCTCTTGAGCAGGTTCACTGCACTACTTTTGTGTTGTAAACTATGGTTGTGGCCGGTGGCGGACAGTATAGAAGTTGGTGAAGATGACAATAGGCTAGGATTGTCGATATTGCTCATTTTGCTTCTGTGATTCGAAATTCTGTCTTGGGGTGACAGGCGCTGGTCAATGGTAGGTTTGTTGACTGCGCTGGAGGGCGTTTCGGGCTCCGTTTCGAATAGAACATTTTGCGGCTTTGGCATCTGTCTTTGTACTGCAGAATCAGGAGCAGGAGATGATCTTGCACCTCGCACAGGCGATTTAGCTGCTTGAGAGGCTTCTCTGTTGTTCTGACTTCCTGTTCTTTTGGTCTGCTGTCTTGGAACTCGTGGTGATTCGTCAACATTGTCGTCAAATAAGACGTTCTGCAGCGGAACTTTGATCGCTGCCAATGACACAATATGGTTGTATTTTGAAACTGGTACAGCCGAGCCATCCTTGTCAGACCGCAACATCAACTTCCAGATGTAATCTCTTAGGGCAACGAGTTTGGGCTCGTCTTCTGTGCGCATTCCGGCCTTGCGCATGTTTGACAACCATTGGTCATCTTCCTCGTTCTTGCCAGTTTTGAACAAGCCTCGCGTTGCAAGCTCTTGGTAGATGTCGGTCAGAGCTTTGCCACTGGTATTTTCCAAGGAGAAACTCTTGTTGTGCTGTGCCGGTTTCCAGAAGGAGCCTTTGTCAGCTTTCTCGGCCCATGTCTTGGCCATGTCCAAGGCAGATCGGGGAAAGGCTGGCTTCATCTCATCGAGCAAGGCGATCTCAGTGACGTCTAGAGTCGGTATGTTCAGCACAGGATACACAAGCGGCATAAGTAGGCTATAAGCATCGGCATCAGAGAGATCCGTTGTAGCCGCTTCGATGAATTGAGCTGATGCCTCGCGAATCCAGATGTTCGGGTGAAAGGCGAACCGCACCACCATAATTACCAGATCGACAATGGTAGAGCGCTGGAATAGCCCAAGCTTGGCTATACTAGACAATGATCGAATTACCTGCTCCGTCACACTCTCCTCCGAATCTGGCAAAGCTTGCAACATCAGTGGTAGGATGAATGTTTCCACACTTGGTGCACCAACAAAAGCTGCAACCCCCACAATTGATTCGAAAAAGGCGCACTTCAGAGTCCAATCATCATCGTTCAAATACGTGTTGAGATGCGTCAGAATCAAATCAGCAGCCAATGAATCGCCAAAGAAGACACACAAGCTAGTGACTGATCTCAAGAATGCTCTTCGCACAGATGGCTCCTCATCAGTAAGGAAGAGTTTGGTTTGAGCTTCGAAATGCCGAACAAGATCTTCTCGGGTAGAGTCGTAAGACTCTTGATATGCAGCATGCGCAGCAGCATCGTCTTCAGCTTCTGGGTCCGTGGAAGGTAGAGAACCATCCTTCTGCAAGGCCTGCATCATTTCCAGAAATCGTGAGGCTGTTTTCGCCAGACTCGCAAGACAAGTCGCATAAGTGGCTCTCAAGGGCGCGGACTTTTTGAAACTTGGCTGCTGGACGAACTTTTGAAGCCGCGACAGAACGTAGTTGGGAAAGACAAACACGTTCATAGGAGACAGTACAGTCACGATGGATAACAGCTGTGTGATGGTTCGTAAGGCTGAAATGCGGACAATCTCTGATTCGTCTTCGAGAAGAGCAATGGCAAAGGGTAGTACTCTGTCCAGCTTGGCCTCGTCAGTGAGTCTCTCTGCTAGGGCAAGCAACAACTCGCATGCCTTGACCCGCGAGTTTGCGCGAGCAGTGCTGCGCAGAGAAGCAATGACAACGTTCAATATGAGCAAGGCGCCATTGTCACCAGTCGGAGTTGACCGATCAGCAGACCTGTGTCTAGCATTTGGCAAGTCGACTTGCAGAGGGAAAAGATTGAGCCCAGAGCTTATTTCTGTCGCGGTTGCGTCGTTCTCGCTTGCTTCAATTGGGGCAAGTCCCAAAGAAACAGAAATGCTAGCAAAATCGTTGTAGATACGGTCGATGCGATCATCAGATCCGCCAGAGTTCTTCTTGCCAGCCGTTATCGGGGCTTGTCCGGAAGTAGGATCAGTGATGACATGCATGTACTGGTGCAAAAAGCCATCGAAGTATTTCGGAAAGACCTTTTCTTGGTAAAAGTCAAGATACTCAGAGGCTTGATAGCGCATTGTAGAGTCGACTTGAATCATGTGCCCAACCATCTCCCGAATCGCATCATCCTTGATGCTGCTCAAAGTAGTGTGTATCGGATCATAGTCTCCCTTTCGGTACTTGAACAGCTGACTAAGCGTAAAGGTTGGTTTCTCCGTAAACAGCTCAGCAATTACACATCCAACACTGAATATGTCCATTGTCCATGTGACCGTCTGCCAAATCTTCGCTTCCTGAACCTTTTCGGGGTCGGTCCTATCGATGCTCTCCATATCGTTCAGTTGCGCACTTGACACAAACCGTTCAGGAGCAATATAGCACAGACGACGGCCGGTGGTATCAAAGAACATGGAGAAGGTAGCCGGATTATCTTCTGGGAGACGTGCCGGCTTGAACGAGGAGGAGAAGTCGGTCAAGTAGAGCCAGTTCCATGCAGTGACCAACATATTCTCAGTCTTGATGTCGCCATGATAGACCTCCCGAGCGTGACAGTCGCGGACGGCGCAGAGAAGTTGAAAGGCAATCCATTTCTTCTCGATATCCTCAAGTGATGGATTCGAGCTGATCCTGTCATAAAGGGAGCTGTGAATGAATTGCCGGACAAGATAGCCATTTGTTGGAGTCTCTAGAATCCAGTGATATGGTAATGCATTTGGTACATCTGCCAGCACGCGCCTCTCACGAAGCAAGCCCGCAGCTTGTTTGTCTAGTTTTAGGTTTGGGTACGGCTTGATGAATACTTTTGCAATGACAACTCCATCTTTATGTCGTGCGCGGATTGTTTTCATAAAACGAGCCGCACCAAGAGTCTTTTCAAATTCTAGATCTGCTAGTTCGGGCACATCGATGCCTGCAGAGCCCGCAGACACGTTGATGGAATAGCCTTGGCCCATGTTGACTTCCTGTTATCAGCATAGTCGTTGTATTCAGATTTGCATGGCCTGTTGATACGCCTTGAGGATATGATGAACAGACTCTTGAGGCCGATGAATATTCATCAAAGGCAGTTGACTCGGATCCAGCTATTGACGCATTCCAAGACCAACACGGGGTGCACGAAGTGTTAGGCAGTACATATGGTCGGAGTCGGAGGTCACACGCGGCCTTGGCTGTCGTGTCACAGCGGTCGACAGATGCCACTTGCGCAAGTCGCTGAGCACCCCACCATTTTCCCGAAATGGACATCACATGAAATATGGAAATATCAAAATTGGGTTTCATGATTATTTTCATTAAAATGTCCATCATGACTATCAGGTATTTCTACACTGTGTACCAAAAAAAGGCATTATGCGTCAAAAGGCTAGCCCAATGCTGGTGCTGTAGCCGTATCATCAAAAGCTTTCGCTGTTTTCGAAATAACGCCGTCATGCGGGGCAGACATCCCATCTCGTCAATCAATGACGATCGATGTACATGTCAATGCGAAGATGCATTTACTGAGGACCGAAGCTGCCCTTCTTCTTCTCGGCAGCGGCGTCCTCCTCGGCGAGCTCCTGGTCAATCTTTGCACCCTTGGAAGGCTCGTTGCCATGGGACTTGGCCTGTGTGGATTGTTAGATTATGCTTAAATTGAGGCAGGATCTGGTGTAACATACGGGAAGAGTAGCATCCTTCTTCAGTTGTTGGGTCTGAAGGGACTCCTCCTCGGGCTCATTCTCTCTCTTCTCCTCGCGTGCGAGCTTGTTGGCAATGGAGCGCTCATCCTCTAAGGTGGATGTTAGATGTGTCCTTGCAGTAGTAGTAATGTTGATTCATACTGGAGTCGTTGGCAAGGTGAGAGTTTTCCTTGCCCTCATGGAAGCGGTTCTCCTGCTTCTCCTGTTGGACCTCGGATTGAGGGACGTTCTTCTGGTCACCGTCGTTGTAGACCTGAGGGTTTCCGACGTTGCTAGACATGGCAGACATTTTGATGGATGTGTTTGGTGGTTGGTTAAGATGGGATTGGTTTTGTTTTGTGGAAAGGAGACGAATTGGGTATCAAAGTCGTAAAGGCGTATGAAAATGGAATGAAGAGGTAAACAATAGTTGCTGCAACGTCTGCTCTTAAAGAAAATGCAGGTCGCATCGTGTGCCTAGTACGTCACAGCAGCTTCACCAAGGCTTGACGTCACAAACTCGACCGAAGCTTCGATCTCGTTCCTGATGAGAGGGTTGAGCGGTTGAAAGAACTCCACATCTCCACACGCTCGGAGCACACGCAATATTAAGAACAGGAAATTCGTCATAAGATGGATTGATTTGAACAGCCATGAAATCATTAGGACACCAGCTTGGAGGAGATCTAGGCTTGGGTATCTCAAGCTTGGTAACGCCAGCCTCCGTTTTTATGTAAACGCGCAAGAAACGCCAGAAATGCCGCCGTAAGACGTCCATGCATATAACATCATCTATACCACTCCGATCGGCCCTACTCCATCTCGATTGTGCCAGGTGGCTTGCTGGTGACTTGATGAAATTAGCATACGTATTGAATAGCACAGCTTGACATGACTCACTCTCGTAAAGAACACGGCAGACACCGTCGACCTCGTTGACAATACGTGTAGAGATCTTGCTCAGGAACTTGGTCTCAAAGGGGAAGACGTCTGCAGTCATGAAATCGGTGGTCTGGACAGCTCTGAGGGCGATGACCTGAGCGTGAACACGCTTGTCGCCCATGACACCGACAGCCTTGACGGGAAGGAGGGCAGCATAAGCCTGGCTCATTTGACGGTACAGACCAGCCTTCTTGATCTCCTCCATGAAGATGGCGTCGGCTTCTTGTGCAATACGAACTTGCTCGCGGGTGACCTCGCCGATGATACGGATGGCAAGACCTGGACCAGGGAAGGGGTGTCTCCAGACAAGGTCCTCTGGTATGCCGAGTTGAGTACCGAGCTCGCGGACTTCATCCTTGAAGAGCTCACGAAGAGGCTCAATGAGCTTCAGGTGCATGCCCTCAAGAAGACCACCGACGTTGTGGTGAGTCTTGATGGTAGCGCTTGGGCCCTTGAAGGAGATGCTCTCGATGACATCGGGATAGAGAGTGCCCTGGAGGAGGAACTCGATGTCGCCTGCCTTGTCGGACCCGTGAGCAGCATCGGCAATCTCCTTGGCCTTCTCCTGGAAGATCTCAATGAAGGTGTTGCCAATGATCTTGCGCTTCTTCTCAGGGTCGTCCTTGACACCCTTGAGCAGATCAAGGAAGCGGTCACTGGCGTCGACGACAGTCAGGTTGATGCCGAGACCTTCGGTGAGAGTCTTGTAGACATCCTTGGCCTCGTTCTTGCGCAGGACACCATTGTCCACCATGACGGCGTGGAAGCGGTCGCCGATGGCCTCGTGCATCAGCTTGGCAGCAACAGTAGAGTCGACACCGCCAGAGACGGCGCCAATGACCTGGCCCTTTTCACCAACCAGAGCTCTGATTCTCTCAATCTCTTGGCCGATGAAGGCGCTCATGGTCCACTTCTGCTCAGCCTTGCAAATGTCGACGGCAAAGTTCTTGAGCAGTTGGGTGCCCTTCTTGGTGTGTGTGACTTCAGGGTGGAATTGAATGCCGTACAGCTCCTTCTCTTGGTGGGCAATGCCAGCGAAAGGCGAGTTGCCGCTCTCTGCAATGACTACAAAGTCCTCGGGCAGCTTTCCAAGCTTGTCACCGTGGCTCATCCACACCTCCATGTCCTTTTCCAGACCCTCGAAGAGACGGTCGACGTGAGCCTGCTTGCCGGTGTGCTTAGTGACCTTGAGCGTGGCGTGTCCGTACTCGCGCTTCTCGCCAGCGACGACGTTTTTGTTGTCGGCGCGGTAGGCAATCTCCTGGAGACCGTAGCATATGCCCATGATTGGGACTCCCAAATCGAAGACGGCAGGATCGGCGTGAGGGGCACCCTCTTCGTAGACAGAGTATGGGCCGCCAGACAGGATGATACCCTTTGGCTTGAAGTCGAGCTCGGCAATCTTCTGGGTGCAGGGCAGCATCTCGCAGTAGATATTGAGCTCACGCATGCGGCGGGTGATGAGGTGGGTGTATTGTGAGCCGAAGTCGAGGACAAGGATCGTATCAAACACCTTCTTAGGCTCCTGGGGAAGCACCCCGGCGTTGTTGTCGACCATTGTGAAAGTTCTGGGATGTGTAGGTCGAAGGGACGGGTATGGGATGATGGTGAATATATATTATTGACGTCCTGACCGTGACTCAGAAGCGCAATTGGAAAAGAAATGGGTGACCAACCTTGACTTTTCTTCGAGATAGACCCTCGCGGGGCAGAGTGCAGAAAAGCCCGAGATGCGCTAAACCGGATCTGGGGTGGGCTCTTATCCGATAAGCCCATTCTGACTCTTGACCGCTTTCCTTGTTGGCCTCCCAGACACTCATTAATGAATCTCATCTCACCTATTCCTGATCACCTCGTCGGCCACCTAGACAGTCTGTAAAGGCGAGGATCTTAACAATTAGCTGTGTAGAGTTATTATCTTTTACCCTTTGAGGCCTGGATTCTACCGCAGGGTCTTCCATCCCATTCAATATAACACACTTCGAGCTCTTAATGTCAAACCAACGTTCTCTCATTCTGTACCTTTTCCTTTCATCTCAACTATCTTCACAAATCACTCCACTCACTCCCCTCACTCTCCCCATCAACACTTAATCCCTCGCCTCCCCATTCCTTCACCATAGCATCCTCTTCCTTATAAATCATCCTCCGTCTTCCCCGCCCTCTAGGCTCCTCCATCTCCTCCCACGTCAACCCAGGCCACACATTCCCATACGCCTCCAACATCCTCCCTACCATCTCCAGCATCTCCCGTCTAAACACCTCACTCTCCCCCATCAAATCCTGGACTTCTTCCTCTTGCACCAGTCTGCCTAGCCCCAGCCGTGCTGTCTCCAGGAGTACTCTTCTCGGCGCAAACTCCTCTTTGCATCTCGCAAACAAGGATGAGCAGCTAGGGGGACGACACATCTCCCTCGCCACCCCCACAAACTCACGAACGGAGTAGATGTTGAGGCAAGTCCGCCGTACCTCCCGCAGCGCATATGCTGCACCCCTGGGGATCTGCAGAAATCGAAACGTACAATACATGTTTGTGTGGAACAGGACTTCACCCGGTGTTCTGCGTTTGTAGCCCCTCGCCACGGTGGAAGGGACACGGTAGGCGTCCTCGTGGATGAAAGTCAGAAATGCGAGAGCGAGATTGGGTTCTAGGGCGTGGGTTGAGAGGGTTTTCTGTTTGTCCACCGCACGAATCAGTCTACTTTGTATGTTCAGAAGTTCGGTCGAGAAGTATGGAAGAAATAGAGAGGAAATGGAAGAGATGGTACACGAACCGGGCCATCTGGATCCAAAGTATCAAGCACATCATCCAGCGACGCCGAAGAAGCGCGCACGACGGACTCCTCGACGATGTATTCCTCTGTCCCGAACCTTAGTTTGACTACGGGGACTGTGTAAACAGGATGTTCGGGATCGGCATGCTGCTGTTGTTGCTGTTGTTCTTTGTCTTCTTGATCATGTCGATCCATCTTGCTTTTGCTGGTTGAGTGATCTTGAAGACTAGCCACTTGTGTTAGAAGCATATCTTCCCTGATATATCTTCCCTGATCTAGGTGTTCTGTACACATACCTTTCTGATGAGGATGGCATATTTGGAACTTTGCGCAGCCTATTAGCATGTGGCTATGTCTATCTGCTGGAGTGCGGACACGAGACACGAAGGTTGGGAATAACCTTATGTGTCTGGTGAAAGGAGATGGAGGAGAGTTGTTTTCAGCATTCACTTTCACAGTGGCCGGATTGGTGAAAGTATTTCCTCTGATGTGGTGTGGAATCACGTCTTGGGAAGAATGGCTTCTCCATTGCAGATGTTGTTCCGGTGTTGATGCTGTCTGTGTAAGAGTGTTATGTCCTGAGTGGTTGTATTGGACATGGCCTGATTCGTGGGAGGTGGGCTACATAAGGGGGAGAAATGGCCAGGGTCGCCCTGTGGATTTGAGGTCCAAAACTGCCACTATTTGCTACTATTGACCAACCGAGCAGCATCCACGAACGCGGAATGAAGAGGTTACAGAGGAGAAGTATGATGCAAACCAGACATACTTTGGATCAACACGTGCTATTATCAGATCGACCTAAACCATTACATTTTCCCCAAGCACAGTCCCGTCGCCATTCTCATATTGGCTTCAGACTCAAAAGTTCTTCTCCAACCACCCGACCACCGCCTCGCCAAACTCCTGCTTCTTGTCCAGCAGTCCCCAATGCGAGCCCTGCAGCTCAATCTTGGTCAAATGCGGCAAGAGACCAGCCTGCTCGGGCATAGCGATCATTTCCTTTCTGCAAATCATATCTTTGTCAAAGCCGACGAACAAAGCAGGACATGTAACCACCGCGCTCGACGTGGGTACTTCGCCGTCCTGGAAACCAAAGACTGTGCTGCGATACCAGCACAGAGGTGCTTCGAACCCATCCCGCTGCATACGCGCGATGAACTCCTTCCGCATGTCCTCTGTGGCATAGCTCTGCACAGGCGTCCTACGCCCCTCTGTGAGGAACTTGCGGAGACCGTCCGGGGCGCAAAAGGTTTCGAGGTGGTGCTCACCAGGTGCGTGGGCAGTGTCGAACACGCTTTCCAGGTTGCTATTTAGGATCTCGGCGCCGTCGTTGGCGGTGAAGAGCTTCCAGTACCAAAAGGTGCCATAGCCGAAGAACTTCTGGGTGAGGCCGAGGATGGCGTCGAGGTTGAATGGCTGGTCCGAGGGCGGGTTGTACGCCACGTTTACCATGGCTAGTCCTTGGACTCTGTTAGGAGCGAGATTGTAAACGCGTTGGGCGAAGCCTGAGCCCCAGTCATGGCCAAAGGAGATGACCTTGTCGATCTTCTCGGCGTCTAGGATTTCGGTGATGTCGCGGACCATGAGGGAGAATTTGTAGGCTGCGGGATCGGTGGGCTTGGAGGTGCCGGCGTAGCCTAGACAGTCTGGGGCGATTACGCCGTAGCCGGCTGGGATCAGATGGTTGCTGGCTAGGTCGCTCCATTCGGCTGCGCAGTCAGGGAAGCCATGGAGGAGGAGAACTGTGGGCTTGGAGGGTTGGGCAGGGGAGGTATAATAAGTATATGTAAAGCCACGGGACACTTCGAGGGTCTTTTTATTGAGGGACTCCATGGTTGCTAGGTATCAGGGTCAAGGCCAGTGGAAAATACCGACGTAAGTTGAGTCGGGCAGAGTAGGACCAGTGGCAGAGTGAGAGTAGACGTGGAAGGGGGAATACGTTGTAAGATGGTGGGCTAGAGATGATATATATATATGCAATACTACCGAGGGGTAAAGATGGAAAAGTGGGGATCTATACGGCCGAGAGATATGCTGGCGCAGGCTGTGTTGCTCAAATGAAGGACAAGGCGTGAGTTTACGAGCATTCCAAAAGCTGACCCAATCAAGAGGAGAGGTTTTTCTGGGAGATGGTACCAGGTAAGCAGAAGTGGAGTTGTAGGAGACGGAAGTGGTTCTCTCCGCTCGGCTGACTGTGCCGTGGTTCACAAATGGCAATCGAGGCTGCCGACTGGAGTGATCAATATAAGACAAACCCAAAGACACCGATGGTGGCGTGGGAATGCGAAATGGGCACGTAGATGAAACTCGTATTCCTCCAAAGCGATATATGTTGCTTCCTTGGCATGAGCGCATCCGGTCGGAGGAGACGGGCGTGACGGGATCCCCGCATTTTCATGACACGTCAGGGTCCAGTGGAAAGGTCGAATCGCCGACACTCCGACTAAAAAGCTCAAGTGAATATTTGTACGAGTAGACTGATTATCATATCATCAAAACAACGACATAACCACAGTCAAGATGCCGAAGAGAAAGTCAGCAGGCGAAGATGCGCCAATCAAGGACCAGAAGATGCGGGACAATGACGAGGAGAGCAGCTCTGATGATGTGCGCATTCACTCCTTGTCCGCCTCTGTTCTATTCATCAATAAGACAGGGAGATGATAGAAACAGGTCAACAACTAACGAGACTGAATCACAGGATGAGAACATGCTAGACGTCGACTTCGAATGGTTTGATCCACAACCGGCCGTCGACTTCCACGGTCTCAAGACACTCCTCCGCCAATTACTCGACGTCGACAACGTCCTCTTCGACATGTCTCCCCTCTCCGACCTCATCCTCGAGCAGCCCCTCCTCGGCAGTACCGTCAAGGTGGATGGCAACGAGACTGATCCCTTTGCGTTTCTCACCGTCGTCAACCTGCACCAACACAAGGACAAACCCGTCATCCAACAAATCACACAATACATTGCCTCCAAGTCTGCCTCGATACCCGCCCTCGCCACTCTGCCGCAGCTGCTGCAAGACGACTCCAAGCAGATCGGCTTGATCCTGACCGAGCGCTTCATCAACATGCCTTCAGAAATCATCACCCCCTGCTACACCATGCTGCAAGAGGAGATTCAGTGGGCCCTGGACGAGAAAGAGCCCTACGACTTCACCCACTACCTCATCCTCTCAAAGACATACCAAGAAGTCGAGTCAAAGCTGGATGCACAAGAGTCGCGACCAAATAAAAAGGGCAAGAAGCAGGCCGAGCTGGAAACCTTTTACTTCCACCCCGAGGACGAGAAGCTACACGAGTACAGCCTGGGCTACGGCAACTTTGAATACACAAAGGCCACCAATGAGGGCGCCAGTGATGCCAAGAGAGCTTTCCAAGAGGCTGGAATCAAGCCCATGGGTCATCTGACTCTTCTTGATGCCTCGAGGTTTGCAGAGGCCATTACCGGCGTTGGAGAGTACCTTAGTGGTGCAGCTTAGAGGACAGGTCCTCCGACGACCCCACAAAAGCCATACATATAGACCGAAGATATCACGCCATGACAAAAGTATTTGATGATCCATCTCGAAGCAATTTCATCGACCGAACCACTACTTTACATCCCCAGACTCGCCACCGATAGCTCATTGCTTTACAGCCATTGGTTGCACAAGTCACATATAAGTCTCGTCTTTTTATCAGATAGTCAACTAAATGCGTCGCACATCGAGACCAGTCTTCGCGATCCTCGCAGCAACCAATGTCAAGGCACCTCCTACCATAGCCGACCCCCCGAACATCTGTGCAAACAAATACTCCCCGCGACCCCTTTTAATAAGTGCCCCTGCCAGTGGTGGCCCGCTCAAACAAGCAAATGACACAAATGTAAAGCACATGCCCGTCCGCTCGCCAATCTTCTTGACGTCCCTCGTCAGACTCGCACACGCTGTGGGAAACAGATTCTGCACACCGGCACTGAAGAACCCATAAACGACGCAAAAGGCATAGAGTCCGCCTAAGGAGGACACTGCCGCCCAGCAATACAATAGGGCGCCTGCAACCAACGTGACTGGGATCAGAGTATTGACGGGCCCAACGAAGCGATCTGCAACGAGTCCACAGACAAGACGACCTGGTATACCAACCGCATTCATAACAAGCAGCAACGTCAAGGACGTCGACGACGAAACTCCAATGACTCTCTTTCCAAAGGTACTAATCTGTACACTTGTTAGCACATGTAAACTTCACCGAACCAACCTACCAGCCATTTCCATCCACTCCTTCTAGCGTGCATTCAGAATCAAAGTCAAGACTCACATAGAAATAAACAAAATAAGTCGCCCACATATTGAAGAACATAGCAACGCAAAACAGTGCATACGCTCCCTCCCTGAACGCCCCAACCTCAATCCACGACGACAGCAGACCCTTCCTCACCCCCTAGGACGAGCCCCCACCCTAACTCTCGCAAGCAGTCCCGCTACAACGGCATTCGCCAAGACCACAAAACCCATAGCCCTCACCGTCCACGCAAACCCCACCCTGGGCTCAAGCTGCCGGAAGATGAGCGGAAACACGATCCCACCCACAGCACCTCCACTCGCCGCCAGCGCCATGGCCAACGCGCGCCCGCGAGCGAAGTATGTCGCCACGAGGGAGACCGTAGGACAGAACAGCAGGCCATCGCCAATCCCTTTACCAAAACCCTGCGACAGGAAAACCTGCCAATATGCACTCGACTCAGCCGTCGTGAAGACCGCCACGACCTGCAGGATCGAGCCAGCCCCTTGGACCACGTGGTAATGTCCAGCGTCCAGCGCGCGGCCGGATATAACACAGATCCAAGCCGGCGTAAAAGCGCAGAAGACGCAAGAATAGGAGAAGATCAGATCAGTGATATCTGTGGTGCCGATCTATCTCCTCCCTGTCCTTTCCAAAAGAAAGAGACAAAAGTGGTGATTGATGGCTCTGAAATTTGGTTTCATCCAGCCGGGCTAAGCTGGGCTGGTATGATGGGCCACCACAAGGGAGCACTGCCCCACAGAGACTTGATGGGTGGTCAGTCTGGGTGAAGGAAACGCCCCATGCTGAACCACATACAATGGGCTAGTATCCGAAAGGGGCTTGGAAGAAAATTCGAGTCGCAAATGGCAATGTCAGTGGAAGATAGTAAGGAAAATTGGAGATTTATCTTTGTCTATATAATCTTTCGTCTCGGTCGTCAAATTAGTTGCTTTGCTTATCTCTCTTATGCTGATACTGTGAAATAAAGACGCTTTTGGCTCCATCATCTCCTTCATATACGTCTGATCCTCTAAAAAGTTATATACTGGCACCGACAATGCATGCAAGTAGGTAACGTGAAAATGTTTGATAACCAAAAACACCAGACCATGATGTGGGAAACAACCTAGAAAAGAAAAGGAGGCCTTCGGCGAAGCACTCCAGATGAGACCGCAACTCTATCGGCTGACAGGCTCAGGACTAGCAGGTCTGCTCGCAGCAGGGGTGACCGAAGTGCTAGCACCAGGAGTATTCGGCCTGCTCTTGCGGAAAGTCTGCGTGCTCAGCCTGCTGAACAGACCGGGCCTCTTGCTGTCCGGCGAGCCCGGCTGGGACTTGGGCGTAATCGGCAGCTTGGGAATGGTAAGCTTGTGAGCCTTGTGGTGGTGCTCGCCCTCGCCCGTCTCGGCCTGCAGACGCTGCAGAGCGGCCTTGGCCTCGAGCACAAGGTAGGGGTACCAGCCCTTGCAGGCTTTGACGAGGATGCTGAGTTTGGTCATGCGCTTGCCGGGGTTCTTGGAGGGCTCGCCTAGGAGACGGATGTCCTTCTTCAGGACTTCTTCAATGTCGTCGGCGGAGACGAGCATGTTGACGAGTTTGTCGACGTGCACCTTGACGAACTTGACAAAGTTGGAGAAACGGATGATGTCTGAGATGAGCCATTGCGTGGTGGCTTGGCGAGAGGGTCGGCTGAGGCCGGACTTCATGGCTGCGGTGTCGAGGAGGAGGGTGTAGCGCTCTTCGAATCGGTCGGCGCGGTCTGCGTTCACTGCTGGTTGGTCGAGAGCGTGGGCATAGCCTTGTTGCCATGGCTTGAGGCCATTCACATCCAGTCTGTATTCGAAATTTGGTGGCGAAAGAGTGTAAGAGAGAGCGCTGAGGATGCCCTCGATTTCATGTCTTTTCTCGTTATCATCAAGACGCTCATCACGCGGTCTAGAGTACAGAGGACGGGTGACGCCCTCTTCGGTCATGGTAGGCTTGAGGTCGCCGGATTGATCGGCAATGGATGCTGGTGGAGAGAGTACTCCAACAAGGTCTCCCCAAATCAGGAGACGTGCTTGCTCGATGCCGAGCTGGGCGAGGAGGATTCTCTCATCCTTGGAGTCGTTCAGCGAGCTGTGAATGTTGCCGAAAGACTCGACAGTGTTGTGAAATAAGCTGGCAAGCGCCACAACGCTGAAGACCACAGACTCCTGGGTCGGAATCTCTTCTTGTGACATGATTCTTTTGGGAAGTGTATGTTGTAGATAGCAAAATAGAGCTGCAAGGTAGAAAGTGCGAAAATGCCAAAAACAGACCTACGTTTCGTGAGGCACGACTATTCATATATACTTTCTTCTTCACCGAGCATTCTGTGACGTCGTTGAGCACGACACATCACCGCCTGCGCGAGTCCCCCGCATGTTGGGCGCAACAACTTGATTCATTCGTGTTGAAATTTCATGCGAAACGCTTTCGACCCTCTCCCTAAGAAGGAGTATACTCGGTGGTATTGATAAGTGGGTCCGTGCATTCGCCTCTTGCTATATCGTGCGGCTCTGCTTTTAGCAAGTCCTAGAAGCTTGATTGACTCAGGAAGTGCAGTTGGCGGATTCGATGGCATTAATGAGTGTTCGATCTCTCTCCCTGTACAAGTCTCAATCTTGCTGAAGGGAATAGCAGTTGTGTCAAGGGTATGCTGGAGTCGCACCGATGAATTCGGGCCTATACAAAAGCTCAATGGTTATGACGTCGACGTAGAGTCAGGCCCTTGTCGCGTTCACAGAACCATCACGGTAAAAAAGGGTCCATGTTTTATTTCTGGCAGCGGAGGTCCTAGGAACAGAAATGTAAGTCCCGCGCGTCAGATCAGTTCGAGGCCTTGTATCTTCCTGTCTTTGATGAAGTTTGAAAGAGAAGTTATGATGTTGAGCGAGGATCTTCCGGGCGATCCTCGGATCGAGCAAACATCACCTCTTGTCTTTTATTCTGACTCGACTTTTGTTATTGCACTATATGGTCTGTCTGGATCGTCAACTTGTTTCTTGCGACAAGCGGTCGAAATAGACAGCAATGTCTTTCACTCAGCTCACATGGCGCGGCAACAAGTTGAGACCCGAGACTTCTCATGTTGTCACATGTATAGCACCAATACGTAGGGACAACGGAAAGCAGTATTGCGTGGACACTACTGGACCTTCCTGCATGTGCGTGGTGAACCCTCCATAATTGGCAACGAGCACTGTGTTACCCGGTCTGCTGGTCCTACTGGGTCCTGGAAAATATGATTCTATTTTCGTGGCAGCTGCCCACTGATTCAGAGCAGACTTTTGATACTTGCACAATGAGCACCTAAATTAGTGACAAGAGTGTAACACCTTGTGAAGCAATTGCATTATCATGGAATGTGAGAGAAACTCTGCTTTTCCAAATGATGACTACCGACACAGCAAATTTAGCTCCCGCCTACAAGGAAGATTGAAGCAGGTCAATCATTCCTGGGCACGAGATATCATGCCTCGATCGCTTGATGTCTTCTGGAAAAACCACACACGCTTGATGTCCACATACATGCCACAATAGAATCTGTTTCTGTCAAACCTTTAGACTACTCGCTGTATCAAGAGCCTTCGCAGTGTCGACATCGTTCGCGCCTTCCACATAACCCGCTGTGTCAAGATCGTTCGCAGTGTAAAGATTATCCGCACTGCCAGGATCACCCGCAACATCAAGATCATTCGCAACATCAAGACCACATGGGACACCCGTCGAAGCCGCCAACGCTGGCCGATTGTTTCTACACCCTGAACATATCGCCTTCAACGCTTCCAGTCCAGGAGACTCCACGGTGAACGGCAAAGCAGGCAGCCCTCTCATCCGCCTAAATACATTGACCCTCGCTGAGAACCTCTCCTCCGCAGGAGTATATCTCAATACATTGTCTGTTCCAGCAATGAATGTGTTAGGCTCCACAGTCAATGCCACCCTCACCACCTCCTTCAAGCTTCTCAAAGCCAACTTGAATGTCTTGAACGACTCGCCTTGGGCGAGTATGGTATGGTCAGTTGCACCAGCAAGATCATCCAGATCATAGTCCTGGGTGTCCTGTGCAGCAACCAGGGAGAATTCATATAATGGTCGAAGCCCCCAAGCCCAACCTCCAGGAATTATGTTCCTCCAGAAAGAATGAGGGCCCGTTTGTATGAAGAGGCGAGTAGGTGAAATCTGGGGAAACAGGCGGACGATACCCATGTCCTTGATTTCTTGGAGACACGTAGCGATGGCTTCTGCCTTTTTCTCATGTGGACTGGTAAAGGTGTCGAAGTCGTGGTCATAGAGCATTGGTCTCAACGACTCGTCTTCCTCCCAGCTGGTCAAGTCGATGATCTCTAGTGACCCATTTCCCTCTGGCGAGTCTGAGTCTGGCGAGTCTGAGTCGGATGAACGAGAGCCAGGTGAGTGAGAGGCGGATGAATTGGACTCGGATGAGCAAGAGTCGGCTGATCGAGAGTCTGGTGAGTGATGGTTTGGTGTGCGCGATTCGGGTGAGCGAGACCTGCGTGAGCGAGATCTGCGTGTGCGCGATCTGGGTCTGCGAGTGTCGGAAGTGTGGGCTTGGGGTGTGCGCGATTCGGGTATATCAGACTCTGGTACGCGAGTATCGGGTGTGCGCGACCGGGGAGTATGAGAACCGGGTGTTTGCGCTTCAGATGTTACAGAATGCGATGTGTTAGCTCGCGGGATGTAGATATATGGTGTATGAGTGCGTGGCGTGTGATTACACGGCGTATGAGAGTATGGAGTATTCGAAGGTGGCGTACAATCACACGACGACGAAGCATAACCGAGCTTCTTCGTTCTGCAAACACATATGGAGTCTGGGTCTGCCTCCCTGGCAGTCTTGTATCTCTCAGAGCTGTCGTCAACGGTCACATGATGTTCTGCTTCCACAGGTGGGAAACGAAGCGGGTACAGTTTTGGCCAGATGTCGTCCTCGGGTATTCTGACCTTGTAGTATCTGTCGAACACGTGGAGACTGTTGGTAGCGGTTCCGCGCCTAAGATTATTCTTGTTGCCCTCGAGGTTCATGAAGGAATACCGCTCCTCGTGAGATCGTACACGAACGTCGAACCTACGGATCGATTCCATGAAGTTCAGCCTTAGAGAATCCGCCCGGGCTTTTGTTCTTTCGGCTGACCAAGACTTTATGCCTTGGTTGAACCTTTCGGAGGACTCCCGTAGCTTCAAACGGAGAGCCTTTTTTCCGGCCCTACGTTCCGCGGCTGATGTCAAAGACTGGACACGTTTGTCAACGGTATGGGTAGACCCAGGCCACTTGACCGTGAAGGCCTTCTTATCGGCCTCGGAAACTTCAGACATCCTTTCGAGGGATAGAGAGAGGCTGTTATACCCGATCAGTATAATGGGGCTAAGACCTGCTTAGACTCAGGTCGTGTTGAATATGCATGCAGACATGCGGGAGGAACACGGACGGCAAGCTTCGAAGATCTGTATAGCCTCAAGCAGCATGAAGCAAGAAGTTGTTATAGATATCGACCATGAAGCTGACAACGAATCCGACTAGTTTTACTCGACAAGCTAGCATGCGCTTTCTGTGTCCTTGTGGAGTGTGATCAGTCCTTTGTGACGAAGTAGTAATTCTCGGGTAAGAAGCACATACTGCTTGCCAGGTTGTCTGAAATTTCTCCTGTTGAAAATGGCGAACGAACAATGTTTCTCTTCAATGTCTGTCTTCCGTATTGTAGTTCATGGCGATATGCTGGACACGAGATAGCCAATCAAGGGTGAACACCTACTCTTGTGGTATAGAAAATCTTGCAACGTGTCACAAGAACGTGTGATTCGCTATAATCATGCGGTTTGCTGCAGAATCATATAGGTGACGGTGACAGTCTCGTATGTCGAATGCTGGTCGAGCTGTTCGTGGAACATGAGTGTGCGGAAAGCTTGTTTACGCCCTAATGCTTGCTCTTAATCGTGTGCATCATTCATAGCTTTGACGGAAGTACTACTGGCATCATGGCACCGGGAATTCAGCGGCATTCAGGATTTTCTTTAGAGACCATATGAATCAAGGTTCACAATGACTGATTCTGTTGACGTTATCTGTTTAGGGATCTTTAGCAATGAAATAGAATGCTCCCAGCCAAATTGTATGCGTTCCAACTCCTGTCCTCGCCCCATTTGTAGGATCTACTGTACTTACAAGCGCAGGTGACCATGTAGTCATGGTGTATGGACACACATCAGGTTTCCGGCTGCGAAGGTAGAGCTAACCGTTCAAGGAAATACGGCCGCCTGAGCAAAGACTGCCACCTCGGCAACGCACAAACCGAGCAAAACTCTCCGAAAACCGCCTCCGCATTCAATGGCATAGACCTGTCCTTAAGTTGCTCAAGGGTGAGCTGGTCCATAAGCATAACCATTCTTTCTAGACTCCGCTGCGCAGTAGCTAGATTCGGCATCCAGTCTCCAGCCATCCAACGAAATGTGTAAGCTTTTCCGGTGGACACACTCACACGCTCCTCATCGAGATACATGCGCATCAAAGGATACGTGTAACCAGGAATGTGGCTAAGCTTCGTAGGAGTCGCTTTGAAGTAGCGCGGGCCGAGTATAGTGTCGCCGCGAGGAAAGATCTCAGATGCGCGGTGGATAGCGTCTCGAGGGAATCCTGTACAAGGGTTGCACTGCGCATATGCTCTGAGCCACCAGAGTTCTGTTTGGCAGGTACAAATTACCACAGGGTCTGGAAGAGGACTGTCTGCTATTGGCGCAGCTTCTAGGTCTGGGAGTTGTGTGGCAGTGTTGTTCTCTACAAGATGCGCATAAGCTACCAAACTATCCTTCCCTGGCCTGGAATCGGGTGAAAGGGTGGTCTGCATGATGACCCTCCGCAGATTATGAGGATATGTACCTTGAGCGATGCTGTTTGCCTGATTATATTGCTGGAGGGGTTGTTGTAGGTTGTCAGCTACCAGTCTTGAACGCTGATGTGTTGACTGAATGTTTGTATGTTTGTCAATGATACGTGTACTGATGGTATTTGCCATGGTCGCTAGATTGCCAGAGGATGGTGGTTGGAAGACTACTAATTCCGGTTTGAAGGAAGAAATGGTTGCGTCAACAAAGCTAGAAGACACTGTATTGATGAAGGCAAAGTCGCGTGAGGTTTCTATATTCACATCTGACAAATTGGGAAGGAACTCAAAGCTAGGGCCCTGAGGGATGGTTGGTGAGCCAATCAAGATTGGATGATGGGTAGAACATCCTGTAACATGCTGTGACTTTGACGGAGGAATTGCTCTAGTCAGGATGTTCTTGATGGCGCTGTCCGTGTAAGAACGCGTAGAATAATACTGTGTCGCATTTGACACCTGCCTATGGGAGCCTGTATTGTAGCGGTGAAGAGGAAGAATCTTTGCCAATTTGGTATGCGGTATTGACTTTTGGTAATCGTGAAACTTTGCAGGCAGTGGGACAGTCCTAGTGTTGGTCGCGATAAAACCAAGCCTTCCCTGCTCATTGGTGTCATACACTCGGAAATCAAGATCTTTGAGTTCATAGTCGGGCCTGCTGTCGGTTCTGAGCACGGCATTTGGTACAATCCGTCTCAGGACACGGTCTCTTCTGCTGAATGTCTCTCCATCGTCGAGATTGCAAAGGTGGTATCTACTTGGCGCTGTCATTATCAAGGACACTGTTGGCAGGACTCCGGAGCAATCGATGGCAAAGATGCCGTACTGGCCTACAAACCTCTGCGTCGATTGGAAACTGCTTCTAGGTTGAGGTGGTGGCATCTCGAAAGCAAATCACGGTAAAAGGACTCCACTTGTCAGTGCGAGTTGCAATAGCAAACATAAAGGTGAACGAGTACCATGCTATTGTGTCAAGCGGTTCCAAATATTAGTAACCAAAGACTGTCGCAGTCTCTCGCGCGCCGTCAACCTCGACAGGCTAAACTCTCGGATTGTGAATTCCCAGCAGCACATACGCTGTTGGGCAATCATGACTTGACCTCGACTATGCACGGCAGTTCATCATGACGGGATCATGGCAGTTGTGGTACGCGGATCTTCGGATTGCTTGCTTCAAAATCAGTCTACGTGTTTGTGCTACCACACCTACTGTACCATCGACAGTCTTACGATAGTATGAGATATGGAGATTGGCATGATCGACCTTAGCGGAACATCAACGAGCAGGCGAATTCGGATACGTGCATTGATGTCGAGAGATCCGCTACATCCAAGTCTATCTAGATTTCTGGTACCGGCTTCTTGTGTAGGGCGCCACCAGCACCAGCCTGGGCGAAGTGTCAGAGATTGCAATCTTCTAAGCAGTTTTCTTGTGCATGACAGTAGCCGCGGCCTTTGACACTTAGTCAGTCCCCGGCTCTTCCAAGAACACGGTTTGACACTCACCTGGTGGTTGGGAAAGATAAGAGTGTCAGCAATGACAACATTCTCCCTTCTTCCAGCGGAAAAGACAACGACCTCGGCAATATCATCAGGTGTGAGAGGCTCGCATCCCTCATAAACCTTGTCGGCAGCGCTCTTGTCGCCGTAGAATCTGACAACAGAGAACTCGGTCTCTACTTGACCGGGATCGATCTCAATGACTCTAATTCTAGATGCAATAAGTTCGCGGCGGAGAGCATCTGTGAATGAGCGGACTGCGGCCTTGGTGGCACAATATATGCTACCACCAGGGTAGGGCTCGCGGCCAGCGATAGAGCCTACGTTGATGATGTCGCCAGCTCCGCCGTCAGAGCCTCGAGCCTTGAAGATTGGCAAGATGGCCTGGGTCATGTTGATGAGACCAGTTACGTTGGTTGCCATCATAACGGTAATATCTTCCTCTTTGATCTCAGGCGCCTTGGCAACACCCTTAACCAGGCCACTAATAGACGAACATGATTAGCATTGTTACACGGAGAGTCAATATAAAGCGGAAAACATCTTGCTGTACATGGAAACAAGTGCTAATTGACATTAGCTTAGCTACAAAAGGAGACTTACGCGTTGTTCACAAGAACATGGATATCTCTCCATTCTTCGGGCAAGTTTGGTACAAATTGCCTGATCTCCTCGGGTTTGCTGACATCTAATTGCACAGGAAGAACCTTGACACCGTCACCGACCTCCTTCTTGATCTCCTCGGCAACTTGCTTCAAGGTGTCCACCCGTCTTGCAGTTAGGATGAGTCTGAGGTTCTTAGGAGCAGTACGGGCAAACTCAAAAGCAGTACTGCGGCCAATGCCCGAGCTAGCACCAGTAATAACAATCGTCTTGCCTTCAATGCGTTTCGCCATGGCGGAAGACATTCTGATTTGGGAGAGTAGCTGCGATGACGCTTGTGCGGGGTAAGGCAAGTGAACGCTTTGGGTTACCAGGGAATTGGCAATGCGATATAGATGGGCAGCTCGACGTGAGAACATGCAATGCGAATTGAGGAAAAGGACAGAGTCTTTTGTTCTTTATCTCGTGACACGTAAAGGGAATGACGAGCTCGGGGTGAAATGTATTAGGAAACCGGGGAAGTGGATAGGTGGAGTGCTATCGTCGGAACTCGCTGCACGTGCTTTGCCCGGTCGTTCACTTCCATGACTCGACTTTGTGATGCCCAAGATATTCAATGACTTATTTGCATGGGTCACGTGCATATCATTGTCGTCTGTCTACCTTAAGGTGAAGAGTGTCGGCCGTATTTGTTAGGGTCGGGCCGAGAGAACGCAAAAGTTTTATCAGATTTAGATTAGATGGTCGGTTTTCGGCCAGGAGCGGTTGTTGCGTCACCACGTCTGGTACGCTGTGCCGTTCGAGCCTTGTTCGTGTTGGAGTGACTCTGCCCTTTAGACTTATTCTTGCTACACATCTTGTGCTCTTTGGCTTTACCGGTCTTAGGGTTGACTTTTCTACTACAGCGGCTTCCACCGATATGCTCTGTTGCCATTGATACCTCACCTCCCCTTCTCTGTCCATTCCGAACCATCCGCGTCATATCTACTCCCAGTGACGATAGGCATGCAGCCTGCCCTGCGCCAGCTCGGTCGCGGTCAAGCTCTGCTCCGTCGATCTCGACCAGCTCATGTGCGATGTCGAGCATCAATCACTCCTCGGCCTGTTAGGAGCCTTCAGACTCGCGCCACGCTGTCCTCGATATGCAGCAGGTCGTCCGTCTCGCCCCTCAGCCTGAGACGAGCTCTTGAGGCTCCGCATTCGCCATTGCAACTTCGCACCCTCTCTACTGCCTCGGGGGCACTACCGGTTGAGGTGAGAGCCAAGTCAAGAGTGGTCCGATGGCTCTGGAAGTGCTTCACAGTCCTCGGCATCTTCGTCGGAGTCTCTGGCGGTCTAGTGCTTGCCTTTTTTGTTTATGATGCATCGACATACAAGGAGAATGCTGAACTCATCGACTTGAATGTGTCCGAGTATGCTTTGAACCCTCGCAGGGGAGGGCCCAAGAACCTGCCTATTGTTGACCATCTGGTCGATGACGATGACTCGCCAGAGAAGAAGGCTCAAAAACACAAGCCCAAGCTCGTCATCCTGGGCACTGGATGGGGTAGCGTGGCACTGTTGAAGCAATTGAACCCAGATGACTATCATGTCACCGTTGTCGCCCCTTCTAATTACTTTTTGTTCACTCCTATGCTGCCCTCGGCCACAGTCGGCACCCTCGAGATCCGATCCCTTGTCGAGCCGGTCAGAAGAATTGTCGCTAGAGTCTACGGTCACTTCTTGAAGGGCCAGGCCGAGGATGTCGACTTTTCTGCCAAGCTGGTTGAGATCTCGTCCATTGGACCTGACGGTGACAAGCAGCACTTCTACTTGCCCTACGACAAGCTTGTCATTGGAGTTGGTGAGTTTAATGCAGCTACAACCGACGTGGAAAAGTACATGACTAACATTGTCAGGTTCAACTACCAACCAACACGGTGTCAAGGGGCTGGAGAACTGCCACTTCCTCAAAGACATCACCGATGCTCGCCTTATCCGTAACCAGATCGTTCGCAACCTTGAAACCGCCAGCTTACCCACTACACCTGATGAAGAGCGAAGACGTCTACTCTCCTTTGTAGTCAGCGGAGGCGGTCCGACCGGTGTCGAATTTGCCGCCGAGCTTTTCGACATGCTGAATGAAGATCTTGGAAAATACTACCCCCGCATTCTCAGAAACGAGATCTCTGTCCATGTCATCCAGAGTCGTGGTCACATTCTCAACACATACGACGAGGCTCTATCAAGATTCGCCGAGGCTCGCTTTGCTCACGACTCTGTGGATGTCCTTACCAACTCCCGCGTCAAGGAGGTCCTCCCGGACAAAATTCTGTTCACCCAGAAGGATGCGGATGGCAAGACCATTACAAAGGAACTTCCCATGGGCTTCTGTCTCTGGTCTACTGGTGTAGCTCAAACGGAGTTCTCACAAAAGTTGGCAAAGAAATTAGGAGACCAACAGAACAATCGCCATGCTCTTGAGACCGATACCCACCTCCGTCTTGCAGGTGCCCCTCTCGGTGACGTCTACGCCATTGGCGACTGCTCCACTGTGCAGAACAACGTATCTGACAATATTGTGACTTTCCTACGTACTCTGGCATGGGAGAAGGGCAAGAACCCTGACGAACTGAAGATCAGCTACCCTGACTGGCGCCACGTAGCCAAGCGTGTCAAGTCTCGCTTCCCACAGGCTGCTGATCATTTGAAGCGTTTGGATCGCCTTTTCGAAGCGTACGATAAGGACAAGAGCGGGACCCTCGACTTTGGCGAGCTCCAGGAACTACTCAAGCAAATTGACAGCAAGCTCACTTCTCTTCCCGCCACTGCTCAACGTGCAAATCAACAAGGTGTCTATCTCGGCAAGAAGCTGAACAAGCTGTCCCAAGCCTCGGCCGCCATGGAGCTCAATCAAATTGATTATGGTGACATTGACGAAGCAATATACAAAGCTTTCGAGTACAGACACATGGGTAGCTTGGCATACATCGGCAACGCTGCCGTCTTCGATTTCAACGGCTTGAATTTCGGCGGTGGCCTATTAGCGGTCTACCTATGGCGTAGTGTCTACTTTGCTCAGAGTGTGAGCTTGAGAACCAGAATACTGCTAGCCATGGACTGGACCAAGAGAGCACTATTCGGTAGAGGTGAGTCTACATTCTAAAGCCTTGAAAGGTTGGACTATCTGCTAAAAATGGATACAGATCTCATGAACTTTTAGAAGAGACGCTTCTTACTGACTAACGAAAATCGGACGTGTTTCACATAGACCCAGCCAGGCACTTGCCGATTAATGCCCAGTAGTGTACGTGTAGAATAGTTGCAAGCCAATATAATCATTTTTTCTGTCAACCCGACTTCCTCCGTCGTTGATTCTGCACTGCCCATTGATGCTCCTCATCGTTTCAATATATCAAACTGTGGCCGCGTGGACTGTTTATCCATGGGGAAACTTGCAGCTTGTCAGTCAAGCCAATCGTAGTCGATTCTACAATGTCAGGTGCTTGACCCCAACTTCACATCCCCACACCGTGCTCCCACCCATCTTCCCCCCACGTTCATATGACAACAAGTATACGGAAGAACATATATCAATCTGCAACCTAGTACCGTAGTTCTGGAACTCGTTATGGCCGTGGAATCATTCCTTGGCTAGCTTGGCACATGCCGCTCGGAACATGTCCACGATATGTACTTGGCTGAGCTTGTCGTTTTGCTTGATGTTCGTACAAAGCTTCATTACACATGTGGTCTTTGCCAGAACGACGTTGTGCCCTTTGTCGATTCAGAGTCATACTATCTGATGACCTCCTTGTCACAACGATGACTTTCCAGAGATGGTATTTGTATGCTGTTCTTGACGCGCCGCTTGCCTCCACCGACAGACCGGCACCATCAAGATGACCGCGCGTCCCCTGGCCCGTGGGATATATCAGCTGCTACGCCTCTGAGCAAACTTGCAGCAGCTTTGGAACTGCCGTTTAGGGTTCTCGTATAGCCAAGCGGTGCCAAGGCAATGCTTGAAGTGAAGGGTCGCCAATGCTACAAGGCTCTGCTATACCCACCTCCGCGCACCTCTTTGCCAAGGACACATGCACCCCCTGGGACACGCAATTGATATCGGCCCTGCAGTCCATTTTGACGACAAACAGTGGAAGATCTTCACAGCCAAGACGGCGCGCGTTTCTCCACATATTTCCGCCGCTGCAAAATGTCTCTTCTAGTGGGATTGAATGAGTAAATGCTGCATTGTCATTCGTGGACACGTCCGATCCACCATGTTTCCAGACTGAGCTATAACATCCAGCGATAGGCATTGTCACACCTGAGCCAAGAAAGCCTCATCATCAACAAGTACTTGGCTTGGATTCAGCGAATCACAAGTCTCTGAATTACTGTGTGAACGCGTTCCCCCATACTGGCGATTTCATCTACAGCTACGCGAGCATTTATGTTAGACGTCCATTGACATCTGAGGCAAGGTCTGGCAAAGTTGCTGAAAGCGATGCTTGCGCGGCCTCGCTCTCGCTTCGAGATGTAAGAAAGGTATGTGACCACGAAGAAGGTTGGAGTATATAAGAGCCCGTGTAGATCAGGACATTTCCATTCTCATTATCACCATCTCCTCATCTCTTCACTCCAATCTCAAGTGCGCCGAGAATGGTTCAAATTAAATCAGTTTTGGGCTTCGCTGCCGTCCTTGGGGCAGTCTCCGCCCACCCTGGCCACGATGTCAAGGCCGAAGCTCTCGAGCGCCGTCAATACTACGACTCGGTCCCAATATCCAAGCGCTCTGTCGGCCAATGTGCCTCCAAACTGAAAGAGCGTGGTCTAGCCCAGAGAGCCCACTCTCGTCGTGCTGCCATCATGAAGGAAAAGCGTAATCTCTCGAGCACTGGTAGATCAACCATCTCTCATTCCCACCAGATCAAGGAGCTAACAACCCCATCAGGAAAGCTCAACCAGATGCATGCCCGTGACCTCGATACGGTTCTCAACACCACCCACCTGACAAACGACACCAGCCTCTCCATGGACGTCCCGGAGGCCTCTCTCTTCAGCAGCGACAGCTCCTGCATCCTGGTGCCCGAAGTGACTCAAGGACCTTACTACGTCTCTGGCGAGTTCATCCGCAAGAACATGACCGAGACTCAAGTCGGCATCCCCATCACCGTCGACATCCAAGTCATCGACGTCAACACCTGCGAGCCCGTGCCGAACGTCTACATCGACTATTGGCACTGCAACGCCACTGGTGTCTACTCTGGCGTCACTGCCAGTGGCAACGGCGACTCCTCCGACACTAGCAACTTGGACAAGACGTTCCTTCGTGGTATCGCCGCCACTGACCCCGAGGGCGTCGCCATATTCGAGAGTATCTTTCCAGGCCACTACACCGGGTACGTTTTGTTCTATTCACACCTGGCCAGAATGACTTTACCGCCACCTAGTCTATACTTTTGTGATCACTAACAGCGACCAACAAAAACAGCCGCGCCCCACACGTCCACATCATAACCCACACAAACAGCACCCACTACACCAACTCCACCGAGTCGGCAGGCAGCATCCAACACGTCGGTCAATTCTTCTTCGACCAATCCCTCATCTCCACCGTCGAGGCCACGGCGCCCTACAACACAAACACGCAGGACCTGACGCTCAACGCCGACGACAGCATCCTAGCCCAGGAAGCCGCGACCGAGGGCGTGGATCCCTTTGTCGAGTACATGTTCCTGGGAGACGACATCAGTGACGGGTTGCTGGCTTGGATCTCAATGGGGGTGGATATGAGCAGTGATTATGCGGTTAGTGCTGCTGCGGCGTATTATAGAGGTGGGGGTGTTATGAGTGATTCTTCTGGCGGTGGTGGCTCTGGTGGTGCGCCTGGTAATGGGTCGGGTGGTACCGCTCCTTCTGGTAGTGCGCCGCCTTCTCGTTAAGAGTGTACAGAGGAGAGAGTGATGAGTTGCTGGTATTGAGGGTGCGGGGGTTGCAAAGTCTAGTCACACATTCGTTTGCACAGTGTATGAAAGTGGAGTGTGGGACAGTGATTTGTAGGGAAAGTGGGTAATAGGTAGCGTGTGTGTGGGAGTATGTCATGGATGCTCTTCTACTTTCCACACCCGCAATAATTTGTGTGTCTAATTGGGATGTTCCTCTTTTATGCCCCGAAATATCACTCTGATCACAATAACATAATCCTGGATTGAAATGGAATCTGGAGAACATGAGTGTAGCCATGACAAAGTTTGATATATGAGTAGAATAGACAGAGAGAGGCAGAGATAGACCTCCCAACGGTAGAGTTCATGCAAGGACAGATTTTTGACTTGCTAGCTATACTGCGAAACGAAAGAGGCTTCGACGATGGGAAAGTAGCCCGCCTACGACTGAAACAGCATTTCGCACAGGCAGTGACTCCGAAGACGCAATGAAGGAGACAGAAGCAGGAGAAGGACGCTCATCGTAGACGGGAAGCGAGACTGTCTTGCTCTTGGTATACTACACGCGATACAGTTAGGCGTGTCAAATTCCCCGCAGCACCTATCTATTTAATGACGGACACTTGATGAATAAGCGTGTATACATGTAGTGGAAGTGATGATTATCCAGGGCCCAGAAGTTTGTTCAGTCCATCGTGGTACTAGTTCCAGTGTGCTGATAATGATTGGTTTAGATGCAGGTAAGGGTTTGTGCTAAGTGACAGCAGCGCTCTCGCTTCTTCTGTCTTTCGGGAGCCAAGCAGGGACTATACGAGCGACTCGTGCAGTGACAGCCGCAACAGTGTAGCCAAGCTCGAAAGCGATTCGATCGTGATTCGCCCCCTGGCGAAGCAAGGCATGGATACGGTTCATCCGTACGCCGTTGAAATTGGCTGAATTTATCAAATCGAGCTGTCTTTGTCGAAATGCGCGATATCCTGCGAGATTAAAATCCTCGCCATGGTCCATAAGCTGTAGACGATCCGCGATCGTTTTTGGCGAGCAATTGAACGCATCACCGAGCTCGCGGTAGGTCATACCACCTTCGCACAACCTTGCGAGACGTATGCTATCGCCATATGACCATTTGCGTGTCCTGGTAATACGAGGCAATCCGAGCATATCACAGCGATTGTCAACCGCATTGATAGTCATGTCGAAATGAAGTGCAATCCTGTCCGTTGTACTTCCAGATTTTGCCCAAAGCCGGAATTCGTCGTGGCGCGAGGGATCGAGGATTAAGCCTAGATGCTGCTGTTGTCGTCGTAGCAATGTGACGGCATCATAGCCTGGTATTGTCTGAAGCTGCTCAAAAAGCACCCAGACATCATGCACCGAAATGCTTATTTCGTCGGCAATATCCTGGTCACTCTTATTTCGCATGCACATTGAGGCTGCATGCGCGTTCTTGAAGCGCATTATGGCATAGGCTGTCTCGGTATTGTCCGTAAGGGCAATTTCAGTATCGGCAGATGTGGACGGGTCCGAAGTCAGCTGCGGAGGACCATCCTCCATAGACTGCTCTGCATGACCTTGTGGTCGATACTGCTGATTTTCTGAATGGTTGCCATGGGCCAGAGCTGTGAGTTCTTTATCGTCGTCATCATTAGCCTCGTATATGCTAGGTCCAAGCTCTTCGGCACCTCCGCGTCGTGCAGAACGGCTGGTCGAATCGAGAGAGATTTTGCGGTTGACTACGTCCTCGGTCGTCCCCAGCTCATAGGCAACGTGCCTGATAGATTTGTGTGCGTCAAGCATACGGTACAGAATGAGGGTGCGAGGAAAAGTCCAATCAATGCTCCGTCCTCTTGTGATGTGTGGGTGTTGCGTTGGCTTGTGCTGTAAATGTGGTGAGCGAGAGCTGTCATCTCCCTAAGAGGTGGTTGGCAAAGCGGCGGTGTGTGCCTGAGCCAGCTCATCCTCATCCACATCCATGGCATCGGCGGGAATGACAGTAGCAGGGGGTGCGACAGCAGCGTGGGCGGCACCATTGAGGCCATTAGCGGTGGTGTTGGCATTGCCGTTGGTAAGGGTTGTTTGGCCATTAGTGTTCTTCTGGTCCTCTTTTGCTTTCTTGGCCTTGAACTCCTTGTAGGAAATGGTCTTGGGCACGACGTCGGTGAGGAACTCTAGGTTGTCGACTCTGGACACTGCACCGGCTGAAATACCTGTTAGCAAGAGATGAGGTGAGACAGGGGTATGTAATGTTACATACCGACATCACGATATTGAATGTTGCGACGCTGTTTACGCTCGGACTTGACGACGTTGTGAGTTTGCTCGACAAGATATTGAAGGAATTGTTCGGTTGCAATGGTAATGGCAAAGGCGGCGTTGTTGGAGCAATTGGAGATGTCTTCATCGGCATGGATGATCTTCTTGACACGAGCGACTGTGATGGAGAGGGTCAGTAGTTGTATACGAAGTGAACGAGAAAAGTGATTGCCTACGTGGGAGAGAGACGGTGCCAGTGATCTCTGCCGAGGGAGCGATGGGGGTGTTGTTGTAAGGCATGTTTGAAAAAGCAATGTGATAGTCTTGGATTATGCTTATACACTATATCGTGCTCTGCTCTTGTGGTTTGTAGGAAGAAGGGTGCAAGGGCGGATGGATGTGATATTACTGGACAGTGTCGGATGGTGAGAGATCAAAGCACTCTGTCCACCTCGTCGCGTCGACTGGCAGAGAAGTCGCGTCTGATAATGTTCCGAAGTCGTCCCGAATCATGCCCGATGCGGTAATACACAACGTCGACAACCCTATCGCGAGTCCGCTATACCATGAAACAATGTCGATGTGAAGGTGCAATGTTTAAGATTAACATCCAATTGTAAACTGTTCCCAGCTCTACGAATGGACAGCCATAGTACACACGATACTCAACCAACATGAGCGGCGTCTCAACTTCCTTACCAACACCTCCGGTTCCGCGGCGACCATCTCTCGGCACCACTCTATCAGGACGCAGCTCCATCAATCGTCGTATATCCACCCTCAGTATCGCCGAGCAGGGGAATGCACAAGATGTCAATCCGGAAGATCAGGTCGTTGCCGAGGAGATCGACGAGATCAAGCGCTACGAGGACTTTACAACAATAGACTGGGTTCGCGATGCCGCGCGCGAGCAACAACGTCGCAAGGCACAGAAGCTGCTGAACCTCAGTACAACGGGCCGAGAAGGAGGAGGATGGCGAAGGAAGCTCTGGGAGAGCTATGATGCTGGTCAGGCTTGGATTGTGGTCAGCTTGGTTGGCATAACCATTGGCTTGATTGCTGCCTGCTTGAATATCATCACCGAATGGCTGAGCGATATCAAGTTAGGATACTGCACCACTGCCTTTTATCTCAACGAGAGTTTTTGCTGCTGGGGTGCTGAAGAAGGTCCGTTGAGGCATGCCCTTCGCAAAAATGTCAAGGCTGACAGCATGTCTAGGCTGCGAAGAGTGGCATCCTTGGAGCTCACATACCCTCATAAATTATGTATTATACATTCTATCCTCGGTATGCTGCAGTTCGCTCTCCTCTTCTGCATTGTTCTGACGCCCCTAGACCTCATTTGCCTTCACTTCCGCTAGGCTGGTCAAGACCTTCGCCCCCTATGCTGCTGGCTCAGGCATTTCAGAAATCAAATGCATCATTGCCGGCTTTGTCATGAAAGGCTTTCTTGGAGGCTGGACCCTCCTCATAAAGTCCATCTGTCTGCCTCTGGCCATTGCATCTGGTCTTTCTGTCGGCAAAGAAGGACCCAGTGTGCACTACGCCGTCTGTGTCGGAAATGTCATCTCTCGCTTCTTCGACAAATATCGTAGGAACGCCGCCAAAACCCGCGAGATCTTGAGCGCTTGTGCTGCCGCTGGTGTCGCCGTTGCATTCGGCAGTCCCATCGGAGGTGTGCTCTTCTCCCTCGAGGTAAGTCAACTTGCTCTCTCGCTGCCTACCTCTACTCATCTTTCTCCAGGAAATGTCAAACTATTTCCCTCTCAAGACTATGTGGCGGAGTTATTTCTGTGCCTTGGTTGCAACTGCAGTCCTAGCTGCCATGAATCCCTTCCGCACCGGACAGCTCGTCATGTTCACCGTCTCTTACGATCGTGAATGGCACTTCTTTGAGTTGCCCTTTTATGTACTTCTTGGCATCTTTGGCGGTGTCTATGGCGCTTTTGTCATCAAATGGAACCTCCGCGCTCAAGCTTTTCGCAAGGCATATCTCACAAAGTATGCCATTTTGGAAGCTACCATGTTGGCAACTTTCACAGCAATCGTCTGCTATCCTAACAAATTCCTCCGCATCGACATGACCGAAAGCATGGAGATCCTTTTCTTGGAGTGCGAAGGTGGTCACGATTACGATCAAGTCTGCGAGTGAGTCAAATTTTATTGACACTGTATATACACAGACATGCTAACCTCCCTAAGCCCGTCCAATCGCTGGAATATGGTGCTGTCTCTATTTATCGCCACTTTCCTCCGCATATTCTTGGTCATCATCTCTTATGGCTGCAAGGTCCCGGCCGGCATATTTGTCCCCAGTATGGCTATTGGGGCATCTTTTGGTCGCATGGTTGGCATCCTCGTTCAAGCGATCTACGAAGCCAACCCGAATTCGGCATACTTTGCAGCGTGCAAACCGGATGTCCCATGTATCACTCCTGGTACTTATGCTTTCTTAGGTGCTGGCGCTGCTTTGAGCGGTATAATGCATATCACCGTGTCAGTTGTCGTCATCATGTTCGAATTGACCGGAGCCTTGACCTATATTCTCCCCACGATGGTGAGCATTCTCCGAATCCCAAGACAGCTCGAAATATGCTAACTGTGATCGTAGATTGTCGTTGGTGTCACCAAAGCAGTGTCTGAACGCTTTGGTAAGGGTGGCATTGCTGATCGCATGATTTGGTTCAATGGATTTCCTTTTCTTGACAACAAAGAAGATCATACCTTCAATGTCCCAGTATCGACGGTCTCCACATCTGCCTCCTCACTGAAGTGTCTGCCAATCACAGGTCTAACATTTGGTGATGTGGAGAGGCTACTCAACGATAACAACTACTCCGGCTTTCCTATTGTTGAAGACGCGGCTTCAATGACGCTCGTGGGCTACATCGGCAGGACTGAACTTCGTTACGCTTTAGACAGAGCGCGGAGAGAGCAACACGTACCAATGCATGCAAAATGCTCTTTTGGTCAGATGCCCGGTACGAGCAGAAATCCGTCCATGACTCCGACTACGCCTGCGCCTGCTATCTCTTTTGATGACATGCCAGAGACTGCTGGCCAGATGACTCTGGACCTCTCCAAGTTCATCGATACAACACCTATATCTGTTCATCCTCGCCTCCCTCTCGAAACAACAATGGAGCTTTTTAAGAAACTTGGTCCTCGCGTCATTCTCGTCGAACACAGGGGAAGGCTGCATGGACTTGTCACAGTCAAGGATTGCCTGAAGTATCAATTTCAAGCCGAGGCTCATGAGAACCCTCGTGACGACAGTGGGATCAAAGATAGACAGGAAAAGTTATGGCACATTATGAAGCGAACGGCCGCGTTTGTAGGCAGTAAGATCGGACTGGCGAAGCTGGGCAGAATTGGCCACGTGCGGCTCAATTCTACAGACCACTTTAGCAGCCCGAGGAGCGAGTACTCCAATCAAGGTCGAGCAACCCAAGAATCTAGTGGGTCGACTAGCGGAGGTGTAGAATTAGATGATCGGTAGAGCCGCCAGGCATAGTAGATGAACAACGCTCGATCTAACCCTAATATCCACATACTGAAAGTGAATCGCATCATGTCTTTGGCTCGTACTGTAGATTAGAGGCCACTGGTAGATCAATATAGTGAGATGACCGATGTCACGTGAAATGGCGCTGTTTGACGTCACGCCCGGCGCGTCCTCCACTGTTCCACCCTCATCCATTCCCATCGAACGACGCATTATAAACAATCACAGGTATGGCTTCGATGGGCGGAAGTGAGCCAGCATCATCAAGACCGGCTGAGTCCGGTACATCTCCACAACGCGGCACAAAACGCACAGCGCAGCAAGCTTTTTCGAAAGGTCCTCCGCCACCAATCCGTGCCCTTGCGACCGACGTTGTAAACAAGATTGCAGCGGGTGAAATCATCGTCGCACCTTGGAATGCTCTCAAAGAGCTTGTTGAGAATGCTGTCGATGCAGGTGCCACAAATCTCGAGATACTGGTGAAGGATGGTGGCCTCAAGCTGCTCCAGATCACGGACAATGGAAACGGAATCAACAAAGACGACCTTCCAATTTTATGTCAGCGTCACACGACGTCCAAGATTAAGGAGTTCGCCGATTTGTCAAGTATTCAGACCTTTGGGTTTAGAGGTGAGGCATTGGCTAGTATCAGTCATATTGCACATCTGAGCGTCACAACAAAGACGATCGAGAGTAGTTGTGCTTGGAAAGCCTATTTTACTGAGGAGAAACTCACACCACTTAAGCCTGGTCAGAGTGCAGATCCAAAACCCTGTGCTGGAAGGCAAGGTACTCAAATCACAGTCGAAGATTTGTTCTACAATGTGCCTACGCGGAGGAGAGCGTTCAGATCAGTTAGCGAGGAGTATGCCCGGATCCTCGATGTCGTTGGTCGCTATGCTGTACATTGCAAGGGTGTTGCTTTCTCTTGCAAAAAGCACGGAGAGTCAGGTCTGGGACTCGCTGTGCCTAGCAATGCTAGCGAGCTTGATCGGATTCGGCTTGTATACAACAGCCAAGTCGCAAATGAGCTCATTCCTTTCGAGGCTTCCAATGATCGCTGGGGATTCAAGTCAGAAGGCTTGATTAGCAGTGCCAATCATCACAGCAAGAAGACTACACTTCTTTTGTTCATCAATCATCGATCCGTCGATTCGTCTACCATCAAGAAAGCTGTGGAACACACCTATTCGACGTTTCTTCCCAAGGGCGGACATCCGTTCCTGTATCTCAGTCTGGAGATTGATCCGTCCAGAGTGGACGTCAACGTACATCCAACAAAGCGAGAGGTCAACTTTCTGAATGAAGAAGAAATCGTTGAGGTCATCTGTGACGAGATTCGAGCCAGACTGGGCAAGGTTGATACAAGCCGCACATTTATGACGCAGAGTCTGCTTGGACCGAAAAAGACGACCACGCCTGGGCTGTCTACTCAGTCTAGCATGTCCATAGCTTCACCATCTCCCGCACGTCAAGATGGAGACCCGAGCACCCAACGCACACCCACGCCCAAAGGTACACCCAGACCATATGAGAACAGTCTTGTGCGTACAGATGCTCGCGCGCGAAAAATCACATCCATGCTCCCTCCTGCCGTACCATCTCCTAGCCACGTGTCGAATCAAACGCAAGTCTCTACAAGTGGTCCTATCGCGACTACCACTGACGACATGGAATATGAGTACAATGACAAAGAACACACCATCATTCGTCTTTCAACAATAAAGGACCTTCGTGCTGCTGTCCGCTCTTCCCTACATAACCAACTCAGCGACTTCTTCACCTCTCACACTTTCGTTGGGATAGTCGATAGCGCCAAACGCATCGCAGCCATTCAAAGTGGCATCAAGCTCTTTCTCGTCGACTATGGTCTTGTTGCGTCCGAGTTCTTCTATCAACTAGGTCTAACCGACTTCTCCAACTTTGGCAGCATCAAACTTCAAACACCACTCTCCCTTACAGAACTACTTACCCTAGGCGCCGAGATCGAGGCCGCCCGCACACCTCCCGAGGACGCGGATCTGGACTGGCAGGAAGTGGTAACTGTGACCAGAGACCAGTTGATAGAGAGACGGGACATGCTTAGCGAGTACTTTTCTCTCGACATTACTGAAGATGGCATGCTGACCGGGCTGCCACTGTTGCTCAAAGGCTACACGCCCTCTCTTGCCAGGCTGCCATCGTTCCTCCTACGCCTGGGTCCGCACGTAGACTGGGACGACGAAAAGGGCTGCTTCGAGTCCTTTCTTAGGGAACTTGCAGCATTTTATGCCCCCGAAATCGTCCCTGCCGCTGCCGCTGCCGCTGCCGCTGCCGCTGCCGCTAAAGGTGCTGGAGACGAGACTCAACAAGAAGCAAACATGGAGCTGGAGAGGAAGCGATTTCGTGTTGAGAGAGTGGTCGAGAATGTGCTATTCCCCGCTTTTAGGCAGAGATTGGTGGCTGTCAAGGGGTTGAGGAAGGCTGTGGTCGAGGTCGCCGATCTGAAGGGATTGTATCGTGTTTTTGAGCGATGCTGAAGGACTACCTCCTTTGCACGGCGACTATGCTAGGATTTGAGTATGGTCTCCTTACTGACTTGTGGGTGTAAGAGCATTCCTTGCGGCCTTGCGCGGAAAACCTGTACAGCATGTTCTTCGGCGTTATTTGCTGAGCCGGAAGAAAGACCTTGGCCAATTATATTGTTACTCAAATAAGATACCCAAATAGCATGATTTCAAATGGCAACGTTTCCCCTCTTGCCCTCGCTTGCTAATACTTTGCTTCACCAACCTCCCGCTGTCGTACGTATTCTAGGAGTACTCAATCGTCCATCTGATGCCTTTTTTCTCACGATCACGACGTACAGTTTGCCGATGATGGTGGTTTGTTGCTTGCTACACCCCTGTCATCCACTAACCTAGTTTCAATTACTTATTTCCATTGGCAAACGATCCACGCTCGAAGTGGGATTGTGATGTTCCATCTCTACATGTCAAGTTGCCACTCCCAGTCCCTCAAGCAAACACGTACAAAGTCATCTGTACGACCAAGTCCCCGACGATCAGCAGCCAGTGAATCGAATCCTTTTGTTTGCTTCAAGAGCATCGAGTATATCAAGGTTCCCCAGTTCGCACATCCCTCACATCTTTCGTTCATGCTCACCAGTCCCTTCCTCAACATTGCACCTCCAGTGCTTGAGTCAATCTGTTGCACTGACGTATATATCATTTCCCTCGGCCGAGATGGCTTTCATCTTTACTGCCGCCTACGACACATCTTCTCGGGCGTATACTATACTATCTACACCACACCAGCGCCTCATTGCGACGGCACAAACACTGCACCATAGCCTTCCGTTGACCAATGAGACATCAAACACGCATGAGCGCATGCTCATCAAGAACAGTCGACCAGCTTTCCCGCTCAGGGGCAAGGGCAAACGGTGAAAAGACTGTCGAAGCATCTGGTCTCCTCTCATCTTCCATTATCATCTCCTATATATTGGTTGTGTACGAACATACTCGAAGGATTGGACCATGATCCACGCCCTCGAATCCGAACACATTGTGCTCGCTCGACGGCGATGGCAACAGAAGATGCGAGCACTGTTCCGGCCAATCGCAACCTGTCACTCGCATCGCACGGGCTTTGCGGAAACGTTTAGTGAGAAGGGCTACATTTACCAGCTCTTCCACCGCCTCTCTCCCTGCCTTACACCACATGCCAAAGATGGTACATGGCCGAAAGCAGATAGCCAGTGCTTCATACGCCACAGTGGATTTTGCGGCACGAGCACCGAGGAGAGTTGTTGTGGGGCAAGGAAACCACAGACTCTTCAATACCTCCTTCTTCTTCTCTCTTCTTTATCCTGCCGTATAATACCAATCGATCATCAAAGCCGTCATCAGAAGCTATCAGAGGACATCGTGGTGCTCAGAGCGATGTAGCAGCGCTCGTGTCTTTGATGTCGCCAATATCACACCCGTCTCGATGATATATGCAAGCTGCTGTTCCCAGGAAATCGTAGCCCTCTTTGAGTAGTGCCCTCGTGACGATGATCACTTACTATTGGAAAGCTGGACAAGGTCATTTCGACATTGCATCCTTCATGCCGCAGTGGTCGAGCCTCATCCATGTTGCGTGTGGGATATATATTAGCTCTTCGGGCTACCGCTCAAGTTTCTCGGCCGCTGCTGCCGCCATAGTGCGCTGGAGAAGCGCTGACGATCGCTGTCATCGGCCGCGAACGCTGGGCCTGCATACTGTCGACTCCTCACCCAGCCCTCCATCTGCTGTGGCAGAAGTGGCTTGGCGAAGTGAGAGTGGTTAGAACTTCAAGTACTTTATCATATTTGTGCTTGTGCTGATAAGCGGTGGCGACTACATACATGTGGGCACAACAAAGCCAATAGTCCGTATTGCATCAGGACTACTGTTGTCGGCTTCGACGCCCCCTACAGGACCTCGTGTGATGCGAGAAAAAGATCGCTTGAGGGAGATCCAAGTCTCGTATGTCGGCTGTCTTTTGTCATTGATGGAGGCGGAGTTGACAACTGAATGAAGCCGAACAAGAAAAAAAGAACATGGAGTCTGTCCGGGAGTGTAGAATCTCAGAGTAGACCGCTTTTCTGGGCATGTGACTTCACTTCCGTCCACACCGCCATATCCCATCTTTTCCCTTGGTCCAGGCCCAAGTCTGGAGAGCACGAGCGAGATGCTCTCTCCAAGAGTTTGCTAAGCCTTGTATCGCCGAAGCCAAAGATGTGCTTTGGATTCGCATTCTCGTTCCTGCGCCCGTTTCATCGTCTGCTTCTGATCCTCTCATACGGGTATTTGTCCATGATACAGGCGCATTCGCATGGGTAATCCGCAGCAAAATTGTCCTGGAAGGCGTGTCAACAATATGGCTGGTAGCTCAACACTTGAGTTTGGGTCGACCAATGGCTATACGAAGCCTCCACAAAATTTCTCTAGAGGCAGCTAAGATGGGGTCGTGGACATTCACTACACAATCATCCGCGATTTCAGCACATGACCTCCCGGACCTCTTGAACGTGTCCGCATCCACGCGAAAAGAGTAGTGAACAAGGTGAAAAGCATCCAATGATAGTGCAATAGACTGCGTGCATTACAAGAAGCCGACCATCGATTTAGTGATTGGAGATTGATAGCATTGGCCACTGCAGTATGACTCGAATTGGACATGAGTTTCTGGCTCTGACCTGCGTCGCACTATACCATAGGCCTTTTCATTCTACAAGCTGAACAGTAGCCATCAAATCTGCGAAACGTGCTTGACTGTACAGGCAAGAACCTAGTGGAGAACTGGCGGCTCTCTGCAGCTTGGGTAAGGTTCCAAAGACTTTGCAAGGCCGTCATCCGTGAGTTCGAGACTTCACCCAGGAGCAGAATTGGTTCGTCCCCCGCCTCGCTGACAGGTGACTTGCTATCTTGCCGACTGATTAGCACTTGGTCCTCCCCGCCAGCAACAATATGGCCATGGTCGTACGACCCCGAGGCAGAAGAACGGTTTGCACACGTGAAATCCGAGGACGCCGAAGATCCCACGGACCAGGAAGGCAAAGACTGATTCCCAACCAACTCGCATTGGTACAGCAGATATCGCGGACCGTAGTTGATGCCATGGCCGAGCCGGCCACCAGTATCGTACGATGCGAAGCCTTGAAACGGCTCGCGACGTACGCCGACAAGATTGAATGTGATCTCAAAATGGCCGTAATCATAAGAGGGAAATATCCTAGGAGCAGCGCAGAGAATGTCTTGCTCCAACGAGAGTAGATCGGGGTCGGACTTTGAGTATGGTGGAGATCTCGCAATGGGAGATTGCAGACAGCGACATCTGAGGCTGTCGGGGTTGGGTGAACCTCGTAGAAAATTGACAATCGTCGTTTCGGTTGTCGTGTTGGATTTTTTGTTCGTTCGAGGTGATTGGTCTATCATGCGGCCTGGCTTTGGTCGTTGAGATTTTGGTATCGTGCTCGTCAACATATTCGTCGATACAGGCAAGAGGGCGAAGGATTATCAAAAAAAAGATATAGTGAAAGAAAAAGAAAACGCTTTTATCAGTACACTCTCTCATAGACATAGGAACTCGTCTCCGTGAAATATGTACAGGGATGGATACGCATATCAGGCAACCTACGGCTGATCTTTCATTGCGGGGGAAGGCTAGGGGAATGGGCGTACGATGTTTAACCTAGGTGTTCAAGTAGCACGAAACGAAAGCCGGGTAGCCAGTCACACAAGATATCCGTAACGCACGGCAGGCGCAGCGCACAGCGCTTAGGTGAGCAATTAGACGCATGGCGATCGAAAGAGCGCTTATCACTCGTCTCGCACTTGGTTCGGAGTGAGCAGCTTGCGCGTCATTCGTACTGATGAGTGTGAGCAACTAGGGAAGCTGGCAGATCAGCCACGTAAGGTTGACGGAGTGCAGAATGCTCATTCGATGTTTCTTACTGCTTATGCTTGCATTTCCTCCAGTATGACAGAGAGACAGAAAGGCTGCGAGGGAATGAGGTTGCCTTGCCTTGGCCTGCATAGGGCGGCCCGTGCCGAGGGATAGTCTATTTTTACTTCATGCAATGCAAGGCAAGACTTTGTCCCTCAAATCATCACTCAATCGCATGCAAGTGTCGAGAACCAGGTACGATAGTCCTTGACATGTCGTGCAGCTATCTGCGCATCACGAATCTAGCAGCGACGGTGCGCAGAGTCCATTTTGACCTCCCGTCGATCTGCCCCGATCTGGCAGCCTTTCTCCCTCTTCCTATTGCCTTGGATTGTGACACATCGAACATGTGCTTACGAACTCGGTAAGATCTTTGGCCTTGATTGGTAGTCTCCATTGGTCTCTGGCTCGTTCCGGGTCGATGGTTGTGGTGACTTTGTCCAGGCTCATCGTCGCGTACATCAGACTTGCGGACCACTCCCCAGTAATGACCTCTCTTGCATCTGTGAATCCGCCCTCTCTGTGGATGGCGGTCTCGATATACTTTCGATGGAGCAGAAAATATGGTCCGTTGGCACACTGTGGTGCGTCCCTGGTCTCCCGCTTGACAAAGAAAATCTGCTCGCCGTCTTGTTGGCTATCTCGCTGGATCGGCTGCCCGAAGATCATTTTGGCTTTGTCGATGAAATAATCGGGGTTGCGGACGAGCTTCAGCTGCGTTTCACTCTCACCGTATCCAGTCGCTTCGTAAGTCCTGCAACCACAGGTCCTCCTTTGGCCCGTAGTCGGGTCTACCGGCAAGTTGATGCGTGGGATGGTGTCTATAATAGGCCATACTTCGGGTCGAGTTCGAGTCGGAATGGGAGGCGGACGCATAGTCATGTTGAGAGACCTGTTACGTCTGACTCGGACTCTGTCTCGGAAGCTTTCCGAGAAGGAGGAGCACAGCACAGAGGAGGTGGAATTCGAAGTATACACGCAATATGCTTGATTGCCAAGGGTATACTATGTATCGATATCGTCGTGGTATGAAGGTGCTTCTGATGGTGAGCTGTACTCATGCCTGACGAGCAGTCTATAAGTATTCTCTGACGTTATAGGCGCACCAATCAAACACAGAAGATAGCAGCCAATCATATTTGCACATCACCGAGACGTCTACACCTAGACGTAGGTGAGTAACATCCTCTCGGGTTCAATTGTAGTACACTGGCAGCCACGTACTCCGCATGGTGGCAACCAGCTGTCCTGTACGTTCCCGGAACAACAAGCTCAACATTGCCAATTTCATTGGGAAAAACGCATTCCACGCGCCCAAATGTAGGTTACTTGCAGCGAGCCGGACAGTCGGTCTTCTGGTTTGCTACTTGTCAATTGGAGAAACATGACATCGCTCTTCCATATCGACGTTCACTTTTCTGCTCTATGGCTCAACGCTTCGGAGGCGGGCAAGGTATCGCAATTTTTCAACGTTAGCAATCTTGCACGCACGAAGTCTGACACGCGTGGTACATGTCTACTCATGCCTCACTTCGTTCAATCAATAGTCGACTACTAGAGCCTGGAGAAGTATATGCAAAACGCGAGCAGCGCACAAACGCGGACCCGAAGATTCAAAAGCACCAATGCTGGAAGCACAGGAAATTTCCTAGACTTGTGAACTTCGTGACTGCATATGAGTTTCATCATAGATTGTGAAGCATCGGCGCTGATTTAGTACTTGAAGTGACGCAACCGCGACTCCTTTGTGCTATGGACCTGTTTGTATGGCGACCCTGGTCACAATCCTCTGCAGAACAAAGTTACTAGTATGAGATCATTTGCAGTGATTTCTTATGGCTCCGAGTTGTGTTCCCTCATCAGAGACCGCCCTTACATGAGGTCGACCGATTCACAGCTGCATGTGCGTTTCAGATTGATCTTTACACCAGCAATGTACTACCGGGCCCACATTACTAACGCCCTAGTCGGGACCTAGCCCCGCTCATCCCAAGCTACTGGGAAGTGGTCCGGCAACTCCAGCGTCGTTCGGAGTTGTCTTGTGAGTGGATCTTGTAGTTGTCTTCGAAGCAACAGACTCTACCCTTCTTCGATACGCGGATGAATTCGATTGTATTCGAGGGCGCTAGAAATGCAGCGCTGGGAGCACAACAAAGGAAGACTTCAGCCAAGCAAAGCAATTGAGCAAAGATCTGCAAAGGTGAAGAGACATGGCATTATTATTGGGTATCGTTCATCCGCAAACAGTCTCAAGGTGCAATATCACCGCCCTCCGGGCCGGCCTGCGCCTTGTCGATTCTCTCCTGAGTAGTTTTGTACAGCCTGGGGATATCAGCCTCTTCGAAGCTCTTGCCGTTCTGGATCATATCTGCCAAGCCCTTTGCCGCGAGCCAGATGACTGGCATTCCATGGCCATTGAAACCAGAGATGATGAGCTCGCCAGGCTTATTGGGCACATGGCCAACGTGAGGAGTTGAGTCAAATGAGTAACCCATGACACCTGTCCATATGCTCTTGACGGAGGTATTGCTATTTACCCAACCACGAAAGTTGTTCTGCATGTAATTCTTGTAATAGTCTTTTGCAGAGTCAATCAGGCAGCTGTCGTCTGTGTTGTTGTACCACTGTTCTGTATGAGGTCTGAAAATCTCACTCGCTCCTCCGACAATGATGCCGCCGTCTGCGCGAGGGATCAAGTAGCTCAGTACGCTAGGATCGCCGAATTCGCGAATGATGTATGAGTTCTGTACGAGCGGGGCATCTTGTCCCTCAGGGACAGCAATGTGGCAGCAGATGCCCTTGCAGGGAACAATACTTTTTGCGTACTCCGGAAGGAGAGCTTTGGTGTAGGCGTTGGTTGCATGTACGACTTGAGTTGCGTGAATGGTTCCGCGCTCGGTCGAGATGTCGACTCCTCCCTCAGCTCCTGGTTTCGATGAGTTGACCGGTGTGTAGGTCTGAATGTTGACTCCACGTTGTTTCAAGAGGCCGATCAGATGGAGAATGAACTTGTACGGAAACATAGTACCCGCGGTGTACGTTGCACAAGCTTTGGCGCCTTTGATGCCACTGACCTAGAAGCGTGTCAGCGGTTGCTTCCTTTCGTTCACAGATATGATCTGCACATACTCCGGGAGCGTCTTTACCCATGGTGAAGTCCACGTCTTCCATGTATTTGAGTCCATGTGCCACCATCTTGTCATAAACACCCTTGGCCTTTTCCGCAGCAGCATCATTGCACCACACGTCAGTTGTTCTGGTGACTGTGAAGTCGCAATCTATCTTCTCTTTCTCTACGATCTTCTTGATCGCACTAACATGCGCGATTTCGAACTCGGCGAGCTCAGCAGCTGCCTCTAAGCCATGTCTCTCGATGTATCTGGGGATGTGGCCGTAGAGATCGGGACGCATGTGACCGCCTGTAGTGGTGTTAGGCGTGAGTTATATTGACATAAAGAAGATTGAGTCGTACCGTTCCTTCCTGTTGCCCCAGAGCATGCCCCTCGTGCTTCGAGAAGTGTGATTGAAGCTTTGCTGCCTGCCTCTAGCAGATGATATGCAGTCGCAACGCCTGCATAGCCTGCACCGATGATGACAACGTCGGAAGTTTTTGGCAACTCCTCAGTCGACCTGAGATCATCCAGCTCGTGCAATTCGCTCCGCCAGAAAGGATCAGTGGAGTTGGGTACTGGCATGCCAGCCGGCATAGGCTTGTCTCCGTTCACGTTCATATTTGTAGTTGGTAGACCCATTGTGTGTGAGAAGGAAAGAGAAGCAATGTTTGCGAGCTTAGACGTAATCGATAAAAGCGGCTCCTACAGATACCGCAGAGACTCAAGCTATTTAAGAGACCATAGGCGGCGGCTACTAATCCTTCTGCAAGGCGTAGGGCGGGCACAATTTCGAGTCCGCATATCGGCGACAATCACGTATTTTACTTGGCAAAGTTCGAGTTATCAATCGGTACGGAAGTACAATCAGTTAAACACCTCCTGATCTTTTCGATAGGCCAAATGCAGGTGCCCTCGTCCTGGCAGAGGTTGCAAAAAAGAATGCGTAACATTGGAATATTCAGTGGCAGATAACAACAGTAGACGCACAATGATGAACGTCAGTCGGAGATGTCACCCCACACTCCACGCTTACATTGCATATGCACAGATCGCATTCTGGCGAGCTCAAGATAGGCCGGGTACCTCTACCCGGGCAAGCCGGTCCCAAGTGATAGCCAAGCACAGATAAGCAGTGTTGATATCGAATTTTGTAGTGTTGAGATTGGTGGTCGGCGCAATTATGCCCAACTACTTGGCCACCGACTAGATGTAGGGTTCAAGCCTCCAAGCCCTGTAGCCAACAGGAGCAGTCCACGGCAGTGAGCTCAGGGCAAGCGGTCCCTCGCGCGGTCGGGTACTCCGCTGCATGTTTCATTCTGGGCTCCGAGCCGACTGGACTTGGTCGTAATACCGTTGCTATCATTGGTGGGTATGCAGCCCTAGCAGTATTAATCGTGCCAGAGTATGGGGTGCACAGCGTTTCCACAAAGCCTAGGCCTCATCGTAACAAGCAATGTCTATCTTTGCTATCTCTGGACACCAACTGCGTTATCTTTGGCCTGTCACCTGTCTAGATCGGGACAGGGAGACGCGAGTACAAAGAGGAGGTAAAGATCTCTCCCTTTTATGTAATGATACTACTGTCCATTTCACAACCATTTCATATCGTCTGTTAAGAAGTGACGATATCACCAATGTCCATACACAACTCTACCGCCTATGGCGGTGGAATATCAGCTGTGGACGAGAAGAAATTCTCATACGCTGAAGATGCGAAAGCCCCTTCGGATATCGAGAGTGGCGATATGTCGCCGACCTACGACGACGAGGATGACTTTGCCGAGAAGAAGGACCTTCGAACAGGATTGAAGCAAAGACATATCCAGATGATTGCCCTTGCTGGTACTATTGGAACTGTACGTATAGGCATGAGGAGTCTTTGTATATCATATACTAACATTATCGCGTTAGGGTCTTTTCCTTAGTTCAGGAAAGGCTATTGCACGATCTGGCCCATTGGGTGCCTTGTATGTGTCAAAAGAGACATGTTGAGTGAAGTGCAATTCCTAACAATGGTTTAGTCTTGGGTACACCTTCACTGGTTTCCTGTGCGCCGGTGTTGTTATGTCAATCTCTGAAATGAGGTATATTTATAGATTCACCAGGTGAAGAAGGTTCACTGCTGACATAGCTTCTAGTACTCTTGTTCCCTTGTCGGGTGGAGTGATCCGTCACGCCGAATTCTTTGTTGATCCCGCTCTATCCTTTGCAAATGGCTGGAATCAAGTCTATGCCGACCTTGTCTCTGTGCCCGCCGAACTTTGCGCCGCAGCTGTTTTGTTTGAATTCTGGGAGTCCAACATCTCCAGCGCTGTTTGGATCGTCGTACTTGGACTTCTCCTCGTTGCGAGCAACATGTTCCTTGTCCGCATCTACGGGGAGACAGAGTTCTTCTGCGCCACGTTAAAGATCATGCTCATCATTGGCATCAACATCATGGCCCTCATCATCACATGTGGTGGTGGCCCTGATCACAAGAGCATCGGCTTCCAATACTGGAGGAACCCTGGTCCCTTCGTGCAGTATCTCGGACACCCTGGAGCTCTTGGACAATTCATGGGCTTTTGGACCACCTTCAACAACGCAGTTTACTCTTACTCTGGCATCCAAAATATCTCGATTGCTGCTTCCGAGACCCAGAACCCTCGTCGAAACATTCCAAAGGCTGCCAAGCGCATCTTCTGGCGAGTCTTGATCTTCTATGTCCTCACAATTTTCATGGTCGGTCTTGTTGTGCCGTCTAACAACCCTCATCTCCTCAAATCGACCGGCACAGCATCGCAGTCTCCTTTCGTCATTGCCGCCACAAGTGCTGGCATCAAGGTCGTGCCATCGATCATCAACGCCGTCATTTTGACTAGTGCTTGGAGTTCTGGAAACAGTTCTCTTCTTGCTGGCTCCAGAATTCTCTACAGTTTGGCTCGCGGTGGTCGCGCCCCCAAGATCTTCCTCAAGACCAACCGCTGGGGTGTGCCCTGGGTCTCTGTAACCCTTTTCTCCCTCTTCATCTGCCTTGCCTTCATGTCCTTGTCCGATGGTGCTAACGTTGCATTCGGATGGCTACAGGATCTGGTATCTGCTGTAAGTCTATGCTCTTTCATCACCTGACAACGAGACAATGCTAACACGTTCCTAGGCTGCGCAAGTTGACTGGATCATCATCTGCGTCGTATACCTCAGGTTCTACTACGGCATGAAGAAGCAAGGCATCCCAAGATCAGCTCTTCCTTGGGCTGCGCCTTTCCAGCCATACCTGGCGTGGATCTCGACCGTTGCTTTCAGTATCCTGCTTCTCACCGGCGGATACGTCACTTTCATTCATGGTCATTGGGACACCGAGACCTTTGTCTCAAGCTACTTCAACATTCCTCTCATCTTCATCCTCTACTTCGGATACAAGCTCTTCACCAAGTCTAAGATTGTCCCGCTTGAGGATATTCCAATTCAAAAGTTCATCGATATTGCAAATGCAAACCCTGAACCTGAAGAGTCTCCCAAGACTGGTTGGCACAGATACAACTTTCTTTGGGAATAAGAGGGCACCGATAGGATGGGCGACAGCCACATCTAGATGCACGATACATATACATATGAATAGATTTACACAGAGATATATGAACCGATACTTACTATACCACCTACACGCCCGAACATCCCACTTTCCTCTTGCTCCACGAACAGCCATGTATTTCGATTGCATGATGAGGGGTAATGCAGACGGAATCTAAGTTATAACTTTGTGCCCTCCACGTGTCAAAGAAGGCGATGCGAACTACTATCTTGGTTGATCTTTGCCGAGCGCCCGGCCAGCCCCGGGTGGCTCAAGTGAGACAATTGCTTCATCATATTTTACGGTAAGTTCAGGAAAAGCTTTCGGATAGAACTCCTTGCTCTGACTACGATTGCGCAAGATATCCTATGAACTGACGTGATCGACGTGACTGACTCATAATTATCCAGCTTCCGGATGTGTATGGCTCCGTCGTGCTGAGCTGCAACAGTGGGTTTCTTGTGCTATACCAGTGAAAAACGCCCGAGGCAGGCGTTGCAGTTTCCTCTAACGTGCCTCTCAAAAGACCCTGACCCCACAAGTCAGTTTGCCCTCACGTGGAGCGAAAACGTCGAATGCCCACAAGTCCTCACAGTCCCACTTCTCTTCGTGCTCTAGACTCTTTTCTTGAACACAACGTACTCCACTATGTCACGCTATGCGTAATATGACTACTCCGCATCTATGTTCGCCGACGGCGAGCTGAACAGCACATCCATACCCCATAAGCCCATGCGCGCCACGGACGAGTGAAACAGTAAGCCGTGTTTGTGGCCAAAAGACTAGCTTACGTCATGCCTCTTTGCGACTTTCACAAGTCATAGCAAGCAATGGACATCCGAATGTTGCCTGTGGTCGGGTTGACATCCTGTGACAATCCTCAGAGCGATCTTCAGGTACACTACGTCTTTCTCACCGGCTTGTCACGCGAACCTTAAAGCAGCCGCAGTGATCATCCCACCTCAGTTGGTTCGTTTAGCACAAGACTATCAAACCCCTGAGCCAAATGTGTTGTTACGCTCGCTTCCTAGTGCCATCTCAAGACTGCCTCCGGCGAATCATTGGAGGTATGGAGCTCATGACGTGAATCCTAATGCTCGTGGCCGAAATCCGGACTACTATGAATGTCATGTTCCGAGGATGTCCAGACTGCAACATGGCGGCTCGGGGCTGAATTGATATCACACTGTACATGCCCCTCGAATGCTATGGAAGCCATGACGAGCTACCATAGGAACAGTGGCGATCAAATTCGAAGATCGTGGCTGCAACTTATTATATAGAAGTCGCCAGTAGGTCCATTTTGCATATTCTAATTCTCTCCTTTGAGATTGTACAACATACCTCAAAGATAAACATCGTCTTTCCAATATTCTGGTGACAAGAACTACTGTTCTGATATGATCGACATGGGACCGTCCACGTTACTGATCACCACTGCCGTTCTCACGGGTCTCACACAGGCGTTTCCAGCTCCCCCCCTGCTCGGCGTCGATGTCTTACGAAACACTCCCACCGTTGAGAGCAGACCGTTGGCGTTGAGGGATGCCGTTGCTCAAGTATCCACAGCTGCTGCCGAGATTCCACGTGCGAGCTTCGGTACGATTGGACAAACAACCATAGTTGAGCCTGGCGTCACGTACTGGCTATCAGGCGGTGGTATTCAGACATTCTATGGCAACATCCTAAATTACGGTCAAGTTTTTGTCAGTCAAACATCTTGTCCTCTGAATGAGGGCCAAACATCCGATTGGGTTGGACATGATCTCGACAACGGCAATCTACAAAATGCTCAAGGAGCGCTTATTCAATTGAATGACATTGGCTCAGCCTCAGGCCCGTCATATGACTGGAACATTCACTCTATGGATAATAATGGCACCATCCAGTGGTGTGGTAGGGGTGATAGTGGTGGCAGCAATTACCACATGTTTTCTGACCTTGACGCGACCAACAATGGATTGATCTCTTTTGAGCAATCTGCGAGCAACGACGGCGCCGCATTTGTTTGGAGAAATCTGAACCTGCGGACCTCAAGTCATGTCAGCAGCGCGAATCTTTACAACAATGGTGCAGTTCGTCTCATCAACGTTGTATTTCACAATGTTCAGAACGTCTTCGGTACCGGCTGCTGGCAAATTGGCAAAGGTAGTGTGCTCTACCTTGAAGATGGCACCGGCGTGTATCAAAGTCTGGATGGAATGAGCGGACCATCATTTCCCAATCAGACTATTAGCTTCATGGACCCATCTGCTGTGATGCACATGGATACTGCAGTTTACTCGCATGATCCAAATTTCGGTCCCCAGATCTATGGATTCACTTCAGGAAACGCCATCGAGTTTTGCGAGACTATTCAAAATTTCACATACGATGCAATGGACGGAGTACTCACGGTGAGAATGCTGTTCAACTCTGTTAACATCAAAATTGGGGCTGGGTACAACGCCACTGGGTTCTTCAAAGCCCAGAATCCTCAGGCGTACAACCTTGGAGGTTATAATGCTATCTTCTACAACGGATCCGCATCTAATAGGTCTCTACCAGCGTCATGCACCATCGACGCACCGCTATGCCAGAATCTTACGAACGGCCTGCCCAGTAAACCATCCGGTTTGGCAACCCCAACCAACTCGCTTACGATGAATGTCTCGCCTGCGGGAAGGGCACCTTCGGCTGGAAGCACGGATTTATCAGACTCTGGTATAAGCTCTAGTATGACGCCGATAACCTGGAGAGTTGAGAATGGCTCGACGTCTTGCCAGGTGCTCTATGCCGCCACTGAAGCGCCTTCAACCTTCACTCGTTCAAACACACTAGCTCTGACGACCACCACAAGTGTCAAGAACAATGAGATACTCCCAGTGGTAAGTGCTTCACCCCAAACGGGTGGTGTGGGCGGCTCTAGCAACGGCGTTTCCTTCATCACTGCCTTTACAACCATCACCTCGGTGCTGACGACCGACGTCACCATTTCTGGTTCGCCAACCGAGACTTGTGTCACGATCGTGACCACAATCTCCGCGATTGAGACAATAATAGTTCAAAGCAACGTTTCTGATTCGTCAATCACGGATAGTGACAGTAGCACTCTAAACATCCACACCTCTTCAAACAGACTATCAGCTTCTGTTGCTGGCGACTATCCCCATGCTACTCCGTCATCTACAAGCGCGCCAAGAACAACTAGTGAGGCTACTTCTCAAGGCTCTTCGTCAAGCGGTACCGCAAGTGACACAGCCAATGGTGTCGCTGCTAGTGGATCTCCATCGAGCACATCAGAAAGTGGCCTGCCAAGTAGATCGCCAGGCCGTACAGTGAGCGCTACTTCATCACCCAGCCATCCATCATTGGGTGGTCCCTCAGGTGTCCCGTTCCGAAATTCGACAATTAGCTCGATAGATCGTTCTTCAAGTGCTTCGCCAGTCATCATGTCTTCGACAAGCACTTATTCCACGGAGGCCTCTCCTGCAAGTTCCTCTTCAACAAGCATGTCTACTTCGATTGTTGCACCAACGACCATGTCTTCGAAAACAGCAAACTCGAGTACTTCTTCACCTTCTAACAATTGGGCCGGTATCTCCACCACAAAGAGCTCTTCAATTTCTATTTCAAGATCGAGCAACGCGTCGCCTGTTTGGATGAGCACTTCGTCGACTGACATGATGCAATCCACATCTAGCAGCTCTGCTAGTACACCGACATCGCGTGTGACAAGTAACGCAACAAACAGCACCACTGGCGAATCAGCCGTGACAAGCTCTATCGCTCGTACCAGTTCCTCTTCCTCTGCTCCAGCATCCTCCTCAAGCATAGTCGAATCAGGAAGCCCTACTTCCACCTTTGACAGGTCAACGACCTCCAGTACACAGAGGAGCACGGCGCAGCCCTCTACCACATCACCTTATACACCATACTATCCTGCCCTAGCCACCAGCTACACCACCAATCCTGCCCTAACAGGCACAATCTCATCTGATCAAGCATGCGCCACTCAACCAGAGGCCGGTACCTACTGCGGGTTTATAAACCCAGAGGACCCATGTGCACCTCAGCCAGACGGTTACGGACCCGTCCCCACCCCCGACACAGCTTCAGCCTTCCTCGTCTTCCCTCTCCTTCATGCTGCAGCATCGGCAGCTCCATCAGTAATCTCTTCCAGCGATGGTGAATACCTCCAGACCTACCGAGACCTCAACGCTTCTTCCAGTGGGCCGTCCTACCTCAGCCTGGTCAACCTGCAATCATACGATGCAGAAGAATGCGCCTCTTTATGCGACGCTGACAGTCTCTGCAACGCCTTCAACATTTACGCCGAGCGCGACCCGTCTCTCAATCCATCCGCGAATGACTCCACTGCACCCACTGTATGGGGTTACTGGTGCCCGAACCCACCTTCTATGACCAGTTTCAAATGCACCCTGTGGGGTACTGCGGATCTGGATGCGAGTACAGCTACAAATACAGGGGAGTGGCGAGAGAGCTTCCAGGTTGTGATTACAGCCTCCAATGCGTACGACAGAACCAACTCGAGCAGCACAACCGCTTGATCACTGTAGTGGTTCTATGCATGCACTTGTCGTCCGACAGCTTGCTGTGCTGAGACGGACCAACGAAATACTACGTATAATGACAGTTACGACACTCTTGTTTTTACATGTTGTTATCGCGAGCACATGGGCAGGGGTGATCATATCACGATGACAACGATGACGAAGACGTGAATATGGATGTATCAATCTTACTGCTCTCCGGATTTCTGTTTACAGGAAGCTCATTCGCTTTTCATAGTTCTATTTCAAATGCATCACGTTCACGATTTTCATATTGGAGCCAAAAAGTGACAAGATTCCTGGTTTCTAAGATCAGTCCATCTCTAACTGGCTCTAGATCAAGTTCGTGAGCAGACGATTTCGTTCTACGAGTTCATCTGTCACTCAAAGTGCTGTGCCGTAACATACATACTACTGCATTGTACGAATCACTTCAAAAGTTGGCCGCGGGAGATCCGCCCCGTCGATAGCCGCTGATTACCGATATACAGAATACCCCGGCCGGCGGGCTGACTGAGAGAGAAAGACGCCGGCGCCACAGATATGAGCATCGATTCTCCAGCTTAAGTTTGTATTACTATTGACCCAACGTAACAGAGCTGTCGCGATAGCGGAAAGCGTTCATAGTTCGAACGCCCCAGTTTCACAAGCTGGTGTGAATACGCGACACCTCGTAGAAGCGCGATAGCGCACGACACAAAGATCCACCTCTACCTTCACCTTATCCAAAATGTAGTGAGTGGGTCTTGATCAACAATCAGATGTTGTTATTTCCCCGGATCTTCCAAATTACGTTTCCAATTCCTAGGACACAATTATTCGTGTCTTTGGCCGGCCGGGTGCCTGTCTCGCGGGGGAGGGCAATGGTTTGCAACCAGGCGCCTTCTCACCTATCGTTTTCTCGTTAATACTAGGCACGGCACCCGGGCCGGTGGTCGATAGGCAGAGCGCTCGTTTGACCCTGAGCTGCTAGAAAAGCATACCACTAAGGTAATTATTACCTTATTCACAAGGGTCAAGTTGAGATAGTTGCTGGGCGTGTAGGTAGGATATAGAAGTAGACGACTGCCTTTCCGAATTCAACGTACCATACTTCTTCTGTCTTCAACATCTACATTCGTCGTGCCTCAGCTTATTGCTAACCCTTGGTCATCTACACCCATACCTACCTCGCACACGCACCAACAACAACCACTTCACGACCAAGAAAGCAATAAAAAAGGACAGCTAAAGAACAAAAAAAATGGCCAAACACATCGTCTTCGACGTCGTAGGCACCTGCGTAGGCTACGGCGCCTTCTTCGACGGCATAACAAAACACATCGGCCCCCGCCTCCTCGCGGCCGGCATCCAACCCCAACTCTTCGGCTTCGCCTGGATGGAGTCTTCAGAGCGCGAATTCACCTACCTCTCCATTTCCTCGCGCTACTGCCCATACAAATCCGTGTTCAAGTCCATGTTCTACCGTATGCTCTGGATGAGCGGCATCAGCGACCCTCGCAGCTTCGCCACCGACGAGGAGAGAGATGCGATCTGCGCTACGTATTCTGATCTGCAACTGCGCGATGGCGTCAAGGAGGCGTTTCAGCTGCTGAGGGATGATGGGTTCACGATTTGGTGTCTGACTACTGGTGATGTGGAGAGGGTGAGGGGGTATTTTCTAAAGGGCGGCGTGGACATGCCGATGGAGAATTTTAGGTCGTGTGATACCAAGGGGGTTGCTAAGCCGGCGCTTGCGGCCTATACGCCGTTGTATGAATCGTTTGCTGAGGGAGACCAGAAGTGGTTCGGTGCGGCGCATTATTGGGATGTTAGTGCTGCTAAGATGATTGGGTATGTTTTCTTTCCTCTCCCCTTTGACGTATTTGATGGTGGTGCTGTGTTGTTGTGGATGAGAGATGAGAACAGGATGCTAATGGTTGAATAGGTTCAAGGGTGCTTATTGCTCGGTTTACGAAATGGAGGATTGCAAGGAGCTGTTTGGTGTTGATATGGATGTCATGTCTGATACCCTGCCTGAAATGGCCAAGAAGATTATCGAGGCTGCTTCCAAGGCTTGAACTTAGTTGTAAAAGAATCGAGTCAATGCGAAATGAAAAGTTGCACCACACGTGTCTTGCCATTCTGCCGCAGAGTGCGTTGCCACGTTCTTTGAGATCGGCTCGATCGACACGACAATTTGCCTATGCTGCATCCAAAAGAAGTGCTTCATGCACAACGAACCACAAGATCACCAGGCAGAGAGGAAGGGTCAAAGATGGCGCTCAAAGAACATTGTACATACGCTCCTGTACGGGTATCTAGAATAGAAACGACGACGCTTTTTCCGTTTTACAAAAAGTAATCAGCAACTGGCTTTTTGGCAGGCATTCCTCTAGAATCCTGTGGAGCAGCCTCGAAGACGCGGTATCTCCTGCCAGGGCCCAGCTTCGTGCCTTGGTCTCTGAGACCCAACGCTCTGGAAGCATCGCCATTACTCCGAGGGGCATAGCCTCCATTGCTGCCACTTTCGCTAAGCTCCAGGATAGCGGCGACATTGCCACAACGGTAGCAGTAGTTGGGAGCTGACCACACGGTCACGATGGAATTGTCAAACATCTCCTTGAAGCCCTCCATGACCAGTTGATGTGCACGGGCGATCAAGCTAATGTCGTTTTTGTGGTTAAAGTGCTTCACGATGTCGGCACCAAACAAGAAACCGGCACCACGTGGGGAAAGCCCCCAGCCGTCGATTTCGTCAGGGTCTGACCAAAGCAAATCGCACATAGCGCCTTCATGAGGTACCTCTTGCTTTCGATCAATGATTCTGATCTTATCTATGGTATCGATGAGAGGGCTGAGGCCGCCATGGACGCAGAGAACAGAGCCGCCTGGATTGGCCGACGAGCCGTTGCTGGAAGATGTGGCACCAGTGCCAGCCGGGCCGGTTCGTGACTGAGGGCTCTGAGGGCCGTGAGGGCCGGATGATGAAGGAGGACCATTTTCGATGGAAGCTCTAGCGCGGGGAAAACGGTTCATAACCTGATTGTTCGCATTGAGGATTTCAATCTCGATGTCGTCAAGATCTCTTGGGATGTTTGTTTCCGACTCTGGAGGAAGCTCAGCTTGAACATCTTCCAGTTGTGATGCGGCACCGGTGACCAAGGCGCCTAGAGCAAGGTAATCGAAGACATCACAGCAGTATCTGATTGGTGGTCAGCGAGATGTGTCACAGTGGTATAATGCTGCGACTTACCTCCACACGTTGGCACTGCCGTACTTTCTCATGCATTCATCGTAAAAGCCGTAAACGGTCGTGATCTGGCGTGACTCGTGATTGCCTCGGATGAGTGTGATTCGATCCGGATAGCGGACCTTGAGGCAGAGCAGAAGAAGGAAAGACTCTAAAGAATAGAAACCTCGGTCGACAAAATCGCCCATGAAAAGGTAGTTTGTGTCGGGGACATCGCCACCGACTCGGAAGAGTTCCATCAAATCATGGAATTGGCCGTGAATATCTCCACATATCTGTATGGTATATGTGAGTGGGATGAAGACATGAGAAGCATTATATATCAACATACTGTGACGGGTGCGTTGACAGTAACGACATTTCCTTCTTCAATCAACAACTCCCTAGCCTTGTAGCAGACCTCGCGCACCTGGATCTCTGGGATTGGACGACATGCACGGAGCTGCGCAATGGCTCTGCAACACCTGTCAGTCCATCGTGTCCTGCTGTGTGTCGTGTCGCGTGCTCTTACTTGTCCAGGTCGCTCATTGCCGCTCGCCTCTTGCGCGCTTCGCACAAATGACACTAAACCAGCAACAGACTCGTATATTATCCCGTCCAGTTGCCCTTCGATTTCCGGCTCTTATACTGAGATGAAGCGATTTTGACGGCGAGCTGTCAGGTGCAGATCGCGTGGGGATGTCACAAATGTGGCGGGGACGCGCTTCCTTTGCGACTCCGAGTGAATGTCCAAGATGTTGTACCTGCGATCGAGATGGATACTGGACTGAATTGCTGGGACGAAGATACTCCAGACAGACCGCGACGGACCAAAGTGACGCCAGATGCAGAGTGTGCAACGATAAAAAACGTCTACCAGATCGGCTATACCATCGTGAGTGTTGGATGTTCATTGACATGTTTCACACGACCGACCGATTCAAAGTCTTGGCGTACGCCACTTCCTGCCCAGTCCAGCGGGACCAACCGTGCCTCGGCCAAACTCTATTCGATATATCAGGATTTCTTTGCGGACCCTTGAACAAGTCTTGAGAGGCATCAAACAGGTGCGATACCTGGTCACAGCCCACAATGGCCAAACGCTTTGCAGATGCTGGCGAGGACCTTCGCGACGTCAAACGTCCAAGGACTCAAGCTCAGCCTCAAGCAATAGTCCCTGCCACGGATATATGGTCTGCACGACAACTCCAATCTCTTCTTTCTTTCAGTCAAGATGCCGTTCAGCAATTGAGGAATGGTCGGTTTACTGAAAACTCCAAACTACAACTTTTCTGACCTACTCGCAGGAATCCAATCTTTCAAGGGCTTACTAGAACTAATCTTGTACTCTGATGATCCCAACAAGCCTGCCAAGATTATCATACTCAATGACTATCTCGATGTTTTCAAGTCCAGAGCGGACAAGGATAGTTCTGTCGAATTTCTTCCCGACTTCATGCAGGCTTGGAGCTATGCTGTTCAGACCAACAATGAGTATTTGGCAACATCAATTTCGTCCATCTTGGCTCTCCTACTCAAAACACTTGCCACCTTGATTGACTCGAGAGACCATGGAGTTCTTCTCTGCAGGACTCTTCTCAAGCCAGCCCAACTCAAGCTGATATCTCGCGGTGTCGCTGCTCCCAAGAACAAGGAGCATATCATCTCTCCATGCCTGCGCATTCTTACCGAGATCGTATCCTTCGACGGAGGTGTCGTGGCCAAATCTCTCTACTCCAAGCGCGAATGGTCCTTCGAGAGCAAGATCATGGCACGCAATCTCGGACTGTTCAAGACAGAGGAAGATCGTCGCAGACCTTCCGTTCGTTCAAACGCTATTCGCTATTTGTTGGCCAATCTCAAGTATCAAGATGAAGGCGCCAAAATGGACATTCTCCGACATGGTCATATCACAAAGGCCCTCTTCGACCATCTCAAGGAGGATCCAGTTGAGGTCTTGCAGGACATCTTCAAAGTTATCGAGACTCACGTTTTACGCGATGAAGCTATTCCACGTATCACCAAGAGTCACACCCTCAGCGAGCGCTCATTATCTGGTGTGCTAGCTGCTCTCAGAGTCCAGTCAAATGCAGAGGCTGAGCTCGAGTCGGCAGAAGTAGAAGGTGAGACCCCAGCCGCAGCCAAGGGCAAGGCTGCAACATATGCATTCTTGAAGTTGATCTGCACAACACCGAGTCTTGGAGTCCTGCGTTCATGTGGTTGGTATCCTCCTGGTAGCGAGAAGCATACTAGAGACGAGACGGAGGAGCCCGAAGCAGACGTTGCCCTTGACCTGGGACTAGACTCTATCGAGTGGTACAATCGTTACCGTGGCCATGTTCCTGTGCGAAACACCATTCTTTCTGGATTTTTGCAAAGTCTACGCCCTCACGGAAGCGAGGAAGAACGCGATCTCCTCTTGGCGACATTCGCAGCAGGACCAGAGCTTGCGGCCGATTACTTCTTCAACAAAAGTGACAAGTTCCCTTTTGACCCCAAGCTTACGAACACGTGGATCGGTTATGCGACGTTCCTCTATTCAGCTATCGAAGTCCCCTTCCCGCAGTACTTCGGCCCGCATCATGGCTTCGCAGGAAGTCCTCCGCCAATCTCTATTGCAATCGAAAACATATTGCCCCTTCCTCTGTCCAAGAAGGTTTTGACCAGATGCCTGAACCAGTCTTCAGACTTGATCACCTTCTTCGCTATTCGTATCTTGGTTGTGGCATTTCAGAAGCTAGAAAAGGTATTGAAGACGTTTGAAAAGGCTGCCATCGATGGTGGCAGCCTTTGGCGTGAAGCCTCAAACAGACTCATCTCGCAATTTTGCCAGCGGTGTCCTTCAATGAAGGACGTCGTTGCGACCTTCCGCAAAATCGCCGATGACAGCATTCTACAAAAGGAAGCCGTTTCACGACTCATCCGATCTTACTACGAGATCACCCCGCAATATGCCTTGGAGGAAAAGTTTGATGTATCTGCTTCATTGACAACAGCCCTGTCGCGGATAGAAACCATGGAACCGAATCACGAGCATTACTCTTTCCGTTTACTTGAACTGCAGCACCTTCTTGCGATTGCTCATAATTCCACTGGCATGCGTTGGTGGCACAAGCAAGGTTCTCTCAAATTTTCGCCATTTGCGACACTTCTCCGTCTGTGTGCACAAATGCCAAAAGATGAGGCAGTCGTTGGAGGGTTTGTCGCATTGATCGATTCAGTAATAGCCGAGAACGATATTCTCCAGAAGCAAACGAATCCCACCGGGGCAAAGGCACTGGTCGCTTCGCTCATCCCTGTCGACTCATGGAAGCCTAGCGACGCCACATATACCTTTTTAGATGAGTGTCTGGGACGTCTTGTACGTAAACCTGTCAAGTACTTGGACGACCTTGATTCGATGTCCCCAGAGTCGACACGGGACGGACCAGTGAGCTTGCTCTTGATGGTGTGTCTGGAGCAAACGCCTTTCACCTCAAACCTCTCCGCCGAAGATCAGCACAATGTAATGACATGGATCTCCATCTTCGTTCGTCTTCTAGGCCTTGTTGGCGAGGACTCGAAGACTTTAGCAACCACCAAGGCCAAGATCAAGGCTCCTGACACCTCGATTACTGATGCAAGCTTGAGCGACCTGCTGAATTCGACCACCCGCGCTGAATCATCAAGCGCGACTGGGTCGACCAATAAGCAATCTCCGCAGCAGGAGCAGAGCCAATCAGCACCATCGATCGACTTTACACTAGCCCCTGTCGAGAAGCAAAACCGACCCGAACTTACACGCTGGCAGCAGAAGGATATCGATGAATCAATTGAGAACGGCGATATCACAGCACTGATTTACTGCCTTTCATCCCAAGACGCATCGATCCGTCTTCAAGGGCTCGCAGCCATCCGCAAGCTTCTTGTCAAGATCCAAGAATCAACCCACGAAGACAAAGATCAGCTCTATATTTTGCTTGGCGAAGTCTTGGAAACAGCCACCAACCCACTTCTCCCACAGCCAATCTCGCAAGAACCCCTGCCATACCTGACGACCTCGTTCGCAAACCATGCCTTGGACGTCTTGCTCAATCCCAGCCACTTCATGTACCCAAAAGTCAACAAATACCTCAACAAAGGCCCCTCCTGGCAAACCATGAAGCTCGCCTCCTACTGGGTCGATCGCACCATCCTGGAAATGCCAGACGAAGATGACAAACATTGGGCCGAAACAGAATGGGTCCTGGATTTCCTGATCGACGGCACGCGTAGCCTGCCCGATGCCTTACTTCTTATCAGCCGTAACTCGCTCGAAAAGATTCTGGGCTTGTTCGCCTCGCCATCTGCGCCCAAGGCAGTCAAGGAGAAGGTGGTGCAGCTTGTTTGGCGGGTCGCCAAGGCGGGAGGCGCCACCAGCCTTGCTACTCGAACTGCGATTTTGGCATGGCTTGATCTGAGGAAGAGCTTGAAAGATGTAGACGCGAGGAGTTTGGAGGTCGTCAGGGAGGCTGTGGTGGAGAATATCGATGTGGAAAGGGTTGGTGGATGGAGCAAGGGCGCGTGGAAAGCATAGTAGGCAATATGCTGCGGTGTCCGAGACAAAAGCGAAGGAGAGGAAAGTAGGATGTAATTGGGCTCTGTGTCGGGCTGTGAAGGAAAGAATAGATATCACAATATGCGAAAGCAGAGGTGTACGCGCGTATTCGTGCCCAAACCAGACACTTGATCTGTCTTACTGATTGGGGGAGTAATGCTCTATACAATCAGCAGCAAGCAATACTTGTTCCATGTGACCAATGACAAGACCCAAACGACCTTGTCGTCGGGTATGGGCAATAAGATCCTTTTCAGTACGAAACATATCAATGTGGGGAAAAAATGCCATGCATGTCGAACCCAGGCAGGGATTAAGCGAACGCATAGTATTCCAAAACCAAGCGCCTTAGTCCGGCACTAATCGAGTCTTCTCACAAAGAGGCTTGGGCGGGATAGAGTCGATGGGTTGCGCTATCTCCCGGTATCCTGGTCTTTGCGGTTGCCAGTGACGAATGAGGGCGAGTCTTTGAAAGTGCTGTGCGCTTTGATGAGTTATATCTTCGATCGGGGATATTAACACCTGTAGGCTGAGATTAAGCTTCTACTGTATCTTCGTAGAGCTATCGAAGCTGATTGCCCATGTCAAACTGGCACACGTGCCGCATGCATATGTGTGCATGAGATCGTAACAGAAACATGACGAGCAATCTTCCGTTGTTCGTCGATCACAGAAAAGCCCTCGAATTGAGTCCCTGCTTCGTCATGTCTGTAACTAGAATCACAGCATCAACGACTGTACCTCTTACTTGAAGATCCTCGCAAGTTGAAGTCATTTGGGGAGTCTGCTTTACTGTTCATGCATCTTGCCGAAGCTTCATCCTGCGTCGCAGTCTGCAGAAACAGGCAAGGGGTGGCGGGCATCCGCAAACGCATCGGCCCGCTTTGGCGTTGCAGCTCAGCGAATGAAAGTGTCAGACTCTTGTCCTCACGTTTCGTCGCTGCTCCACAACACCTGCATGACCTTTCATGCATGCATCCTAAATTTGACAGATCCTCGAGAACGCAGATCTTCCGCGCTCGGGGCTGCTTGTTTGGTAGTCTCTCTCTTTGCCGTAAAGATGATGGAGAAGGTGGCTAAGGCGGGTACCTTGCTAGTAATGCTTGATACTCCATGCTATTAGATGGTGGGTCTGGCCCTGCTTCCTGACGTTTCCCCCCGTCGATGGGTCAGTAGTCCGTCTCGACGCCTGTCATGCACGATTCTTCATTTTTGGTTGCTTGACAGACGCCACACGATAATAGCCTGGCGTGACTGGCAGCCCGGCGCTTTTCGAGCCTCCATGCTGTTTGCTCGTGTACCCGCATTAGAAGGATAGCCGGCGCGAAGGCGAGTTTCCTCTTCCTTGGGAGGAAAGAAGGTAGTGGTGTGAGTGTTCATTTGTGACGAGGTGAGACTAGAACGAGGACCCCATGTTTTAGGCCGAGTCGACATGTACTCGAAAGTGGACTTTGATACAGGTTGATAAATTAAATTCAATCTTTCTCCGATTGCTGTACTACGGAGAATAGTTGGTAAGTGGCTGTTGATGAGCGAACCCTTCAAGGATGCTTGAAGATGTGGTGGTGGGCTTGCATCTATCTCTCTGTCGGGATCGGCCATCTTGACGTCGTCGTGCCTTCCTTATATGTACATGCTCGAGAACGTCTATCCTCACTCACCTTCACCCGCATTGCGTTTACGTTCATTTAGATCACAATCGCCACAGTTGCACCGGCACTTCTTCTCAACACTTACATCGCACATTCTTTGTTCAAACCGTCCTTCACTCTCTTTAGCGCATCATGTCGACACCTGCAGCCATGTACGGCACAGACACCATCCGCGGCAGAGTCATTGCAGCCACGGTCGTTGGCATGGTTGTGCCCACCGTTGCCGTTCTTGGCCGTATCACTGCCAGAACACTCAAAAGAATCACACTGTTCTGGGATGACTACCTGATCCTTCTTGCACTTGTAAGAACAGCGCGCAACTCCTTCACACTTTTTTCTCATATTTACTAACCTGCTGAAAGCTCTTCAAGTTTTCTCTCGACATCGCCGGCTGCATTCGTACGTCTAGCTTCTCGTGGTTCAACAATTGCATGCTGATTGTTTCTCAGTCCTCGAGAATGGCATGGGAAGACACCTGATGACGGTCACTCCTGCTCAGCTCACCACCTTCCTCAAGGTTCAATACACTGGCGCCATTCTTTTCCCGATGTGTGTCACCTTCACCAAGTTGTCAATTCTTACGCAGTACAAACGTCTTTTCCGTGGTCGCCTCTTTCACTACGCAGTCGACTCCCTGATCGTCATCCTTATTCTTTGGTGCATCTCCGTTTCCATGACGGGAGTGTTTTTGTGTACTCCGATCAAGAAGGCTTGGACTCCAGCGATGACAAACGGCAACTGCATCAACCTGGTTTCCTTTTACTACGGTCTCCAGATTCCGAATGTTCTGACTGATGCTGCGATCCTATTGTTGCCACTCAAGGAGATTGTTGATCTTCAACTTCCGGTCAGACAGAAAATCGGAGTGGCGTTGACATGTGCTTTGTGGTTTCTGTACGTCCCTAGCACTGTTATCCCACTACCGAGAAGGAAAGGCTCTGACACGTGTCTAGGTGTCTCATCTGCGGCATAGTCCGTCTGATCGTTATGATTCGGCTTAGCTCCCAAGGCGCGGATGTCACTTGTGAGTAACTTCCACTTCGGTTGGTGAAATGGCGCTAATTGAACATAACCAGACAACTTGACCAATGCTGCAGTCTGGACCACTGTTGAACCCACAGTCGGCATCGTAACGGCCTGTCTTCCCTCAGTGCGCGTCCTTTATCGCTCGCTGGCTAGAGCCTGCGGCCATCATAGATTGGAGTCGCAACGCCTTGACAGCCTGTCCGAAGGATCTGCTTTGAGGACTGGCCAAACCCTTGTTGAGCGCCCACGCTCGTCTCGCCCGCTCAGCTACGGCGAATGCATGCACGACAGTAAGGGTCAGAGCGAGAATTCGGGATCAGAGCTGGAGAAATATCCAAGCACTGTCAACAGTCCAACTTCTTCGTCGGCAGCCAACAAAGGCTTCGACTCCAGCCGCGGCGAGGTGGTCTAACTGAGGCCACCTCGAGTGAGCTACAACTTGTGAACCAATGTCCTTTGCATTTCCCTGGAGCATCACAAAAAGTACTCACCATCAATTGACTGGATCAATACTGCATCTCGGGCGCAAACTCATTGTGCGCATTGGGGAAAATAATAATGAATTGAAATGAAATATGGGGCCGTCAAGGACTGTTTCCAGGGCTTACTACCGATAGAGAGGCTCGCCGGCAAGGATAGTGGACATTATCGAAAGTTCATAGGCTAGCTGCCATACTTTGGGATTGTGCAATAAGTCAGGATGGACAGTCAAAAAGGGCGGATCTCTCGGACGACACGTTTCGTAGCTCTTCCGCACAGCAGCTCAATGGAACTCAAGAATTTCCCTATTCATCCTCAGGTGTGACTTTGCGTTGCTAAACTACTTCACGTCCGTCGGACGTGGATTTGGTCGACCTCTGGCGAACCTGAGAATCGCGGTAGGATCTTGTTTGACCTCCGTGTAGCATTCGGCGAGGATGATAATGGCGTCAAGCATCCTCGCTGACGCGGTGATTGTTGCTTCGAACGTTCTCACTTTGTGGTTGATCTACACGGGCAAATGAAAGCGATAACTCACCCAGCGTCATCGAGGGATGACAATGGGACACAGCCAATTCTATAATCCACGAGATGAGATGAAAGAACATGAACATTGTCTGACATGAGAGCGCAACAAGCTAAACTATATCCCCCCCTTTCTCGATCCACCACATCAAATCATATACCTATACCCCTTCTGCAACCTCCTAGCAGCCGCGATATCAATCCCTTCAAACTCAGCCGTCTTCCTCAACTTCTTGAGGTCTCGCTCAGTCAACTGCACATCCTCGTTCGCCATGCGCTCGAGCTGCCGGTTTTGATGCTCAAGGTAGAACTTAAGCACTATTGCGCAGGCCAGCGCCACAATCAGCAAACCCGAACACACCCCCAACGCAGGCCGATAATGCGGCGCGCTGCTGGGTGTGTACGTGAATGGCGTCCAGATGGACGCAGCATTGCCTACTGAGTTTATGAAAGCGAGAGCAGCAGCACGCTTGGCTGGCGGGCGCGGGATAGCGTTCGCGATCCAAGCGTATATCGTGCCATTGATCGCAAACACGAAATTCATGAGGAAGAGTGAAAAGTAGCGGGGGCCGAAGGAGTCGGTGGTCATGAAAATGATGAAACCGACAATGGAGATGGGAATGGGGTAGACGAAGAACCAGAAGCGGTTGCCTACGCGGTCGGAGGCGAGTGAGTGGCCAAAAGACCAGATGACCATGAAGATGTAGGGGGGTGCGACCAGCAGCAGGGAGACGATGTGATTGAAGTGGAGGGTAGCGGTTAAGGTGGGGAAGAAGTTTTGGAAACCTGCGGCGCCGGTTATGCCGTGGTAGGCGAGAGCGAGGATGTAAGTTTTGGGGTCGGAAAAGGCGGCTTTGATGCCGCGCCATTGAGACATGCCGCCTGCTTCGTCGACGTCGGCTTCAGCGGCCTCGATAGCAAGGCGGCGGTTGGCGACGTGTTTCATCTCTTCAGATAGTGCACGCCAGGTATCCGGGAAGTCGGGGAGAATGAAGGCGACTAGGATGCCGATCTGAGATGTGTTAGTTGAAGGAGTATGTTAAGTGAGCGAAGAAGGGTGGCGCACAAAGACGGTTATGCTTCCTTCGATAATGTATAGCCACTGCCAGGATCTCATTCCCCGTGCATGATCGAGACCACTGAGGATGCCAGCCGCAATCAGACTACCAAAGGCTCCGGATAGAAGAGAGCCAGAGTAGAAGATTGCCATTCTCAGACTCAGTTCCTGCTTTGTATCTAGACACAATGTAAGCTCAGCCACCAGCTTTCGCACTATCACGAGACAAACTTACACCATTTTGAAAGATAGAAAAGCACACCCGCAAAGAAAGGAGCCTCAACCAGACCAAGTATGAATCTGCAGGCAACAATCTGGCCATAGTTGTTTACCTGACTAGTCAAGGCAGACACGAGGCCCCAAGCGGATATGAAGAAGCCAAGGTACAGACTTGGTCGTCCAGCATAATTGAGAAGTGCATTCGAAGGAACTTGCATCAAGACCTGTGAGATACTATCAGCCAAGCCCTAGCAAGCGACAACCTTGATTGGAGATATCATACGTATCCGACAAACAAAATGCTCAGTGCTGTTTGATAGTTGGCGTCGCTAAGATTTAGATCTTGCTCGAGACCTTGCAACCGTGCGGCAGCGTAGTTATTTCTGTCGATGTAGTTCATAAGGTAGACCAGGATGACGAGAGCTAGGGCCAGGTCAATTACTATTGTATTGAACGAGGTAGAGCCTGAAGAAACATACGCATGATTCGAAGGTCAATCTTCCGAACCAGCTTCCTCTGCACTGCCAATTCCTCCTCTGATAGCTTTGCATAATGCATGACATCTGCAGCCGCAAGATCTTTGGTGCCAGTAATATCATGGTCATGAATATACTCCTGATGTTCCACATCAAGCTTCGCTAGCCGATCGTGCGTGAATGTGTTCTTCTCCATGATTTCTGCCCTAAATATGGAAGAAAGTTGCTTGTGAGGAATAATCGAATGTTCAACTGTCCCCAAGGAGAAGAAACATGTTAGAGAGGGAGGCGGGTTGTTTAAGAGCAAAACGAGGCATCGCGCTAGTTGAACCACCCGCTGGCGGCTGAGGAGAAATGTGGAGCAATTATGGGGTTGCGGGGACCCCGCTATCTCACTTATTAATTCATCTCATCCCACAGACAGGAAGTCGGCAAAGTTGGCTCGTAGTGTCAATGGTTGGATGTGATTCTTAGGCAAATGCATAAGAGCTTCGCCCTTCGCTGGCTATTGTTGGGTCGAATAGATCCTTGTTTGCAACCAAGTTGCGGCAGTGTCGGCAGTTGTTCGAAGTCTCGGACATTCTTCGCGTAGATACCTTGCACCTTGTGGTGTGCTGGGTTGCCTGTCAATGACGACAGAAGCCAAGATCATATCTACCATACTTTCGTGCATTCAACGTGTCTGCTCATACTGTACCAAATAGAGGATTTCGCGCGGTGGCTTTCCAACCTTTTATGACCAACGTTGGTAGATGACATTCCTCGCAATAAATAGCATTGCCTTTGACAGCGAGTGAAAGAAAGCTACCGATGATATCCACTGGTCGAGTTTGGAAAGATAAACGAGTACACCAATGGCACTCCCGTCCACTGTTGTGTGAGACGGCTGATTTTAGCCGTGTGCCACCCACATCCAGTAGTGCAAGGTGACAAGGTAATGATCGTAGTAAGAGTGTTGTGAGTGGCGTGAGTGGACAGTGCTACAGTGCTACAGTGACATGGTGGCGACACTAGGTGTTCACCCCGCGCAAAGAGTCTGTATTGGCACGGGACTTGTGATGCTTCCTTAGGTCTGTAGAAGACTACCCATCCGCGTTTACCTATTCCGTGCTTCCCGCGGACAACGTGAACCCGCCATTCCGGAGAGAATAGCGACGTCAGGAAGTACTGCTTCTCAACCTTGGCACAACGGCAAATACTGACAACGATATCCAGCGATATGTGGGATCGTCGTGAAACACAGTCATCAACACTTCCAGCTTGTCGTTGTTCGGTATGTAGATCACCGTGACATACACAACATACTGTGGTATAAGCCATAAACGCGCGTGCTCATTGTTCGCAACTTCTGTATTTCGAATGTTGAGAATGCGCTCGAACGTTACCTCTCACCTCTTCGCATGAAATCAATCGCCACTCGAGTGAGACTGAATCAAAATCAATCTAGAGATGACCGCCTCTGTTCTCCCACGTGAAGGGGATCATTTGTCCGATAGGATCCCGCTGAGGTTTCGGGTTTATTAGCAAGTGTTAAAAGTACATTGTACTCGTGAGGGCGTCCAAGAAGTGATGGCCAGCCTTGCTATTAGCCGGCGTAACGAGGTACTCGAACGGACAGTACGTGAGCCTAAGCCAGAACGAGCTGCGTGCATATGCAGGTCATCATAGCGTATACCAGTCGACTTCCTCACGATAGATTGCACCAAGCATATCAAACACAACCTCTGATCGACTGGACTACCTCTACTTCGAACACGGATTCGATTATTTGACTTGATTTTTACAACATTCTTCCTATGCTCATCAATATCATGACTTGTAGCTGTGATGAAGTTACTACTGCAAGCCTTACTGGCTGCACGAGAAAGGAGCTGCATCCTGGTATCCTATAGGCCGCGCCGGCCCGTAATATTGTCGCGCCTTATCTCAGGTACAACTCCTTTTCTTCATCTTTGCTCTATCTGTAGATCAGCATCCCCTTAACACGCCAATCTTGACTGCGGACAAAGGTCCGTTCTTCATTTTGAGTGGTACACCAAGGCAGGGCACCCGATTGAAATCGAACCACGTACACAACTTAAACTGACTATTGACAGGCTGTGATAGGAAGTGCACCTGTATCGAGCGAAGTCTAACATTGAGCCTATCGATTCGCTGAACGAGCTTCTGAGCATCATCGACATCAAGTTTTGGTCACATAATCGAAGCAGCACTCACATAGCCTGTGACCTATTCGTGTCGCCTTTCGACACCAGGTGACAAATAAAGTGGACTGCCAGGCCTTACATACAAGATGTCTTCCACGGCCTACCTTCGACCCTTTGGTGCAAGTCAATCCAAACAAAGGACCGCCATGCCTTCAAAGCCAACCATCCACATACGACATCTGAGTCTCGAATGTCGACCAGGTGATAATTCCCTTTCGCCGTCAAGACCCCTCTCCAGAGAAGCTCATTCGTTCAGTGCCGACGAATCGAACAAGGCATCAGGTTTGGAAGCGAAAAAAGGTTCCCAGCTTGATCCTCACCGGCTACCACATCCGCTCAAAAGTAACCCAAACCCGTTCTTCTCTCAACGACAACTACATGTCCGAGTGCAGCCGTATGTAATGGAGACTAGACCCGTAAAGTTATATCCTGCAAGGCCTTCGACTGCTTCAACGGACCCTTCCAGTATAGATGGCGAGATCTGCAAATGCAAATCTGCTCAATTTGGCAAGAACCGCGTCACACAAATCGACGAGGAAGTCTTCACCGAAGCCGTGCAGCGTGAAGGCCGCCGAATATTCCAAGGACTCCACGAACACTATGTCATTGAGGCGAGTCCAGACCTGTATACTGCAGATGACGAAGGCAATCCGCAGCTACTGTATCAGAAGATTGTCAATGGCGTTCTTCCCAGCGGCGAAGTGCTCATTTTTGTTGGCGAAGCTGTTGCAAGCGATCTGCTCTCGTACCAGAGCGTAGTGAATGTAGCCAAAGCTGTGATGACGGGATTTAGAGGAACACTGCCTGTGCAAGCAGACACGCTTCCGGCCTTCGACTCTACTTGCTCAGCTTGCAATTGCACCAGGCCTGCTGAGACCAGGCAACAGCAAATAGCAGAAGGAAGAAAGACTTCGCAGGCGGAAAGACCATGCAAATGTCTCGATGCCGCCACCCAGGGAAAACCAGCATATACGGACCTGGCTACAACAGAGAAAGTAGTCCTCAACGAAGCGCAACGGATCTTCCCGCCTACAGAGTCAAGCCATCGCAAGGAAAGGATCTTTCGGATACGGTCTCGAGCGTACCCACCTACGACAGACCAACATGGAAGTAAAGTGCCACTGTTCCAGAAATACTGCGTCGAGGTCTGGCCCGAAGAAGGTCGAACTCTGTTTGAAGGCGATGCGACGTCGGATATCTATGCGTCGTATAGGAGTATCATTGCGGTTGCGAAGGCCATGCCGGGTGGATATCAAGGAAGTCTTCCTGTGTTCGCATCTCAGCTGCCGATGTTCAAAGATGTTTGCTCGGCTTGTGGGGGAACTAGGAGGAAATGACATGATATCAGAGTCGATTTAGTGGAGACAGATTCTCGAGGAGCTTCCCCTTTGGTTTCTGCATGATTGTGTTGATGCGTTGATGGACCTGCGAATCATTATACCTGCTCACAATGTGTACTATCCCAGATCGTAATATCGTTTTGGAGAAATTGACGAGACTCGGATACTTGCAACGATTCCGCAAGGCATGACCCATACCCTTCAGCAGACTCATGTATCAACGCAGAGTTGGCACATTTCATCTGTTATTTAAACGTTGTCTTGCTGCAGGACAGCCTCTTATGCACATATTTGCGAGCTGATACCTCGTGGGTCCCTAACCGGTACTATGCGCCCCGCCATGTGTTCCAGCTTCGACAGATCCTCAGACCTGTTTGTTTGACAGCATCCATGGATAGCACGCGTCCCAAGCCGTCTGTATGACACCAGAAGCCGAGATGTGGACTGTTCGCTCGCGGATGTAGTGTTTGATATGGAGAGAGCATCCCCGGACGGATCCCGTTAACGCCGTGAAAGCACTGCGAGGATTGATTTGTTCTTGACTTGCTGGACGATGATCTTACCATTTCACGATCTCAACACTCCAGATGGGCAACTCTAGTATTGCTCGATTTTTGCTAGAGATTATATACAGCTTATCTGATGCTCGTGGTCAAGAAGCTGCTGTAGCTCAGTGGTAGAGCGTGGGATTGCAGTCTCTGCAATCATCCTAAGGTCCGTCGTTCGATCCGGCGTAGCAGCTTCCCTTTTGCTCCTTGGTCATCTACCTTATTATATATTCTCGTCCTGCTCTTCACCTTTTGCAATTCTACTCGGCCATCCATGATCTTGGTCAATCATCATGAATAGCATCTATGAACGCGATTTATGCTCTTTTTCTTGCTTCCCAACCTCGGCGGTTACATCGTATACTATTTCACTGCCTGTCCATCTCTTGGACTTCCTGCACAATACTTCAGCGGGAGCCTCGCCTCTTTCTCAAGCACCTTTTGCTGCGCTTTCGTCGCCGCCATGACCAACTTCTACTTCCTCTACTTCCTATACGAACAATCACGAGATAAGCTAGGTGTAGGCCATAACTCGGAGGAAAGCCTCGAGCTAAACGACTTCGCTAAGCGAGGTTCAAGGTCAATGACTCGCGCTTCCCCGTCCACGAGTCGTGCTTTATATTCGGGAGCTTTGGTCAACACCACGACTCGTGATCAACTTTGCCACTTGCCGTAGCGAAGAGGACGAGGAAGAGGCATGATCACTGTGTGGGGAAAAAGGGGTAGATTGGGATAAAAAAGGTGTCGCGTCTTCATTAGCACCCGCTACTATATAGGTAGTAGGAGGTGGGTTTGGAAAGCATTATGGTAGAAAGTACAAGTAATTATCATCTTTGTCTCACTTCCACGATACACGCTCTTAACAGCATTACAAGTCCGTCGTGGAGTAGAGTATAGCCAAACGAGCGAATACCACCATCTCATGTCGTGGCCGAAGACATGCGCGATGAGAGCGGTTGTAGTGAAACTTCGCAGGTGCATTTTCGCCCGAGAATATCGGAAGGTGTGCTGTCAACACCTTAGGCGCCTTGAGTCTGAGATGGACACTCCGCCACCTCCTTGACGCCCTTCTTCTCCCACAGGTGAGTAAAGTCACCGACGGGAAGAGGGAGAGGGAAGCCGGTCGAGGCGCAGATTTGGATGGCCAGGAGATACCATCCCAGCAACGCAGTGATGAATAGGAAAGCGCCGGCGGCCTGCAGACAGTCAGTCCAGCTGGTCATCGCAGAAGTGGTAGCATTATTTGGGATACTGGAAGGGAGTGCACTTACAATCTGCAGAGTTGCACCTTCGACCAAACCCTCTGCATCCATCCAGAGCGAGGCAGCAAAAAGGTAGAAACCGATGCTGGCGCAGGTGAAGATACCGAAAAAGACTGCATTTACGCGGGTCGAGGCCATCATGAAGAGGATGTGCAGGGATGCGATGCAAACAGGGAGATATGCTAGTAGATGACTCAGTACGATATGATCACAGATATCGCCCCTTGAGTCAAGCGGGAATGGAAGATCGAATAACTCACCTAGACTAGAGTAGAATCCAGGCGTGGCCATTCCTTCGTAGAAATTGTGCGAAGGGCTGTAGATGGACGCAGAGCCGAACCAGGGGTGGAGAGTTGCGCCGTAAGCCATGAAAGTGCCGCCTGATAAGGAGTAAGCAAGGTCAGAACACATCTAACAGACTTTGGATTGGGGCAGCCAAATCGGGCTTGCTGATATTGTGTCGTTGATTGACGGAAGGAAACCTACTATAAGTGATGAAGACGATGAATGGGAAAGTGTTGCCGAGGATAAATTCGAGGATACCAGCGATCATGAGTAGAGGTCCACCAATGAAGAAGTAGACACCGCTTTGCAAAAGGTTAGATATGCTCGTCTAAAAGCCATATGTTGTGAGGAGAAAAACTCACATATCTGCAGTGCCAAAGTCGCCAGCGCCACGCCATCCCATCAGACAGCAAGACATGGGAGTCAAGCCGACCACGAATCCAATAAGACCACTGAGATGATCATGTCAGTATAGGCATCCTTCGTCTCCGGAAAGATGCTTTTGTGGTGAAGAACATACAGAGGCGTAGGGTTACCAAGTATCTGCCTCAAGTCCCCATGGACATTAGTCTTGGGCTGAAGATAGAGCTTCTCAAACACTTCTGGCGGCATGGAGACGTTCCCCTCCGCGGTGCGCACTCTACGAGCGGCGACACCATCTCCAATCTCACTACCGTAGATGTCCTTTGAGTCGGCCATTTTTCTGGTCGAGTAGGGGCAATTGAACTAGATGGCAAAAGTCGACACAGACAAAGAACAGGTCACAGTAACAACTAAAGTAAGTCCCTAACTACTTCCACAGACTGAAAGGAGTGCTGGGGATATCTACCAACTAAATAGACGTGTGTCTCCCCTCGGCAATGGGCAATAAAGGGCGGTGGAGAAGTTGTACAGTATTCAAGAGAGATGGTCGATGCATATAACACCCGCACGAGCCCCGAACTGACGGTTTGGGTGGTGGTGAGACATTTTAATCAATTTGGAGGATGTTGTGTCGTACCTCCATGTTATTGCCGTCTTCAAGTATTTCCGTCGAAAGGGCAGACCCACCTTGGGTACTATGTAGATTGGACGATCCCGCTTTGATCTTCCTCTAGAAGTAGGACGTATGAAGAGAGCATATGCCTTGGAGGTCATGCATTCACTGAGTGCTTTGATGGCGTGGCAGAAATAGGTGTATGCGTGATGGGCATGCAGATACTCGAGCCGGACAGTGTAGGTGGAGGGGAGGGTCCAGCACATGAGCAATAGGATGTATAAGGCTTATCTCGATAGTCGAGATCAACATCTCTGTGCTTGCAAGTTAGGAGATCCCGTCCTTTTGCATGCCGTCTCGAGGGATGGGATGGGGAAGCGAGAGATCCACAATAGCGTGGTCTTTACGTAACCCCGAGCATCCCGAGCACGTGCCGAGATTGGATGATTGGCCGCGTGCTCGTGGCTTTCTCTGCCGTGACCTCGGTGGAATGCATGTAGATCATGGTGTCGGTGCGGTCGAGCATACGGTACATATCCAACATTGGTAAAGAAGTGAGTTGGTGGACAGCGAATAGCAGGAGAGGTGATCATGTCTTGGTTGTGGTGACTTGCTGAACGAGCTATGTATTGTTTCCCGATGTGAGGCTGTTTCAGTCGTCCTTGAGAGAATACGACTTGAATATACTCATGTATGATGTCTCGTGCTTTCTCTTGCACGCAGCTACCTTATTTGCGTCCTCGAAGTCCGCTTGTCAGCACTTTGCAGTGTTAAACAGGCAGCCTTGCAAGGTCATAAGCGTGAGTATTGCATTGCTTCTTTCCCCTTAACAGCATTGGGATATCACCATAGTGCAGACAAATAGCTCATCGTAATTCACTGCCCGCGACATAACTTGTCTCCCACGAGGCAAGATGCGCAAACTGGTCTTGTCTTCTTCAAGGTGGAAGCCGCATACGAGACATGAGAAGAGAACAATGAGAAAAGCAAGACAAGAAGAGAAACAACAATGTGAGAACCTCCAAGCGATTGACGCAATCGAAACCAAAAATCGACCAATAAACAATAAAAGCAAAAACATAATCGACAAAAGATTTGATGCGTGTCCATCAGTTAGACATCATATGTTTTCCCCGCGCCAACCCCTATTCTTGATTGGTCAGGTGATGGGTCATTGATTCGATGACCCAAAATTTAGACAGCAAGGACGGTAAGCACCAGATGTTGTGCAAGGGACACCTGGTACGAGAGTCATGTCTCCTCGATGTTAGCACTGTGACTTTTGTAGTCCAGACATGCTGATCATGATAAGTAGCAAGCACGCTGAGGAAATGACGAGATAGACGACTGTTATTTGAAGGTAAAGGTCGTGGTAGCGAGAGGAGACCATCATTGGTTGAGACCTGGCTCAAAGCAGTAGAAGAATTCGAGTACGGGTAGCGAAGCATTATGATTATCAACCGGTCTCCTTTTCATTCCAAGAAATACCCATAAATTATAGCAAGCAAAGAGTATCAAACAAAATCTATCTCTTTCATCTCGTAAGTGGTATCAACTTTTCCCAATGCCAATTGCAGTCAAACAAAAACATGTGTCCGTCTAAGCCTGAGCATCTGCCTGAGGCAAGTTTGGGTCGCCCTCGTAACCCTCGACCTGAATGTCCCTCAAGCCCAAGTCCTCCTCTTCTTGTTCAGTACGGTCGTAGTCGACAGCCTCGATCTGAGGATCTGGGTCAGGAGCGGTGAAACTCTGGACGTAGGAACTGGCAAGGGGATCTTCAATGATCATTGTAAACTTCATACGACCCTCAATGGCTTCAGTAAGGGTGCCAAAGAACTCGTCCCAGGAGCGTTTGGACTCTGATTGAACACTGTCGCCAACCTTTTCAAGTTCAGCTTCATCATCGCCGTCTGCAAGACCAAAAGCTTGACCGCGGAGATCCTTGCGGAACTGGGTCAGGAGACCTTCGATGGTGGTGAAGCGGCCACCTAGGGTACCAGGCTCGACGCGGAGTTGTAGTTCAGGGCAGTGGAGGGCGGCAGACTCGGACTTGAGGACGTCTCTCGCAAGATCCTCGGGGTTCTCGACCTTGAGGGTGATCTTGCGACCTTTCTCGGGGACTTCACCACCAGTCTTGACCTCGTTTGAGCGGTAGCCACAAGCCTCGCAGACGGTGCTCATCAGGATGACTTGCTTGAAGAAGGGAATGTGGACCATCTTCATGTTTGTAGCGCAAGGACGGGTGCAGCCGGGACAGCTTGCGGGGAAAGAGTAGACTTCGCCTTCGTGAATGTCGGCATCTTCATCATCGACGTTGTTTGTCGAGACGGTTCGCGGTTGCTCAAGGTTGCCTCCAACAAGACCTTGTGCTTGGTATTCGGGACGGAGGGCAGGTCCAGGAGCAGAAGTGCCATCGTCGTGGTTGTGACCAGGAGCTGGGACGTCATCGCCGAGACCTAGGACAGCATTTTGTGCAGGGGAGCGGTCAAAGTCAGTGCGCTTCCACTTTCCAGCAGGATCACGAGGATGCGGCTCGATGAATGAGTTTCCAGAGACGTCTTCAGAAGAGATTGTAAAGGGGTAGCGAGACCCAGCGAGCATGTCATCGAGGGCTTGAATGACTTCGGCGACCTTTGCGCCAACCTCTGGCATCTGCTGCATGCGAGCGTCTTGGTGTTGGAAGAGATCGGCCTTGACGGCGCTGAGGAGACCCTCGATGTTTGTGAGCTGTCCACGGCCAGCGGGGATCTCGAGGTCGACGTCCTCGACCTTGAAGACGCTGTAGTCTGTCTTTACAATCTGACGGGCCAGATCCTGCTCATTCTCCACCTTGAACGTGTACCTGGAGCCGCGTTGTTGGATCTCGCCAGCCGATTGAATCTCCGAGTTCTTGAAGCCGCACTCTTCGCAGGAGAAGGACGTGAGGACGATTTCGCGGAAGAAGGGGATCTTGGTGAGAAGGAGTCTTGTGATGCCCTACATGCATTCCATAACATGTTAGTATGGCGTGCCAAGCTGTGTGGAATCTCCTCCTCAGGATGACTTGTAGGGGTAAAGGGCAGAACAATGAGGATCAGGACTAACATCAGCGTGGCAGTTCATGCACAAACTCTCAATCTCCTCGACAACCTTGGGCTCCGAGTCGCCGTCTGCAGTGTTTGCGCTGCCATTCATTGTTTCCACCTTGCGGCCCATGTCCTCGAAGAGATCCTTGGCCAAGGACTTGTGGGGCATCTGGGGAGCACTGTTTGCAGCCATGATGACTGATGATTGTGGCGGTCTTGTGCTGTGTGGGTGTGGTGGCCCTGTGCTGTATGCGAGTTGTCGTGTGTCGTAGATTTATTTCAGTCTTGTCACAGAAGATAGTTGCTTCAGTATATCTTCTTTCAATCAGAAGGTTCGAGAAATCGGGGTGAGTGGTTTGAGGAAAATAAGATGATTAGCAAGCTGGAGTGCTTCGTTCAAGCCTGAACTTTCCTCTTCCACAACTTGCGATGATGCAGTTGTGAAAATCCTTAGCGCGGGGCAAATGCTCTTATCTTATCGCAACCAAAGCCTTGATATGTCTTGGCATTGATCTGACATGAGGAAGGCAGGACATGAAAGGTGGTCAGGCTCGAGTAGAACAGATGCAGATGGCCCAAATGCAGTGAAAGAATAGATTCATCCACTCTTCATGAAATCCATCAGGTCAAATCCTGAAGGTGAGGCACTCTCACTCTTGCTCTTGGCCAAGAGAGCAGCCAGCCCGCCAGACTTGTTCTTCTTGCGCTTCTTTGCAGCCACTTCACCTGATTGTTTCGGGGTTTGTGCCGCTGAAGAAGGAGCGGATGACGATGTAGCAAGAGAGGTCCCCGAGAGTGGAGTTGTAGAGATGGATTCTTTCGACAAGTTCTTGGAGGGATGAACAGGAACCTGTTGCACCTTTGTCTTCACAATTCTTTCATCTCTCCGCGGCCGTCTGAAACGAGTGACAGCATGGCACAAGTCGCAATCGTATGCAATGTAATCCTTGGTGTCTGGGTCGCTCTCTTTAGTCGATGCTTTGGCCACACCATCGATATTCTTCTTCGTATTCTTCTTTGAGGCTGGTCGATGAGCTTTTTTACACGACCATCCTGGTATCATTGCATTTCCACATCTCTGACATAGTTTGGTAGTCGTATCATCTTTATCGGTGACTTTCAATATGGATGCAAAGGTGTTCGATTTCGATGCCAGGTAGGCTGATAGTGCAGGACATGTTGGCTGTAATAGTTGAGACGATGTATTCAAATGTTTTAATCCTGCCAGGCTGTGCTCATCTGAGGACCTCGAGGTTGCGTTCATCTCGTCTGATAATGTGAATCAAAAGAGAATTGCATCTGGTGATATAGGTAATAAATGTAAATGGTCTATGGAGGCGGGCCGCTGGCGTCGGTGTCAATTTGGCCGACGTCACTGACATGAACAAAGTCGATCGGCATGTGATTGTATAATTGTCAATATCACATCGCTTGACAGAATAAATATTTATCTACAGTGACAATAGTCAGGTCGCAAGAGACAGACAGCCCATGGATCGATAGCGGTATCTAATTGCGTCACGATGAACGCCGTCGACGCCACCAGTCGCGAGGAGCGCGCAGACAGCTGTATGAGACATCTACATGGAATGACCATGACCATGACCATGAGACTTGTGGTTGCTGACAGAGTATCACAACAGCACTACCACCCTCTCTATTGACAATAATCTTGGACACCAATCCTCATGCTTGGTCGCTGCTCTCGTCGACACTCCCTCTGACGACAGCAATCGCCAACCTGCTCGTCTTCATCAACGCCCACCTCGCAATCAACAACACCAATCGCGTCGCTGTCATTGCCTCACATAGTGGCCGCTCACAATTCCTATATCCCACTCCTTCTTTAGCGGCAGAAAGAAGTCACACGAACGGACATGGTCCTGGTCATCAGAATGGCAACACCGAACAAGATGTCGACATGGAAGACGCACCAACACAACCAGCCGGTGCAGCATCAACAGGAGACGCCAACAAATACAGGCCATTTGCCACCGTCGAGCATGCAATCACCACCAATCTGCGTAACCTGCTAGACTCGACCACCCCTGATGACCTCAGTGAATCCACATCGACCATGCTCGCAGGCGCCCTCACCCTCGCTCTATCCTACATCAACAAGCAGACCCTCACCGCATCAAACACCGGCAACGTCTCCTCCGCAGGCGACACAAACACCGTCGGCCAATTCTCCGCCCAAACAAACGACGGCATCACGACCGCCACAACAACCAGCCTCCTAAGTCGCATCCTCGTCGTCAGCGTCTCCGGCGATCTAGCAACCCAATACATCCCCATCATGAACGCAATCTTCGCCTGCCAACGTCTCGCCGTCCCAATAGACATCTTAGAACTAAGCCCTTACTCGGCGCCCGAGTTCCTCCAACAAGCCGCAGACGCTACAGGCGGCATCTACATGGACCTAGGCGGCAAAGCAGGCACGACCTCCTCCACCTCCGACACCAACACCACCACCAACCCCGCACCAATTACCAAAATCCCAGGCCTTCTCCAAACCCTAATGATGGCCTACCTCCCCGACCAATCCGCCCGCCACTTCCTGACTCCAGCCGGCGAATCAGAAGGCGTAGACTTCCGCGCCGCCTGCTTCTGCCACGGCCGCGTCGTCGACCTCGGCTGGGTCTGCAGTATCTGTCTTTCCATCTTCTGCGAACCCCTAGCCGACAACACCTGTCTGACGTGCGGGACGTGGCTCAGTCTGGCGAATTACGGGACCAAACCCGTCGTTGTGCCGAGCAGGAAAAAAGTAAAGAAGAAGAGGCTGGGTGGGATTGCCGGTGCTGGGGCCAGTGGGGCTGAGACGCCTAGGAGTGAAGGGGGGGAGACTCCGGGAAGGTAGATTGTGTCTTTTGATGCATGCTGTTTGAGGAAAAAGACGTCAAAGGTCCAGGGGGGTGGTCGGCGGCACCTCCTTGCTTTTGTTAAATGCAGCATGACTAGCTAGGTATTCAAATGTGCCAGCAACAAAAACGAAGTAATGATACCCCTGCTACTCTTGCCTCATCCCCATCCACTCACACCAGTCATAGATCTGTATCGGCCAAAGTAGAATGAACCCCGGCTGGTCTTTGTCTCCAATTCGACCATGTGTAAAAGTTTGATGGGCCGTCACAGTCAAGCAACAACCATTTTCACACTAGTGGAAGACCGTGAAATGTAAAGAGTAGGTAGGTAGTCAAATCTCGATTCTTCAGACTACGAATTGCTTCCTGTTTTCTGGTGGGATGCAGCCCTAGGATATAGGATACTCAACTTTTACCCGCCTCTGCCCCTCCTTTCGAGTCGTTGCTTGGAAATAGCATGTTACAGCAACATCAATAGTCTCAACTGGATGCCATCAGCTCAAGCTCATTATCGATGTCGTTCCCGTTTCCCGCCGGAGCTGCCGCCATGCCTCATTCGAATCGCTCGTCCACCTTGCGCGATGACTCCATTGCCAGCGCTTCGCGACATGGTGCAGACCGGCTTCTCCTCTTCAGAGTGCATTGACGCAAGTGCCTATGATACAAATCAGCTGTGTGAACAAGTACAAGACTGCCACCTCCGAGTACTTACGAAGGAGTCGGTGTTGTGTGCAAAGTAGAGATATGCTCCCTCCTTTGTCTTTTTGACACAGAGCAAACCTATAGCACCGGCAGAGTTGCTGTTCCTTACACTTGGATGTCCTACCCTCGGTCAGTGGATGATGTTTCGAGTCTGGTAAGCTCTGCTCACCCATAAAGTCTTTTTCCACAAAGCTTCGCAATGCTTCGTCATCCTCGACAGCCACCATTGAGCCACCTTTGGCCCTCTTCACACCATGATAGATCCTGTCGGCAGCAACGGTAGCCGTCATTGTAGTTGCCATGTGTTCACCTGTCCCTGAAGTAACGGACGCCACACAGGTCTTGTTGCGGTCGTCGTGCTCAACTGGAATGACGGCTGCGCCTACGCCGACTAGAGCTGCCGGTCCAATACGGCCCCGGTGTTTCATGCCAATGCCACCTGACGATGCACCGCAAGCAATGTTTCCATAGCTGTCGATGGCCACCACTCCAACAGTGTCTGTTACGTGATCGTCGCGTGGAAGAGACTGTTGTGGGTTCGATCTGCTCGGCCTATCTGGACGTGAACGACGAGAATTGGCATTTGGTGATACCGGAGGTGGTGAATGATTTCGCTCGTGGAGCATGTGGTGTGCAGGTGTAGTGTGTTCATGTGAAACATGTCCAACACGTTCCGCAGTAGCTGTACTCCGGGTCTCGAGATCGAATTCTTCTATGGGGGGGCTGAGTCCGGATGGTTGTTGTTCCGCCGTTGATGGTACTAATTCCGGGCTGGGTGTGAGGGAGGGAAGTTGCAGAGTCGAATCAGAAGAAGTAGATAGCTCATCTGATGAAGATCCATCAGTCCATGGACCGTGGTGAGAGTGATATAGGTCTGACATGGGTGCATCTGTTGCAAGATCGACCATCTCAAACTCTGGCGAGCCCATGGAAGCAGAGAAGTGACCATCGTTGACGTGTTGTGAGCTTTGTCTACTCGGTGGCATTGGAAAGGTGTCTGTACTGTTCATAAAAGGGTTACGTGATGCTGCGTGCCCCGGAGGGCCGTATGGATCACTTGATGTATATGGGAGGAGACTAGGATCAATGCAAATGTCTGGTGTCGTGTTGGCAGAACTGAGACCACGAACGGATGGAGTGGATCTGCGAGAGGGGTTGAGTGGAGAGGATCCAGCTTGGCTGAGCCTGTCAGAAGATGCTGGAGGAGAGAGTGGCTGGCCCTCATTCCAAACTCCAGCCTCGAATGCACGAGTGTGAACGTGACGCATCTGCTCCTTGATCTGGTCGGTTGCTTGGAAATCGTACTGACTTTCCATGGGTGTATCGTAGAGATGAGGTTGAGCCTGGCGAGCTTTGCCTTCAACATTCTTCAGGTCATGTCGCCACTTGAGCCAGCGATCACGAGCAGCTGGAGATACGAGAGCATCATGAGAAAGAACTGGCATACTAAAGCTAGCCGCAAAGTCAGTTGCTCCCTGGCCGACGAGCAGATTTGGCGGGACTCGACGGAGACTTAGTTGAGTCGTGGTATGGTCCAAGACCAGTCTAGCGAGGCAGATGGGATTCTTTATTTCTGCGATCCGTCAGTGAGTGGATGTGACTACTGGTAGCAGGTTGCACTCACGAGCTACGGCACCACATGCTCCACTCCTGCCATAGTGGTCAACAATAACGGCATCGCATTCGACAACACCGTCCATGGCCAGGTTGCTGCCGTAAGCAGCGTTCGTAATTTCTCGATCTTCCAGGACCTTGATGGCAATCTCGACTGCATCACAAGATGATCCTCCATTCTTCATAATGGCCATTCCAGCTTTACAGGCACTGATAGTCAATTTAGCAGGTAATGTGAAGGTTAGAGGCGGTAGGTAGCAAGACTCACTCGGTGCAAGCCTGGAGATGAATATTCTCGTTCTGGTAGCTATGGTAGCCTGCACCAGCGTGGACAAAGATGCAAGCAATATCGGCATTTCTCTTGCCCCTCTTGTTGCTAAAGACACTCGCCATTTCGGGTACGTGAGAGCGAAGTCTCTTACCAGGGTGGCGAATTAGCTTCTCGGGATTGTGTCGTGTCCACGCCGTAATGAATATGCCGGTGGGAGTCGGGCAGAAGCGTTGCAAGATCGTCTTATGCCCTCGCTGGCGGTGTCAATTTGGCCGAAACGTGCTCGCCAGGACTGATCGAGTCGAGTGGATTTGCCTCTCTGTGCAATCGGCCAAGGTTGCAGAACAGAGACGAGTCGGAGAGACTAATGAATTAGATTGTATAAAGCTAGGTGTGGAGATCTCAGGCAAATCGCGGTAGTTGCGTGACAGCACTGAGGTTCCTGCAAAGGTTGCGAGAAGGTATTGTGATGATTAAATGAATGACAGGCTTGACCCGGCAGTCAATACACAAGTCGAGAGGGAGGAAACTGAGAGAGCAAGCCTTCGACTGTGTGGCTAGGAGCCGGTGAGGAGGAAAGGCAAAGATGGAGCAGAAGGGCCTCTTGGAGGAGTGAGAGGTCTCTCGGTCTACAAAAAGTGTTGCAGCTTCTTTCCTGTGAAGAAGGTGCGACCAATACAGCCTGGATATGTGAATTTTGAGACATGGTGCGAAACCCACACAGATGCATTCGTTTCAAGGAGAAACCATGACTATACACACGAGTCCAGATCACACATTCCGCAATGGTGACTGCAACTCATTTACATGAAAATGGACACAACATCGAGAAGTAACCCCGTCTATTGGAGACGGAGGAGTCATTCCCTTTACGGAAACAGGCGGGCCTGAGCTTTGGAGTCGGCGCGGGGCAATGCCAAGCCTCCGCGACTCCCAGCGACGACGTAACGCCGTGGACCTCTTGCTCTCCCGCCCATAGCAGGCAAGGTAGCTACATTACTGCCACGCGCCATTGTCAATCTCCTCTGTACCGCACCGCGACAATCGCAATCACATCCTCTCCGAGACATCTTCCGCCACTTCCGGCTTCAACTTGAGTAGATATCGGCCAAGATGGCCAACCAAACGCCGGCCGTTGTCATGGACAAGTACGTCTAGTCAGGCTACATGATTGAGACTACAACTGACATTTGATGCAGCGGTACCGGTTACTCCAAGCTAGGTTAGATGGACGCAAGCCAATACTACGACTCCGCAATTGACACGCATAGGATTTGCCGGAAATGACTCGCCCTCATTCGTCTTCCCCACCGCAATCGCAACCAAAGGCCCAGCAGGAGGAGCAGGAGGTTCAGGATCAGGAAGACCCGCCGTTGCAAACAAGCCCTCTTTCTTGACTGGCGGCACTGGATCTGGTGGACATGTATCGGGCAAGAGGGGAACGGAGGACCTCGACTTCTTCATTGGAGACGAGGCACTCACCGCCGCAAGTGGTCCGGGTACGTGTTGGCATTGAAGAAGGTGGACATGGACACGGACAAGGACAAGGGCGCTGATGTTGAGACAGGCTACGGCATTCACTACCCCATCCGACACGGTCAGGTGGAGAACTGGGTATGACAATGTCAGGCAGCAGCGACAGGGGCACACGCTGACAAGCAATAGGACCATATGGAGCGCTTCTGGTCAAACTCGATATTCAAGTACCTACGAGTTGAGCCCGAGGACCACCACTTCCTCCTCACTGAACCCCCTCTCAACCCTCCGGAGAACCGCGAGAACGTGGCCGAGATCATGTTCGAGTCGTTCAACGTTGCCGGTCTCTACATTGCCGTCCAGGCCGTCCTCGCTCTCGCTGCCTCATGGACCAGCAGCAAGGTGCAAGATCGCTCTCTGACCGGTACCGTTATCGACTCCGGTGAGGGTGTGACCCACGTCATCCCCGTCGCCGAAGGTTACGTTATTGGTTCTTCAATTAAATCCGTGCCCATCGCTGGTCGAGACATTACCTATTTCGTGCAATCACTCCTTCGAGACCGTGGCGAGCCTGACAGCTCCCTCAAGACAGCTGAGCGCATCAAGGAGGAGTTCTGCTACGTCTGCCCCGACATTGTCAAGGAATTTGCACGATATGACCAGGAGCCCGACAAGTTCGCCAAGCACCCCATCAAATACCCCAACGGCAAGAGCGTCACCGTTGATGTTGGCTACGAGCGTTTCCTCGCTCCTGAAATCTTCTTCAACCCTGAAATCTACTCGTCTGACTTCCTGACTCCGCTTCCCAACATTGTCGACACCGTCATTCAGCAGTCGCCCATTGATGTTCGTCGTGGTCTTTACAAGAACATTGTTCTGTCTGGTGGAAGTACCCTATACAAGGACTTTGGTCGTAGACTGCAACGAGACATTAGACATCTCGTCGACGCTCGCATACAAGCCTCCGAGGCACGCTCTGGCGGCGCAAAGTCTGGTGGTTTGGATGTCCAGGTTATCACTCATAAGAGACAAAGACACGGTCCGTGGTTTGGTGGATCATTGCTTGGTCAAACACCAGAATTTAGATCTTATTGCCACACCAAGGCTGGTGAGTTTAACATCCTGTTTCTGTTTGTCACGTTCACTCTTCATGTCTGGTACTGACTTTAATGTTTAGAGTACGATGAATACGGTCCCAGCATTGTGCGGAGATTCGCTCTCCTCGGTGGGCCTGGCAGTACTTAGGTGTAGATACAAGGTGGTGAACAAAGACACAGTCAGTGTTGGACTTGTAGTAGTAGTAGTAGTAGTAGCAGTGGTAGTGGCCAAGTCAGATATTGCATATGAGCTAGCTAGCCAAGGCAAAGGAAAAGAAAGACAAACATCCATACATATATATACTCCCGACATCTCCCTTTTCTGTTCCATCTTCATCTAAACAACCACTCGATACTTCTATTCTTTTCGTCAAGTTTGACACAACTGTAAGCGGTGAGCTAGTCCATCTTAAGCTGTTGGACATGTCATGTTTGTTCCTTGGATGGTAGACAAAGAACAAGCACGATTGGCATATAGTGGTTTGAGTATCTAGTCATCGCCGCTGACACTCCGGGTAATAGTGCACCATTGTCCCCATCTGGACCCACTGACCACGCCGCCCCTACACCTTGTTCTCACGTCAGCGTCACCTTCACGTCGTCCCACTCTCCTTAAGAAATGCCTGGAAACAGACTACTCACCTTCATCAATGATGCTCACCTTTTCTTGTCTCGCTTGACTACCGCAGATCTAGCCAGCAGAGTGGTAATAACGTCCGCTTACTGGCTGGCTGGCTGGCTTACTACAGTACGACAGACTAGCTGAGATACGATGACAGAGCCTCGAACGGTTGCATGCCACCACTCGGGATATGCGCTCCAGTAGACAGGTCAAGTTGCCACTTTGGCGACAAGGGCAGAGTGGATTAGTGGTATGGCACGGGTAACATTCACTTGTGAGATGACGATGTCCTAGCATGCGCATTTCGGACGTCTGGACTGTAGAGATAAGGAAGAGCAGCAGGTAGATAAGGTCGAGGTAGGCAACGATAGTAGGGGTTCGTCATCGGATGTACGTGGGTTTGAATGAATGGAATGTTGAGACGTATATGTGGGGGATCCTGTGTTCGTGTGAGCTCTTGCAGTGGTGGGACAAGAGAGCGGAGGTACTACAAAATAGAGAGATCGAGACGCGGGGTCTGAGAAGAGAGAATTGGAAACTCGGAGGTGGTAGGAGAGGCGATGGTGAAAGCTAGAGGGAGGTTTTGGAGTGGTGGATGTGGTTGTGAAAGATATACTGTCATGTATGATATTCTTCCCGTTGTGGCTACACAAGCTTAATGTCAGCGTTGGGAAAGTCGATCGATGTTGTCGTCTGCACGGGACTTTAGTATCCTTCTTTGGTTGTCCGTGGTGATCAGCGTGAGTAACGTAAGTCGTCAAGGTGAAGTGCAGTATTGGACTCGGGACGTACATGAGGCTTGGAGGATGAAGTGGCTTGCAGGATTATTAAAGCTGTATCAGTAAGCTATCGTTCCATTCGCACAATCGTTACTGTCTACAAGAAGTAACGCTGATAACGACAATCGATGTGATCGATGCTGGAGGTTCATTTTTTTGTCAAGGGTAGTGGGTACACGGGATGGTCAATATACGCGATATATTGTGTCATGATGCAGATGGATCAGGGGAATGAATTGGCTTGGAGGGTTTCTTGGTGCGAGCGAGGCTATATCAGTAAGCACAATTTCTTTTGCCATCTTGTCACCATGTCCTCGAATCCAACGCTAACGAGATGGTCTGCTGTCGGATCGAAGAGGTATAGTGGACAAGGGATGAAGATGAAGTGCCTTGTAGCTTTACTGAGGATTCATGAGTAATCAGAATCTCTTCCGTGACATTGATATCGTTGATCTGTAATAAACACCAACAGGAAGAATTGACTTCATTGAGCTGGCGAGACCCATTTTCACCTTGGTCGATGCGGAGAACTCCAATCAGAGATGCGGCCGTAATGGAGTGATGCTGGAGGACAAGGTCGAATTGTAGGGGAGTAAGCCCCGTTCCACTCGCGTCTTTATTACTGTATTTTGAAATCAACGCCGATGTAAGGGACATTTGCTGAAGACTCCAAGACCACTATCAGTTGTGATGAAGCATGCAAAGATCATGGTGGACAGCAGGTGCATGGGAGACGTCAAGAGCGTCGTGCATTTGGTGGCCAAACGCAGTTGACGCCTATACGTATATGCATAAGCAAGAGATGCGTTAATTGGATAGCTGAGGCAATGTGTCTTACTGTTGGCTCTGAGATGCCTAGACTCGCTTTCTTTTCGGACTCTGTTGTCCGCCAGAGAGTGGCAGGTACGTGTATCGTCTTTATGGCTGTGAGCAGTATCTTTCGGTTTGACAGGAGGCCTTGCTGCAAGAAAGTCGAGATTGTTACAACGAATCTCGATATGGAGACATAGACACAGCAGGTCAGCGACCTAAGCTATATCTAAAGAAGATGAAATGGGTCCTTGAGACGTTCATTGGCTCGATTCAAGTATTGAGGCATTTTTCCCTTCAGCAAAATACCTGGATCCACTTTCGGAGGTGTCATGTTTACCCACGCTGACGACCACGATGGCAAGACCACGACCTGGTCGAAGGCGGAATAGATCAAGCTTGGCAAGAGGTGTTTTCAAGTGAATTCTGGAGATAATGATGTTATCCATAATCTCACGAAAGCCTTCACGACTCTGAACTAAGGATTGAGGCTGACGATTAGAGCTGCTATATCAACGAGACGCGGGAACCATATCAAATTGAGCGCCTATCCATCGCCCTGGCGAGTCGGTGGAATACGTTGCAATCGCTCATCTTGAATGCGAAAGACAAGCCATGCTACAATGACCTGGTAACCCAATTTGCAAACTAGTAGGTTTGAAAGCGCAGTGTAAGTCGACTCACAAGACGACGTGTATATATCACAGCGTACGCTTTGCTGACAGCCTATTTCGTACCTAGTGGGTGGAAGGAAAATTTCACCTACATCCATCGAAGACTCACCTCGTCGAGAACCCACCAGAAGCTGTTGGACGACTAGGATTCACATGTTACAATCTTTCCTCCCTGTACAATCCGGATCAATGGAAGACACCATCGGTAGGAGCTCGCTTTGGGTCAGATAATTTCAGGCCCTGTTGATGCGTCACGCGAAGCATCTCTCTCCTCCTGAGTTTTGCTTCCTACAAGACTTTCAATATAGACCCTCCAAGACAGGTAAGCAGCGCAGTCCAAGAGGTCCTGTGATTTTGGAGATCTAGCTTTATATTGGAGCATTCTCATGACAGCGGCAGTTCGTTGAAATGTCAAAATGTGGATAGATTGACCAAGATGAAGTGCGGAGTTTGACCGCGGAGTTCGGCAGAACCCTCTATAGGCGTAACCTCAAATCAGGGAAACATGGGATGCCTGACTTGAGAGATAGCCATCCATGCTGGACCATGATAATGGTGGCTTTGTCCAATTTCAACAATGAGCTCACGTCAGTCCTACCACTCAGCTCACTACGATGGTATGCTCAATCGCTCAACGGCAAAATTATTGAACGATGATGTCGCATCGTTGCTACAGTCCTGAGCTTGCGACGTTCTATCGTTGAGCTTTGGAGCTTTGGAGCAGGCGGGAGTGCGCCCAGACAGTAGGGCGTGGAAAGTGTCAGATCGCACTCGATGATACCTATGCGAATGACGCTGCAGAGCCGCATGATTGTCGGATTGAGACAATGCGGTGATGAAAAACTCGTCAAGTGTTTTGGATGGCGTGATGTGTGTCAACTGAAGAGGCTTGGCTAAAGAGATGTCTTGGATGGTAAGTCCCCAGCTTTCGATACAATTCTGATACACGGCTACAAGGTCGTTGCAAGCAAGTACATTACCTTTTGGTGCGGAGTCCAATCCGTACTTCGTGTCTGCGAAACCGCTCTGCTGAGAGGTGGAGGGGTCGTGGGGGTATCCGGTGTGGTCCCCGGTGTCAACGATCCCGCTCTGCTGGGATAGGGGGTCATGGGGGCATTGGGGCTTGGGGAGGGGGGTCCCCAATAGATCACGACAAATGGACTTTGTTACATGTCGCCTAGGGTTATGAAACGACCACATCACGTGTATATGGTACACTATCGTGGCACTTCCTAACCTTGATGCACATACTTCTAGTATGACCTTGCAATGATAGCCACGTTGTAACTAGTAATGCTTTTACACTGTACCGCATCCTTATGTCAGCCACATTCGTTGTCTCTGATGTATTGACCGAGTATACCAGCAGGAATAGCCATCACAGTCGCTTTCGCGATCGTTCTGCAGTTGCACTGCCTAAACGACTGCAGCCTATTCCTTTAAAACTTCAAGCCACTCAAGCCACTGGCGAATGAAAAAGCATGTCGAGATAAACCAATGTTCAGTTCGGGCCCTAAGTTTGTGCGTTAGACCAGAATCCTCAGCCCTTTCATGCACGGCTGAACAGGGTCTGAGCTACTTGATTACCTTATTTTGTAGATAGGCTATTCACAATAATGTCCATGAAAGGTAGAGGTGAAATTCCCCGCAAATGTCGCCGACGATCGTTGATGTATCGTTGCCATGTTTCGGACTTGTGAATGCGTGCTTTCGCCAATTACTGCATGTTCCCTGCGATATTTCATGTCAAAGGCATGTTTGACGACCAGCTCGTTTCCCCACGAGCAGGATGCACATTGATCGACATCAAGCATGCCCTCTTGAGTTGGAAAGGGCAAATGCAGCCTCAACGCCAAACGGCTTTCATTGAACATGAACGAGAAATGATTTTGCACACTTGTCTCTGTCGTATAAGGTTTCCATAGACGCTATGGAAGACACATGTCACCTGGGAGCCAAGCTGCTGTGAACGATTGGTGGACCCTCACGAGCAAAAGCAAGCAAAATCCGACCACTCCATGGCGAGGGCTGAGAGTGGAAGAACATGATTCGATGAGACGGACTCCAAGTCAAAACGCCAAAGGGTTGAAGGGCCTGAGATACACACTGGACATACGATCTGCATCATCTTCTTCTTCAGGCATATTGTCAGATTGCTACAGGGTTGAAGACCGGGCTCTGCAACCGGGGTTTGCAAGGATCAACGATGGTATCGACAGCTGACAAGTCAGTCGATCAGCAAATGCTATCTACACAATGAGATAAATGACTCGCAGGTCGAAGTCAATGGTGGGGCATAGGACACGCCCATCTTTCGAGGCGTCCAGCTGCGCAACAGATCAACCAGGGAGCTTGAAGATCAGCCACGCACATGTAGGGTCTCAACGGAGGATGGAAGTACATCATAGGCGCAATTCATACCAAGGTTTGGTACAGATGCTCGCAAAGCTATCCAAGTCCTTGATGCGCCACAAGGGCCAGATTTCGGTAACCTTCCGCAGCCACGTGTGAGATGCCCGTTGCGGCTATACTGATTGCAAAGTAGCTGCGTAACCTGCAGCGAGCAACAGATTGGACCCGCGTCTTCATGCAACCTGGTCTGTGGCATATGTTTTGTTTCCAGGCTCAAGTTTTTAGAAGTGGTATCATTTTTGTTCCCACGCCGAGCATTACTGACTCATTGCGACGTTTTTGCGTAATTGACTAGACTTTCCTTACGCGATTGAGCGCAGCTCCGCAAGCACACAACTCCGCATCTCTTTACAAAACTCCGCACGTCGTATGTAAGTGCCGGTTATGGTCCTCGACCGAGCACAAGTCGAGTAGCTTTTCGCGGAGGGCGGGGCAACAAAGCTACCTTAGGGTGATATTTGATTGTAGCCATACTTTTCGTGGCGCCCATGTTGTGCGAGACAGGCCCAGTCTACCTGTCTATCACATGTAAGCATGCAGCAGTGTAGTCGGGTTAAGGAGTGAGTTAGACAGAAGCTTATCAAGAGCTTAGTAACGAGACCGAAGAGGCTGTACCTGGAAAGCTTGGCTAGGCTTCAGGTTGGCTGCTCGTTTATGCATCGGGCTAAGGTAAAGTTCCTCCCCACCGGCGCCCCAGCATACCAAGTTTGGGGTCGCTCATGAGAGATTCGTTTTGAAGTTTGAGGTGTTATACCGATTTTCAGGTCCTTCTACACCACAAAAGGTTATTAGACTTTATGATAAAGACAAGATGACGAAGAGATTGACAATGGAATCATGAATTAGTGTTATTCGTTTAATCAAGCATTAGAGATCGGCTCATGGAGGCTTAGGAGAGAGAGAGAGAGCAGCGCCAGGGCTCTCCATTTCAAGAACGCCTACCCCGAACTATCGTGAACATAAATGCAGATCTGACCATGCAGCGGACAGGGATGTCTTTCCACTTGCGTCTGAAACGGCTTTTTCCCTTTCCGTTTCCAGTATTTCATGAAATAACCTCGATGTTACCATCCAAATGCACGTGGCCTAAATCTTGTTGGTACAGGTCCATCATTGTCGTGTCAGCGCAGATATCATGGTAGAGCATATTGGATAGTTCATCCATGCCTCCCGTAGACATGCTTTCCGGGAAGGAAGACTCGAGGTTGGCCATCCACCAATGGTTGTTATTTACCGCCTTAGCTTGATTTTGCATTTGCCGAAGTATGGGATTGTCGTAGGAGTCGCCAGGTATGCTGAGATCCATGTCCACTGTCAGATCGCCCATTTCGGGGGAAAAGGAAGTGGCCCAGGAAGATGGCGTTTCTGATGTTCCGAGTGCTATGATTGGATTGCTGTTGAACGAGGCTCCGGTTGGATCCCAGGCCGGCATGTCCACAATAGTGGGGCTGCTAGATACTGTGCTGTCGAAGCTTGGTAGTGAACGTGACGTTACTGTGGGCATCTTTCTGTACGATGAGTCGGTGGCTTGTGTTTTATCGCGAGATACTGGTGACTTTGACTGTGACACCTCAGGCACCGCCGGCGTAAGAGGCGTTAGAGGAATGGAAGTCTCGACTTTTGGGCGAATGGCGGATCTTCTGGATGGGCTCGACTGAGTGGAAGCTTGGAGTGTGGGACTCTGAGTAGCTCGCTGGCTATGATGAGACTCAGACGGTCTCCTTGAGTCCACCCTGTCGCCGTGTTCACTCTCATGCTCATTGGACTCGGCGTCGCTATCTTCTTCATCCTCTTCAAGGATGTTCAACGCTTCCAGAATGTCGTGAACGAGGGGATGACCAGAGGTCTCTGGTAACTCTTCACCGGGCCAAAGGTGTGCAGCGAGTAGTCGGTGGTAGGTGTCTTCAAGTCCAGCGATCAATTGAGCCTGCCTTCGCTCCAGACTATCAACGTATCTAGTAATGGTCAGAATATTATTTTGCAGTAGTGATAAATATGAACCATACCCTTTAGCATAGACCTTGTCCTTTGGCTTCTTGCTCGTCCAGGTAGTGCAAATAATGTTGCTGGCTTTGCATTTACGACATGGTTTACCACCATCGCACTTGGTCTTTCTGAGACGACAGCCTTCACAGGCTCGGGCAATTCGTTTTCTCTGAGACTCTGGAGCAGGAGGGGAGGATGAATCACGAGAAGACATTATGAAGCACCCTGATATGAAGAAGGAAGAAAGAAGTAATGTGTTTGTAAGAGGTGGACCATAAGGCTAGCGTGCGGTGGCATGGGAGCTATATATCTATTCTCGATGTCGATCATTAATCCGAGCTAACAAAGGTACGGCTTTAGACGACAGGATCGGGTGGTCGAGCCGAGTTGGAGTGAAGACCGAGCCCCGAGTGTCGGATCCTCTGATTAGCCGCCCTTGCGAGAATCAGCTAACTGCATTTTTCTTGGCCCAATTGTGAGTTTGTGACTCAGCATTGTAAGGACTGGACCCTTGTGGGCAGTGCGGCCATTGCGGTCCGTTTTACAAGTGCTCGCTAATCGAGCATTATTGCTGTCATTATTGTACGCAGAAGGTGAAACATCCCAGCACACCTTGCTTTCTGCGCCTGGCTGATGGTCCTTTGTTTTGAGTGCGAATTTTCTCCGATTTGGAAGGAAAGGACAGAAAGAACGCGTGGAGTTTTGGCGCACGTGAGGCCACACATGTTCACAGAACTGACTGGTATTATTGTCTAATAAGACTCGAAACTTTACGGTCGTAAATATCCGGAACGGACAGTTTGTTCTGCATTCATCATGCATGGCTGCTACGTAGCAAGTAATCGTGATGCTTGAAAGGCGCGTGCGAGAGGTTCGCCGAGCAAGTAATGACGGAAGACGGATGTCAAAGTACCCATGCTTGGCTGTCGCGTGTAAGTTTGCATGGATGCAAGACCCTTGACGAATCACGATTGACAAGGAACTCTCGTGGACTACTTAGACATGTACCTCCAAAAGGACCACTCACTGTATTCAGCAATCAGCAGTCACTCTGACATCTATCCGCCATTGATGAGACGATTGTACACTACGCTTGACAACGAAACCATGACCTTATGTTTCAATGCACACATTGTACTCGTGAACCACTTTAGTTTAAGGTAACAGAAAGCCGGTTTCGTTTCTCGATTTGCCATAAGTTGTCGAAAAAACGATGGTCGGCTCGCTCACGGACGGAGCACGCACGCCCGTAAACTCCTACATCCGAAGCACCGACACCGTTCACAGTTTCAAGTTCCATGCGCCATTAAAAACAATATTTTGCCTGGAAAGGGCGTGCTGAGCTAACCCATTCAGGTTTAGATTAGTCTAACTAATCGTCTTCAACCTTAATATTCAATGCCATCGGACCTACCCCAAGGCCCCAAGTGCAACCTGCTAGGGTCGGGATACGTCCATAGACGCCTACTTTCATCATCGCAAAGGTTAATCTGGCTGTAGGGTTCTTTCGCGAATCCTTTCTCGTTCGTGACTGATGATATTGGCGAAGCAATAGAGACCCACTACTACCGCTCCCTACTGGCGGTCCAACGACTACGACATTATTGATTGGCCGCTAGTAGCAAATCCTTTCTGGAAAACGCTCGGACGATCGACAATCGTGACAGACTGTGTTGTCAACTATTCACCTTGATGAGCTCTCAACTTTTTCCTGGGTGTGCTTCGCGATGATGTGCAAATGACAATATCCTGTGATGTATGCTCGAGAGGACCACAGCGTCAGAGCGCCTGAACGATGATCATTCGCTCATGGTGCAGAGGATGCTGCTGTCTTCTTAGCACCTGAATCAGGCATGAACATGTTCGCCGCAAGTCTATGGGAACTGCTGCCGACAGGCTTACGAAGAGGACCAACTATCGACGAAGCATGGGTGTCAAAGTGGTCCTTAATACATTCTACCAAAGTTCGAAACACATTCTATAAAACATAGGGCTGCTCCACAAAGTCCTCCCGGTGCTTTCGCACGATACGGAGATATCTCGCATATCTCGGTCAACTTCACCGTTCCTACCGCATGACAACCAATCCTCAAGCAAGTCTCATGTCGAAGAAAACACTCTTGATCTTTCGGGCCTATAACGCCTGGGCCAGTCTTACTATTGTTCGATCCGCAAGGGATGATTGAGATTTTCGTCTCAAGCCATCATTTCAAGTATTGCGATGTTGACAAGGAAGCCTCACTGTACTCGATCATATTCCTCGTACTCAGGCTGTAAATACGGCGACGCATCAGTGTCAATCTGGTGCAAAATAAAATGTTCCATATGGTACGCTCAGCTCTCAACCAGCCACCTTCATGACAACCACAGCGTCTTCATGCAGGACGCAGGGATCGGATGTTGCTGGACAAATTAATATCTCCATGAAAGTTTGGTCACCGGCTGAACAGCTTGCGAATATATGTTGTTATTCCCGATCACCCACATACGCGCAGCTCAGCACATTTATCTACTGCTTCTGATGTACGCCGATCTTGACATCTCAGCTAATTGTGCCATATGCAGGGATCACCGATGCCAGCCTTTTCATCGAGACTAATGGAACGCCACAAGTGGCATGCTGCGATGCTGCTTGAACGACTATCGGGCCGCTCGGAGTCTATCTCACCACTGACATGTAGTGACAAGGGCGTGAGTTGTGGGTCGCAGGTAGTATGGCAGCATATAGCGTCACTGGTCGAGCACATTCTGGTAAGCCGTCGTGGCTATACTATATATCAGGGAAATGTGAAGCCAGACCAAGTTCCGACAGACCCCGTTTCGCGCGAATGGCCCATAGTCAAGATTATACGTCACGTTGCCTTCCGTACGTGCGAGGAGAAGCATCCATTACCGTCATGTCATGTCGTGTTGCGAGATGAAGTGAGCTCATTCTGTTTTCGAGTCTTCTAGCTAATTTCCCCTTTCTTAAAACCAAGCTTTCACAGCACGTTTCTCGAAGCAGGGCCTCCTCGACTCAATTGTCTTCCATCTCCCAATGCTTCTTTTGTAAAGCTGCCTTCGCAAGCATACTCACACAATTAGGCGTACAGGGCTGGGAGTCCAATCCTTCCTAGACTTGATGGCCCCTCTCAGCGCAAACCCGCCGAACAGAAGAGCACCAACTCCCAATGCCGCGCTTTGCAAAATCCCGGGCTAACATTCCACTACCCAAGGAGACCAACCAGTCACCATTGCTAGGGAATACAGAACCTCTTGGCGCGAATCTTGAAATTTCTCAGCTCGATATACACACAACTCGACACGTAAAGAGGTTCCAACCTAAGACTTCATTTATACCTTCACGGCAGGGTTGAGAATTGTACACAGGAAGGCCAAAACATACACTATAGGAAGGCTGAGTTGTTCCCATTAACATGGTTGGTCACTCAGTCACACGGTCACTCATTCACATATTCACTCACTCACGCGCTCACGCACTTATCTTATATATGCTACGACCAATTCCCACGCGGTCAAGTAATACCAAGGAAGCGCAAGGCATCGAACACCTCCCTTGTGACGATCAACTCCACCACCTCAAATGCCAGGTCTTGGCGAGACACTGCAGATGCACAAGACGAGGCAAGACTAGACAAGATGAATGCTAGATGACTTTGCTTGCCTACATATTTCACCAACCTCCATGACCCTTCGTCTACGAACCCTGACACGTCCATTCTCTCGCGCTCGTCATTCCATCTTGCACAAAACTCGGCTCCTCCCCACCCAACCCCGGACCACCCCCAGGAGTGCCCCCACATACTAGCTATCCCAAGAGACATGTATACTTTCTAGTTCAGATATTCTCTTCCAGCGCATTACTTTGCAGCCAAGTGGGAAGAAAAACGATTAATGGACAACCAATCCGCTATTGGGGAAAAAGAAAACCAACACATATTATAATGATCCCACAACAACAATGGAAAAAAAAAAGACCTGACAGAAATGACGTACAGAAATGTTACGTGGGCGAAGTTATCAAGGTTTATACGAAAGATTTACCCAAAGATTTACTGGTTGTCTAGTTTGTCTAATTATCTAGTTGTCTAGTTGTCCAGTTGTCCAGTTGTCTTTAATCAAACGACATTATGACGGAAGTTTGACACTACAAGTATTCGGATACAGCAATCTACAGATACGATACTTTTCGATTTGAGGATACGATGATACGACATTATGGCTAGACATACGGACAATATGTACGTAAGATACAGTGGGGTACGGTGAGGTACGTGAGATACGATTGGCTACGGTAAAGTACAACATAGTACGAACAGCACGACACAATACGAGAAGCACGACAGAGTACGATGGAACTGTATAGAAACGAGACAAGACTAGATACGTGAATACAGATTACGAGATAGAACCTATAATATAACATGTTCATCGCTTTGATCTTCTTTTTCACCTTCGTATCTTCCCTAGGCAGTAAAGTCGATACAGCCAGCCAGCTGTTTAATCAGTCTGGCTGTCGGTCAGCCAGTCAGTCAATTAGTCAATCATTTAGCCAGTCAGTCAATTAGTCAATCATTTAGCCAGTCAGTCAGTGCAGCCCATTTGTCCACCCGTCTCGATTTTGGCTTGTATATGTTTAGGCTCTCTGGCCGTGGACTGAACAGTCTGGCAAATTGTATGAGTGCTGCTGTTTCTCATAGATTTTTTGAGAGACAAAGGGAAGAAAGCGACCGATCTACATGTGTGGACGTGAAAGCATTAGTGATTATTCCGAGATTGTATATGAAGAGAGAGAAGGAGGTCGTGATATGGTAGTTCAGCGTCACACCGAAGTCGTGCACTGATCTTTGGACTTCAGGACCTTGTATCGAGGGCCGCTGGAGTAGACACGCAGAGCGAGAGTCAGTTTGATCACAAGTTCACCTGGTATTTCTTTCAATCTCTCGCTAGTTCTACTTCCTCGTCGTCGTCCTCATCATAGCGTCCCATGTCTTCTTTCCCATCCTCTTCTTTCCCTGATTCTTCTTCCTCTTCATCATCACTTCCACTTTGATCATCATTTTCATCACCAGCATCGTCAGCGTCCTCTGCTTCAGCTTGTGCCTGAATAGCCGCCAAATTCTCCGCGGCTGTTTTGGTGATAGCACCCCACTCTTCCTCTCGCTCCCCAAATTGAGACTGCTGTAAGACTGCGTCCTCTTCTATGGTGGTAAGATATCGATGGACGCTATACTCATTACGCTCTGGAGCTTGGACGTTTGATACAGAAGATAAAGGAGGCGATGTAAGATCTGGCGAGGCTGAGAGGGCTCGCTCCCCTGTCGGAACTCGACTCGCCAAGTCGAGATTGAAATTGGCATCTTTTGGTGGAGAATCCGGCCATATCGGGTTTCTCCCAATGTTAAGCCAACGAGCGCGTGGCTTCGCAACAGGTGCCGCAGCAGAAGAGAAATCGGCGCCAATTCGTCGTCGTTTGGCCGTCGCATCAAGATTCTCGCTGATGCCATCGATTTGAGCAGGCTCCTCCAATGGCCTCTGAAACAGTTTGAGCTTTTTCTCGCCCTTGTGGAGTTCTCTAGCATGATCGTCAAGCACGTTGGACCGAGACTGCCGAGGTGACTAACTTGGGCGACGAGGTACTGACTGACGGGCAGGGTCGAGAGGTGCTCCATTGCGGCCAAGAAGGGGTTCACTTTCGTTGGATTCATCCGTGTTTGCGGTGTGTCGTTCTCTGAGGTCGAAAGTGATTGCCATGCCAAGAAGGACGCCTTGCAAGGCGCCAGTAACGCAATAGACGAGCCAAGTACTCCAGCCAGACATTCCAACCCTCAGGTAAAGACTAAAGGCGAACACATAGGCTCCGGGGACTTGGATACACATGGATGGGATAGACAATGAGTAGACGTGTCCAAGTGTCCAAGTAGTCCAGATTTGGGGCAAGTATTGGAAAGTGGAGAGAATGCTAGCAATAATGCCAAGAACATTTGCCCAGCTGTAGGAGAGACCCGGATAGCGCATTAGTATGACAAGACTGACAACAAAGACTGTGACGAGAACTATGGCAGAGCAGAGCCAGGCAGCAGTGCAGCTGCGTCGATCAGGCAAGTCTTGGTCTGGCAAGTGATCGGGATTGTCAACGGTCGCGGTTGGAAAGTAGAAGACGAACAAGACCAGACTACAGACAAAGTCAGTCGAAACAATCGAGTATATCAAGAGGGTGATGATACATGATCATAAAGCAAAACCATTGCACGCCGACTTGTACAATTCCAAGCATGGCAGCAAAGCATGCAGTCCGGCCAATAAAGTGGCAACATGACATATCATACTGACTACTTGGTTGAACAATGATGTTTGCAAAAGCAAGAATCGAGGCTATGGCGCCGAGTGTAACCCATCCTGGGGATAGGCCAGCAGAGGTGCCTTTGCGGATGATCTTGTAATGTTGTGGCAGGTATGAACCGAGGATGCCGATCACAAGGCAGATTGATAAGACCAAGGAGAAGGGCTCTGGAATGGCAAGATGTCCACAGTCTGGAGTGTCTTGGGTGGCGGTCAGGATAGCGGATGGATTAGGAGAGGTAGCCATATCTTGGCAGCGACGGCGGAGACTATGGAAGTGATATGTTTGCTGCTCCCGAAAGGTAGACTAGACGAGCAAATGGAATGATTGAATGCAGTGAAGTCTAATCCATGATGGTATGTTATTGTTGGTTGTGGAAGGGTATAATTGGTATGATGGAATGGCAGCACGTGGGTAGATGTTACAGTAGATGCGGTGGCTGGTGTGGTCATGCTTGCCGTTTCGAGACATGGCGTCGATGCACAGACCAGATGACCTTTTTGGTCAGCGATAGTTCTTTTGCGGGGCAGGCACGGCAGGGCTGTTATACAGCATTTTATCATTTTACCATCGTGTGTGTCAGAGTGGGAGCATTTTGGGAGATATTCATACACATGTGGCACTGAAGGGGATATCAAAACATCATGTTCTCGTCGTCCATCTTGGATCTTCCACACGGTAAGCAGTGATTGTCGCTCATGATGAAAAGTGGCCGGCAATTGACAATTGAATAGAGTTGCTCGTGCTATGGCATGAACACCGAGTATATGCTCTTCTCTCGATTGCGGCAGTCGTCACTGTCATTCGAGTCATAGTCGTCTTCCGCAGCAATCGACCAAAGGCATCCATCACACCCATTGCCTCACCCAAGCAAGGCGCCACGGATGTCAAAAAGCAACTACCAGACCTGACAACAGACGAGAGTGAAAAGGTGGAACTACGAGATGCGGACCACCTGATTGATGTCGCCGCGCCTGTAGTCCCAGTGCGCGCACCTTCACCAAAGACAAAGACCAAGAATGGACCCAAGCGAGTCGCCGGTGTCAAGCGCACCAAGTCGGCAAAGGACGATCAAGCACAATCGCCGCAACAGGTCCAGCCGCTCATCTTCTACTACTCGATTGCTGGCGGTACCGAGACATACGCCAAGAAGGTGGCCGAGCAGATGGTCAGTCCCGACGGCAGAGACTACCTCAAACCTCAAGTCCACGATCTGGCTGAGACGGACCTCGACGACTTCTTCATCAGCCCTCCCAGGACACACTCTTCCCGCCTGCCGACAAGCTACTTCTACCTCATCCTCCTCCCCACATACAACATCGACACTGAGCTCAGCAATTTCATCGACCATCTGCAAGAGACGCACAATGATTTCAGAATCGACACCGCACCCTTGACTGGCCTGCTTGGTTACTCGGTCTTTGGTTTTGGTGACAAGGAAGGATGGCCTAGCGAAGAGGAGGGTTTCTGTGAGCAGGCAAAGATCGTGGACAAATGGATGGCCAAGTTGACGGCAAGAAAAAGAGCCTTCCCTCTAGGTATGGGAGATGTCAAGAGCGATGCTGCGCAAAGACTGGACGAGTGGGCCATTGGCTGCGTCGATGTCTTGAAGGATGTGGCCAACGGAAACGGTCTCGGTGAAGGCGTTCCAGGAAGTGGCGATGCCGTCGAGAGTGACGAAGAAGACATCAGTGATGCAGAAGACAGCGACGACTCTGATTCATCAAAGACCAAGACCAAGAAGAAAAAGGACGACTCGGCCGACCTGGAAGATCTTGGGAAATCTGCATCGGGCGAGACTCTTGCCGTTGACTTCACAAACTTTGGCAAGAAGTCGTCCAAAGCCACTGCAAAGTCATCGACAGCACTTGCGGAACCAAAGGAAATGGTCCCTAAGACATCGCCCACCTACACTTCTCTCACAAAACAAGGCTACCAAATCGTGGGCTCCCACTCAGGTGTCAAGATCTGCCGCTGGACCAAGTCTGCCCTCCGCGGGCGCGGCTCCTGCTACAAATACTCCTTCTATGGCATCCGCTCCCATCTCTGCATGGAAACCACTCCTTCTCTTTCCTGCTCCAACAAGTGTGTCTTCTGCTGGCGTCACGGTACCAATCCTGTCGGCACAACTTGGCGCTGGAAGGTCGACCGCCCCGAACTCATCTTCGACGGTGTCAAGGCCGGCCACTACAAGAAGATCAAGATGATGAAGGGCGTCCCGGGTGTCCGCGCAGAGCGATTCGCCGAAGCCATGCGCATCCGCCACTGCGCCCTCTCTCTTGTTGGCGAACCCATCTTCTACCCCTACATCAACGAGTTTCTCGGCATGTTGCACAAAGAGCGCATCTCCTCCTTCCTTGTCTGCAACGCCCAACACCCCGACCAACTCGCCACTCTCGACCACGTCACCCAACTCTACGTCTCCATCGACGCCTCCAACAAGGACGAGCTTCGCAAGATCGACCGCCCCCTCCACCGTGACTTCTGGGAGCGCTTCCAACGCTGTCTCGACATTCTACGCGAAAAGCGCTTCATCCAACGCACCGTCTTCCGCCTCACTCTAGTCAAGGGCTTCAACATTGACGAAGAAGCAGCTGGATATGCTGACCTCGTCGAAAAGGCCCTCCCTGGCTTTGTCGAGGTCAAGGGCGTCACCTACTGCGGCACATCGACCTCCTCGTCCGCAGGCCTCAGCATGTCCAACGTGCCCTTTTACGAAGAAGTCTGCACTTTTGTCGAGGCGCTCGTCCGCGAACTTAACCGTCGCGGTCTTGACTACGGCATCGCCGCCGAACACGCACACTCTTGCTGTATTCTCATTGCGGACAAAACCCGCTTCTACAAGCAAGGCCGCTACCATACTCTGATCGACTACGAGAAATTCTTCGAGTGCTTGGAGAGTGGGAACGAGTTTGGCCCCGAAGACTATATTGGCGAGGCAACACCCGAGTGGGCGGTCTGGGGTAGCGGAAATGGAGGATTCAACCCTGAGGATGAGAGGGTGGATCGCAAAGGCAGGAAGAAGGAGGATGAGAGGATTAAGGTCAGTGGAGGAAGGATTGTCGAGTTGTCTTGATTGTGGGCAGGTTACACTTCTGTCATTCAGGCACGAAAAAGCATATATCTTACACATTTTGCACTGCTCGCTTATCTGCCGGGTGGTCTGACTCTCATATGTGCACTATCTCAGCATCTTGGCAGCTCTCGTAGGTTTTTCCTCCTCTTGCAAAATGCGCCATTTTCGGGGCTGGGATGTCGTGCAGACAGGACAGCCGATACGGTGCTTGCCTGCTTCCCTGCCTGCGTTGCTCAAATGTGGCCAGCTCTCCTGCTCTTGGCGCAGCCATCTGATTTTGTCATACACTTGCAAAAAGGGTACCTGTCTATAGGCTGAAATGCTCACATCAGAGGCGATGGAGAGGGGCATGCCACGGCTCAATTCTGTGGTGTCTGCCTGCCTCCCTGCCTCCCTGCCTGCCTGCGTTACTCAAATGTGGCCAGTCTCCTGCTCTTGAGCCAGCCTTCTGATTTTGTCCTAGATTTGCCAAAAGTGTCGTATACTAGGCTGAGATATTGTACCCGCCTACCGAACAAGGGGGCGTCGCTCACACTCACCTTTATTTCTGCTCTTATCCTGTCTTGCCCGCCTTTATCTTAATTGGCAGTCCCGCCATCTCAATATCTTTGGCGCGTGTGCTACTCTTTCCTCTAGACTTGCAACATGGAGCGCGTGTTGGGCTGAGATGTCTTGCACACCGTCTAGGGTGAGGAGGCGCTCTCTTGATCTTCTCTCACTTATACCTCTGCCGTTTCCATACGCGAAAAAAGAAACATCTCACGCTCTTGGCAAGTCCCTCCGATCTTTTCTATCTTCGCAAAACGTTGTCTCGTTCGAAGCTGGGATGTGAACCAAGGATAATCGGGATCGGTACATCGTCTGCCCTGTCTGTGTGCTTATCAACTTGACGTTCTGGTGACATCTCAGCGTCTCCAGCTCGTCCTCTGTTTACTTTCCCTACCTTCACAGAAACTGTCTCTTATTGGGCTGAGATGACTTTCTTGCGCTCTTCTATCTGCTCTCTCTTGTGTAATGTTGATGACAGCGTCTAACCTTGGCACGACCTTCTACCCTTGCTCTACACTGGCAAGAAGAGGTCGCGAGTCACGCTGGCATGTTGTGTTCACGGCTGGAAATTGGGAATTATACTCACTTGTGAAGCTTGGAAGCCTGCATACCTATTTGTCTGCTAGCAATAACTCCCGAACCTTCCATGCTTTCCAATCTACATGCTCTGATGAACGTATCTGTTCTGCTATCTCTTTCGCCTAGTATGGCTTTTACTCATACCATATCCGGAAGTAAGTCATGTCGAAGTTCCTGCCTTTGTCATTTTCCATGTCGTGATTAGTATCTCAGGACAGGAGAAAAAGCATTATATGACGTTTGCTTGCCCCACCAGTCAGACGTGTAGTGGAGAGCAAATCTATCTCTATACTTGTTTCGCTTAGGGCTTTCTGAGTAGGTGTGTATCACGATTACTATCATGGTACTTTATCCCCGTGTCTATACCATTGCGTGTTTGTTCAAAGCCTCGACCACAGAAGCGAAGACGGGAGAGACCTCTAAGCTTGCTTTCCTGACCAAGAAGCCTCGATGATCGTGAAATGATGTACATGTCCATGGAGAAGGTGTAAATCGTGGGATAGTGGTTCTGACACAACATAGTCACTGCTCTTCTACGAAATCTGAAAAGTTCGAGGCCTGTTGACCCGTCTCCTGCTTGTTGGAGCTATTTACACATCGGTTGTTTCAGATTGACCATGTCTGCCACCGTTCATCCGAGTATGGTCTTTCTCGAATACACCATCTCCAGAACATTTGCCGCAACGTCACAAACGGACATTTGGATCGTCGCTTTCAGCCTCAACACACGAAGCCATGAGAGATCAGCCCGAGTCGTCTCCATCTAGCCAGCCAGCCAGCCAGGAAACCCTGCTCACTCAAAGACCTGTCGACAACTGATATTCAGCCTCTTCCCAGCCATATACCCCTTCCACCGCTCGAAAGCCCCCTCCTGAACGCCCACACTCCCTTCACTCCCCGCAGGCCAATCCCTCATAAACGCCGGACACGTACCAGCCAGCACCTTAGGCATGGCATGCCAAGCCCACCTCGTCTCTCCATCCATGACAACCACATCCCCCGATCCAACCCTAAGCACCACAATCTTCTTCTCCTCTTTCCTTCCCACCCCTTCGGTTTCCTCGACCGAGTCCTTGGCAACGACAAACAGCCCGTCGCACCCGAGACTGAAACTCGCCAACCCGCGCTCACACTGCTCGCTCACATCCCTGTGCACAGGCATGTAATCCTTGGGACTATAAAGCAGCACAACGCCCGACTCTGCGTTGCCTATGCGCTTGTTGTCTGGGAACAGTCCCCGCACTAGTGCTGCGATGTCTAGGGGGAAGCGCGTGCTGTCGTGGCCGGAATAAGAGCGTGTAGGCCAGTGATATTGTTGCCCGAGGGTTAGCCAGCGGAGTTTTTTGAGCAGGAACTGCGCCATGTGGAGGGGCTTTAGGGGCGAGGAGGAGGCGAGGGGTTGGAGCATGTTGGTTGTGCCTTGTTGTGGGGGAAGCGTGAAGAAGGATTGGAAGTCTGCTGTGGAGGGGCAGGGGTCAGGGGTGTTTGGATCTGTGGCGGCTTTGGAGGAGACAGGCTCGTGGGTGGTGGGGTGTGGGACGTCGTAGTCTGCGTTTATGTTGGTTTTGTGGTGCGGGTTTGCGAGATCCCGGTGCATGATTCGGGAGAGAAGGAGCAGTTGAATCTCGGGAGGGAGGAGGCCGGAGTAGACTTGTAGGCCTGCATTTGTTCTTGTAAGCAATTGCCTGTCGCTTTTTCGCTCTTTTATCTCTGTGAGGGGCGACGGATGAAGCCGTCTGCTGCAATGATGTAGGCCGGGATTGATACAGTGCTTGGAAATGGACACATACCGGGAAAGTCATCAAATTCATAAACCGTACACTCCTCCACCTCTCCTTCTAATCCACCCCCCTGACTAACATTTTGACCTTCGAAGCCATCCACAGGCCCGTCAACCTCAGCCCCACGACCTTGGTCATGATACTTGAAGGCCACCCCAGCCTTCCTAATAGTCTCCCTGTCCACAACCTTGACAGGTCTGATTTTCGTCGCCTGCTCAACACTCAAGCCCTGTCTGAAGTCCACGACCTCGGGATCAGCATCTAGTTCCGCGGGCTTGATCTTGTTGTATTTCCAGTAGGCTTCGCAGATGTGGTCGGGAGGCAGGGCGTGCGTGTCTCGAGCTGGTCTACCCTGGGTGTTGTCATGAGTTTCATGTTGCAGATAAGGAAGGACATGTAGATCGCTTGATGCTATTTTTTCTTTTCTTGTTGTGGAGAAAGAGAGAAGTGATTGATTGTTAGGATTAGAGGCAGAAATGCAAGAGTGGGGGAAGGGTGGATGTGAACTTATCCTTGCGTTTTCCAATCTTGAAAAATATGGCAAGACGAAAAGGCACGATGAAAATATATACAACACAAGACCATGAGAGAAAAGAAGAAGAAAATGTACAACACATACCTGACTCTGCCGACCAGCCGCCTCATCTGATGAAGACCGAGACCGCGTCTCTGAAGAGTGGTCCGCGGCGTGCAAATCCATGATATTACGCTTGTATAAAGTGCCTTGGTCGACGTGCACAGCATACTCTGCTCGTCACACATACACACTTCTCAGACTCCCACAATTCACTTTCGCCTTTGCATCATACAGCGCCAAAGTGCCTACCCCAAAAAAGTGCAGCGGAGAAACGGACAAACATTTTTGCCGCGCTGAGTCAGCGTTGGAAGCAACCATCACCATTTCAGCGGAATTCAATATTGCCAGTACTGACAAAGAAAAGAATATATTAGCAGATAGAAGCACCACATGTATGCATATCACCACTGCCATCTTGTCCTAGTCGAGTAAAAGGAGGTCAATATGGAATAACAACAGCAAAAGAAATGTCTTCCGATGCGGGGAATTGAACCCCGGCCTTGCCGGACCTCGTCCTGATGAACAGGAATGAGAGCGGCAAATCCTAGCCACTAGACCACATCGGATATTGAAGAATGAGTCAGTTGGTATAATATATATCATCCTGATCTGGCAGCGCAGGCATGTTTTGCAAGTCAACTGTTCCAGAGCCAGCTACAGTAAGAACCACACAGTTCATAATTTGAAGTTGTCAAGATGAAAAGTCACAAGATCGTAAAGAAGAGCGTCTATAGTGCTCGACATTGCCAATAGAACGAACGGCCGGTTATACGAGATATGCTGGCTGATTGAATGCCTCTGCTGCAGCCGGGGAGAAAGCTCATACATCGGAAAGCGCTCCGATCACGATCACTTATCCTACTGATGGGGTGATAGTGTGCCAATAGAAGGGATCAATCAATACGAGCTCTAGCTGCCTTCCAAAGCTCGCTGGGCTGGCTGAGATCTCTAGATCGGATCCCGGTCCGATCACGATCAAGTAGATTGTAGCGCGAGAGGACAGAAAAATGCCAATAGTAAGACATTGTTGGCTGTACAACTTGCCAAATCTCACTGAGATCTCATAATATCGGCCAACACTCCGATCACGATCAAGCAGACTATAGCGCAGAGAACATTGCCAATAGAAATTGGTTCGTTGGCTGTGCGACTTGCGACTGCGATCTGCTGGATGGCTGAGATGTTATTCATCGGCGACGTCTCCGATCGCGATCATGTAGACTATAGCGCAGATAATAATGCCAATAGCAAAGAAATCGTTGGTTGCGTGACTGGACAACTTGGCTGGGGCTGGCTGGCTGGCTGAGAGATCTCACATCTCGGTAAGCACTCCGATCACGATCTTGTATCGTGTACAGGTATCTTGTATCAGCAGGAAACCGAACCAACGATCATGCATGACAGCTACGATGAACAGCGACTTGATATAACAAGTTCAACCGTCCTTGGTGTCGTTTTCGTCTCGTCTTGCCATCACGAGAGCAGGTAGTAGTAGGACTTTTCCCCGCACGTTTTATGTTCCCACGTTCGGCAATGTCGTGATCACGAGTCAGGGAAGGCTAGGTCTACCGGTCCAACTGAACAAGGTAGGAATAAGCCACACGACCTGGATTGCAGCTGTACTGTCAGGCTATTTTTGACTTTTTTCTACAGCCAGCCCTTGGCCAGCCCTGCGACGGCCGCTCCGAAATGTAGAATTAGACGGTTGGTAACGGTGTTCGGACGGTTTTTTCTTTCCTTTCGCTTGGGACAAAGGTACAAGTACAGTTTGCTCCGGTGTTCGGCACTTTGCGTTTTGACGTGCGGTTAGACTTAACTTGGTTCTGATCAAACGTCGAATCGCACGTGTGACCAACGGTTTATTGTTTCCAGAGAAGACAGTGCCACACAGTTTCTCTTTGAGACAGTCTGTCAAGAGAAGAACAAGGTGAGGTAGGTCTCAGGTATATTGGGACTTGGCTCTTTCCAAGACTGCGTTCTGGATCGAACGTTGAGAGGTGGGAAAAGAGTCTGTCGATGTTGACTGCCGAGTAAGTTTCAGGGTATGCATTTCGTGGGGTTTCGAACTTGGAGAGAAATTAAAACAAGTTGAGGTCAGACAGTGGTTTGCAGGTACATCAAAACACGCAGCTGAGGGAATGTGGGAGGTAGTTATAGTCAGATATTTCTGTGAAATGAGACGAGTACGCCACGTGCATGACTGCCTTTGCCCTGCATGCGCCTTTGGGGTGAATAACTGCGCCGTGCTGCACCTTGTAATCTTGAGCACCGCCCTCGCACGCCTCGCTCTAGACCTCTTGTTTAGAAGTGGGGGAAGGGTACACAAGGTTTGTCTGAAGGCGTATGATCTGTGGGTCGATGGATCGGCGATTTATATTGGTCAAGATGACTGGAAGCGAGATACAGAGACGATTTGACATTGTGAGAGTGTGGCGGTACTCAATCTCAACGCATTATTGATAGAGCTGGTCATGTGCAAAGTGTTCAGATACGATCGTGATGGCTGCGGCGATATGGTTGACGCATAGTGGGAGAGGTGGTTGGTTGTCCGGCATTTGATTTACGATCGCGCGGGCGTGGCATTATGGCTTGCCAGTATTGGTGGAGGTGGATGAGGGTGAGGGATAAAGATACGACGGTAAAAGCTGACTGTGGCCGAAGGCGCAGGGTCGAGTTGCACATTCTGGTTGGCAGGGCGTCAATTATGTGGCGGGGTTTCAACTCTATACCATTGACAAAGCGATTGGCAGATCATGGCTCGACATGCCGCCTTTTCGATAGAGTCGTTCGGCGTTGATTGTGGAATCCTATTGCCCCAGCATTATTCGATATTTCATCGCAGATGTCCTCTGGGGTGTGGCTGTGCAGTGGGTGATGTGGTTGCCTCTAGGTGTGCTATCCTCTTGGAAATGACCAGGCTATGGAAATGGCCCTTAATTGTCCATATGCAGTATCGACTGATGGAGGCCATCGCCTCTCGGGGTTTTGGGATCAGCGAGGTGTCGTTATAGCGAAGTATGTGTGCTATAGTCATAGGATTTGGCTGGGACATGGGAGCATGCCATGTCCGTCGACAGTAGTCCAGCACACAGCTCCCCCTCAATATGCTCAATCTGCAAGCCGGCATACAAGAATACAGAAGACTGATGTGTTCTTCTTCCGTCGTCCAGCTTGTCCTCTCCAGCTTGTCCTCGTCATCATAGATCAGGGTCAATGTGCATTTTAAACTTCTTGTTGGCTCTGTCCGGCGCCCTCATCTCGAATTGACTGCCATGCAATTCAAAGCACAGCGGTTTCTGTTCGTCACCTCCTTGTGCCTGTTCTTGCTTCTTGTCCTGGACCAAGGGTAGCTCGAAGCGAAAGACGGAATGCTCCTTGGGCACCTTCTTACAACCGTCCTTAGGGGTGCATATTTCAAAAGTGAATTTGGTGTCCTTGACCACGATCCCCCTGAGTCCTACACGACTCACGCAGCGACTCCTCACTACCGTGACAAGAGCACCATGGAAGTCGGCACTGGCTAGCATGGGGCCTGCGCCTGACGGTGCTACATGGCCACTCTTTGCTTGTCCATCAAGCGTCTCGAGGCCAAGAACTTGGCGAATATAGGAGCACCACATTTCGTGCATGGGAGCGTAGATTTCGTACTTTTGCTTGTCCTTGGGAATGTCATAGATGTGTAGATGACGCTTTTGGGCAGCTGAGAGGGGCCGAGGCTTTTTTGACCTGCGAAGGGCTTCGGCCTTCTTTTGACGGACAAGACGGCGAGCATCTCTAGCGGTGATATCCGGATCTGGCGACGAGGGACGTAGAAGGAGGGGTTGTTTGGTTATCTTGTCGCGGAAGATCTGGGTGGTTGTGGTGGGGTCATGAGCGCGTGAAAGAATGGCAGAGGCGGGGTGCTCCTTGGTGGACGGAGCCGTGGCCATTGCTCAGGAGTCGGTGAGCAGGATGACCAGCTCTGATTACGACTTTGTTTTGTTCAGTAATGAGACCAGCTCATGGAACCATGTCGAGTGATGAAATGTCATATATTATTTTGTCAACCAACTTTAAGCTGGAGATTTATTATTTACAGGTGGACGGACATGACGGAGTTTAAAAGGCTTGGCACGAGCTGTTATTGTCACTTTTAATATGGGGAAACCATAAGGTACTAGCAGTCATCGTCATCATCTCCAACACTAAATCACTCCACTTCGGTCTTGCTATACCATTGTCTCTCCTCTAAGCGCAGGACAAGCACCTTTCATGAGGCCCGTCACCCGCCTCACATCTCGACTTTGCAATCACTCCACCCGACGCCTCCTCACCACTCCAACAATGGCGCTATACAACAGCAACAGCACGACCCCGACGACATCCACCTCTGCCTCCACCACCTCCAAGCGTATCTTTGCTCCCGGCGGCACGAACGATTCCCTCCAAGCCGAACAATACACCAAAGGCTCGCTCGACCCTTCCCAACTAGACCCAGACCCATTCACCCAATTCGACGCCTGGTTCAAGCACGCCCAGTCCTCTCAAGTCCACCAACCCGAAACAGTCACTCTCTCCACCGCCTCGTTACCGGACGGCCGCGTCCACGCCCGCATGGTCTATCTCAAAGAAATGGACGCCAAAGGCTGGGTCATCTACTCCAACTGGGATACAAGCACAAAGGCCGCCGACGTCCGCTCAAACCCCCACGCAGCGCTTACCTTTTGGTGGCACGAACTCGAGCGCCAGGTCCGTGTTGAAGGCACTTGTGAGCGCCTCACGAGTGAGGAAAGTCAGGTCTACTATGATACGCGGATACGAGGGTCAAGGCTGGGTGCTTGGGCCTCGAGACAAAGCAGTGTGCTCAAGGACCGTGAAGAGCTAGAACAACAGGTTGAGGATGTGGAGAAGAGGTTCCAAGGTAGAGACAAGATCCCCGTGCCTGACTTTTGGGGCGGCCTGAGAGTTATTCCGGAAAAGGTCGAGTTTTGGCAGGGTAGGCCGAGTAGACTGCATGATCGCTTTGTTTATACCAGGGATGAGCAGTCCGGCGGCTGGAAGCTCGAGAGGCTAAGTCCGTGATGGCTGTAGAACAACATATCCTGTTTCTCACTTCCCTTGTTCATCACCTGATTGTAGTTGATCTTGCTTATGTGTGCATGAAGCATGCCACGTCAACACACCTATACCGCTCTTTCGGCGCGACCTCCGTACATTGGGCTGTTTGACTCTCACATCTACATGTACCTTTGATACATTGCCCGAGACACTCCCCTGTAGCGATATACATGATACATACATGACATACACACGACCCAGCGCCATGGGACGCGACATATGACTTGCAGGCAGAATCGGCAGAACCCGGGCAAAGTAAACATGACGTGATAATAGGCCAACACTCAACCCCATCTCTATCTCTCTCTCTGTATGCTTGCCGTTCTGCTACAAAACCCATACATTACAGATGATGACAAGGTAAGATCAAAATGAATAAAATGGCCATGTTTATACTGAAACTAGAACAATACCATATATATCCCCCAACCTTTCCTTTCTGATAATTTTTTTTAGCTAACCCATCTCAACACGATTTACCGAATCATTTCCGTGCAGCAGCAGCAGCAGCAGCAACAGCAGGCACCTCCTCATCGACAGGCAAGATATCAGGGACCGGTCCGACGGGCGTGATGGAGAAAGGATTGATCTGCTTGTGGGATTTGGTGTAGTGTTTCTTGATGTGCGTGAACTGGGTCGTCTCGCCAAACGCGGCGTGGTTCCAGTAGAGGTTGCGCATCCACCTGTTGATTTTTCCCATCATTTAGCCAGACTGCTCACAAAAGAAGAGAATTGAAAGAGATGGGGAATGAGAACTTACTTGTGCAAATAAGGGTAGCCACTGCGGATATCACGGATGTTGCACTTGAAGTGCTGCACGTAGACTGGGTCGAAACGGATGATGGTCGTGTACAGGCGCACGTCGAGTTCGGTCAGCTTGTCGCCAAAGTAGTAAGGTCTGCTCGACTTGGCGAGGTGGGCCTCGACGCGGTCGAGGGACTTGAAGAGGATGTTGACGTTCTTCTCGTAGGCCTCTTGGGTACTGCGATTCCTTGACATTAGTATTCAGAAAGCAAGATGAGATCTAAGAAGGAAAAAAAAGAAAGGCAGAGATTACTACTCACGTGGCAAATCCAGACTTGTAGACTCCATTGTTGATGTCGTTGTAGGTCCACTCGTTGGTCTCGTCAATGTCCTTTTCCAGTTCCTTGGGCAGCAGGTCAACCTTGGCGAACTTCTCGGGCAGCACACTGTCAAAGGCGTGGTAGAACATGCGGATGATTTCGCTGCTCTCGTTGTTGACGATGCACTTTTGCTTCTTGTCGTAGAGTGTGGGTACCGTGAAGCGGCCCTCGTAGTCGGGGTTGTTTTCGTAGTAAATGTTTTGCATGTGCGTGTAGCCCTCGTGGATGGGGTCCGGGACTGTGTTCTCTCCTGGTACGTCTTCGCCCTTCTCGGCGAATCTCCAGCCTGTGGCACCCTGTTAGACTTACGATGGGGATGTGATGGTGGAAGTGGCGTTTTACCCTTCTCCAACATCTCATAGTGGACAGATGTGAATGTTACAAAGTCTTCGAGGCCCTTCAGCTTGCGAACAATCAATGTACGGTGGGCTGTGTTGAGTTTTAGTTGGTACGTTTTGTATGAGGTTCATTCTCGATTTACTGACCCCACGGGCATGCATAGGAAACATAGAGGTGATATCTGTCCCTCTCGACAGGAAACCTCGAGCCAGGTTCATTGGAGATCCAATCACGGAAGACAGACTGCTGTCTCTTGAACTCTCCAGACTTGTCCTTGGGGTCAACCCAGTTAAGAATGTTCTTGGTCTGCCCATTAGGTCAGTGGCAAGCTCCACGGTAAAGCTGTCATATAGTTTCACGTACGGCCATTGTTCTGGTATGACTTGGTGCAAGATGACTATTGATCAATCGTAGGCGACTTAAGACTGAGAGCATACGTTGGAAATGATGGAGCTGTACTTGAAATATCTCGAACAAAAGCTGGATTCACTGTCTTTGTTATATAAAGTTACAGTGTCCTGCTGGTGGGTAAGCAGCACTTCGTGAGCAGCCCCACATGAATCTGATGGATGAGCTCATGAATGATTAAATTGCCTTAATAACCTCTCTTTACCCCACTTAGCTTGGATTTACCTACATTGTAAAAATGGACATTAAATTCATACACATTTTGTACGAGGATTTAATTCAGAATTATTCGCAAAAAGATGCAGAAGTTCCAACTTCTAATAAGATGTTACTAGTTTCGAATGTAGCCTACGGTGCGAAGCAGATCCATACCCAAGTTTCCGATACAATGATTCTTTGTTTGTGTTTTCGAATCTTCTTATAACATTTGAGAAAGATCCCCCTCACGCTTTGCAGCTTCTGCTTAAAGAAAAATTGTCACGATCGTCGAGTTCGTTACTGTCTTCAGGCAATGAATTGCGCAAACAAAGAAAAGCGTCGTTCATTTCGTGGTCTGTGGTTTCAACATCACTGCAGCATTCTTGTAACTACCAATTCGGATCATCTGCTCCTACACGTCCAGTGGCGATCTTGATTATTGTTTGTGAACGTCGTCTGTATCACGATTTGTGGTCTCTGAAGCAATCACGATTCATGAAAATACCAATTAGGATCATCAGCTCCTTCATGGCAAGTGGCACCCCGAACTATTGTTCGTGTGGCCTCGTTCCACCAGACCAATTGAAAAATTCCTCGAAAGTCATTACGAAAAGATTGTGACTAGCAGAAGAGCACCGCCACGCAAGTAGTCACTACTCTTTGGTATGAACGCCCCCTGAGTGCTATGTCGCCGAATTGGGCTATCCTCTATCCAATTTTGGAGTGGGCCTTCGGAGGCGGGTAACCCTAGGAGTTTATTCCGATTGGGCAAACCCTTGCGGTCGGGGAGCATACCGAGACCCGAGTCCTTTGCTCTCGGCGTGCGGGCAAGCTGCCAGCGACTTTTGCACTGGGCACCGCAAGCCACGGTCGCCGTTTTCGCGAAGGCCTGCCCACACGGATTGTCAGCTTCGGTCTCGCCTTGTGGCTGCTGAAACATTTGGCGGACCGAAGCTGACCTGGCCGGTTTGAGCAAATGTTCTTCTTGGAACACCAGAAATGATGCCTGCCACGCGAGTAATGTCTCAAACGCAATAATAGCTTAGTGATTTCTGCGGGTAAAGATGACAGATTGTGACGCGCATCATATCGCGCACATCAAAGCTTAGCCCCAAGTCTACCCTTACCATTTGAGCCGCGTATGGCTTGGAGCCTGCATGATTGTCAGTCCATCCGTCACTCGTCGATCATGCATACCGGGCTGAAATGCATGACCAAGGAGATCAGTGGGGAACGTCAAGAAGGTACGGCTCTGTGTTGCTGAGTGAACAAGCTAGCTGAGAAAAAGCGGATTTCTTCGCTACGGATATGGGTTCGCCCGTTATGCAGGTCTCTATCTAGTGCCAACGGTGGTAGCATTGCTTCAAACTGCCAGCATTGATCTGAAGTATCCCCTGAAAAGTCATCGTCAAAGCTCCCCGCACATATAATAATGCTTTCCTCCAGCCAACCAGACCGTCGGTGTATCTCCACGATCGATCACAAGCTCATATCGTCTTATAAGATCACATCATCTCACAGACTCACATCATTTCACAAACTCACATACGTCTCACAAACCATCCAAGAGACTTTCATTCTTTCAGTTCCAACATGAACGCTTCATACCTACCTATGCATGCCATGTATAACACTGGCAAGCAGCAGGCGCAATCATTCCTCTCATACCAGCAACAATGCTGGTTGCTTCAACAACCTTGCGACTCGGGCTATGCTGAGTCGGATGATGACCTCTTCGCACAAGCTTTCACCTCAAATGAGCCACGTCTGAAGACCATTGATGAATGGGTCATGGAGTCTTCAAGCACTCCTGAGCTGTCAAACCCTTCATCTGCATCAAGTCCTTTTGAGTATGCCGACTCGCTTGTCCTTCCATCAAAGCACTGGCAACCATATGAGACAAGCTACAGCACCACCTACTGCTTGGATGGTCCTGCCGCATACAATGCACCACACTACCACAGCCACACATCCAGCATGAACAGCAATGCGACCATCAGCCAAACCCAGCCTTCCATGCAACACACGTATCAGCCACCCAAGGACCTCGCTCAAGTACCAATGCTCCAGCCAAGTTTGATGGAGGACACTTCCTCCGTTGTGGACTCATCAGATGCCGTCAGCCGTCCGAGACAACGGGAACATCACACTGCAGTAGAGCAACGCTACCGCAAGAACCTCAACGAGCAATTCAACAACCTGAGATCAGCCGTTCCAGAAATCCAAACCTCTCAACCTCAGCGAGCCGGTCAGCCAGCCAAGCCTAGCAAATGCGAAGTTTTGGCCGGCGCCGTAGACTACATCAGACGGCTCGAGGAGGAGAACCAACGACTAAGGTCGTTAGCCGACGAGGGCCTGGATGCAGGGAGGAAGCGAGCAAGGACAATGATGTGAAGCATTGTACACTGCTAGCTAGGATAGAGGGCACTAATTTGGGCTGATGACCGTTACGAACACATATTATTTGGCGAAAAGGCAAATTCTGCAGGTCATTTTATCATTATTATTAATTAAATCAATATCATTATCATTATTCCCACACCTTTGACCCCGTTTCTTCCTGCCCGAACTGTGTGACTTGCAAAATGTCGCGTGTGAGCAACATACCTCAAGCAGTCTTGAGCAATGGAAGCACAGCCTCTGAAGCGACAACCCTGGCATCTCATGCGCATCAACCGTTACAAACTCTCACGAACAATTCCCAGCCTTGTGAAAGATCCCAGCAGCGTCATGGGAGCTCTTCGCGCAGGACTGGGTTACTCGTGGTCTCGCTCAAGCCCATGACCTAATTATGTCTATACTTCGTGGCTTAACAGCGGTTTCTGTTTCTGGTCGGCATACAGTAAACATTTTTTGTCTCGGATCTTTTCACGGTTGGTGAGTCTGGACCTGGCCCACCTTTCAAACTCCAGTAGCGTCCGAAAGCATCCACGTGGTCATGTCCGGGAACGGTCAAGCCACACTACTCCACTCGCCAACTTTCCAGTGCACAGTCCGACTTTTGACCCATCACTTCGCTTCCTCTTCCTCTTACTTTGGTACATACAAACGGCGATGTCTTGCGCTGTCTTTTCTGTTACCGCCGTTTCAGCCCTGCCAGGCAGCTGCTATGCCAGGATTGCTATCTGTACGCTATCCTTGGCTTCAGTAGACGAAGCATTCATGATTCGATCAGCCATGTATCAATAAACTATCTTGGATTCTCGGACTGTGTGGTCTTGGTATGCTCGAAGGCCCTCTTGCGGCTCTTCGTGGATACGTGCCAGCGATAGTCGGATGATACAGAAGTCAGACAAGATGCAGATACTTATGAGGCTCAGGACAGTCTGGCCCCACCGACTCGGAACGCCATGTATTGAGCTCCAACCAGATTTGTCCCAGTCTTGCGTGCTTTCCATAATCATTGCATCACGGTCGTTTCAAGCTTCGATTAACTCTATATGCTTGGATGGATCATTCGATCGATTAACATCATTGCTCAGTCATGATGCCCAACCACCTATGATTTGAGATCAGGTCCTAGGACTAGACGCCAACCTCAACCGCCTTTGACATCACCCTCATGTACGGTCCGAGTAGCGCGTGTTACAGACTTAGGCTCCGGCAGCGGGTGCTCCCTTTTGGACACGTTCAAGTCCAAACAAGTCTAAGCAAAGCAATGCAGCAACAATTGGTTGGATAGACGATCTTGAGCCCCCGCATCTCACGCTTGTTAGTACGTTGTACCTGGGTATCCGTGGAGTTACCCGTGTCCAGTGCGGGTGGCAGCCGTGAGAGGCAGGAACGGATCGCCTCCTGCAAGAAATAAAGCTTATAAACTCGCCCTCAGAAGCGATATGGCTTAAGCTGCATACACTAATGAGATAGACAATAGACAATACGCCTCTTCCAAGCCGCTGCGAATAGAGGAAACATATTCTTGATTCTTGGGGCGAGAGATGAAAGTCAGAATGTCTTACAAATAATGTGTTCTAAACACGGTCAAGGATTGAAGGGACATGCTCGGACAAGGGAGTAATGCAGGAGGCATGCTTCGATCAAGGAGCGTGATTTTGGACAACGGCTTCGTGCATGTGGTATGGACTTGCGCAACAACGATAGTGATCGTGGGTGGTGACGATGCCCTGCAGCAGTTGAACTTGCCGCTCGCCTACCAGAGCTCATCAATGACAGCAGAATATTGCATCACATGATCTTTCATGCTTCTCTGTCAGCCTATAATGCTGTTCTAGCACCCGACCATTAATCGCGCTGCTTCGGCGGACTTTTTCTGGGAACGATCGACGAAACTTGTCTTCATTGTACGTCTTCTGCTATACTACTGCTGACTGTTTTGACATGTGGAACAAGCCTTGGAGCGTTTTTGTCTCACGGCCCAGGTACCACGCTGTCTGGTCACCTCTATGCAGAGGCTCGAGATCGTACGCTAACGATGATGCCGTGGACTACGGGTCGCGGATTATACCCATAACTGCCTGTTGTATTTTCTGGTATTCTAGTACCTCAAGAAAGTCGACAGTGTCTCATGAACGTGCCGGACCGAGTAAAGCTCATTCGTTAGGTGTTTGAGGTATGGGGTGATGTATTTGTGCCTGTAGCATAATCCCATACCGATCGTGCTCGGCGCAACCTGGTATGGAAGTATCTTATCGACGTTAAGACCAATGCAAGAGGTTGGATTTACGCTGATCTCGAGTAAAGCGGTGTCTGGCTAACTCTGGTATGCATCTTGCTAGGCAAGGAAACAAAGGTACTTGGTTCAACGCGCCGGAGTCGACTCCATGGGGCTTGGAATTAGTCGCTTTTGGAAACAACAAGGATCACTAGCGACACGGGACATCTGAAGGATTCACAGTTCTCCCGCTCCCGCTGCAACACTTTAACTCTGAGAGCACAATGCATGTCTCTTGCATGCTTTAGCAGTAGACTTGCATCGAATCTAGACTTGAGCCATCTGCGATGGGCATGATCGTCCTGTCGCTGAGCCGTCCACGTCTCTAAGGGAAACGCCAATGATGCAAGTCATGCATGTCCTTCTGGGATCGACCACCTAGTCGTGCATCCAGATGAGGACCAGATGTATGGCTTCCTGTTCGCGTGTTCACATCTCTCCTGATTGGAGGTAAGTACAACATACATTGCGGATTCAACCGATTCCAGACTGAATGCGGAACGAGGTTGCTTGCAAGGGTGAGCTGTCCTCTTGATTCCAAGCGCCCCCAGCCGCCCACACGGCGTCGCAACGGGTTCATGCAACCAGTGCAAGAGGATATTGCATGGATACACCCGAGCAGGGGTTTCATCAAGCTACATGATCAGGAGAGAAGTTATGTATGTTGTGTAAATTAATTATTAAGATAGGGATAAAAAGGGTTGACCACAGCATACTGACCTTGGCAGCAGCTGGTCCCTGTCCAGCCACCCCCGCTCATATCGCGAATTCACCAGCTGAATATGCGAGATCTTATTCTCTCTGTGGCTAAATGGAGCTGTACGGCAAATTTTCACCTTCTAATACATCAGCAGAACGAGCAGAAGCTCAGCACTCCTGTGAGCCCAGCCTCAATACCCTGGCTGGCGGACCAGGATTGATGCTGTAAGACAGTTGACTACTCTGCTGCTTCAATACGCTGCGTTGCTGACCCCTCTTTGAACTCTTTCGAGCTCTCAACATCTGAATCACTGCGGAGATTGCCAGCCTCGGCCATGGCAACGTCGTCTTGTAGTCCTTTGGTCCGTGCATGTGTGCCGTATATGCGCTCCCAATTCTTCTCGCCATCCCAAGCCCAGATTGAGTCTTCCATGAAGAGTGACTCGATTTCCTCGAGCGTCCTCTGCTTGGTTTCTGGATATAAGCAGTAGACCATTGGGATCGCAAGGATATTGCAGGCTCCAAAGATGTAAAAAGTCTTCTCCCCAATGCTGTCAAACATTACAGGGCAGAGCAGAGTAAGCCAACCATTACCAATCGACCAGCCAACGACACCCCAGGCGTTGCCCTTGGCGCGGATTTGAGTTGGGAAGATCTCAGCTATTGTCGTGGTCAGTCATCGCGTATTATTGCTTGCTTGGACCAATTATACATACCTGGGAGAAGCCAAGGCACGGTAAGCCATGTCGCACCGAAGACGGCGGTGTAAATGAAGACGAAACTGGCGGCTGCGGCACCGTAAGATGCAGCGGTGGCGGTATCACCTGCAGCTGCGGCGTTGAGACCGCCTCGAGACATGCCTCCCACGAGAAACATGCTGATACCTTGACCAACGGCGCCCCAATAGAGCGTATTCTTGCGACCGAGTCTGTCCAGCGTGAGGATGCAGACTATTGTTGCAAACATGTACGTCGTGTCGTTCAAGCCAGAAAGCCACCCAGACTTTTGAGCACCGAAACCTGCAATGCCAAAGATTGCTAGAAGGTATGGTTAGTGAGACAGTGGTAGTCTTGCAGGGGCTTGTAGTCTTGAACTTACTGGGTGCGTAGACAGTCACACCTGCAATGCCTACCCACTCCTGGACAATTTGTAGCCAGATGACAAGCTGGACTCTACGGCCAGTGTGCAGCTTTCCAGAGGCGCCAAAGTCGAAGAACATCCTCCAGTAGCTGTTCTGCTTGGACTCCCGGACTTCTTCCAATACGTTTTCGCGAATGCTCTGGAACTCTTTCTGTGCTATCTCGCCGCCATTGTCTTCGCCACGCAGTCTGCCGAGGATGTATCTAGCCTCCTCCAGCCTATCCATCTTGCACAACCATCTAGGTGACTCTGGGAAGAACCAAATGGCTCCAAATAAGAGCAGGAGAGGGATGATCTGAAATGCGATTGGGAAACGCCATTGAAATGCACCAGTACCATTGTCGATGAAACTGAGCCCAAACTCCAGCCAGTACGCGACAGCCACACCGAAGATGTTGAGGAAGAACTCGATGGCCACGAATGCACCGCGATGGTTTGGATCGGCCACTTCGGTCGCCCAAACAGGGACGATGGCGTTGAGGATACCAGTTCCGATACCATTGACTGCGCGAGCACATATCATCCAGTCATGATTCTGCGCCGAACATTGGAGACATGCTCCCAAGACAGCCCAAATGGCTCCCAGAGCAATCGTCTTGACGCGCCCTTGTCGGTCGCCACAATATCCACCAAGGAAGGCTCCGAAAAGTGTTCCCAGGTAGTAGACGGCTACAATGCCGCCCTGGAGTAAAGAGTCTGTTACCACTACTGTCTTGGTGGCTTCATCCCGGTAGCCGAAGCCCATGAGTTCAGCATAGTCGGCTGAGGTGTTGACGCCTCCCATCATACCCTGATCGTATCCGAAGAAGAATATACTAGACGTTTGTCAGTAGCTGGCCAAGCTTATCTGGAAGATTTGGTCGACTCACCTGAGAGCACACGCGCAATTGATGACATTGAGCAGACTTCGCTTCTCAAACTTTTTGGCTACACGCCATCCTTTCATTTGGTCCATGATTGCAATTCTGCTTCCGAGGCCAGCAAACCACACGCAGTTGTTATATGTGCTATCTTCCAGGAACGACGAAGTGTAATTCTTAGAAGAATGGTCAGAGCAAGAGGAGCAGAGGATAGCAAGAAATGAATTGCAGAACCCCAAGAGTAAGATGACTACCACAAATCACTACACGAAGCTTGTCATAGTGCGTGCTGAGAAGCTACGGCATGCGCAGGATGCGACGGCAGTATCACCTTTATACAAGCCAACGCGGTGTTCTCTCCAGAAACACCAACAGTCACATTACGAAAACACCACAACATGCGACCGGACGTCCCAAATGGGTATGCCGCAGCGCCCAAACACGAGCTGGCAAGGACAAGTAGCCCCCAATTTTCGCCGCCGCCTCCATATGGAGAAAGAAGAACGACCCACTGTACCATGGACGTTGCACAGTTGCATCCGGGGCAAGCATGGGGGAAATTTCAACAAAAGCCTGGAGAGCAAGAAAAGTGGATTTGGTCGCTGATCTTTGCCTATAACGTGGTAGGATTGTAGGCTTGTTCGGATAAAGAGGGGATAATAACGAGTCAGATGGCTGCTAATCCGTCTTGGCTTGCTCCGAACTCGCCCATTTTCAATAATGGTCGAGTGATAATTGACGGTGAGTGACGTTGGTGGGAAGGTTGTTTGCGTCTTGCACAGTATTCTTCTAGGTGATATACGTATCGGCAGTGGGGTGCTTGTATTCCTCATTCAAGCTTTTTCTCAAATGTGACAAGGCGGTCGGAGTGGTCGCGTGGCACGCATGTCGATCTGACCTAGGAACAGGCAATGACTTCCGTGTATTGAATCCTTCCCAGATTACCAACTGCCGATATATGCCACCGACGATGATGAGCTGGTCGTGCAGGGAGGATATTGGATGAGGTCAGTCGGCGGAGTGCCTCTGTGAGTGAGGGCTGTGATTCTGTGGAGTACATGTACAACATCATCCCAGACAATGGCTATACTGCGTGCAACTTCAGAGCAGACGTGCTATAGTCCTTTGATACGACGCGCCATCTATCCCACGCTTGATTATTAATGTACAGTGATTCGAGTTACAGTCGTACAGTAAGTTCGAAACTTTTCGTTTGGCAAGTCAGTCGTCACGAGGGCGACCCTGTCTATGTGGTATCACGATCATGGACTCATACCAACCCCCTAGTATGGCACACAAAAGCCTTAAATTTGTCTCGAGAGACCTTGTATCGTGATATTGACCTGCTAGTGTGTACTGAAAGCCTTTGTGGTAGTGTCAGGTGCCCTGTTCGTCGCCCAGTCGTCGACAATGACTTTGTGGCATTTATTTTTGACCGAGCGTCGACATACACATGGTTTAGTGGGCCATGTAACATAGGAGAGAGGCAGCAGTAATATTGGACACCACACAAGAACTCGAATGATCAGAGGGATAACTATAACGTGCAATTGCTCAACGAGTAGTTTACTGCTGCGCTGATGCTAGTCACGATGTGTTGATCTACAATAGAACAACTCCTGTTGGATTAATTGACAGTGACCTTGAGAAGCTTCTCGGCATTGCCCGAGCAAATCAAAGCAAGATCTTCTTTACTAACCATGCCACTTTCCTCGAGTTCTTCAATAAACTTCAGTCCAGTCTCGTTGTCGGAAAAAGGATAATCCACACTGTACAAGATCCTATCAATCCTGCACGTCTTCAACAGACAACCCAAAGGAGCAAGAGTGAACATGCCACTTGTAGTGATCCAGAAGTTCTCCTTCCACACCGTCTCCAAGTCTCGCTTGTTGTCAGCCCACATCTTACTCATCGGGTATATCCTATCAAGCATGAATGGCAGCATCTCCCCCATGTGACCAATGATGACCTTGAGCTTCGGATACCTGTCGAACAGCCCACTCGCCCACAGCCGCAACACCAGCAAGCCAGTCTCGCTGTGCCAACCCCAGCCAAAGGTACTGAGCATATTGGCAGTCCTTTCCGAGAAGTTTCCTCGGTAATGGTCCATCCATTCGTCGGCAGCGAATGTCGGATGGAAGTAGATGGGCACGTCGAGTTCTTCTGCTCGGGCAAACACAGGCCAGAACTTGGAGTCGTCGTAGAAAGTCCCTTTGAAATGGCTGCCAAGTAGCGCGCCTACGAAGCCCTTCTCCTTGACGCACCGTTCGAGCTCGTCAGCAGCAGCGTTGGGCTCGCCCATCGGGAGCAAGGCAAAAGCGCCGAGCCGACCTGAGTTTTTCTTGCAAGCTGCTGCAAGCTCGTCGTTTGCGTGATGACATGCGTCCGGCGTGGTATCTAGAGGGGCGTGGGAGATGATTTGAAGATTTACTCTGCCCGCGTCCATGTCTTTGATCCGTTGGTCATCCAGATTTTCGAGCTTATCCAATATTGAATTGGGAAAGTCCTTGAAGTCGTCGTCGTCCACTGTGCTGCGGGCTTGACTCGAGAGGTAATGCTCCTCGAGAGTGATGAGTGGTGGTACCATTCTTGTCTTACAATCGAAACGCTGTGATGATGGAATTGCTCGAAGATAACGAATGAGAGATTGGATGCTATATCGTATGCGACCAGTAGCAATAGACTGTTGATGAACATCACGTGTAGATCAGGAGATCTGTGCCAGCCATATATGTCGCACCAGTCGAAAGCATAGATGGAGAATATAAATCTCTCATGATGTCACAACCAGTGGATAAGCGGCACCACTCCTCTAGTATGTAAAGTGTCGTCTCATGTCTGGCGAGATGTTATTTTGCCCTCCGAGATGCAGCAAAGCAAGTTGAGCATGTCGTCGAAGAAGAGACAATAACCATGCGAAACGCAATGTGATAGGTATGATACGAGTTCGTGACGGTAGAGTGTAACTTAGCTTTGACCTACTGGCGGGAATCTTTGGGTGTACTCATACCTTGTATGGACAGGCGTAGATACATGGGTTGAGCATGCCGAATCCATTTTCAAACCTTGGTGTTGTCACGGAGAGAAACTGGAGACCGCCTTGATACTTTGTGGTAGACGCAATATCCTCAATGGCAGCCGACGGTAAGCTCGTTCTCCCAGCGGATACAAGTCGTGATAGTGATGTAGTCATCCAGCATATCATAACATCTTGAGTTCGCTGCCGAAGCAACCGACCCCGAAACTCATATTTCGAGTCGTGGAACAAGTCGGCACGAATGATGAGTGCCACTTACATCCTCATCACATAGTCGTACTCGGTGCTCGCGCATGCTCGGTGACCGACAGCCTTTGGGCGATCAAACTCAGTATGCTCGCGGAACAGGGATAGCTTAGCCCAAAATTTCCTATGACTGCAAAGAACGCATGCCTGTCTTATCATGTCGAGTCCGGGGATGGACAACAGGCATACGGTTGATTTGTAAATGTAATACGCGAAAAGGAAATGGAGTGCAGCCGCTCGGTCTCGGCCCTGTGCAAAGCCAGAATGCGAAGCCTCGCGTTTTTCGGGTGCTTCGGCCAAATTCGCCACCACCACAACGTAATATGATGATTGTCGAGTATCAAGGATGGTCAGAATGACACGGAGAACAACACTTGCCTTGTTGCAGGGTGATAGCACGGTAAAGGGGGGATGAGGTGGCCAGAGGATCGATTTTCAGTTCCTGAGCTCAGTTTTTGAGCTACAGAGTTCTTATGTGTTCCAAAGCATGTTCTGTCATAAAGGGGAGATGGCCGAGTGGTCTAAGGCGCTACGTTTAGGCGATCTGAAGTCGAAGAGACTCAGGTATACCCGATCCGTAGTCAGAAATGGCGTGGGTTCGAACCCCACTCTCCTCATCAAATTTTTTTGCCGAGCTTCCAGTATCCGTTTCACTTGCTACGATGGTTCAGCTTTCACCCTGTTTCAGCACTGCTGATTGTGCTATTCATTGGTCAGTCAGGTCGTTCGCTTTGTCGTGTCGGCTGAAGGACGTGGGCTTTCTAGCCCAACTCTCCCACCGCACATGGACAGCCACCCTGGGCAAGGGTATTTTGATCTTGAAACTATTTCTAGAGTTTTCCGTTCGCCTATCGTGTGCTTGCGGATTGTCCAGGAGTGAAGAACGAGATGGGCTGGTACACTGTAAGAATCGGAGAGATGTATGTCTAGAATATGCTAACGGCGTAACAGCTCATCAGCTGACTACGTACAGCTACGCATTGGCGTATATATACTCGCGGACGTCTTTATTCTCCTTTGAACTGTGGAAAGATAATAGTACTGAAACGGAGAAAATGGAAGTTCAAATGAGAATCCAAGGTGTGTGAGCATGACTTACTAAATAAGTCAATCGAGGTTCAGCTGCAGCATTTCGCTTCTTCTTTCACGCAGCCGTCTCATAATCAGAGTCATTCTCAAAAACAGTCGTCATGCGGACGAAAATCACTAGACTTACTCATAGCTGGTCGAAGGTGTGGCAAGTCGGCCGTGCTCTGCAGCTGCATTCAAAAGATGCGACAGCAAGGTCCAGCCACTGCTCAGTAATTAGTGCCTCTTGTATACAACATGTATTCGAAATAGCTAGCTTCGAACCTGTATTCAACATTGGAAGCAGTGAGTTGAGCGACATGAGCAAGTCAAAATGGAGACAGATTTCCAAGAGGCGCGTATGCTGAGTTTGTGGAATGAGCGCCAGGTGAGGTTATGGACTTGGCCAATCACCTACGAGACATCCAATTCAAAGTAATTGATGAAGGGCTAGTACCATGGGTAATGACCGTTGAAGAGTGACGCCGCGATCGAAGATAGAGCAAGAAAATTGGCTCCTAGGAAGACAATTGAGGGGATGGAAAGAAAGAACGCAAGTGAGGGAACCGCGGAAGTGACAGAGGAAGAAAACTGCTATCTGTATGCTGACACACTCTGGGATTGCTATGTACGCTTAAAAGTTCAGTGGTGTTCGGTCTCTTTCTTGTCTGAATCTCACAAAAAATCAATGTTTGCGTTGACCGCGGGCGGTCGATTGCTTCGGTTCATCTCCTGTCTGTACGTGCGGAGACTGGGCTGGAAGGGGTGGCCGGCCACTTTGTCTCAACTAGTTGCGCAAAATTGGAGCTGTTGTGGGTGATTGTCAAAGACAACGGCGGGCAGTAGTGAGCTGTCTCCACTTCACCTCATCGTTGGTGTGAATAGTTCGCGGCTACACATGTTTGTATCGGCCAAGTACATCATGATTCATCTATTCAACCTGGCCTTCAAAGTCCTCAGCCACGTCAACAAGACGCTGCGACTGCGCAGCGACATCCTTCTTCTGCTGGTGCTGACTACCACTCTGCTCCTAAAGATTCTTGTGCTCCTGGCCAGTACGGCCAACAGTATCCGCGGTTGATGCACATTTGTCAACCACCATCCCGTGATGATGTACAGATTTGTTGCTATGAATGTCGAGGGAATGGGTGCTGGGACGTTTCTCGCTACTGAGGTCGGAGATCGGCCGAAAGGTGGATACGGAGCCTGGTGCTTGAGCTTCTTGGTCTCTCAGGCGGCGGCGTCTATCGGTACCGTATGTCTAGAGACATTGTTAGGATGTTACAGTTTTGCAAAAGTTCAAGGATATGAGAGATACGACAAATGTGAGAATGGTCAAGGAGAGCGGAATGGCCAGAGCGAAAAGTTCAAAAGCAGCAGATGACCAATGAAAGAAGGTGAAGGTGAAGGTGAAGGGAAACAGGATGATCAGGAAGGAGATGAAGGAGGGCCATACCCTGTATTTCAGACACATGGCGGTGGCTTTGCCATTAGACGATTGGAAGGCGGTCTTGGGGAGGTCCTTTGCACATCTGCTGCAGCATTGAGTGTCCATGTTGTTATGTCTGTCCAATGTTTGATATGTGCTTGCTTTAAAATAATTGTGTGAGAAATGAAGAAGGTGAATGCATATAGATTTGACGACAATAAGAAATGCAACAATAGCAACTCCTATACCTTCAATTGATATGATTCATCAATACTTAGTACTGTTATTGTTAGTCCACACATAGTCGTGCTACCGCTACATGTTCGGGAGTACTAGGCCTCAAGTTTCCTGGACCCAGATATGATATGAAAGTCGAGATGAGGGCGGACTAGTCAGTCAACGCCAGGAGTCTATTTACCGACTTGAGGAGACCTTTACGTGATGTTAACTCATCTGCTCCATGTGAGATTCACAAGTCCACCCGTTGCCTTCACAAGTCCACCCGTTGCCTTCACGTAAGTCGCATCGTCCAGCGCCTATTGTGTAGGGACACTCAGCCACTTTGTTTGGTAGTGGGCTGTCGTACTTCGCAGGGGCCTATATCTGAACTGGAAGGTTCATGATGGCTGATCCTTCGGTAAGTACTCTTGGAAAATTGCTCGGCCTATAAGAAAACTGTCCCAAAGCTTGTGGTTGAATGTGGGATGCTTGGCTGAAAAGGCTACATAAGGCTGCGATCGGAGGATGGTTGCAACGGTTTAGTGACCGAGCGAAGCACGTGTGCATGGTACGCTATGTGTCTGATGTCATGGAGTAACATGCTATCTCTGGTGAGTGTGTTGTCCCAGGAATAGTGCCAGTCGTCCGATGCAGACTGATGACATTGCTTGACCCAAAGACCAGGCCGAGCACACAGCCACGGTCCCAATAAATGCATGTGTGTTGTCTCTGGCTGGTGCGCTCTGCCCTATACGTTTACGTATAAGACTTAGGATGATTTTCCTCTACTCGAGATTGTTGTCATTTTCGGCGAGCTTTCGAATCCTTTAGATTACACATCCGGCGACAGACCTAGATCTACCCAGCTAGTAACCAATATTGCGCACCAGGTTACCCTAGTATTTTTGCTGGGGTGGTTGAGCACGTAATTCATAATCACATATGAAAGAAAGAAGTCAATTTTCAACAGAGCTGTCGTAGAATTGACGACTGCTCAGGAGCATGAGGTCGACTAGGTAAGAGGAGTTGGAACACCACTAACTGTCTGCAACTCTCCGTTGCCAATATAGACACTGTCCACTTCTAGCGCATCGTCATTATGTCTGCTGGTAATGATCGTCGCTGATCGCTTCGCAACCAACTATTGTCGATAACCCGGCCTTACCTCAATAGCTTCAGACGCCAAGACACCGCAAAGCTTTCAAGACGTTGTGGGGCATTATATAGAAGATCGTCGAACGGTAGTTTTATTGAATAAAAATTGCCGAAGCTGTTCTTGCTGTATTGTATTACACGTATGGGAAAGAAAGAATGTAGGTAAGAAACTCGTCTAATTCGTACATGGATCCTCCTTTTCCAGTCCGTCATGTACCCCATGTACCCATAGTCGTGAAGAAAGACGTAAAAATGTTTGCCCTTTAGTGAGCAGTAAAGGACTGTTTAGGCGAGTCAGGCTGGGATTAGCTTGCAGCTTCCATTTATTTTGGGAGTCTGCAGGAAGCCACCGATCCTTTTGGCCGCAGCAGTACCTGCGCCATCAGGATCCGTCAAGTCGGTCCGCTGCATTTGCGCACGCGATCCTGGTTCTTGGCTCATGCAGGATCATGGCTGGCTGCAAAAATATAGAATATTGTGCGTGCGTGGTACGCAGGAGCGGACCGGGATCGTAGCCAACAGCCGATGTTGATGCGCGGTTGTCGCGACCAGCCGAGGACGTTGTTGCAAAGTATGCGCGTAGCTGGAATCGTCCTCGCCATGAAGTGGCCTATTGGAGAAGAGCAGAAAATGGGACGATGCTGTGATCTCGTCATAGAAGTGAAGTCGACCTTTTGTTTTGTCCACCAATTGAAAATGCCTTCGCCGATGTAATTGCGATGTAGTCGTTATGCGTCCGAGAGGCGATTCAATCAGGACCCCTTCCTCCTCAATGACATGGCGCGCAGTCTACTGATGGGCGATGTTGGTGGAGCCATGAGCGGCGGGGCCACACCGGCGATGCTATGCCTGCTAGTACTGTTCAAGGAAGTCGAAGAGGAGGTAGACGAGGAAGAAGCAGAGCGTTGACGATTCTCCATCAAGCATTCTTCAAGACTGACGTTTGCTTCGGGCATTGAAGGAGCGAATGAGGCATCTAGTATCTCTGTGAATTTCGAAGTCGTCATTGTGGATTGAGAATGTGTATAGCGCTGCGACAGCGATGGACGGTCAAAGATGGATCTCGGTAAGGTATAGAGGTGTTCGCAGAGGACAATAGATCGATAGGAGATCAACGTATAGGGGCACCAACGGATGAAATGTAAAAGAACAGGACCGTTAGACCCTGAAGGGAAGAGTGGAACAATATGTACAGCTACTGCGGCTCCAGACCTTACGTGGTGACTATTGAATGTTTTCCTCCGAGGTACGCGAGGGTCCATCCTAAACTCTAACACGGGCCACGCGGAAAGACCCTGTCGTTTATAGCAGAGATTCGCTGGATTCGCCCCACGGAAAACTGCGGCGATGACGAGCCCTGTAGATCTCCTTTGCGCGTCGTCGCCCTGCATGTGTTGGCAGTTTGGCACCTGTGGTCCTGCGTCATGTCTTGCAAGGGACGTGAGTGGAGGTTTTTGAGACTTCTCTCTATCAATCACGTATCCTCGTAGCCTTTGTATTGACTTGTGCACCCTTATCTTGATCCAGTGAGACGTCGTTGAGCGACGATCAGACCTGCAGCTACTTTCACATCCTCGCAAAGTAGTGCGCACACTGCCACAAATACAGCAAAGCAAACTTTACGAGTACAGCCATGACAAGTTCCACCAACTGAGGCACTTGGTCCTTGAGATAATCATGTGCCTTTACTGTAATTACAAAGCTGTCACAGTAGCCGAGCACGGGTCTTCCGGATGCCGCACTTGAGATTATCAAAGCAAACACCCGGCTACATGGGTGCCGGATGACGGACTTTTGCTATACGGCCGTGGCCTCAAACATTGTTCTTTACTCAGCCGCTCGAGGCTACGTTTTCACCTTATCTGGAAAGCTTGGTAATGGCACAACTGACAATAACGTCTAAAAACGTTGCTTTTCCACGACGCGTGTTTGTACAAGGCAAGTACGAAAAGCAGACAGGGTCTTGATTGCGAATGCGGCGGAGGCCAGTAACTCCACGTCTCAAAAAGGTTATATGGACGTCATGAACGAGTCAGATCCATGGTTCGCAAGCCGTCTCCAGACGTTCACAGGTAGGGAGACCCTCGAAGCATCATGAAGGTGTGGAAGCACTGGAGCTTCTTCGCGACAATTTGAATGAGTCACTGATTCACAACGACTATGCTGCACCTGACATCTTTAGCTCATACTCTGGTCTCACTTGAAGGTCGTAGGACATCTTTGCCCAGCTTCTGCGTTTGTTGTCGAAGGTCTTCGTCCACATTACGATTAGTAGGCTGCGACATTCTGACAGCCTCGCAAGCATTGTTGCAAGACTGTGCACTCAATTTCTGCTTGTCAAGGAATTGGCACGTGCCTATGTTAGAACAGGCCCCGATTGTCGTCAATTCGTGTTTTCGACTACTCATCGTTGTTGCATGTCAACGCGATCGCAAACAATGGCTTGCAGTTGCTCGCCAAGAGCACCAGATGGCCTGATGGAGTAGGCAAGTGGACGTGCAAAGGGGCACAGGGCACTGGCATTTCATTGCACCCCCATAGCTAAATGCAGAAGTAGACATGGATGATGACCTTGCAAAGCGCTGGGTAAACACACGTACTTCCCAGAATCGCGTGCAGCATATCGAAGAGTTGATGATCAGCATTATATATTCACTCAGATCATTCGTGCACTTGTTGGAAGAATGAGCCGTGGTAGGCGCTCCGATTGTATGCTCGCAGACAATACATATATTTGAAGTGTTGGCATATCAACAATGACGGAGAGAGCTTCAGCCCTACTTCTCATTCAGTCGCAGTAAAAATGCAGGCATACGGATTAATGGCAGTTTCACAGCCATGGCGAAACATGTCAGACAGGGTTTACCATCGGGGTGGCAAAGTAGCGAGGACCGACCACAAGACGTCAAAACAGTCACGAATTAGCGCAAGCCAAGCGAGCATCGCCATGCCCTTTATTTTTACTGGCGTCCGTACCAATAACTTGACTGGCGATGCTTCGAATGTCAAGGCTGTATCTGATCTCGGTTCAAACACAATGGCTACAGCGTGGAACTTGAAAGTCATAGGTCGACTTACAAGCCTGTGGATCACTTAGAGCTTGTCGCAGCTGCTACGTTGCACACCACTAAACATGTGTATTACATGTGAACGCACAATACAAGTGCCGTTACAGCCTAGTTTGTCTTAAGGTGTATGGGGAGCAAAACGCTCTACGTGCAGCTTTGTCTGGATCATTCTGGAACATGTCCAACCAATGAGTGGAACAGCAGCTTTCAGCAGAACAGTCCTGAACATGCTTCCAAAAGGAGCCTGAAAGACACGGCAAGATGTCGGTCAGTCAGACCTTCCGTGATTCTTCGTTCTGGCGCATTGAGCATTTCAGTTTATCCGTCACGCCCCGTTAAAGAAGATCTACGATCACTCTGGCGATCAAATTGAGAGTACTGTAGGCTGACCTTGACCATTGATGGAGAAACGCATCATTCTGGGCATTGGAGGAAGGTTTAGCACGATTGATTCGAATCTCACATCTCATCTACCGGAAAGTGATCTATCTTGCACAGACACTCCCGATCAACCGCGAGTTCTCAGGGGGGGGGGGGGGGGGGGGGGGGGGGGGGGGGGGGGGGGGGGGGGGGGGGGGGGGGGGGGGGGGGGGGGGGGGGGG